>JAIUSX010000046.1:28517500-29767500 GCA_026573805.1 Hesperophylax magnus
ATATCAGCGGGAACATAACACGTCAATCGGTTTAATTGTTGGCAGATGAATAATCTAAATGCGTTAAAGATCGACGAATAATTTCATTCATTCATTTTAAACATATATCCAGCTAACCCATTGGGCGCATTTTGCACCCGTGTTCTAAAATGAATCATAAAAACACCCTTATATAATAGAACTTCCTTCTTCTTCCGGCGTTAGTAAAATTAATAAGGTAGTTAATGTTAATGTTAGTTGTAAGTTTCTACATATGTAAACATATATGTTATTAAGATAGTAGTTATAGGCCATAGTCGTAAGAAAGTAATTTATCTGAGTCACTAGAGGTAAGTCACTAGTTTTAAGTCAGTAGTTCTAGTATTAACTATTTAAGAAATTGGTGTGTTCGTACAAACAGGTCTCCAACTCGTCTTGGAAGGAGTTTATAAATAAATGGTTCTTTTAGATTAATCAAGAATTTATTAATACTCCGCATATTATAAAGGTGACTCGATAGTCGACCTAACTAGAAGCTGGCTAGTTGGAATCTGAAACAGTAAGTTTATCTGGGAGCCTTCCCACTGGCCCTGGCGACTACTGGCCACTGGCTCCATCTTCCACGCAAGCTCTATGCACTGCCATCTGTGCGTGCATCTATGAAGCTCTTACCTCTCAACAGATATATATTTGTACAGCGCCCTTGAGGTGATTTTTCACAAAAACGGCGAGATATAAATTAGCCAAATATTATTATTATTATTACCCAAACTCTCGCATAATTTAACAAAAATATCGCATAAACTAATGTTAGCTTACGTTATGGAAAATGAAGAAGTCGAAATGTTGGCCTGCAAAACAAAGCTAAATTACATAAGCATTTCGTAACAAGAATAAAAATTATTATTTTTTATTAAAAATTATTATTTTAGTTCACATCATCAGGAGCACAAGTATACTTGTGCTCCTGATGATGTGAACTTGGTTCACGAAACATGTTAAGATTTTGTATCGAAATAAAGTGATGTAAACTAAGTTATTTGTGTTTTAATAAAAAATAAATAATGCCATCACAAAGTGAAAAGCAGTTAGAAGAAGTTTTCTTCGAAAAATTAAAAATTATTACCTTAATCTTATTCCAATATATCAAACGTATAATTTATTTATTTTATTTTATTTTATTAGGTACAATATTTTTTACAATTCAAGGTTTTCAGTAATGTAGGAAATGTTATAATGTACCTTCTATAATAAAACGTTTACAAGATAATACTTTTTTACGCGTCTGCCATGTGAAAACAAACGTCTCACCAATCATGTTTTTTTTATTTGCCATTTCAAAACAAATGACGTTCACATATTTTTAATGAGAAAAGTTGCCAACCTAAAAAAATTCTAACTTAATTGGTGAAAACTACCAATAATCGACGGTAATGAACATTTTTTTATGGCCGTCCAAAGCTTAACCCAGAAAGTTTAGAAAAAATAATGTACCTTCTACCTTCCAATTTTATATAATCCATTCAATTGAAATTATATTATTATTTTGTCAGTCAAGTGGGTAGTGAAGAGTTTTCTAGTAATTACGGGGAGCTCGTCTGTAAAATTCATGATATTTTTCCTCACCGAAGTTGATAGCGGGAAAAACGATTTCTACTTGAGAGCAGTTAAATTTGTTTTCCCTTAAGCTCATTCTGAACAAGCTAAATAAACTTTCTTGTAATATTTAACTGCAGCTTTTCAGATTTATAAGAAATGGGATAAGTAAGGAATAAAATTCCTTTGGAAAGGATGTTTTTCGGTGATTATCTTTAGGAAAATTGTTTGGAATAGATACATATTGTTATATATATTTTTTAAATACCTGTATTAAACACATCATATTTGGCTTCGTGAAAGTATACAATGTTGATAATTTTCATTATACCAAATTCAAATTTGATTTTGTAAACCCCATGCATCTAGAGACTGTTTCAAAGAACCAGAGTTATGAATTTCTCAGAAGTGTTTTCCCCACTATTTGTACTATACGGAAATTTGGACATTAAACCAAGTATTAAGGGTATTTAGATGAATTTACACGCTGGAGCAAAATGACCTTCATGTTTTGAAATCTTAATAACTTTTTTTAAGCAAATGCTGGCCATTATCTTCTTCGCACATTCCTGCTCTTTTCAACACATTTTCGATCACCTTTTGCAAAATTTTAGATGTTATGGCACGGATGTAATGTGAATATTGGTTTTCAGTCCCGTTGTTGGCTTATTGATGTACACCCGTACTTTCAAATAGGCCCAAAGAAAACATTTGGAACGGAGCGGTTGTGAATTAATCAATTTTAAAAATATAATTGATTGATTTTTTTCCGTTTTTCTGTTTTGTATCGTTCCATATTAAATTCCTAAAAAACTAGTTAAAACTAATCCTTAAAACAAATTTAAACCATAAAGGTCATTTTGCGAAACCTTTACAACGATCATAAAATGGTGTCATTGAAATATTTGCTTTCATCATTGTTTTCGTCCTCTAACTTTAATGGACTAAGTGGAAATATTCTTACCCTCCCCAGTAGGTGGAGGTACGTAGGTATTATGCACTTCATTTTATCTTATGCGTATTATAAATTCAAATCCTTTAAGTAACTAGCGTTCGAAAATAGTATTTGCTGTTAGTTATTAATTTTAGAACAGCCTCGACTGTAATCACTTCATTAATTAGTTTTTTTTAGAATAAATGAGATTATTTTAGAAATACATACGTAAATTTTATACGGTTATTATATGGCTTGTACCACTAACAGGATAGTATTAGTATAAAGTTCTGGTATTCATATGAATAATACTCCGAGATAGATTACTACGTTTATTATGAACCGTGTACAAAGATTACGGATACGTGGTTACTAGCTGAGAGCTGAGATGTGAGAGGGGGATCAACCTAAAACATGGGTAAACCATCTGTCTCGCTCTACACCGAGTCAAGCACCTGATTTTACTTTACCCATAGGATGTTTTAACTATTCAACATAAAAACTGTTTGTTTGAAGTAAAACAATAAAAATTACTATCAGTGAACTTTGTCGTCGTTTTCTTTATTTTCACCTATTATTAGTTCGCGAAGGCCAAAGGCCAGCTACGGAGTTTTGAACTATCCCACAGCTTGTGTTGTTGATGTCAAAGTGTCATTAATTTTTGGGTGATGTAAACATAAGGGAATTATGATGACATAATAATTTTTTTTTCAGAAAATGTTTATGTCCAAATAACGTAACACAGTTATTGTCTTGTATAAATTATTATGAACATCTCCAGAAGACCGAAACTTTCTAAAATTAATGCACTTTCTTGAACTAACTTCGCAACCAAGTTAGCGACGGAGCTCGCTTTTATGCTGGTCACTTTGAATAATTTTCCAAAACTTCAATTCAATGATGAACTTTCGATGCAATGGCAGTTTCAATTGAACAAGTTTTTAAGTGAGTGTTTTTTAATATCATTTTTAGTAGATGTTCGACTTATTGGCGAATAACTGCGGATGGAATTTTTTTTTTTGAAAAACTAAAAATATTGTTTGAACTTTGCAATAATTCTAACAATTTTGCGAAGTTTACCATTATTTATTGTAAATTACTAAATGGTTCCATTTTTTTAATATAAATAAAAAAACCGTAAAACTTTTCTTATAATATCAACTATTAACTTATTTTTAAATGTGGTTTGCTTATATATATCTGCTTATATATAGCTGTATATATATCATACGGACATAATTAATCAACTCCGTATTTTAATAAGCTGATTGGCATTTCTCATGAAAATTTTGAGTTAATTAAGGGGTTCTTTACGTTTTGTGAATTAGCAGGGGTTCCCGGGCTTATGGGGTAAGGTTTGTCCAGCTCTTGATGGCGGATGGTCTTCCCACGAATTGGGAGAGGCCAGTTTAGGGAGACCCTTCGACCTCTCAAGACGGAATCTTTCGATAAATTCGTACCTACGCTACTATTTGAGACACCGACCCCCAGACCCTTACCCAACCCTCATATATTTTTGCTTCCCACAATTTACTCTCCTTCGAATACTTTAAAAGACCTCCTACAACGCATCCCTTATGATGTATACCTTGAGGAAATTATCGTAGTATTATTAAATTGTATCTTATGTGTTTCTGTTCTGTACGATCTCTATTACTTTGTGTCTAGGTTTTACCGCCCACAGTTTATGTTACTTAGAAGTAGTGGATCTATGGATTCTCCAATGATTTGGTAATATTTAGAAGCCAAAGATACTGAGAGTACCTTTCACTCTGTAAAGTCTGTAGTATTTGAATGGTTCAGAAAAAAGCAAAGACAAAAAAATATAACTCCCATATTTTTTTTGCAGATCTGTAAAAAAAATCTCTAAAAGAGGTTCAAATATTGTATGTTTATCAATATGATCGCAAATTATAACCTCAATATTTTTTATTCATTTATTATCAGCCTATTAGACTTTTACATAACGATTATAAATATAAATTGAAAACAACATCTTACAAACATTGTGAAAACGATGTAGAAACAACTTGAAAGTATATACAAGAGTAAAACTATAATCCGTCTTAAAACAGGAAACCCTAGTGAGGACTGTGAAAAAAATTAAATGTATCCTTACATTATACTTTATACCTACAACTACATCGTGTACAAGCTTTACAATTGCAACTAATAAAAAATAAACATACATATAAAAGATTTCAGAATCAAAGAATAATACACAATATATATTTTCATTGAAGAAGAAGATAACACTGATGAATCTACATGAAACAGAACAAGACACAGACAAATTACAATATAACTGCCACGACTAGCACTAATTTGCCTTTGAATGTGTCAACATTTAAATCAAAAATATCAGGTACTTACATCTATTAGTTCATTGCCCAGTCTACATAATATAATCTCTCCATAACATAATTGAACACGAAATTATTGTTACATAAATAATATATCCCATCTAGTATGCCTATGTTACATGACTTTTATTGCAGTTATTGTTGTGAAATAATATATTTTATCTGGAATGCCTATGTTACATGATTGCTATTACAGTTATTGTTGAAAGGTCGTAAAACAAAAGTGATTGACAGCATAAACAGAAAACGATTAGTATGATTGTTTATTTGACATATTGATGGTCGCTTACCTGCATAATTAAACATTAAATATTTACATTCAATTTATTTTTGCTGTTATTAGATGTTTTTCATGGAATGTTACCTAGGGAAATCAAAATATTTTTATTACCTGAAAAACAAATCATACGATGTTTAGAACTCAGACATGAGTTTATTTAGTAACGATAATAATACAGTTCCTGAAACGTACGACAGGTAATAACCGGAGGCATTTTATCAGATATAAAACAATAAATTAAATATGCATTAAACAGGGTTTTCCAATAAGAGGTGTTAATGCACCCACATTACGTCGAATCTGGAAAACTCCAGATTCGACGTAATGTGGGTGCGCGTCAATCTTGCCAGTACGGCAAGATTCTACGCATGTTTATACCGCTCACCGAACCATAGCGAATCAGACACTTCCGAACTCTTCAAACATTTGAGCGATACTATTGATGATCTCTTGCCCCGCTACCCTTCGGCCGAGTTTATTGTTCTGGGGGACTTCAATGTTCATAACGAACCATGGTTGAAGTTTTCAGGCCCAACGGACTCGGCTGGCCGACAGGCGGAATCCTTTGCCATTTGATACGGATTAGAGCAATTGGTTCAGGAGCCTACAAGGGTTCCTGATGTCCAGACTCACCGCTCCAATCTCTTAGACCTATTCTTAACTACTGTGCCACACGGTTATAAGATTGACGTAACAGCGCCTCTGGGATCATCCGACCACTGCCTAGTGACGACATCAATCCCCGTTAACCTCAGACCAACCAATGAGAGGCTGAGGAGAAAAGTGTGGCACTATAGGTCAGCAGATTGGTTCGGTATGCGGGCCAATTTCAACGCTTTTCCGTGGTCAGCTGTTTGTTTTCGGACTTCGGATCTTTCAAGATGTGCCCAGGAGATTGGTGAAGTCATAAAATCGGCGATGGATGGCTTCATACAATCGACTACTAAAGAAACTGGTGTGGGCTCAAAGCCGTGGTTCAGTCGACAATGTTCCGAAGCAGTTCGACGAAAAAACGCGGCTTACCGAGCTTACAACACATCTCGAACGCCCGAAAGCAGATTAGCATACAACAAATCGGCAAAGGAATGCAAGAGAATCATTAATAGGTCAAAATTCGAACACGACCTGCAAATCAGCAAAAAGCTGGCTGCCTGCCCGCATGGCAGCAGAGCATTCTGGTCACTTGAGGGCTCAATAGGTCGAAATTTTTGCAAACCCAGTTTGCCACCTCTTACCAGACCTGACGGCTCACTAGCAATCACCGCCACCAAAAAGGCTAACCTATTAAGGAAAATGTTTGCGGAAAACTCGACCCTCGACGACGGAGGTGCTGTTCCGCCGTCGGTTCCTCACTGCGGCTTCTATATGAAAAAGCTGAGGATCCGGCATCGGGATGTACTCCACGTCATACGGGGGCTCGATGTTAACATAGCTAGTGGACCTGATAGAATACCTGCCCTGGTATTGCAGAGGTGTGCTGCGGAAATAGTTCCAGTTTTGACAAAGCTCTTCAAAATGTCCCTGAAGTGTGGCACTGTGCCCTCTGGTTGGAAAAAGGCGGTCATTCACCCTATTCCCAAGAAAGGTGACCGCTCCAACCCGGCCAACTACCGCCCCATAGCGATCACATCAGTTTTGTCCAAAGTGATGGAACGTGTGATCAACGACAAACTGCTCACATACCTCGAGAAGAACAAAATTATCAACGACCGTCAATACGGATTCCGGCGGAACCGCTCGTGCGGTGATCTTCTCGCGTATGTGACGCATGTTTGGGGGCGGTGCCTGGAACGTCACGGTGAGACCCAAACGTTCGCACTAGACATATCCAAGGCCTTTGACCGGGTCTGGCACCGAGGACTTGTCAACAAATTGCCTTCTTACGAACTTCCCGCATCCCTGTGTACGTGGATTGCTGACTTTTTAAGGGATAGGTCGATTCAGGCGGTTGCTGATGGTTTCACCCTTCAGCAACCGCCGGCCTCTGTGTTTCCTCCCTCCTACAACATGGGACTCTTCAAGACCCATGTTCACTCCTTCCTCTCCACAAAAAGACCCTCCACACAGCATCCCCAAAGATGACATAGGCCCTGAGGGAAATTATTTTCTTCAGGGCCTCCTGTGTGGAGTTAATATAAAAAAAAATTTTTGAATAGCCCGCTATTTCGGTTATTCTATAAAAATGGAACGATACACGCTTCAACAACTCATTGAAATTATTTAAATTCACTTGAGTGAATCAAATGCAAATCATCTTGAGTGATGAGGCCCATTTCCACCTCGGTGGCTTCATCAACAAGCAAAATTGTCGCATCTGGGGCTCGGAAAACCCAAGAGTTATTGTTGAAAAGCCTCCTTATCCTCAACATGTGACTGTTTGGTGCGGTTTACTTTCCGGCGGAGTCATTGGACCTTACTTTTTCGAAAATAAGGCTGGAGCAACAGTTACGACGAATGGATTGCGCAATCGAGAGATGATTAATGATTTTTTATGGCCGGAATTGGATGATATTGATCTGGACAACGTTGACTTTCAACAAGACGGCGCTATGTGCCACACAACTAACAAAACTATTGATCTTTTACGATTGAATATCAAAATAACACCCCTTATTGGAAAACGCTGTAGTTTGTTTACAAATCAAATTTTCATATTTGCTTGTACCATTTAATTATATTATGACAGAACAGAAAAACAACAGAGTTATTTTAACAATCTATGAAATTGTGAAAGATTTTTCTTTTAAAAACAATGTTTTTTCTTTTTTTGGATCATTGAAGAGAATATCAGCGATTCTCAAACGAAAATTTGAAATAGAAAAATGAGAAAAATATACCGTCGTATCTAGAAATTGAACCCAGGACCTTAGCCTTGCCGGGGCTCTGCTCTACCACTGAACCAATCCGCCAAGCTATTTCCATCGGTCTAGAACTAAGAACTGCCAACATACAAAAACTATCTACATTTTCGTAAGGCATATTTTTTATTGGCTGCTATCTTTATGTATGATCGCAAGATTCCTCCCGAGCTGAATACAATGTAGGTAGTGTCTTTGATAAATATATCAATTTTAATTTTAATGTGCGACATCTATTGACTTTTTTGCAAGTTCAATATAAAAAATGAAAATTATTCTGACAGTCCCCGAAAAACTAGCAGTAACGAAATCTTCAACAGTCTTGATATCACGTCAATTTTTATTATCAATATAAAGTTTTTTTACAGGTGTTTTTCGATATGTCTCACTAGGATATACCTGTGTTGAGGCAAACGTTTTGGATACATACATGAGTATTTACATATTATTTGATACATGCATAACTATAGCTAAAATATAAAGTTGTATACATTTAAACCGTGAAGACATAATATAAAGTGTAGGTTATCCTGCAAGGAAAACAATATTATAAATGAAATAATAAATTGAAGTTAATTTAAGCAGTATAACCTTAGATAACATATATAACAATATTTCATTACATTAAATGGCAGAGGTAAATCACCATCTAGTCGAAGTACATACTTATAAAGGGGTTTTTATAAAAATTTTGATCTTAGATCTATCTTGGCTAATGATTCAAGACTTGGTGTCTGTTTTATATTAAAAAAAAATATAAAATTTTAGTCTAATGGCTAGTGGGAGAGAATTTTTAAGCATTGTTACAAAATATCTAAAATTTCTCTGGCCAAAAGTTGTTTTAGCAAAAGGGATAAGTAAGAGATTATGTCCTTTGGTTCTGGTATCACGAGCAGTTTGGATATTGCCAAAAGCAGTTTTGTGTTCGAAGAGGTATGCTAGTTTGTTTTTGGCATAAAGTTGCCTAATGTCTATAACACAGATTTTAAAGATTTCATCCGAGCTGCTTGTGATCGGTAGTTTGAGGATAATATTCGCGGGTCTCTGTGCCCGGGGCTCTGCCTCTTTACGCCTCTGGGCGTTGGACTGCTCCTGTCTTCGCTGGAGAGCAGCTACATATGCCACCCTGTTGGGGCATTTGCCGTAGTTTGCGGGATGGGCTCCGCCGCAGTTGCAGCAGACGGCCGGCTCTTCTCTATTCGTCTTGGGGCACTCCGGTGTGGCGTGAGGTCCGTCGCATTTGACGCAGCGGGCGACGTGTGCGCAATTTCTGGACCCATGTCCGAAATTTTGGCATCTGTGGCACTGTGTTCCATGTTGGAGGTGGTTGCTTCGATACTTCCTCATTGTGATCCTGCAGTGGCACAGGTAGATCACCGCGGCTCTCAGGTGTCCCATGTTTGTTTCCTGGCCAAAGTGTGCCAGGTAGAGCGGGTATTCTGTACCCGGGGTGGTCATCTTGACCACAGTCCTTGCTGGGAAGCCTTGATTCTCAAGGTCTTCCATTATTTCTTCTGGTGACAGCTTCGGGAGTCCCCTGATGACGGTCTTCTTGATTTTTTCTGCTTCTGTGGTGAAGGTGTGGAAAGGCTTCTCCTCTCCACGTAGTGCTGCTGTCAGTTTTTTGTGGGCTTCTACTGAGCTCACCACAACGCTGATTTTGCCTCCTTTGGCATAACGGAAGTTGAAGTGGGCACTTCCAATGTGCCTCTGAACTTCCTTCGTGATATCTCCGTGTGTCATTGACCCTATAGTCATGATTACGGGCGGGACTCGTGTACTCTTCCCACGAGTCGGTGCAGTCGCTGGTCTTCTGCTGGTGGGCGCTTGGTCTCGGCTGGTGGGCGCCTGGTTTCTGCTGGTGGACGCCACTGGTCTTGGCGGCGTCGGGCGTTTCTTCGTCGGTGGCGACGCGATTTCCTGGGCTGGTTCTTTTTCTTGATGTAGGGCCTCATATTTGTTTTCGTGTACCACACGAAATATGGGCTTTGGGGGGGAATGGGGGCGCTTTGAAGCCGTAGCCCTAGTCCATTCCTCTTCCATCGGTGAAGTGGCTCTTGGTGATCCGGTTGCCGAGCCGGAGCCGGTCTGCGATGATCCAAACACGAATTCCTGCTCGTGCGTATCTGGATTGAATCTCCATCCAGTAGCTCCCTCCGGGAATGCCGTGGGCAGGGGCTTGTTGCGCTTAAATTTCGCTGTTCCTCTTGGTGTGCGGTGGTACGGCATTTTGAGTTATTTTGTTCTGAAACGAGAAGAAATATGTATTATTTGAGTATTATGCAAGATGCCTTGAGAAAGGCAGTTTGGGCGACGTAAGTGATTTGCGAAAGATTGCCTTGAAAAGGGCATTTGGGGCGCGTACGCCTGCTCCTGGCCAGCGGGATTTCTCCGGCCGGCTGTGAGGTGTTGGGGCCTGGCTGTGTGAACACAAGCCAGACGGGAGCAGTTTTGTGGCTGTGTCTCAAGCCACGAAAAAACCACAAATTGCGCAAAATCCACAAGCTACGCCGGCTCGGCTCTTTTTTCTCCTCTCCTTTGTGTCTCCTCCTTACGCCAAAAACCACAAAAACACTCAAACCCCGAAACCGCTTGATACCGTGTCGCCGACACATTTGGAAATCTTTACATCAAAATAACTCAATCAAATGATGTATTATATGTGATTAATCAAGATAATTACATAGCAATATAATAGCAGAACCTGAAACACATCTGTAGATACGAAGGTAGCTGGGTACACTTGTCAGCGTTTTCAGTCTTGGTAGATGTTGTAGAGGTTGGTAGTGGAGTTTTAAAGCCACGATCAGAGAGGAATTTATTTCCAGATCTGAGCTGACGAAAAGAATTTATTACTGGCAAAAACTGAATTTACTACTGAATAAAAACACTAGAAAATATTTCTTGAGACTTTGAAGACTTGGAGATGGTTTTTCAGGAGAGAGGATTCCCTTTCAGAAGTAGTTGTTGAACTAACTTTGTATGGGATTCGATTCTCTATTTATAGAACGTTTTCAAATCGAGCCCTCTCGGAGGTGTTCTATCCTCGTTCGTGAGGAGTAAAATGGTTAGGTATTTTTCCTCTCTGCAATTACCTTGTTGAGAGGAAAGTTATATTTTAATATGATACCTTTAACCAAGTCAGTTCAATCTACCAAAACCATCTCCCCCAGTCCCGTTTATTTATTTTATAAATAATTATACAAACTTTCATATTGGGTTTGAAGTTAAATATCTCTGGTTTGAACATTTCCCAAAGAGTAACAAATATATTTAGATATCATTATTTCTATTTGTTACCAAAAAGGAAAATAATAAAGCACCGATTATTATAGAATATATAGATTTTTCCAGCATAGATCAAAATGACTTATTTCGGTTGTCTGGGAATTAATCTGACAGGAAATCTGGTTCGGTTAACTCAAACTTGCTTTTAATTTAAGTGAAATATTCCAAATTGGAACTGGTTCGGTGAAGAATTTAGACAAGAGGTAAAGTAAATACATACCTATAGTATTATATTTTAACAGACAAACATTATAATTGCCATTTTCAAAATTGGAACTGATTTTACGAGAATTCAGACCATCTGCGATTCTTCACGGGTCTGCCCCAGTAATAATTCAAATTATCTAGACTAAGACCAAACCACGTGCCGAGTAAAATATGGAAAGTATTTATAAATATACTCTTACTTGCAGTTAAAGGGTAGAAAGAATTAACAGATGCATTTATAACATTTGTTTATGCAATACATTAGATTACACATTTTCACTAAGTAATCTATCTAGGTCCGATTAACTTTCGTAAATGTCACGTCATCAATAAAGTATATTATCTGTCTTCCCCGACCATGCCTTACCCCTCCTCATGCCCATCCCTCAGCCCACCCCTATCAGACATGTGCCATCTACCCCCTTTTAATATGAAGTAGCTGCTGTCTTGTATTCAAGTAGATAGACGGGCAAGCAACTGAAAAGTGGATGACAGAGTAGTTAAAAACAGTACGGTGCAAATATGTAAGAATGAAAACATAGTTTAAAATAGGTGTTTTAAGAATCGCAGCCTTACTAAAGAAATTCCACTTCACAATCGTTAAACGGTTTTTTTGTTACACAGTGTATAAAGAATGTGAAAATTAAGATTCGAGTTGGTACCAATAAAAAAATATATTTTTATCTCTGTCTTTTGAATCTGACAACAATGTTTTTTGCTACTTCACGCATGCACATTATAATATTCTTCAAGTGCGTAAGCCGCGGTTGACAGCTGTTTTATGTCTTGATATATCTTCACAGATCGTGTTTTGTTCATAAAGTGATCACTAATATTTGGGTTATTTTTCATCCGTTTTAGACAAGTAATTGTATGATAATAGCATTTATAAAATCTACTTTCATGTTATGTCAAAATGTGTTTAAGTTAGGTTAAAACAGTTACGCCACTATTCAAATTGAATTTTATGGTCAATTCTTTATATGAACATATTTAACGTGATGTTTTTATAACATAAATTATGCACGTGTTGGTAACCATTTACCGGAGAAAGAAATGTTTTAAATGTGCCAGCAATACGTGAAACATTTAATTTTCTTTTATTTTGTTTCCAGGTAAATAAAAGCAAGTTTAAAATATATTTTTTTATGAACGAGTTGAAAAGTGAGGTGACATTTTTCTCGCAAACTTCCTAAATAAAACGACTGTGCTTTTTTTAAATTTTTATTTCTCTTAAATTTTGAAACGTTTTTTTTTTTAATTTTTATGGAAATTTTTTTTCCAACTTTTTTCATGTTGGAAAGTTTATTTCTAAAACTACAATCTCATCGCTAATTTTATCTAGTTTCTAAAATGGTATTCATTTCTACGACATATTGAAAGTGTAAAAATATATAGAACATTTAAAAAACCTTAATAAATTTCCGAAATTCGTTGAGAAATTATTATTATTTGAAGTTAACACAACAGATAAACTACTCCCCGTGATTGGATAAGCAATGTATATATCTTAAGTATCTTTACTTGAACTATTTTTCGTTTCAGTTAGTAAGGTTTTCACATGCATACTCATACGCGATCGTTCGTCAATGGAAAAAACTTTCGCAACGTGTTTTAGTAAGACCGTTAGTGTGGTATATTTCATGTGCTCAGTTATCTTCGTTTCCTTATATAACTTGCAGATAATCAGTCAAATTGGTTTTGAGAAACTGCGTCGTATGAAAACTATTTTCGTCGTCATATAACTACTATAACAACTAGTACCTACCTACAGATTTGACACATAGTTGTCTTATTGTCATGGCGGTTAGTATTTTATAAATATCACTCGAGTCTGTAAAACAGTAGGCGCTTGGAGAATGTGTTTCATTGTCGCCTTTTGTATTTTTTTCTATAGATTCTTTGCATTTTCCAAATTCAGTACGCCATGTATATGATTACGTGACAAATATAAGATTCTAAGAATTAATTGTGGGAAAATATTTTGATAATACTTTGTGAGGTACGCGATTCTTTTTACGAATAATAGGAAAACCCTAACTAAGTAACTATCGCGTTTCCCCACAGGGGTAGGCAGATAAGCAACTCGATATTTGCACACAATCCTCGCCTCATTCACATTCATACATCGTCTCATACATGCTCTTCTATTATTCTGACTATTGACATGGCCCGACTCAAGTATCTGATTCACTTGATCGTGCCATGTCTTCCTCGGGCATTCCCGACTTCTTCTACCATACACATTAGCGTAATGTATTTTCCTTACACTCATTTCTTCGTTCATTCGCTCTACATGCTCAAACCATCTAAGCGCATTCAGTCTGCATACACGTATTTAGGTCTTTCTGAAATTAGGAAATATATTTTCTTTTTCCAATTTCTTTCTTAAATGATCAAGTCTTACCACAACCTTTTCTTGAAAGGTTTATGCACTACTATTTATATGTACTCCATGATATTTTTATAACTTTCATAAATCTCTTCTGTAAAAATACGGAAGCTTTGAATGTACGAGATACAAAGCTAGAATTAAGATGTGCAATCAATTGTGCGCAAAAGTCCTAATCTTATATTGAAAATTGACAAAACTTAGCCTCGAACGAAGTCATATGCTATAATCGTAATCTATCTGTAAATCAGTATGAACATAACTATTTAAATATATTTTGTTTGTGGCGGCGTGGCCATTTTTTAAACATATCTACAGTTTTGTCCAAGACGGAACTGATACACTTGATCTTCAAAAGAAAAGGAAGGTCACTATCTGTATGTGATTTTGAAAAACCATCGTCACTCCCCTTTTCTACCTCTTAGAGTAATTTTAATACTCTTTAATTAAATTTGCACTCTTGATGTTAAAAATAAGAAGGAAATTACTGTCTATATCAGATTTCGAAAAAAATCTGAGTAAAGCCTGGGCAACTCCAGGAACTTAGGCTAGCAGAATATTGGTTTTTTCTTCAGAATATTTTTAACGAAATGAACTTTTCATGCAAAACTTATATTTAGTACTGCTTCATATTTAGTGAAAAAGAAACCGTTTGATTTTTAAAACTTTGAATTGTATTTTAGTTCCAAATCAAAAACAAAAAAAAATTGTGTTATTTTGTTCCATATTCAGATGTAGAATAAAACAATGGTAATAATTGCCAAAAATTCTCCATTCCATGTTTTCTTTCGTGTTGGTTTGTTTCAAATCCTTTTTGACCAACAGCATTGAGTCCTTCGCGTGCAACATTGTGGGTAAAGAACAAAGCAATACTCAATTCTCGTCACAAAAAAAAAATGTTTTTTCTATGTCCATAGTTTATTCTACGTCGAAAATAGTTCAGCATTTTGTGGATATGGAACACAAAATAACGCAATATCATCAAAATGGCGGATAAATGCAGTGTAAAATTTGAATTTATAAGATAAATTGATGGAAATTGATCGGTCAGTGGCTGAGATGACATCGCGTTTGGGTCCCACTCGGTCGTAGTGTGTTCAATTTCTCGGCTGGCTAAGTCCTCCATCATAACACAAGCAACATCTTACGCTTACTGTGGTGGTAGTAGGTTATTTTAAAATATTGTCAGGTTATTCGTAACCCGGGAATGTTTTTCTTTCTTTAAAAAAAAAACACATTGATATCCCAACGGAAAATATCTTTCATAGCCAAACGCAATCGCATAAGTAAACTGTCAACATGTAACGCTCATTTGCTGGAACTTATTAATATGGTCTGCAGAACAGGTCGATATTCTAGCGGCGACGTATAAATAATTTACACATCACTGTGCAGCGTACAAAGTAATTAAGTAAGTTAGATAATGTGAAATATTAGTCGAGAGACGAAGCCGTTCAAGTAATCCATGTAACATGAATCAAGCGATCAACCTGACCTGAAGGCTTACGTCTTCTTCGGGCCACGGTGACTGGCATTACAGACACACTCACACACCCTATTTAACCCGACTACTGTTGAATTAAACACCTACTTCAGGGGAGGGGTTCAATAAAGGGAAGACCTCTTATTTGAAAAGGGGGTGAAAAGTTTTAGAAAGCCGTAAGTGTGGAAAGGATTAAACAATTTATTTTTATTGGGATGTTTAATCTGAAATGGGTATTTGTTTTTATGTTTTGCAAAATGAAATAATTACCTTTGGGCGAGTGGAACAATAATTAAATCACTGTTTATTTTATTTCTTTTTATTATCAATATAAAGTTTTTTTTAAAGTTTTGTTTTTCGATGTCTGTCTCACTAGGATAAACCTGTGTCGAGACAGACGTATTTAATACATAAATTAATGTTTACATATTATTTGATACATATAATATTTCATTACATTAAATGACATTGTGAAAATAATAAATATAATCAGCATCTAGTTGGAGTACATACTTACGAGGGGATTTTTATAAAATTTTTGATCTTGGATCTGTCTTGGCTGATGATCCAAGACTTTTGATGTCTGTTTTATATTTCAAAAAAAATTCTTTCAGTCTAATGGCTAGTGGGAGAGCATATAGCCTTGTTGCAAAATATCTAAAATTTCTCTGGCCAAAAGTTGTTTTAGCGAAAGGGATTTGTAAGAGATTGTGTCCTTTGGTTCTAGTATCACGAGCAGTTTGGATATTGTCAAAAGTAGTTTTGTGTTTGAAGAGGTATGCTAGTATGTTTTTGGCATAAAGTTGCCTAATGTCCATAACACAGATTTTCCTACAGATTCCATCCGAACTGCTTGTGATTGGTAGTTTGCAAATGAACCAGGTGGCATTTTTAAGGGAAAGGATTCATTCAAAAATGTTACTTACCATAGAATCCCGCCACAGTCCAGATTCCAGCATTATAGCATACTGGAGAAAGTTATTGGCCGTGTCAAACTCAAACGTTATGTATCATTGGCGTCTTTTTTGTTCGATGTATATAATTTTATGTGAATACCGCACAAGAGTCCCAACTACTCACAATCGTTTGGAGCTAGTGAGACTATGCAATGCCCGATTGGGGTATGTTGTGAAGCTGAAGGTAGTGATTGGGGAGGGGAAGGAGATGGTGAATGGAAAGGTGGGGGAGTAAAACCATTTCAAGCAACTTTTCATTTGTGAATAGTGGTCTTACTCCAGGGCGATACTGATAATATCTTCCATTAAATTCAAATTTACTTGCGCACGCCGAGATTTGAATTCGTGTCCTACGGATTTCTAATCGAGAGCCTTACCCCTACATCACAGAGACAATCAAAATACCTACTGTATCGCATGTCTGAATTGTCCTTCACACAACTGATTTCACTTTATAAAATGACACTTAAATTCAAAGCAAATTTAAGTTCATTCAATTTGAATCATTTAACGCGGGTAGGTATAACTAACGCACATCATCACAGATAGGTGAAACCTAAATCAGTATTTTTGATGTTCTGTTTGTTACGGTTACTGTTGTTTTCGTAATTTCAACTTATGCCTCATAAAATAAACCGTGACACTATTTCATTTTTAAGCACGCACCTACCTAGTTACTACTCATAACTTCTAAAGCTGTTTTAGAAATGACATCCCTATCAACGATTCACAGCGAAATTTCTCGCGTAACAGGAAAATTCAAAGGCCCGTCATAACAATGCAACTATGAAAAGCCTGTAATGCGAGAGAGTTCTGTACATCACCTGTCTCAGGTAAAACCAAACCGAGTTGATAGGTAGTATATTTATAAATAGACTTTCGGGTCCCGCCTATGAAACTTACAAGCTGAAAGTTTTTATTGAAACGTACTCACACAGAAAAACGTTCACACACAGAGAAAAATTTATATTGAAAATTTACTTAGAATCTTTTTCAATTTTTTCGTAATTCTGTTGAAAACGTGATTGCAGGCCGTTTCCTGAAAATCTTTTAGTAAATTCCCAATATATCGGAACACGTTTTCATGCACCTTGCACTTGCCTAGATTTTTATGAACACGTGTTCCGACATCGTGATAATACATTCGTATTTTACTAAAAGTTTATCAGGAAACCTATCAATTCATTCGTTAAGAGCCTGCAATACCATTTTAACCATTAAAATGAACATTGCTAATTAGCAATGAAATTAATAAAATTAAAATTAAAATTACAATTAATAAATTAATTTATTCTTAATAAATTTATTAAGAATCTCTTAATAAATTAGAATTAATTATTCTTAAGAAACTAAAATTATTGCTAATTCCAGTTTAAAGCGGAATTTCGGGCGTAACTTATGAATGGTTTTTATGGTTTCTTGATAAAATTTTAGTAAATTATAAATGCATTATCATGATGTGGGAACACGTATTCATGAATATTCATTGTCGATACATGATATAAATCATAAAAAATGTTACTTCTGTCCGCTAGAAGTAAACATACGAATTATTCCCACAAAATCGCTGCGAAATGATGATATTTAGACTATTAAGTATTTTAATTATTTATTTAGATTTTTTAAAAAGTGCCACTTACATATGTAAAAGTTATTGACAGTGTAGTACAACATGGAAAGATAAGAAAAATATAGGATTATATAAATTTACAAAAAAGTTAAAAACAAAGTTATTAAAAGAAATATAAAAAAATAAAACAATTTATGTAGTCATCTCAATAATAATAGCACTGCTAAAATGTTAAATCAGTACAAATTGATATTTCGATAGAGGCATATTAAAAACATCAGCTAACATTGCTTATGAGTTACCAGTGGTGTGTAATCTATTTATAACAGAATTGTAGCCTGAAACCGTAGTACTTTTGTTACAATAATACATACTGGGGAACCTTGATCTAATGGTAGAAACATAACAGTGAATCAAAATTAATATATCAGGACTCCAACTGATAATTTACAATTTGATATAGAAATATATGATCACGAAATTTTCTTGTGTTTCTCAGTCGCTTAACTTCAACAATTTCAATGAATGTAATAAAAAATCATAATCTATTGATTCTAAAAGATATCCAAGTCTTAAATTAATACACCTTTAAAAAATGTATTTATTATTTTTTTATTGCAGAAACAAACAGTACATAATTACATAGAGGACAATAGTTACAAAGTTAAACAAGTTAATACAGGTTTTTCCAATAAGAGGTGTTATTTTGATATTCAATCGTAAAAGATCAATGATTTCGTTGCTTGTGTGGCACGTAGCACCGTCTTGTTGAAAGTAAACGTTGTCCAGATTAATACCATTCAATTTCACCATAAAAAATCATTAATCATCTCTCGATAGCTCAATCCATTCACCGTAACTGTTGCTCCAGCTTCATTTTCGAAAAAGTATTGTCCAATGACTCCGCCGGACCATAAACCGTACCAAACAGTCACACGTTGAGGATAGAAAAGCTTTTCAACGATAACTCTTGGGTTTTATGAGCCCCAGATGCTACAATTTCGCTTGTTGACGAAGCCACCGAGATGGAAATGGGCCTCATCACTCAAGATGATTTGCATTTGATTCACTCAAGTGAATTTTAATAATTTCAATGCGTTGTTGAATCGTGTATCGTTCCATTTATATTAAAAACGTAGTTTTACTTGTTAAATTTCAAAAAATGACATCTTCAAAAGTAACATCTACCGAAATAACGGGCTATTCAAAATAACACCTCTTATTGGAAAACCTGTACAATAATTGGTACCAATGACATGTGCCTGACATATATACATAATATGTGGTATAAGTATTATACATTTTACTTAAGTTAAGCTAGTTAGTATGTTAGGGAAGGAGAGAGGTGTGTGTGAGTGTTTGGGTGTGTATATGTGTGCATGAGGGTGTGGATGTGTGTGTTATGTGTGCGAATTCAGTGTGTTAAAAAAGTTTTTTTTTAATTCTTTTAGATGGAATGTTAAAATTTATTTGGGATAGAAGTTCTGGGCAGTCTATTTCGTTATGTATTGTTTTATGGAGAAATGTCATGTCAGCTACCGTTCGCCTGGATTTCAGTGATTGGAGAGTGCTGATATAATTATTGTTGTATTTATAACCGAGGTGCTTGATAAATTTATTTTGTATGCAATCTATATTATTGACATAATAAATGTATCTGGGATTTTAGACAGATTCTAGACTTTCAATGATATTAATCTGATTATTAAAGTCAGGCAACCAAATTGTAGAGTTATATTCTTGAATGCTTCTAACGAAAGATGTATACAGAATTAGTAATTATTGATACATACACGGAGAAAACTTTTAATAATCTCTGTAATTTTCTCATATACCTGTTGAAAACGGGACTGCAGGCCTTTATCGAATAAATTGAAAGATTTTCTATTAAAATATCAGTAAATCACGAATGTGTTTTGGCGACGTCGGAACACGTGTTTATAAAAATAATAATATTTTCGCATTTCGTCATTGATAATAATAAATATTTTGGATGTCATCAAAAATCACCTTGAGGGCGCTGTGCAAATTTTATGGAACTATATAAACTGTTTATGGAGATAATATACAGTACAATACTTACCTGGTAGGTCACCTGAGATTAACACTTAATTACCATTAACTAATTGTTTATTAGCTAAATTTAGATACAGGATTTATGACATAGGTAATTGGAAAATTGGATATAACTGGATTGTCTCTCAGGAATGGTATATTTAATTTAAGAGTATGACAGCTTAAAAAGGTAAGTTTTTTGTTTAGACCTGAATTCTGTTGGACTTGTTATGAATCTTATTTCCGGAGGGAGTTTATTCCAAGACTTCGGCCCAGATACTCCGAAAGCGCGATCACCAAACATAGTACATATTTGGCTTGCGCTTAGGTTCTATCAGTCTGCCTACAGCTGATGATGTTGCTGATCTAAGAGTTGACTGCCTCAGACCAGTGTTTTCAGAGATGTAGGGTGGGGCTATTTCATTAATGGATTTAAACACCATCCAGCACAATTTGTACTGGATTCTTTCAGGGCACTTGGGCTAGTGAAGATTACAAAGGTGTTCTGAAATGTGCGAATATTTTGATACCCCGGTTATGAGCCGTGATGCTGCATTAAACACTGATTGAAGTTTGTCAATTTGATATTTTACATAATGATTTTACATTACATAATAACAAGATAAACGCAGCTGTGTAAACACGTGTTACGATATATTATGAAAGTACTGATAGTTTATTGGGAAATGGCTGTCAACTTTTAACAGGGTCTTAATAAATCAGCAGTACTATCTATCAGTACTATACAGTAAATTTTTCTCCCTGTACAAAAAAAACGTTGGAAAATATTTTTTCATGCCGAAACGTTGCGCATAATTTGATTTAAATACTAAAAACCCTCTTTGACAAAAACCAGAAACCTATTTGCGGTGACGAAAATAATGTTGCGCCCTTACGAGTTATAAAAAGGCATTATCATTTGACGCTCACAACGGGGGATCCCATAATAACGTGAACAATTTATCTCGTTTGATGTTTTAACCAACCGAAGGCATAAATACTAAAGGAAGGTTCTAATCTACGTCACTTACGACAACGACCATGTACTCTGAATGATGTGGGTATTATGACGTAAAGATTTAGTCGTGTACATAATTTACAGTACTAAAACTGCTTTTATTTGCTCGCCGTAATAAAGCTCTGCCGTATTACTACGTATATTGCGTGTTGCTGTTTTATTTTTATTCGGGTAAGTACAGTCATAAAGTAGGGGTTGCTACGTCCTTAGACGGATTTATTTGTATTTCGAAGTACACTGACTTTTTACTCGTGCGTAAAGTCTTTGTTTTCATTTTCTAATTTGCTTACAAATAAAGCGTTAATACGTATTAAAAGATTGGATTTTTTTGCTGTTATTTTAGTAGTGAGGAGTTCGTTCTTGGGCATCGGCGGAAACCAAATTCGTTTTGATAAACTTGTCAAATATCGCTCCATGTTTAATACGCAACACAGTGTATAAACGGCACTTGGTTTCAACTTAATTAATACAATAAACAACTGTGTATGTCGGGGGAGACGTTAAAAGATCCATTAACGTTCAATTTTTCTCAATCAAAGTTAAGTTTGAAGGATAGAAAATACGCAGAAGTTATTAAAATAACCCAAACTAACAACCTAAGAACCTATTTTGTGCACGTATACTTAAACCCCCGACTAAAATAGTTGTATCCATTAGAAATTTAAATTGAAATCAAGTGTTCTTTTTATAATGAGGCGGAATTGGACAACTTTTCCCTCGTTTTTTTTTGGAATTTACTCTTTACTTGATTTAATGTGAAAGATTATTTTTTCAAGTTTCTTTCGAAAGAAAGCGTCAAAAATATAACATTTTCCTCGTTACATAAATTTGATATGCATGCCTTAATACGTTCCCAGATGTTAGCATTATCAAAAAGTAATATTTTAATGTCATTGTAATTCGTTTTTCAAAGAATTTGTGGCATATTTTGGAGGCAATTTAAATAATTTAAAGCATTTAAATAGAAAAAATTGGAAATATTGGTAGTCAAAATACATCGAATTAGAAACGAGTAATTTGTGGATTAATTAATTAATTTACAGAAAATTTGCAAGGATTATACAACAAATCAATAAATATAATACTTTCTACTCTATTTTTGAACGTTTTTGAAACCTTGTTCTGGATTTAACTTGACATTATCTTTCTTACGTAAAGCTTTATTTATGTAAGTATATTTATGTGATCTACTTTCGCGGTTACGTCTGGGTTTTTCTTTCATTCGTGTGATGTTTATTCGATACTTTGATATTAAGTACATTTAAGTATTAGTATGTCTCGTTTCTAAGAAATTAACATTATAACACAGTTCCTAGTGCAGAGTTCCTTGGGTATTGTCCATTGTGTGCCTTTTGTGCAACGTGCACGTTGTTGGTAGAAATATCGTTTCAATTTGTATGGCACTCTAAGAGCTGGCGTATATTGAGTTCGAGGTATTGACTTGCGGAAACTTTATGAGTTTTGAAACGTTTGCAAGATTTTAATAGCATTTGGAGTCAATGGGATATTAGTTTTCTAGCTGATCAAAAGACAGATGGAGAGCAAAGAAAATATTTATTTTAAAATCAAAAATGTGTATTGGGTATGTTTTTCGCATCTACGAAAACTGAATTTTAAATAGGTTCATTTGTGAGAAAACCGAAACTCAAAACAGCACCATTCTACAGTTCTGTACCTCATTTTTGCTGTCACATTTTTTAAATTGTTCAAGAGAGAGTAAATAGTATTTTTTTCCTTTGAACATCGTAGGGATACCAGATCTTTTATGTTGACCTAACTTAGTTTCACATTGTCGTAGGACAACCGTCTTTATACCTCTGTGAGATACTGAAAAAACTAAAAAGGTCTCATACATAACTCTTTTTCACAAAAAAACTGGACAACCGACCTTTGACTTCTGAGGTACAGAGTTGATATCT
The DNA here is from genome assembly GCA_026573805.1 of Hesperophylax magnus. NCBI lineage: Eukaryota > Metazoa > Arthropoda > Insecta > Trichoptera > Limnephilidae > Hesperophylax > Hesperophylax magnus. The sequence goes on from JAIUSX010000046.1 coordinate 28,540,399, forward strand.
GCATTATGAGAACGAGACATTCCTCTGATAAGCCGGGTCGCTTTGTTACTCGGCCGAGAGAGTAACGGTGATCACTTGCAGAAGAGACAGTGGAGTCAGTTCATTGAGATTAGTTTAAAGTGCTGTTAACTTGGTTTTTCGATTGAAGAAAAAGAGAAAAAATTACGAGAGTTTTACAAAAGCAAACGTTACACACTTCTAAAAAATTCTAAATGTTCGATTTTTTTCTTTTTCTTTCACTGCCTGACTCGGCTATGGCACTGACCGAGTACAAAGCGAGTGAAGCGCCGAGTTGAGTATGCAGATGGAGTAGATTATTGGGCCTTGCTTTCATTCACTGTCTCGCCAGAATCGCTTGCTCACTACAAGGCCGAGTACTGCCTGTACTGACCACATCAGCCGAGTACTAGGCAGGTTTAATTCAGGCATTACTATGTAAAAAAGCCAGTGTCTGGAATTAGCTACTGTTATATATATATATATATATATATTTCCTATTTCATTTAATCCAGGCCTATTCATGATCTTAATTAACAAATTCCTCAACCCTTGCCAAAGATAAATTTGTATGTGAGCAAAATTACCGTAATATTCTGGGCAATAAAAAATTACGTGGACTAATTAATTTCTCTGAGATATATAAAATATTCAATACTTTCTATGAATTTCAATAAATTGGCATTAGCCCAAAATTCATTAGAATTGCATTAGATATATAAAATATTCAATACTCTCTACGATTTTGCCCTGAAATATATAAAATATTCAATACTTTCTATGAGTTTCATTATTTGGGCTAATGAATTGCTCTAAGATATATAAAAATATTCAATACTTTATATGATTTCATTACATTTTAAGCAGTGTCGAAATTGAACCCGCCAAAAAACTCGCAATTTCTCACCTTCAACTTTTAATTCTAAATTTGCATTTTTTTGGAATATGAGCTCATATGCCGGCTTGTGAAATTAAGTTTCAGCTCCATGGAAGCTGAATTGGAGCGAAAAGTTACATTTTCAACTACAAGAATTTTCAGCATCGTGAAAATTTATCTGAATTTTGGGAATTAATTGAAAAATTACATATTTTGTTCTAACAATGTTACCCAATAGGGCAGCGATGAAATATAAAAATTCAATATCTTTTCAATTCAATTCTTGATCATTGTTTTTTTAAAGACTTAAATTGTTGTAATCTCTCCTTCGAGAGTCATAAACTTACAACGATGGAAGTTTTTATTCTACAACAGGGGAATAGGAACTTTTTGGCTATTATTCCAAAAGATATTACCATGCGTACAGCAATTATTTTTATTACCCAAGAGTGAACTTTTGATAGTCTCTAAGTAAGAAAAATACCTAAAAATAACTTGGAATGTAATTGAAACACAAAACATTAATTGTTTTTTGATTTCACAAACGGAGTTTAAAAAAGTGTATTCAGTTTAAATTCAAGCTATTTTTTCTTTAAATAGTCCCACACGGGAGGCCATGAATAACATAATTTCCCAAAGAACCAGTGCCATCTTTGGGGATGATGTGCGGAGGGTCTTTTTAAGGAATGGAAGGAGAGGAAGTTCTGGAAGGAAAATGGTATGAGGGCTGGGTAGGAGTCTAGGAATCTGGGGGTCAGTGTGTCGAGAAGTGACGGACGTATAAATCTATCCTTCCCACTTCGGCACAAGGCGATAGGTCGAGAGATTCCTGCTGGAGAGGTCAAAAGGTCTCTCTCAACCGTTCTCTCCCAATCCGCCACGCAGTAGGTGGGCAGACGTATCCGCATCCGCCGCCAAGACCTAGAGAAACCTCGCCCCATAAACCCGGGCACCCCTGCTAATTCACCAAACGTACCGAATCTCTTACTACGCCCTATGGCAAAGGTGTTGATTATCCAATAAACTGATAATTATAAGGAGAATGGTAAGTAATGTTACCTACTCGACCTCAACAATAAAAGATGAATGTGTAAAAATGTTATCATTTTACTTCTCCATGTTTTCACAACAACAAATTCGTGTGTTTATTTCACCTGACCAGAGATATTATTTTATATCCAATTTAAAGTTAAAATTAATCGCCGTTCTGGGACACATATTTTGGGAGCATTATTTTAACTGACGCCATATTTTTAGTTTAAAGCGGCCATTTAACAAGACCAATCTGACCTGATGTAGCATAAGGTCATACTTCGGTAATTCATGAGGATCTTCATTTTAATTTTGAACGGACGCCATATTGAAGATTAAGGCGGCCATTTTACAAGAAGAATCTGACCTGATGTAGCACAAAGATCGTCTTTCGGCAATTCACGAGACTCGTCATTTTAATCGGCCGCGTAATGGCAGCCATCAGTGCGCGCGTAAAAACAATAGAGCGCCACCAATCACCTGTGACGGCGGCCATTAAAGGTGTTTGAACGGGGCCCATAAACAAAGGGCCCCGAACACGTCTTCCCTATTAAGTATTCTATGGTTCGTCTCATGATGGAAGAATAAAAAGATGTGTTACATTTGACGGCGATTATTTTTTATGAACCTTTTTTATTTTAAAATTATCATAATAAGGACTAAATGCATACATTTTTTATTGTTGAATTGACCGTCTTTCTGCAGATTTTTTGGAAGAGAGACATAAATAGCCAAAGTAAGAACTTATTTGGAACTTCTTATTTTCGAACAAAAGGTGTTTATTAAAAAATTTCAAATTCGTAATTATTGACTAAATCACTTGGCTGTGTCAAAAATGATCACATTTAAAAACTGGTTTTTCGCACTTCGCTAAAGAGTGGAATTTTTCCACCATTTTTCAAGATTTTTGCGGAAATGATATCGGCTATATTCAAAAGGTTATTAATCCGAGAGCAAAATATAACCCACCTACTTAACCCTTGATTTACCCGGTAGGTCCCTGGGACTCCATTGAAAATTTTCAGCGCTCATAAAACCGTTCGTTTTTGAAATTACAAATTGTGCGTTCCAGTAGGTACCTTCACGAAGCGACGCGCCAAACGCGAGGGAGAGTAGACGTCGATGTGCGTGGCTCCGATAGGTGAGTAATCACGCTTGTGGAGTCCGTGGGACTCCACCCGTTATTAATGTTACAGTTTTAGCCTATTTACGGTATTTTTTACAGTGTATTTTTTTTCCCCGGAATGAGAGAAAGTATTGTCACCTGTGTCCACCGCGTCTAAAAAGGAAAACTGTATATATTTGCCATAGTTGTACTAAGCCTGTGTGCCTTGGCTGTACAAAAAAAATAGGCAATGACTGTGTCACCAACCGTGACTGAAAGGTCTTGCACGTTTTTTTTTGTTCGAACCCTGTTTTTTTTGCTTTTTATAAGAATTGATTGTGTTTTTGGTATATTTCTTTAAAAATTAGTTTGAAAAATTGTTTTGTTTTTGAAATGTTGAGACTAGTAGTTGGTCTCGTAATTTTGTTACAAAAAGTTCCATATTCTAGAAGTTCCTTAATAAAAGACCGTGATTGTATAACTTTAAGTAAAAACCTATACCATTGTAAAACCTAATATGTAATAAAAAAATGTAACTAGCATTTCATTTAAAAAAGTGTTTTATTTCATGTCAAATTAATGAGTTTATTTCCGGGAGTCTTGGGGACTCCACCAGGTAAATTGTGTATGTATGAAGTCACCGGGCAAATCAAGGGTTAATATCTTATTTTTCTCTTCCCTCATTGATTAATTTCGCCTCATAACACTCTCCTGGGTCGAATGCTCTAGTTCTATTTACATTTTTAGCTTAAAGATGAACTTGTGGTATGTTCTTTTTTTCTTGTGTGTGTAAGGAATTGTCTTCAATTGTAAATTATTGATATTAATTACACACGTAGTTCCGACGCTTTATCTTATTTATTTGATATAAAGATTCAAGAGAGAAATGATTAGGGCACCATTAGCGAAAACCCTATTCAGCGGTGTAAATGCTTATGCGCTGTCGTACGATCAAGTGGCCGCTCGCCCAGCGTTCGGAAGTCACTCGGTAGCATTCGTCTATCTTCGTAATGGACTAGTGCCATCTTTGGAAATGTTCAATTACTGCACCTTGCAATATTTTTTATGACCATGTGGCCATCCGACATTCATACAGGAAACACTTTTAATGGAGAAAATCTGCTTCTGGCACGACACTCCCGAGTCGTGACGAACTAAGAGGCAAACCGTGGAAGTAATAAACAAGTATCTCGTTGTCGAACCAATTATTTAACTGCCAGAGTTCACTCTATCTTGGAAGACGTAGGCAAAAAAATGAACAACAGAAGAAAATTCCCTCCACCTGTTTCTTGTAGGCACATCTGTGATAAAACAAGTGACTCCAGAACCCGTCGATTGGCTGAATAACCTCAACATCCCACTTTGAACTTCACGACTGCTGAGCTATTCTGTTGTTCTATCTTGCAGACAGGAAACAGTTTGTCATAATTCAGAAAATTCACATCTATTCAATTTTTTGTTGCAGCAGGTGTAACCCAAGGATCTAATTTAGGCCCCCTCCTCTTTATTAACTTTGCTAACTACTAAATTTATTTCAAAAGTTAAACAGCAAGCTTTGTTACTGCTAGTATAGTTAAGTTAGTACAGATTTTTTTATGCTTATGCCATATATAAAATGATATTTATTTAAAACTTATTAAAAAAAATAATTAGAAAATGTTTGAAAATTGACATTGCATTGCAGCAAAGCTACGTCTTACTGCTTGATTCTGTGATAATATTTTTTCACATCACAACAGGACACAGCACCTTTTACGCTTATTAGATCGTAGCTTTCCCAAAATGCCGGCCAAACGACGTCTGGTAACAAAATACAGCGATAGAAAATAGATAGCCCCCTGGCGTAAGGCAGCTCTTACAAAAATAAAGTGACTTTACTTAATGGCCTAATTCTATTCAAATATTTAAAGTGAAAGTTATCTCATTATAACAATTAAGTTATTTCGAGATTAACTTTTATGTTTTTAGTGAGTTATGTTAAGTTTTTTGGCAATTTCTTTATAATAATAGTTGAAGACTTTTGTTGATTTTAGACAACGGATATTTTTAAATCGATAACCATTAATCATCTGGTGCGTATTAAACTAAAACAAATTAAATAATTCTCTACAGTAAAGAATTTATTTTTCCTTCGATACGATTTTCCGAAGAGATCAGTTTTAAGTTTCGCTCTAGATTCTGTTGATGATGCTGGAAATGAAATTGCCACCCATTGTGAGAACGTGCCATGGCGTCTTAATTAGTCGCCAAATCAGTTTCAGTGAAGAGTCACTCCGCTTTCTCTAGCTTTTCTATTCATCAAACAATACTGGTCTCACGTTTTCGTGCGAGACGAACTTAGGAAAACGCGACTCTAGCAACATGAAAAATGTAAAGCTTTTTGCGAGTACCTTCTGTTTGATTCAAACAGAAGGTACAAAACAGCACTTGATTTCATAATTTCCGAATATCGCAGAAAAGTCCCAGCTGCTCCTAACCATCTGGAACCAATGAGACTATGTAATCCCCGATTCGGGGATTTTGAGAGACTAAAGGTAGCGGGGAGGGGAAGGAGATAGGCTATTCAGATCTGGTCACCAAACACGTCTGAATTCAGTTCAATGGTAGCCTTTCACCAGGGTGATATTGTGAATAGCTTCCACTCTAAAACGTGCTAAATATTTCTACTGTTTATCATTTCTAATTAGGTGTGAAACAACAAAAAATAATGAAACCAACATTCAATAATCTTTTAAGCCATATTTTTGTTTAGGATTTTTTTCCGCCCGCTCTTAACTTATATACTCGTATTTTGCCATCATAAGCCGAAAGGCAGCTGTAAATTTTCAATGGGTACATTCTATATGTCAGAATGTGACCATTAAAAATTATCAGCTACCCTTTGGCTTATGACGGTAGGAAGTATGTAGCGACGTGAGTTCTGAAAGTTACATGTTATTTTTATATTTTTTTTACACTAACCTCACACAGAGACTATGTCATCTTTTGGGATGGAGGTTAGTGTGAAGGGTTATTTTTAAGGAAAAGAATTAGAGGAAGATCTGGGAAGGTAAAACCTATGAGGGTTGGGTAGGAATCTGGGGATCAGTGTGTCCAGGACTGACGGACATATAAATATAACCTTCCTACTGCGGCGCTAGGCGATGGGTAGAGAGACCAGTTTGAGATGTCTCCCAAAACCAGCCTCTCCCGATCTGGCACGCCGTGTAGTTGGTGGGCAGGCGCATCCTGAACACACCTCACCCGAAATAAACCCGGGAAACCCTGCTAAATCAACAAACGTAGCGTAAAAAAAATAGGTTAACTTATGGCAGAGGTGTTGGTTATCCAATAAATGGTTCTCGGGGCGGCGGTACCCAAACCCTCCACCCAAATTGAAAAATGAGATTTTTTTAATTGAAGTCAAGAGTTCTTAGTCACATTATATATATCACACTAGTTTCTTGCTGTTTGGTTTCCTACTGGAATGTCATTTATCCAGTTCCTACATATCTCCAACCAAACCAACCTTGCTGGAAAGGGATTTGAAATTTAGAACAATGGCAAGAACATTGAAATTCGACTGCATTTTTTTGGAAAAAAAAGAAGAAGAATTGAAATACTTGAAGCAAATTGTTTGTGGCTATCGTGTAAATAATCTTTGAAAGTGCATAATATCATTCAAGTATTCATTCGTTATGTTGTGGCGATATTACCTCGAAGTAGCGCGGTAGAACTCATTATATTGTGTTGTGTGCTGCTTCTTGGTAAGTGATTGGTCATCCTGTTTTCCCTCTTTTCATGCTTTGTTGATCCCTACACGTATGATCACCCAATTTCAACAAACATCATTCATTTCGTATCGTTTTAATTCATTTACAGTCCATAATTCATGCTCAGCTGAAGCTGTAATTCGGAAGCAGTTTCAGATGCAACACTTGCGTAATAACGCAAAATTATCTCTATTCTGATAAAATACAAAGTAGGTATCTAATAAAAAAGCAATCTATTCGCCCATCTATCAGATTCAAGTCACACCTCGGACCGGTGCTTCATCCGTCCTCGTCTGTTTAATTATTCAACGGGCTTTTCTTAAAACGACTTTCCTTTATTATTTTTTACTCTGTGGCACTACAATCACTGAATTATCAACCACCTGGTCTCACCCAAGTTTAATATATATATATTTTTTTCACTTGTAGAAAACACTTTGTGGGTATACATAATTATAATAAAATAACTTTGTTTGAATACCACTTTATTGTGTATATTTATAACCAACCGGTTTCAGTTCAACCCGAACCTTCATCAGGGTTAATAAAAACATATTAAATTAATTAATTACAGATTACAATTAATTATCAACAGAAATTAAAGCCGCTTTTTATACCAATAATAACCAAGGTAAACTTTTAATTAACTCAAAAGATAAAGAAAATAATTTAATCCATTCTGGCATCTATAAACTCAAATGTAATGATTGCGAAGCATTTTACATTGGTAAAACTGCAAGAAATGTTCAAACGCGGGTAGTTGAGCACTTGAGATGCTTAAACAACATAGGTTTTTCGGAATTTGCAACACATTTAATAGATAAAGATCACTCATTTGATAAGCCTTCAGGTATAGAAGTATTACATTGAAACGGGATAGGTCTACGCCTCAACATTTTAGAATCACTCGAGATAAAAAATCCCTTAAAGTCAATAAAATCAATTTATTAAATAAACAATTAGATTTAACAAACAGCCCCATTTTAAATATATTTCTCTTCCCTGCACCTATGTTTACCCCCTCTCTCCTACCTAAGTCTTCCACCCCCACCAAAGTTGATGTTCTCTCTCCCTCTTCCAGCTTAACTATAAGTACCCATACACCTCTGTAATTAATTTAATATGTTTTTATTAACCCTGATGAAGGTTCGGGTTGAACTGAAACCGGTTGGTTTTAAATGTATACAATAAAGTGGTATTCAAATTTTAATTATTTTAATTTAAAATATATTGTTACTTTACTTCACATCTATGCATTTACGTAGTTATGTCAATTTTATATTTTTTATTGTTAAATTTTATGTGTAATTTTATATTGTTACGAAATGAATTAGGAATTATGTGTATGACGTTCGTTTAAAATGTGAGCTTATATTGCAAAAAATATGAAAATCAGCCACAAAGATGTTGGGTTATGACAAACACAAAATCAATATTCCACGGAGAAAACTTACTGATATAAAACATTGCTTGTTTATTAAGAAGCTCTTTAAATTATTCGTAATCCGGTTAAAACCAGATTGTAGGCCTTTAACGAATTAATTAATAGGTTTCCTGCACTCACTTGTACTAAAATACGAAAGCGTTATCGCGATGTCAGAACACGTACGGAATTTACTAACAGTTTATCAGGAAACGGCCTGCAATCCCGTTTTTAACCGGATTACCAATAATTAGAAAAGATTTTTATAAATTAGGCAATCTTCTTTTTTTTCCTTATGTTATGAAAATTATAAGAACAAAACATTGTGTAACTTTGAACCTTTTAATATTTCTTTCTACAGAAGAAAATGGTATTTAACAAAGATATTAGAAGAACTTTAATCATATTTTTCCCGTGAACATGATATTTTAAATATTCATAGCTCTTTATAGATTATAGACATTACCCTGGCGATCTACATATATTTGTGTTGATTGCAATATTCCAAATACGAGTAGGAAAAGCTGTGGTAGTCTTGTGGTAGCTGTGTGTAGTCTTTACCGTACGCTGAGAAAATTGAGTATCGCTAATTTATTAAAAATCTACTCAAATTATTGCTGATCCGGTTAAAAACGGGATTGCAGACTCTTAACGAATGAGTTACTAGGTTTCCTTTTTAACGTTCAGTAAAATACGATGTCGGAATGCGTGTTCATAAAAATCCTAATATTTTTGCCAAGGCATGAAAAGGCAGGTGCATGAAAATGTGTTCCGATGTATTAGCAATTTACTAACAATTTCAGGAACCGGCTGCAATCCCGTTTTTAACCAGATTTCCAATTATTTGAGGAGATTATTTATACATTTTCTCTGTGTACACATTCAAGAACTTTTTCTTTTTCAGAACTCACTTTTTTATATGTAACTTTATATAAATAATTAATTACATTTTATTTATAGTTATTTTATAAATCAAGGTTAGTTCCAAGTATCGTATTATGAAATAATGTGAAGGTATTTTGTATATTAACCCACAATTTTATGATAGTAAATTGAAAACATTTCGAAAAAATAACGTATTTTCCAGCGTAATTAATAATGTTACATACACATTAAATTGTCGCCAAAAGTGCCTAATCATGTGATAATTACCAAGTAATTATTACAGTTTCAAATAATCCTCATAAATAACACTCAAAGAGAGATCTTCTGTCGCAGCTGAAACAAAAATCTAATATACGGAGAAAAATAGCCTCCGTTAATCATATTTTTAATAGGAATATGTCAACTTCCCGGGATAGTCCGCTTGAATTATGAATGCCAATTACTGAAGTATTCATTCTTCCCATTTCTCTTCTTCTTCACAGGAAGTGGGTGCGGGAGACTGGAGAGGACCCCGAAAACCGAAGAGGATTTTTATGACAGGATCCAGGAGAAGAACATCAAAGAGCCGCTCTTACAAATATCCGGTAGGTAATTTCTTATGAATATTGTATGGGCTTTGATGCTGAGGTCATGCATTATTTAATGAAACGAAATTCAACAGCGCGGTGGTATAACAGTGAATTTTCACAAATGGAATATTCTAGCGCAGACCCGTGAAAAATCGCTGATAGTCTGAATTCTCGACAAAAAAGTTCCGATTTTTGAAAATGGCTATTAAAATAATGTTCTAGGTCGGTACTTTATCGCTTGAGGGAATCCTTCAAATAAACACTTAAAATTTGGAAATGACTTTCAATTCAAAGCAAATTCAAGTTCTACAGTTAATTGAACCAGAGTTACATACAGGCAAACAACTGAAAATAGTGTTTTTCATGATACTCTAAAAACGTGTAGAATATTTTAAGTTCTACATATTTTTTTGGGGATCTAGCACGACCAAAAACTTATAACAATATCGGCTCGATTTCCGACGATTTATATCGATATCCATGAACTTAAAAGGCCCGCCTAACCAATGTTGACACGAAATAAATAATAAATCGTTATACGATGGTAACACCGGTAGATATGGTAACGGATTGACATTCCTAAACGTCAAACGTTATGTAAAATTTTAAAATACCGATAAATCGACAAACATACTTTGAATTGAAATGATAACTTTAATTTGCATTGGCAGTTCGCATGTTATTTTTGACACCAAAAAGGGATTTGATAAGTTGATGAAGTCTTTAGTCATAACTGGTGATATATGAGCAAATGTCCTTTCCCCAAGCTGGAACAGAATCAATTTATCGCGTTTTATATTAAATGGATCGCGTGTACAATTTCTTTCAACTCTAACAGCTTCGTAGATTTACCTCAATTCATTAAATAAGCCAGTTATTTTGCGTAATAAACGACATAATTCAAAAAGTTAACCGGTACCTTGTTAAAAGCGGTGGCTTTTGTCTAGCGGCTGTTGGAATCATGCGTTGACCGTGCTCGAAAATATCACTAACTGACCATTGATTCAATATCGTCTTGTATAGGGTTTTATTGATGGCCGTGCTGGATACCTTAATCGTCGCGCTAATAATGTGACATATTGTTTTTTTTGTTTATAATCAATTATTGATTTTCAAAACGATCGCAAACCGCAAAATGCGAAAAACCTTTATTAGTTTCCTAAAAATAATTTGTTAGTTCATACTATAGATAAGAGCACTCTATCGTTGTCCAAGAGCCACATATGCGTATAGATATATACATATACAAATGAATAAATAAATAATATTCAATATTGTAAGAGGACCTTTGACTATTTTACGATAATACCGCACAAGGGTTCCAATAACACCGACTGTACGGAGCCAGTGAGACTATGGTATCACCAGTTGGGGTACGTAATAAGGCTGAAGGTAGCGGGGAGGGGAAGAAGGTTGGGGCGTTCCCGGATACTCATATCTAGTCATCAGATACGGCTAAAGTCATTACAAGCAACTATTCGATTCTGACTGGTGATCTTTCACCATGGTGATACTATTATTCTATGCTGGAGGGATCTATGTGGAATTCAGAATAAATTAAATATTAATTTTAAATGCCTGAATTTTTTTCTCCCTAGCGAATTTTTTTTTTTATTATTTTAAACTACGACCGAGTTCCAACAGTGTAAGGGAAATTCAAATTTACATAATTGGATATTCCTGCCATCTAACTGAACATAATATCTTGTAATACCTACTATAAAATAACATGGCTCAAATTTTAATAATAGTTTGTGCGAAATGAGAATAGTTTATAGTTTTACATAATAATGTTTGAAATTAATTCAAATGGTCAGTAAAGCCGGTGAGGTCGAATGGAGAAGTTTCAAATTAATATATATAACGCACAGACCTGGCCAAATTTAAGGTGGATTTCATCATGCATATTGAGGAAGCAGTAAATGACGTTATAATTTAATTTTAGGTATTCCACAGTTGCAGTAAAGGTGGAAACATCTAAAAGTCCCATGGATAATAATATGAGAAATTCTGTATTTCTATTTAGTTATTTATGAACACTTAAAATAAGTGAATATTGCTAATTTATTAAGAATCTCTTAATTACATTATTAGTAATCGGGTTAAAAACGGGATTGCAGGCCGTTACCTGATAAACTTTTATTAAATTCCTAATATAACGGAAGACATGTAAAACTAATGTTCTAACAAGGAACTAACGTTCATGCACTTGCAATTTGCCTTGATAATATACAATGACGAAATGCGAAAATATTAAGATTTTTATGATCATTATTTATGTTCCGACATCGTGATAATATATTCGTATTTTATTTATTTATTTATTTATTGACGCCCTATTGGGCTTTTAAGTACATAGCAATTACAAATTTCATTTTTAACAACAGTATAAAACAAACAATAGAAAATCGAAATAAAATATAATGATTTCTAATAAATTATTTACATTTAAAAAATGGTGGACTAATTTGGCTTTAAATGTATTGAAGTTTAAATTAAATATGTCAGCGACATCACTTAGTTCATTGCCCAACCTATGTATTCTTTCTAACACAGAATTCGTAGCGAAGTTATTGTTGTAGAATAAAATATTCCGTCTAGTATATTTTGGAGGTATATGTAAAGATAGCAAATTTATAGTGTCAGGGCAGTCCAACCTTGAATGAACAATTTTATATAATAAATGGAGATCAAATATTTTTCGCCTTTCAGATAATTTCGATAAGTTAAGTTTACTGCGTAAATTGACATAATTGATTTCAATAATAGGAATTCCAATTTTGAAATTAATAAAACGTAAAAATTTATTTTGAATTTTTTCAATTTGTAAACAATGAGAGTTGAAATGAGGACACCAAATGGTTGAATTGTATTCAACCTGACTTCTAACCAGAGACGTGTATAGTAATTTTATAGTTTTTATGTTATTAAAGTCATTAGCGATTCTGAGAATAAATCCAAGCATTTGTAATCCCTTACTGGTAATGCTATTAATGTGATTCAAGAAGCGTAATTTGGAGTCAAAGATAACTCCAAGGTCATTCAATTCAAAGACTCTTTTTAGGTTGGCATTGTTAATTGAGTTGAACTATTTTAGGGCCTGCAATCCTGTTTTTTTTCTTCCTTCGTGTAGATTAAGGCGGAATTTATGGCGGTGAATTTATTTTTTTTTAATTTAAAAACCTCTGAGGGTCATTAACCCTATACGACTTTGACGGCCGGCATAGTCCAGTGGTAACGCATTGGACTGCCATTCCGAAGGTCGCGGGTTCGAACCCGGCGTGCGCAAATAAATTTTATTTGATTAATTTGTGTTATATCACAATTAATTAATTAAAATAATATATAGTATATTTGCGGCACGTTCCAGAGTGGAAGATACTACCAGTATCGCCCTGGTGTAAGACCACCATTCAGAATTGAAACGTTGCTCCAAATGGCTTTAGCCGTGTTTAGTGACTAGATCTGAATAGCCAGGTACTTCCCCACCTTCCTCTTTCCCTTCCCCACTTTACTTCAGCCTCACAACATCCCCCAATTGGGGATGCCATAGTCTCACTGGCTCCAGACGGGAGCAGTTGGGACTCTTGTGAGGTATTCACTATAAAAAAAAAAAAAAAATAAAAAAATAAAAAAAAATAAAAAAAAATACTATAGGAGAAAAAACATTTTATTGATCGACTTTGAAATCGTCAGGTGGCGCGTTTAAACTTTAATTTACAAAAAAAAACTTTTTTATGTGTTACTATAGCTCTGCACAGAGGGCAATCTAATTAAATTTTATTATTATTATTATTTGTGGTGGCACGTGTTAAGACTATTCTTTTTCGCTCTTACAACTCTATCGAAATCCTTATGTTAAACAAATTTAAACAAAAAACACAGTAGCAAATTGACATAGACGCGAAGCGCATGAAACTCAAAATCACTTCTGCGCATTGATTTCTTGTTCGCATACTTATTTACTAAAATATGCCCAACGCAAGTTACGATTTAAAGTGTCCTGTGTTTAGTGAACCAAACAGTTTACATAGAGCCCGTCAATGACTTATTGTGATATTATAGAGTGCCAATTGTGCATGAAAAACGTTTTATTGTGCATAATGGAAAAATGTGCCTCGATTAGAGATGTTTGAGAAATATTAATAAATAGAAAAGTGTGTAAAAAGCTTATATTCTTGTTTTAAGTCGTTTTAACGGAAGTTAATGGAAAGAATTGCAAGAACGAGAATCAATATTCGAACACGTGACACCTTGAATAATAATAATGAAACGTTATCTGAATTGCGCTTGCGTGGAGCCCAAATAATATATATTTTTTACATTAAGTAGAAAGATAATATATATTTTTTACATTATACAACTTATCCAATTCAACATCCCTTCCCGTAGACTCCGAAATAATGAATTGCTGTTCGTCAATCAACATTCTACCAATTATGGATACCATTCTCCTTTGTCCAGAATGTCGAGACTTGTCAACTCACTGTCAAGTCAAAGCATTGAATTTTGTGGTATATGCCTAAATGACTTTCGACAGTCAATACGCAATGTCTAATTTCTAATGCCCTTTGAACCATCTTCATGCTTTGACTTATTATTATCTCCCATTCTTACTTTTATATTATTATTATCATTATTATTGTCTTCGCTCCTCATTTATATATGCTCTCCTTTCACTGTCATCTCTGTTTATAAAACTTATTCGTGTAATTAATATGTTGTTAATGGACTATTTGTCCGTAAATAAATAAATAAATAAATAAATTAACTCTACACAGGAGGCCCTGTGTAGAGTTTCGTCTTTGGGGATGCTGTGCGAGGGTTTTTTAAGGAAAGGAGGAAGAGGAAGATCTGGGAAGTACAAATGTATGACGGGTGGGTAGGAATCTGCAGGTCAGTGTATCCAGTAGTGACTGACGTTTAAATCCATCCCTCCAACTGCGGTGCAAGGCGATAGGTCGAGAGAGTCCTGCTGGAGAGGTAAAGAGATCTTCTTCTACCAGTCAAATCTGACCCGCCACACAGCAGATGTGCAGACGCGTCCGCCACCAATACCTAGACAATCCTCACCCACCATGAACCCGGGCACCCCTGCTAAGTCACGAAACGTAGTTAACCACTTGGGGTGACCTATGGCGAGGTTGCTGGTAGCCCAATGAATGGTTCCCGCCCGTAATAATACCCGCCTCCCAAATCGAAGAAAATGTTTTTATGTTTTATTTACGGTTAACCGCGCTACCTGAAGGTGTCATCATTAATATTTTTTTGTGTTTTTTCTTATAGTCATTGATTAAATGTACGGAGATTATGAAACTCTAAAAATAATAAATAATTCACTCCGCCCTTCTGTAAATTAAGAAGTCATTGGGGCATATTTCGCTGCTATGTATTTAATCAATCTTTCCCTTGATTTCCACTCGGGTAATTTTGTATTTTTTGTTGATCAAAATATTGGAGTTTTCTTATTTTCATTGCTATACAATTAAACGATAATACTTGGTCATTGAATGAATATCTTCAAAATTGTTTTTCCTATCAGTCCTGGGTATTTTGAGGATGCCTCTATAATCGATGTACATTGCAAATTTATAAACCATTATTTACAGCGCCCTTGAAATAAACGATTTTGAACAAATTCTCGAATTGTTTATGAACCGATTGCCATCTCTAATTCGCAGACGTAATGTAGGCATATTACTTTATCTGTTATACATGTATTTCAATGGAGCCTGTTTGAAAGAGCTAGCAGCATTGATCCCCCGTGTACTGATACACAGGGGATACGCGAATCTCGATAGACACGATTGGAACACCCGTTCACAGTTGATGTTGGCTTCGTCAGAACGAGTCATTTCCTCAACTCGTTTTGTGTGTAACAAGCTATCGGCATTTTCCTACTTTATATAATCCGGGCCTCATCAAGACCCGCATTAATAAATTCCAATCTGCATTCCTTAGCTTAATCCGCCTTACAACGCTGGCCAACCGGATGGCGATATAGTTCGCTTGTCTTTACAATGTGCAAACAGGAGCGCTCTTTTGTGGTGTTACATAAAAAAGGTAAAAAAACAAAGTATTAAATTGATAGAGTTAAAATCCATGGGCATCATTTTGCGATCAATTTGCATTTCGGCTGAATGGGGTTCGCCTTTCTAAATAAAGGCATAAATAAATTGCAACGGCCGCGGAATAAAATTTTAAATGGCCATTTATATGCAAATTTCATTTGGTGCGCTTTCCAATAGCTTTTAATCTAACCATTTCTGCGCGCCGGCGTTTAAATTTCGAATAAATATCGAACTTTTTGCGGATTTGCAGGCCATTAAAAGAGGCCAACTGGCCTAATTCGTAAATCCCGCATTCAAATCCGTTGTGAAAGGCCTTTTTTAACAAAGACTTGACAAAACCGTAAAAAAGATGAAGGATTTGTGTAAATTATTTTAAAATTTAGACAAGCTTTATTTAATTTCTGCCCGGCGAAATTAGTAATATTTATTAACCATTGAATTCTTTAATACCTCTTTTGTGTTTAAAGTATTATCTGTGCTTTATCTTAGTTGCAAGGCATGTTTTCGGAGGCATCACCCAGTTTTTGTTTAAAACCACTCGGGCCTTATTTAAAACTCGTCCTAACTACGTTTTTACTATAATAAACAAATTAAGAAAGAGAGAACATCAAACTTTTTATTTACATCCAAAAGTTTACAATAAACGCTCCCGTATAATTTGAAATATTTCCATGGAGCAGAATACTGCCAACCCTTCATTTGATCACGTTTGCAAATTTTGAAATAATTATTTTTATATCATCGAACAAGAAGATAATACTTAAAAATCTAAAGGAAACATGAAACAGAACAAGACACAGAAAAATAAAAGACTCGAACCCAGGATCTTTGTATTACAGGGACAACGCCTCTAAGCACTCGGCCATCGGAACCTAATTATTTTATGTCATTTTTGTCTATCTCATATTTCTAATTCAGAATTAACAATATTATATGTCAGTTAATTTTTCCCATACTTTTGTCTGCTATCTTTTGAATGGTTAAAAAGTTTATAATATATTACATTGATGGGTGTAACCTTTCATTGGAATAAAATGTAAAGTTATTCCAATAAAAAAATATATATTTTTATATTTAACCAAAGTCGCAATAAACTTTAAAAAACTGTGTATTATTGAAAAATTTTAAATAAAACTTCGGCGAGCGAATTTATAAACTTTAGTTATGTTTGCGTTTACCATATTTATATTTTTATTTGCGTTTGTAAAAATAGCGAAACTATTTGAAATTGAATGTCAAACGAAAATACTTACTGACTTTGTATTTTTTTGTCTAAGCCAGAGGGGTTATGACAAATGGAAGATTATGGATTGTATCGACAAACTAGTTTTTTAAATTCTTAAATTTTTTTTCAGTGAAATCATTTATCTTGGAAAAGTGGTGATGTTTATAGTTGCAATAAGTATACTGATGCCCGTGTGCCAAATTTATCAAAATAGTACAGCTTACGCCAGAAAAGTATAAGAAAATAAATATTAATATTTAAAACAATTGAGGGGATCCACCGCTTTCCCTGTTATAAGTAACACATTGTTTTCAGGCGCACAACGACTACTCTATTTTTTTTTAAATTAAACTCAACTAGATCTATGTAAAAAGTACTCTACACCCGCAAGAACATAATCTATGGACAAGTGAAAACAACAGCTGATTCTGACAGATCCATATTTAATGACAAAAGTAGTGAAATTTAAGCAAATTTAGCAAGTAATCAAAGTTGAAACATATAAACTAGTGAAAAATTATTCAAAATAATAGTGTATTTCGTGGTGACAGTGCGAAACAACTTTACATATTGCCTTGAAAAATTACGCATATCGAATTCACTGTCATTGTAAGCTACAACCTGTGATGAAAGGCAGAAATCACAGTGAAAAACAGATAAACCATAGCTGCTAAAAATGTACAAATTATTTATGAAAACGGACATGCTTACGACATCTGGCGGAGAAAGAATTGATCCAGCTTGCTTGCAGTAGACACCTGTAAGATTTGGAATTAAATCTAGGTTCTGGGACGAAAGCAGAGAGGTCGTAAAATCGTCTAGGACGAGACTGGGACTTCCCCTTTCTAGGCCTAAAAATAAATATTGAAGGTTGTCGACCAATTAGATCTGGACGAGAGCTATAAAAATTTTGAATAACCAATCAGTGAACGGAGAGGCGTGCATCAACTACAGACAAAGGATTGAACCTTGGACCTGACATTAAAATAGATAATTAATTGCATTTCCGTTCCCACAAAAATTAGAGGTGAACGCACTATGGTATAAACACTGACGTTCAAGGCGACAAACTCTAGGAAATGTTTACAATAACTGAGACATTTAGGTGATAGCGAACCGTTGACATCGAGGGCTTTTGGCCTTTCATGTTGGAAAAACACACACACGAAAATGCAATGAAAAAAACTATAAACGTGATAGTATAAAAAAGGACGGGTAAAACGAAAGAAAGTTGCTGGCAGAATTTTCAACTATAGTGCAATTATTTATGATAGAGATAGGGTGTCAAGTTCGATAAAAATCGTACTAAAGGAAAACGAAAGTGTTAGGAACATTAGAAACTAATCGTTATCAATTTAAGATGAAGCGGACATATTGGAAAATCAATTTGGGAATGAAAATCTCGCATTAAAATAGACATTTTAGAAATAGTGGAGCGACTGAACGGAGTGATAATACAGAGATTTTGAGCTACCACAAAGGTCCTAGGAATATGATAATAGAGTACCAAAGGAAGGCCATAAAACTAAACATATAGCGATAGATTAGATTCAGGAAAAGTAGACATTTTACATAATTATCAGGGTAGATAGATATAAGAGTTACACAAGATTACAGAGGGATCGAAACAAGATAAAAGGTTGACGATCTCATGTGTATTCTGAAGGATAAACAATCGAAATTCGAACATGATTCTTATTTACGTTAAGGTAATAACCCATTAGAAAAGCGATTAAGTTTAACGTGGAGCTTATGAGATATTTATTTAAAGCAAAAGATATTAAAATTAATAGGTTTGAAATTAAATTAAATTTACGACTGTAGTACATAAATTCGAGACGTAAACAGGTGTCCAGACATATAATTTATGTGAAATCTTGTATGACAAAGATGGAGGATGGGGCGGAGATTGGGTCAGGCAATAAAAATGACAGATATCCCAGAGCCAAATTAGGTATATCTCCCACAGAAGTGTGGAAAAATATATATTAATTAATAATAAATGAAGTATGAAATTTTCCTGGAGACCACACACATCGGGAAAAGTGAGGAAAAGATAAAAGAAAGGGTAGAGAACGGGGATAAGGAATGATCCAAGTGGAGAAAAGCGATACAATTCTAATTTATCCGTGAAATAAATAAATACGACTTGGAGAATAAGTAGTTATAGAGTTATGAGAAATAAGATAAGAATAAAGAAGAAATTTGTGGAAGAAAACGTCGCTAATAACATAAAATTCAAAGAAAAAGGTAAAACTCAAGTCTGCGACATAAAGAAAGAAGGTACGGGTGAAAATGGAAAAAGCTCATATAGGTGACAATAAAATTAAGTAGATTTTAAACAAATCGAAATTCAAAAATGCATAGTAAAGATTTCGCCATGGATTTAATCATGTTTCGCACAAGATGCATAAAATTAAGATCTATATATATGTTACTGGGGACGGACCTATCGCGAATTGAGGAAAAAAAGGAACGCAAAATCATGAGATTTTAACTACATTTTGTATGAACAGAGGACAAAGGGAGCTTGGGCGATTAACGCAGACTTACCCGATTCGGACCCTATCAAGTTAGCGACGTGAGATAAAAATTAACCGCCACCCAAAGCCGGACGACAGAAGATCGTATAAACGCACAATCGATATTAATGGCAGAGATGTTCAAGTTTACGAGTTGATAGGAGATAGAATTAAGCATCAAGAGAATTTCAGATACGTCTTTTGGGACCTGAGAGGGGTATAAAAGATGGAACACATCAGTCAGGAGGCAGTCGCGCCGAGGATTCGAAAAGTTGTTACGTGGCAGTACTACGTCTATTGGTAAAATTCTAGTGAAATAGTTTTAGTGTTAAATTTTGAATAAGTCCCTGACTTAGGAAAATTTTGTGAAAAGTACAAGTGCTAGAGTCAGTGAAATTTAATAAGTCAGTTAAATTAAATCAAACAGTGAAAATAAATACAGTTTAAACTCAGTGCTTTAAAAGTAAAGTGTGAAGTGTTTAAAAGTGTTAAAAGTGAATAGTGCAAAAAGTGTTAAAAGTGAATTATTAAAATTTAAAAATAATTATTTCATTCAAAGTGAAAACATTAGAATTTAATGGAGAGTTTTATCGTTAATCCAGAGTGAACGGGATCGCGGATTGATATTTAAAAATAGATTATAATTTTGCATCAATCAAACACAAAAACAAAAAAAAAGGATTCTATAATAATAAACGCTCAAACCTTTGTTCTAAAAGTAACAATTCGAAAAAAAAATAATTGTAGATACTTTAAAATATTGGTGAAAACAGTGAAATTTAGAAGAAAGTTTTAAACAGATATTTAATTTATTCAGAATCGAAATAATTAAAAGTTTGCGCATTTCGGAATGAATTTTCTTATAAATTTTTATAAAAAATTAAAAAGGAATGAAAACAACAAAATAGTTCGACCTAAATAATTTATAATTTTCCGGCACATCTATATCACAAATATTAAATATCAGCTAATTTATATGAATCAAGCAAGAATAAAAATTAAATAGGAATAAATAGTCGAAAAGATTTATTTTGAAATTGGTTGGAAAATACAGTTAATTAGGTAGAATTTTCTTCGGCAAGGTTGTTGTGTAGAACCCAATCGGAAAGACCTTGGTGGGGTGAGTTTTCCTTTTATAAATAATTTTCAGGCCCTTGGAGTGCGGAGATACAGCTGATTATGGTATCCCAATTAAATCATTAAAACAACAAAAGGAATTACGCATTAAAATATGTGTATTGTGTATTTATATATATATGTATATTTATAAATATAAAATAATATATTGTATATAAGGAATATATATATGAGTAATGTATTTATATATATGTATTTTATTTATTAATCGAAGCATCGAAATGGTAGCGATTTTAAATACCTACCTATGGACATATCTACTTTATTGAAAAAGAAAATATGTATTTATTAATATTCAAGACTATGTAGAATCATATATTTTATATTTATTTATTAATATATGTAATCTTATTTAACGTATTTTGACAATCGAGATATGTGTACTTATATATATATTTATATTTATTTTTCACCTAACTTCTAGTAAATTTACTAAATTCGGGTAATGAAGTAAATAGTTTAACTTCAATAAAGGAATTAAAAATATTTTAAATTGACTATGCACAATAGAGGGTAACGAAACTGAATCATAGGGAGAGGTAGAAATATTTCTTAAATAAACAATCTCACATCTGGGTTAGTGGGTCAGATGAGATGTTTATACTATTCGATTTGTTGATAAACAAAGCATACACTGAAGAATTGGGTCAGTCAACTGCATAGTTTGAAAACGACCTTGGCCGTAACTAGATAATTTATTAGAGTTATAAGGATAATCATCGGGATGTCATTGTGCAATGTGCAGCGATATGGATCATTCACAAACAACAATCGAAAAATCACGGGTTAGCCAGTTTATATCAAAATATTACATGAAACATTTGAATACCATTGATTAGATAGTCGCATAGATTTTTATTAGTTACCTGAAACAGCTAGAAGCTGCGTGCTTACAATTACCTACCATTCACAATCTACAATTGAAAAATCACGGGTTAGTAAGATTTATATCGAATAATTATACAAAACATTTGAATGTTATTGATTGGGTGCTCATACAAAACCCCATCAGTTGCCTGAGACATTTGAGAGTCGAGTACTCTCTAATGCGGCAATCAACTACTTGAAACAATTGAGAAATCACGGGATAGGATGAACAAAAATTAATGTTGAACCCTGGAGGTAAAATTTAAAACAAATACAGTTCACCCAATAGGAGGCAGTGGTCGCTCCTATAACAAGACCATTAACCAAACCAAATAGAGATGACAATTCTCTTAAATAAAAACGTCAAAACCAAACAAAAAGCCTGGAGTTCGATAGCTCTCCAAAACAAACTATCAAATAAGATCTTATTCTACTAGTATTTATTAGTATAACCTTATTAGTACGTATTTATTCGGTAACCAAACTTAGAGTTTCGCAGAACTCTTTGTGCGAGATCCGAGCTTGGGATGCGAGGTAAATAGCCTTGTATTGCGAGTTATAAACCTTTCCCAAACTGTATGTATACATATATTTATTCGTATGTACTGTTTACTGGAGAATGCGGACCTGCATACAGCTTGCATTTAGGTCGGTAGACCACTCTCGCATTCTCTTTTAAACGTGGAATGAGGATTCACGACCCGTAAGTCCACACCAACCGTGAGTATATGATTGTATATAGGACGAAACCGGTTCGCCCTAAGTAAATAGTAGACCTTGGAGGAGATGGAATTTGGAGGTATCGGGACCCGAGGGGAAACTTGAAGGCAGTGCATGATGACGTGGAAGGCTTTTTGGGACGCGATAACTTAGGTATCAATCAAAGAGCCGTGTCAAAAGATTGTGCAAATTTCTTGTTGACTCACGATCATCTCGTTTACTTGCTGGAGGATAGGAGCCAAATTTTGCAGGCAAAGGGCTATTCCGAGTTCGTCAAGTATACATTAACTAATTACATTAACCTACTAAATCATTCTTTACATGTACCTTATAGTAGCAGAATCATAAAGGAGTGGCGCCAAACAGACAAGAGTTAATCAAAATCAAACTTACTAACAATTAACCATTTGAGTTATATTTAATTACCTGTCCAAATAAACATGTATAATATCTTTTATCAGCGTTTAACTACGACTTTGTTAGGGTGTAGGAAATCAGAATAGTTACAATAGGAAAGCTAGCTCATTCAGAGAAATCATTTAAGTCTAGGTTTGCAATGGAAAGACCAAGTAAATTTTGAAACTCAACGCCTCGATCAGAACCAAGAGGGTTACCACAAAAATGAAAGTAATTAAAATCCTATATCATAAATCAAAAAATTACACAACGTTTGATGGAATTTAATTACAATATAAATACGAAAATATTTGCGTTCAATTTCGTAAATAACGTATTAATTAGTTAAGTACATATGTCTATATACAGTACAAGAGGGCTTTAAGTAGCTTTCTGAAGTTATCAAAGAAATTAAGGGTCCAATTTTCATGGAGGCTTATGTGTTGTAGGGGAGGAATTTTCCATCCCTGCGAACACATATGCAAAGCCTTAGGAAAAAAAAGAAGTATCGATCATAGCCAAGAGAGAAGAAAATTTTATATTGTTTAATATAATAAAAAGCAAGACCGAAGTATGAAAATATTACAAACCACAGACAATTTATGTTTTTGAATTTTTGAAATCTTTTTGAATTTGTGAAGAGGTTTTTATTTTTGTCATAGACAAATAAGTTAAATTATTTTTAACTCAATAAGGGGTATTTCTGAACAACTCTAAGAAACCTAATAATAATAATAATAATAATAATAATTGGATAATTTGTAGAGCGCCGTTTTTGTGAAAAATCACCTCAAGGGCGCTGTACAATTTATTTCCTAGGATCTACATTTGTTATTTAGAAAAGATACCAAAACATACTTACCTGGCAAGTCACTTCCAACAAACACACTTATATTAAAAAGTTTATGCTTATAAAAGATAGAACTGCACGCAGAGGACACTATATCAAAAAACACTGGTCGTCGCATGATCTTAAGTCTGCTATAGTTTTTATTTTAATTTAAATGTATTTTAACTGTCTTAAAAGCCTACAAATTGTTACTTGTTATCATTTTTATTTATTTATTTTTAATTATTATTTTTATTTATTTTATTTTATTTTTAGTATTTTTAACATTTTGTTAATTTAAATTTAAATTGCCGTCAACTGTGAAAGTGGAGGTTTCTGAAATTATGGATACGACTGTCTGAAAAGGTGCGTTTTAAGTTTAGACCTAAATTCTGTCGAGTCTGCGATCATTCTTAAATCATGTGGCAGTCCATTCCAGGCTTTAGGTCCTGACACGGCAAAAGCACGCTCACCGAACTTAGTATCTGGTGTGCGCTTTGGTTCCTTCAACCTTCCGATAGCTGATGACGTTGCTGACCTAAGGGTTGACTGTCGGGAATTGGAATCTTCTGGAATACACAATTCTGATAAATAAGCCGGAGCCATTCCGTTAAGTGACTTAAATACCATCCAGCATACCTTGAACTGGATTCTTTCAGGACATTTGAGCCAGTGCAGATTTTTGAGATGCTCTGAAATGTGGGAGTATTTAGATACTCCGGTGATAAGCCTTGCCGCGGCGTTGAAAACGGATTGTAATTTGTTGATTTGACATTTAGGGAGACTTGCATATATTCCGTTGCAATAATCTAGACGTGAAACAACATAGGAATTGACTAGCAATTTAGTCGCCTCTGTTGGCAGGTTTCTCCGCACTGCTTTAATTTGCCTTAATTGAAAGAACCCCGTGCTTACAGTTCTGTTCAACTGAGTTTTAAGGGAAAAATTAGCGTCTAGATTGACACCCAGTAATTTGATGCACGTTTTTGGAGTGATGTCACTTCCGGAAATGGTTATTGGGGAGTTTTCAATGTTATGCTGACGTCTGCTTGTAGCAGTCCACAGAAACTCAGTCTTTGTGGGATTCAGTTTCAATCTATTTGAGGTCATCCAGCGAGTAATTGCTTCTATACACTCAGTTATACGAATTTTTAAACTGTTTATTTCTTCTGGTAAGCAGTAAAAATAAACTTGCTGGTCATCAGCGTAGCAGTGAGATAGAAGGCCGAATGATTCTATTATTTTAGCGACATCATTTGTGAAGAGGATGAAGAGTAGTGGGCCCAGAACGGACCCTTGGGGTACTCCAGATGAAAGGGTTGCATAATTTGATTGGTTTTTTCCCACTTTTACGGCTTGTAAACGGTTGGCCAGGTACGATGTCAGCCAGGTCTTAACATCACAGTTTAAACCAAATGATTCATCTAATCGTTTAATAAGAAAGTCATGGTCAATCGTGTCAAATGCAGCACTCATGTCCAAGACTGAAAGAAGTGCCAGTTTACCCGACTCAATGGCAGTAGTTATGTCCGACAAAACACGTAGTAACCCGGTTTCTGTGGAGTGGAACCGTCTATATGCAGATTGGTATTTAGTTAATAATTCATTTGAATTTAAGTGACATATGACCTGTGAGGCAGCGATTTTTTCTAATATTTTTGATATAAAAGGCAGATTTGAAACGGGTCGGTAATTTGAAAGATCTTCAGCGTCCAGTTGTGGTTTTTTTAATAATGGAGTTACGATAGCTGATTTAAGGGATTTTGGAAAGTCACCCGTGCTAAGTGACTTATTGAAAAGATGAACTAAAAAGGGAGCAATTTCATTGCAACACTTTTTCAGTAGCCACGTTGGAATAGGGTCGAGCGAACACTGCTTGTTCGGTGAAGTAAGAATTAATTTCCTTACTTCTTCTAGGGATGTAGGTTTGAAGGCAGAAAGGTTTTCTCTATTGCATTTAGTAAAATACGGTGGTGGAGCGTAGGTTGTTAGGGCAAACTAAGAAATAAATCAACCAAAATGTCTAAAACTCGCAAGGTTTGCAGTGCAAAGAAAGATACATCTTCACCTTTAGCAATCACGTCTGGCCCTATTGATTCACCGTCGGCGCATCAGTCAATGATTAACATTGACACTGACTCATTAATCAATTTTTTTGAGTCGAAACTTGAAATCATGCGCACTGAAAACAAGAAAGCTATTGACGCTGTTCAGTTAAAATTAAATGAGCTTTCTAACGAGTGGAAGGAGCAATACACAAAAATTCTGGGATGTGTGAGCGTTCTCCAAGAAGAAAACTCAAACCTCCGGCAAGAAGTCCAGTCACTACGAGATGCACAAGATGAGATGGAGCAACGCAGCAGAATATGCAATGTAGACATCCATGGGATTCCCGAAGCAAAGGGCGAAAATTTGATAACATTAATAGAGAAAATAGGATCCAATATTAACGTCCCGCTTCCAAGTAGCTGTGTGGTTTCTGCGCATCGCGTCGCTCGCGGCCACTCCTCGCCCTCCAACCGTCCACGCAATATAGTGGTCCAGCTCTCCACAAAGCGACTCCGTGATGATGTCATCGCTGCAGCAAGGACTCGCCGCGGCCTTACCACGGAACAATTAGGATTTGGTGCTCCCACCACCAATTTTTATATAAACGAGCACCTTACATTGAAAAATAAAATCCTATTTGCCAAAACACGAGCCGCCGGAAAAGCTAACGGCTTTAAATACATTTGGGTACGGAACGGCAGTATTCTGGCGAAGAGGAACGATCTCTCTCGGGTTTTCACCATCCGCCGTGAGGGAGACCTTCAAAATATAATCACACATGATCAGCAAAACATGTGACTAAAAACAAAACTAAATGACTTCAAAAGAAAAGAACTGATTAACTGCATGTATATGAATATCAGGGGAATGAGGACAAAAATTGATGAAATATACGGAAACGTCCTTATCAACGACTATGACCTATTAAGCCTAACAGAAACATGGTTAAAGGAATCTATCTGTGACCAAGAATTAGTAGATAACCGGTATGAAGTATTTCGGAGGGATAGAGTTCACAAAACAAAAAAAGATGGAGGAGGAGTCATGGTTGCTGTATCGAGAAAACTAAAGGCGAAGAGGATGGCGCATTGGGAATGTCAAGCGGAGGACTTGTGGATCCAACTCAATATAAACCATAATAACAGGAGTATCAAACTGAATGTTTGCACCGTATATCTACCACCAACTGAAGAAGAATCTATTGTAAGCTCATTTTTAAACAATCTTAGGAATGTGTACCTAACAACACCAAACCAACACATCTTAATATTTGGCGATTTCAATAAGTCTAACATTCAATGGATTACCGATGAAACAAGCAATTTATTACCTTTCACCACAAACACAAATACAATCACCTCTGACATCATCGATACACTATCATCCTGTAACAATTTAACGGAATAGTGAATCACCAATCCAAAATATTGGATCTCATTTTATCAGATAAAGAAGACATATCAGTAATACGTTCTTCATCTCCACTAAGCAAAGAAGATCCATACCACCCTGCTCTAGAAATAAATGTTCTTTTTAATTTTCTACCACATCTTGAAACCCGTAACGCCCCAAGACCAAACTTTTATAAAGCCGACTATGATTCAATTAATACCGTTCTTCGTGAGATTGATTGGGAATTCATTAATCAGGGAAATATTGATCAATCCGTAGATCAGTTTTACAGTATACTCTACCAGATTATCTTTTCTCATGTTCCCCTCAAAACGAACAAAAATCACTTTCCTAAGTGGTACTCAAAAGATCTCATTCGTTTGATAAAGAAAAAAAACAAATTTCATAAAAAAATATAAGAAATATGGTAATGAACTAGATCATTTATCATTCAGCTTGATTAGAACCAGAACAAAAAATCTGATTAGAGTTTGTTATCATAAGCATTTAGACTTAATCAAACAAAATTTAAAAGCTAACCCGAATGATTTCTGGAAATTTGCAAAAAGCAAATATAAAACACAACCGATATTCCAAAAGAGATGCACCTAAACGACATAAAAACTACCCAAGGTCAAGTTATCTGCGGGCTTTTTTCTAAGCACTTTCAATCTGTTTATAAACCTCACAATGCAAACTATTCACCACAAATATCTGAAGATTTCTGTAACGAAAGCCTTGGTATGATCACTATTTCGCCCTTAACGATATTAGTCAAGTGTAAGAATTTGAGAACCAATAAGGGATCAGGTCCTGATGGTATCCCGCCAATATTTTTGAAAATGTGCAGAGATGTTCTTGCCAGACCACTTAGCCTTCTTTATAACAAATCATTACAAGAAGGTGTTTTTCCAGTCAAATGGAAAACGGCTTTCTTAACACCTATATTTAAGAAAGGTTGTAAGAGCGATATAAAAAATTATAGACCTATCTCTAAACTTGACTGCATAGGAAAGTTGTTTGAGTCAATAATATATGACTGTCTATTAGCTCATGTAAGTAAATATATTATCATTGAGCAACACGGGTTTTTCCCTCGGCGTTCCACAACAACTAACCTTCTCGAATACTCCCAGTACATCCGCGATAGCATCGAAAAACGTTTACAAGTAGATGCCATCTACACGGATTTTTGCAAAGCATTTGACCAGTTAAATCAATCATTACTCATCAAGAAGCTGGAAAAGTTTGGCATAAATGGAAATACTTTGAAATGGTTCGAAAGTTACATTACAGAAAGAAAACTGCAAGTGGTTGTAGGAGGGTACTCCGCGGATCTTTTTACTGCAACGTCGGGAATTCCACAGGGCTCGCATCTTGGACCTTTGCTATTTTTAATCTTTATAAACGACATAATTTTAAGAATAAAAACATCAAAATATCTCCTGTTTGCCGATGACCTTAAGTTGTACAAAAAAATTACTTCATTAGAAGATTGCACCGATTTGCAAAAAGACTTATCATCACTTCATGAATGGTGTACACTAAATGATTTATATTTTAATGAAAACAAATGTGCCGTAATTTCATTCACAAAGAACATTAATAAATTCTCAAACACATATCACATTAACAATATCCCTTTACTAAACACAACTTCAATCAAAGACTTAGGCGTGACATTTGACTCGTCACTTAGCTTCAATAAACATGTAGATACAATTTCAAAAAGTGCATCACAAGTATTAGGATTAACGCTAAGAATTACAAATTGTTTTAAAAGTACAGAATTAACTTTGACATTATATAAATCAATTGTGCGAAGTATTCTCGAATATGCATCAACAATTTGGTCTCCCAATTATGAGATTCATAATTATAGGATTGAATCCATACAAAGGAAACTAACCCGTGTAATTGCTTATCGTGAAGGTTTATCTGATCAATTTGGAACTTATAATGACCGAATTTTGCACTACAAACTACACTCACTGACGGTCAGACGTAAACTTTCTGACGTACTGCTCCTACACAAAATTATACATGCATCAGTTGATACACCAAACATTTTATCCCAAATTAACATCAATATTACATCAAGAAAATCAACAAGGAGGATGAACGACATTTTCTATATTAAAGCCTACCACACAAATACAGGATATTTTTCCCCTGTACCGCGAACATTAAGAAATTACAACATTATACATGGCTCTAATAATGTAATAGACATTTTTAATGACCAATTTAAACACTTCAAAAAAAATGTATTACCTTTAATCATATTAAGCTGATATTGTGATGAAACCCTTTATTTAATGAGAAGCAACATTGTACCTACCTAATCATTGTCTCACCAGTACAGGTGTGACAATAACAAATCGTTTATGAACATATTTGTATTTACCTTTTACCCATTCTTATTTGTTATTTACTTCTGCATATTTAGCTTATTCATTTTGTTTCTATTTTTGTTGTTATTATGTATTTAAACATCCATGTATGTAAATTTAAAGTTGTTATTATGTATTTAAACATCCATGTATGTAAATTCTTGGGCACCATGCCTGTTTTATGTACTTAAATAAATAAAAAAAATAAAAATAAATGTGTCCTTGCACAGCAAAAATTAGTAAAATGTATACGTAGATGATCTTTAGCTGTGTGTAAATAGATAATAATAATATGTAAGTGGCCAGGTCCTCCCTCACCTTCCTTTTCCCCATCTCCTTTCCCTCCCCACTAAATTTGCCTCACAACATACCCCAATTGAAAATGGCATAGTCTCACTGGCTCCAGACGGTTGGGAGCAGTTGGAACTCTTGTGCGATTTCACATAAAAAGAAAATAATCATCACCTTTCTCCGCAAGGGTATTCAGAGAGGATAGACCGCCACACAACTCTGTCTTGGCACACACTCCTTGTTTCGTCCACATTCACATGTTTTATAAGATTAAATATTCATTTGTCTCATATGTGAGGAAGATTTATTTTCGTTAATCTGATCATCTAACTAAAAATACAGAGTTTTCCAATAAGAGGTGTTATTTTAATATTCAATCGCAAAAGGTCAATGGTTTCGTTACTTGTGTGGCGCGTAGCGCCATCTTGTTAAAAGTAAACATTGTCCAAATCAATTCCATCAAATTCCGGCTATAAAAAATCAGTAATCATCTCTCGATAGCGCAATCCATTCACCGTAACTGTTGCTCCAGCCTCATTTTCGAAAAAGTAAAGTCCAATGACTCCGCCGGACCATAAACCGCACCAAACAGTCACACGTTGAAGATAAAGAGGCTTTACAACAATAATTCTTGGGTTTTCCGAGTCCCAAATGTGACAATTTTGCTTGTTGACCAAGCCACCGAGGTGGAAATGGGCCTCATCACTCAAGATGATTTGCATTTGATTCACTCAAGTGAATTTTAATAATTTCAATGCATTGTTGATGCGTGTATCGTTCCATTTTTATTAATGGCGTAGTTTCTACTTGTCAAATGTCAAAAAATTACAGCTTTAAAAGTATTATCTACCGAAATAGCGGGGTATTCAAAATAACACCTCTTATTGGAAAACTCTGTATATGATTATAATAATATCATTTCTTTTTTATTTATTGATTATAAAAACGATTTAAAACGGCACATCCCCGATTCAAACTGGGAACAACGTTATTATGATGTAGTTAACACTACTGGCCGGTAAGAGGGCTGTTATCGAGGTTAGTCGGCGTGACGTCAACAATGCTATTTACGAAAATAAAAAACGAACATACCCTTTTGACGGCAAATTAAATTTGGAATATTTTAAATCATTGTAGAGAATTTGAAAAGTTGAGATGCAAAACCCGTAATGGAAATTTCTGCAGGTTTTGATACATTCATAAAATAGTATTTGAGGTAAATTTAAAATAAACATAATATTTTTGTTTTTCGCTAAACATCAAAAGAATAATAATCTTGAAATTTAATATAAAATATACATTGCTTTTAAATTTAAGGTTTTCCAGACAATTTTAAGAAAAACTCCGAAGCGGGTTTTGCAACTATTATTATTGTTTTTATCACACATCACCCTGATTAAATATCTGCCCTGATGATGGACACTGTAATGTTTTTCGACACGTTGGCTAAAGAAGGAGTTAACGGAACGTATTATAATACTTTAAAAATAAATTAGTATAATGTCATCAATATCATAATTTTTCGTCGGTAAAAAATACTGTGAAAATATCCTATTGGCTTCTGTGTTTTCTACCCTCTACAAGATTGTACTCTAACAGACTCCCCACACAGCATCCCCAAAGATCATAAGCCTTAAGGAAAATTGTTTTCCTCAAGGCTTCCTGCGTGGATTTATGTAAAAAAATAAAATAAAAAGTTTTTCTAATAAATTTGAAAAAGTCTTACAGCATTAAGGATATTATTCAAATCCTGTTGCTTTAGTCGTTACAAAATATTATTCGGTTAGTTTTCATAGAGAACAAGTTTTATGAGCAGTCTACTGATTTCGTTTCATAGAATTTCGAAACTTTTGCAACTGGCAGTCGGCAGTAGAAAGTGGGGTGGTATTCCGAAACTTGCCACCTATCCTCCATGTTTACTTGTACTTCTATACAGTTGTACAGAAGTTCAACAGGGTGAGCTGTCTGGAAAAAAAATCACAGATTGAAATAACACGTGGCAGAAATTACATGTCTGAAATTAAACGTGTATCTTTGTTATAACAAATCACATTCGACATCCCTTCCAACGGACTCCGAAATAATGTATTGCTATCTTACAATTTTGAAATCTGCCAATTGTGTATACCATACTTCTTTGTTCAGAAAGTTGAAATTACACATTAAAAAAATACATTCTTTCAAATGCACACGGTGAAATAACGCCTGGTTAATTCATTACACATGCAATTTCTTCTGCTTTTATTTTAACGTATGTAATTTACTCGTGTCTTGTATCTTCCAAAGATTGTTTTCCGCTAGTTATAACCTACTGTGTAATTTATGAACATGTAATTTCATCTCCACACCCTAAAGTTGTACAACTTTAATGTTGTAAAAGATATAAAGCCGTACAGTAGTTGTACACGCCGCAGACCAATACAAGCAAAACCTTCTTTTGCAACCATTAGCCGACCTTTCTTATCCCCGAATAGGGCGGGAAAGTTTTTGAATACCCTGCTCGTTAACTAGCTGAAGGGTTTCTGTTTTCCACAACTCCACTGGGATTTCGGCAACTCCGCCGGGACGAATTTATTTCTTGGCGAGATGTATTTACAATCGGTTCTCCTGCGAAATTAATCGGGAATCAAAGATAACTGTGATCGAAGGCATCTTTGGTCACCATTATGAAGTAGGAATAAATAGAAGAAGGGACAGAGCAAGAGGAGAAATAGATGGAATGATGTCTACTTTCATTTGGGTTAAATCAGATTCGGTTAGATACCGTCATGGTTCGTTCAGTGGCGTGCATTTTTCATATTGAGACTTTAATTACATAAAAACTATTAAATTATTATACACATCTCTGGTTAGAAGTCAGGTAGAATATAATTATTGAACACATCTCTGGTTAGAAATCAAGTAGAATATAATTTCTATACACATCTCTGGTTAGAAGTCAGGTAGAATATAATTATTATATACATCTCTGGTAAGAAGTCAGGTAGAATATAATTATTATATACATTTCTGGTTAGAAGTCAGGTAGAATAGAATTCATTACTTCGGTCTTTCCATTTAACTCTCAATGCTTACAAAACGAGAAAAAAGAAAATAATTGTTCACTCTATTCCCTTTAATGAAATCAGTTGTGTAAATTTACAAAGTAAACTAGTTACGAAATTATCTGGATGAGGATACATATTTAAACTCCTTTCATTATATAAAATTTTTAATTCAATATTTGACTGCCCTGACGCTATAAATTTGCTGTCCTTACGTGTACCTCCGAAGCATAGTATATGGAATATATAATTTCGTGTTGAATTCTGTTATGGGGCGAATACATAGACCGAGCAATGAACTAATAGATGTAGCTGATATTTTCGATTTAAATGTTTACACATTCAATGCCAAATTAGTTTTAAACTTTTAAGTTAATTTGAATAACGAGTAATTATAATTTATGTATTTGCTTACTTAAGCATGAAAATATCATTTTTTTTTTCTTCTTTGGGTTCTTTAAAGTATAAATATATATTTTTTAAATCTTTTTCATTTATGTTGTTTTATATTTATTATATAATCGTTATGTAAAAGCCTAACAAAGTGGCAAAGGACGTTAATAAATAAATATTATCACAGTTTTCCTTAATACAAGAGGCAATTTTTTTGGTGTTTTGTTTAACATTAATTTACAGTTTGGAAAAAATCAATTCAGCTATGTTACTATCAACTACACATCGCAAGTCACTGGTTCGTTGGTCATTGTTTTATAAAACAACATGTTATATTTTGTATGATTGCACTACAGGATGTAGTGCAAATCCTGCACTGAAAATCTATCGTACAAAAAAAAATTCTTCTTACAAAAAATATTTTTGGCTGAATGCAAACCGTTTTCTAATGTCTATGTGGTGTGACTTTTTACTAAGCTGTGTCATAGGTACTACACTTTTAGAAGAAGAAATCATGTAAAATATTTTCTATTTCTCAGGTTTGTCTGGAATAGGCTAGACGAAGATTTTTTTGACAGCAATGGAAGTAAACTATATACATTCGCAATGAATAAACCGAAAGAACGCGGTTGGCACTTACAAAAAAAAATATCCAAAGAAGCAAAGCTTACCAGTCTACAAAAGAGTTCTGGAACTTAACTTAATGTGTGGCAGAGAGACATGGAACTGGCGGAGGAAGGATTAGGGCACGTAGAGCGAATGCATGAAGAAAGAGGTGTATGGAGAATATATTATGCTAATATTAATGGGAGAAGAAGTCAGGAACGCTCGAGGAAGATGAACAAAATACTTGAGGCAGGCTACGTCAATAATGAAGAAAGAAGTGTGTGCTAAGACCGAGTTGTTTGGCGGTCCTTTCTGGCTACCCCAGAGGGAAAATGGCATGATTGTTAGTTAGTTTAGCGGTCCTTTCTGCCTACCCTAGAGGGAAAATGGCATGATTGTTAGTTAGTTTAGCGGTCCTTTCTGCCTACCCTAGAGGGAAAATGGCATGATTGTTAGTTAGTTTAGCGGTCCTTTCTGCCTACCCTAGAGGGAAAATGGCATGATTGTTAGTTAGTTTAGCGGTCCTTTCTGCCTACCCCAGAGGGAAAATGGCATGATTGTTAGTTAGTTAAATAATCAGAAAAAAGTTAACGCACGCCATGGTGTCTTTATATACGCTGAAAACGCTTTTAGATTTTACTATCACGGAGGCAAAAAAAACTGCTGTCCCTTTTCCGCAATTCACAATAAGTGGGCGTAAATAAGACAAAAGGCCTTTCAAGACAAAGACGCATCACACGGACACATTGCTGGAAGGGTACACATTACAATATACTAATACATAAACGCTAAGCATGTGTTGTTTCTGCCAACTCTAGTGAAGTTGCCTTACCTATCATTTGTGATTTTGCACAAAAACGGTGCTATATAAATGGTCCAAAAATTATTAATATTTATTTTTATTACCTACCTAAATGGCAATTTTATCAAAATACATTATTTTAAAAACCTACACAGAGGCTACAAAAGTTAATTTATCATTTCCCTACGAATAATTTCTATAAAGTTGTGATTGAAAATATTAAGAACGAAAGGAAAAGACGTGAAATAACATTTGAGCCTTTTAAATTTTCCGAGGAAACTTTACTTTTAATTTTCATGTTTTATTTTTAGAGAAAATAAATGTGCTTTTGTCAAAAAAAAACAAGAAATGCCGATATTTTCCAAGGATTTAAGGTTCTTGAAAACTCCTAAAAATTCCTATTTTACCTAAACCAATCAGTTTTTTTATGAAATTAATCAAAAAAATCTCACCAAATTAGAAAAGTTTAAAGAAATTGTCTTACGCTTCACTCGTCAGAGTAGCGATGAGTCGTTCATAAACGAGCCGCACAATTGAACAAGTTCGTTTTGATGAGCCGTGTTCATACGATTTGAACCGTACGGCTCAATTGAACTTGAACAATTAACTCTTTTTTTCCAATTGAGTTTTTTTTTTTCCAATCACTCAATTGGCTCCCGTTCAATTGAGTCGACTCCTTGAGTCCGCTCTTAATAAAGATATTGATTGGTTATTTACTAGCGATGGTCAGCTTCGTCCGCGATCTAATATTTATATACTAAGCTCACCGACCGATGTGGTTGAGGCTTGCATTCATTTCTATGTTCCCGATGGTTATCTCCGTCACCGATAACCCAGATTGTTTTATCTTCCAGCCTGCAGAACTAACTTGCCAATAATCATGCCGATGCCGGAGAAGTCAGTCTTGCCGTTGAACGGAATCAATTCGGATATCGACATATTTAAGGCATTCTTTGGTACTAGTAGTGTAGTTGATACCCACTTTTTATATTTACGTAATTCTGCTTTAGTAATTTATTTAAAAACGAAAAACAGGAACAATTTTGTAATTTTTCCCATATAATAAATACGAGAGATGGGAAGGCTGATAAAGATATTGAAAGCAGGGTTAATGCAAGGAACTCCATTAGTAGTGGACTGAACGCGGTTCAAACTGTTCGGCAAAAACTGTTCAAAGAAGCGAAGCTAGCAGTCCACAATGGGGTACTGGTACTTACCCTGATCCCTGATGTATGGCAGTGAGGCATGGAACTGGCAAAGGAAGGATAATGTGGCATATATGTGGAAAAATCACTTATGATCATGTGATAAATGAGGAGATCCGCTAAGAATGCTAAGCTGACGTAAGCGTGATGAGTAAGATTAAGAAAGGGATGCTCAGATTGCTTGGGCATGTAGGGCAAATGAACGAAAAAGTGCAAGTTATTACCCAAATGTGAATGGGTGTAGAAGTCAGGGGTGCCCAATAAAGACGTGGCACGAACAAGAGAATCAGGTACTTGAGTCGGGTGATGTCAAGAGTAAGAATAATAGAAGAGTATGTGTGAGACGATGTATGAATGTGAATGTGGCAAGCAGTGTGTGCTAAGATAGAGTTGTTTGGCGGTCCGTTCTTTCTGCCTACCTCTGCGGGGAAACGACTTAAATAAACTGTCTACGATAAAAATAACACAAACCTAATAAAATCCAAATTTGCGCAAAATAAACAAACGTTTTAGATAATGTAGGTTCTATGAATTTAAACAAGCTTTGAAATAAGGTTTTCAACTCTATTCATGAAAATGACTTCCTGAAAAGATTTTTGAGTTTCACTCTGAATACTGTCTTTCATAAGGGTTAGTTCATCCTGTGCTTCAGAGTGTGATCTTTATCGCACCCTTCTCTATACGACCATAGACTTCATCTACCTGTATGTATGAATTATGGATATTATCATTATTATTTTTCGGAGTTCTATCCGTGATAACTACGGAATAACGTTCTTAAAGACAATCTGAGATGCATTTTATTAATCTCTTAATAAATTTGATGTAACATGCATAGCGAGTCGTTTCTCTAGGATGAATATTACCCGCAGAAGAATATAATATTAATTCATCTAAACGAAAAATGAAACAGAAAATTAAAAGCTAACGGTCGCAACTGGGAATCGAACGTAGGATGTAGGTCTTGTCGAGACAACGCCTCTAACCACTCGGCCATGGAGACCTATCACGTAATTTTTGTCGATCTCAAATCTCAATATCAGAATTACCAATATTATCCTCAACGAATTCCAATATGATTGGCTGTTATCTTTGTATGATTGCAAAGTACTACTTTAATTTATTTGAAACCTAGATAGTGTCTCGGAAATACATACCCAATCGATTTTTATTTAAACTAGACACCTATTGACTTTTCTGCAAGTCTATAATCTCTATGTCTAGAATCATAAAATTATCTTTCCACATGTCTAGAATTAATATTTACTTTACTGTCATAAATTTACCGTTTGCAATTGTTACCTTTTTGTATGTTTCATGTTTCGTTTAGATTTATTAAGTTTATCTTCTTCTTTATTTCTTATGTTTATGGTTGTAGGTAACTTTCAAAAAATTTTCCAATGATTTTAATATTACCCGATAAGTTTATGATTTTTTTTTAAATAAGTTAAATAAATCTATTCAAATCATTTACTTTGTATACATCATATTTTTAAATTTTAAGCTTACTAAGTTTTTCTCACTTTATTTTTATTTTTAATTTACAAGTCTCTTTTCTTTACTATAATAACACACAGAGCAATAGATTTTTTTGAATTAAATATATAAATTGTGATATTTAATAAAAATAATAAAACTCTATTTCAATCCTCTTTACCACACGACATCATCATTTGGGGTGGCTGTCCTCAAAATATTATTGATCCTTTACAAAACACAAAAAATGGTAATACGTGATATCAACAAGCGGCCGAAAGATATTCCAATATTTGACTCCTCATCGAGTATAATGTCTTAAATACACGCCAACTCAATCAAAAATTTACGCCAACATATTTACTTTACAGATAAAATTAAAAAAAAAACACCTTTACAAAACAACCACACCACCAGAAATATAACCAACCGACACTACAATGTACCTAAACTTCATACTGCATCAGCACAAAGACAATTCATCTACCTTGCTCCTAAAATCTTCAACCTTCTCACCTGCTATACATTTCAATTACAACACCCATACATTTACTAACTAACTCGAAGCACCTATATCTAATCTCCCTTCAAACATATCTCACATTCCTTATCTAATTTTCTTAATTAAATAATCATATATCATAATAATCATAACACATGTTTAAAACGAAATTTATTATGTGTAATTTAATAAGAATTATTATATGCATATTATGATCAAATTTCAATTTGCAAGCATCACCTGCCATACCATAGGGACACCCTAGCAATGCGGGTAAACTAACACTAAAATATGTATCATTAATACTTTTCTGTGTTTAATTCGTAGAACTCCATTTAATTTATTTTTAAAATTTAATTTCAAATTTAACTTAATACTAAATCACTATTTTGATTAATCTTTATAACAAATTGGTGAATATTATTTTATTTATTTATTTATTTAAAATGTATTACAAAAAACATGGTAAGTAACACATTATTCCCAATGAGTTGAGATAAAACTCATTACGGGAAGTACAGACACATAAAATACATTTTACAAGGATATTACACTTTTAAAAAAATACAACATATTGAAAAGGAAAAGAAAAATAAATAAAAAAGGAAAAATACATTGTTAAGAATTGAGATTTTAGAAATACTGAGAGACATCTATACACATGAAACATAGTAAACCAACATATGAAAGCGAGCGAAAATTCACTGGTTTAAAAACATTTTCAGGAAATAATCTTTAAGCGTTTTAACTAATATTTTTTTTTTAGTTACTGATTGCTTTATTTCATTAGGTAATGCATTGTATTGTCTATATGCAATATATTGTAATGAGTTAATACCAAATTTTGTTGTGTGGGTAGACGATGCTAGGTGTATTAGATTTTGGGACCGTGTTTTGTGCTGGTGTATGTCTGAATTAAATGCTGGTTTGATGTTAGTGTGTGAGGATCTATGTATGATTTGTAATATTGTACAAGTGATATTGTATTTAGGTAGAACCGTAAAAGGAAGTATGTTTGTCTTTAAATATATATCTTTGATATGTGTATCCCACGGTAGACGGTAGATATTCCTTATTGCTCGATTTTGAATCACTTGTATTTGTGATATTTGTTTTTTAGTAATAGTGCCCCAGATACTAACTAAATAACTCAGATGGGAGTGAATCATCGCATAGTATGTGGCCCGTAGTAGAGATGTAGAGAGAAGACCTTGGAGTCGGTACAGTACGCCGGTTATTGGGGATATTTTAGATTTCACATGTTCAACATGGGAATTCCACGAAAGTTTAGAGTCTATTAATAGCCGTAAATATTTCGTGACTTCTATATTTTGGAGCTTCTCAGTTCCAAGTGTGATATTCATGGGCACATAATCCTTATTACCGAAAGTTAGGTAGTGCGTTTTTTTTATATTGAGGCTCAATTTATTAATACGCAGCCAATTAGCTAGAATTGAGACATCTACATTCATTTGAGACTCCAGGTCACTCAGGCTTGTACTGTGATAATAGATTACAGTGTCATCCGCATAAAGTTGGAGGTTTCCAGAGATACCACATTTAGTTATGTCATTGACATATAGCAAGAAAAGCAGAGGCCCAAGAATTGATCCCTGTGGCACTCCACATGTGATTTTACCTAAGCCACTCGAGACACCTTTGACTTCAACAAGACAAAATCTATCATCTAAGTAGCTTCGGAGGAGATTTAGGGGCTTCCCAACAATTCCCAAATATTCCAATTTCTTTAAGAGTATTTCATGATCGACCGTATCAAAGGCTTTTTTGAGATCTATAAATATGGCTGCCACATATTCACCCTGGTCTATATACTGTTGAAGGTTGGAGATAAAATCAAAGGCGGCACATTGAGTACTAGAATTTTTCCGAAAGCCATATTGTTGTGGTGTAAGGATATTA
The DNA here is from genome assembly GCA_026573805.1 of Hesperophylax magnus. Lineage (NCBI taxonomy): Eukaryota > Metazoa > Arthropoda > Insecta > Trichoptera > Limnephilidae > Hesperophylax > Hesperophylax magnus. The sequence continues at coordinate 28,579,879 of JAIUSX010000046.1, forward strand.
TTCGCAGATATGTATTTTAGGAGTCTATCTTTGATTATGGTCTCAAATACTTTTGAAAAAACCAATAGAAGTGATATAGGACGGTAGTTAGAGATACATGTTTTACAGTCTCCTTTGTGTATAGGTATTATCTTCGCTAACTTTAATTCATTTGGAAACTTTCCCGAGGACAGTGACCAATTAAAAAGTTCTGTAAGGTGACCCGCTAATTCTTCTTTACAAGTCTTAAGAACTGATGGTGTTACTCCATCGAGTCCCGGTGCTGCTTTCAGCTTAGTTTTAGAGATGATCCTCAGTACCTCATCTTTGTTTGTCCTAGCCATGTACATTATGTACAAGGATTGGCAAGCCTTCGGTTCCACAAATACGGTATTACAGTCATCCGGGAATGACGGAATGGTAGCTGCTAGCTTTTTTCCTATTGAGAGAAAAAACTCATTAAATGCGGATGCTATTTGGCTCGGATCCTTAATTACGCAGTCATTTACCACGAGGGATTCTATTTCGTTAGTTGGTTTATGTGTTCGGTTTGATAGAATAGAGTTTATGATTTTCCAGGTTTTAGTGGGGTTATTTTGGTTTTGTTGAAAGCTGTTCGCATAATATTTGTGTTTTAGATTTCGCCTATAATTAGTAATGGTATTTCTCAATCTCTTTTTAAGTGTTACAAGAGTAAGATTACCAGGGTCTTGTTTCCACTGCTTGTGAATCTGGTTTCGTTCTTTGATTAATGTATTTAATTTGGAATCAAACCACGGAGTATTCAGTTGTACCCGACTTCTTAATCCTGTTTTTGGTGTAGTTGTACCTGATTCTATTGCCTTTTTAATGTGATAATTGAAACTTTTAAAAGGGTCTTCTGAGTTGCTTAAGTTGATCGTGAAATTGTTATCAAGAAGATAGGATTTTACTGACATACTGTTGATGATAGGTCTCGTAATCCGGGATTTGGTTCTATTATTAAAACATTTTTTTAAGTTGTTCTTATAATCAACAATAAGTATATTATGGTCACTAAGTGGATCATCAATATTCGATATAGTAGTCTGAATGTTTTGCCTATTTGATAAGATGTGATCTATTAAGGTGCAGCTTGTATCAGTGACTCTCGTGGGAAATGTTTTGTTATGTATTGAAAAATTGTAAGATTGTAAGATGTTGCAAAAATTTAATGAAGAGTGTGTGGATATGGATATGTCAATGTTAAAGTCTCCGAATATTAATGTATCTTGTCTACTTTCGTTCAGTGTTTTTTCTAGATGTATTAGAAAATCCTGCATATTTGTGTTGGGTTTTCGATAGATAGCATAGATGTTAACTGGTTTCCTATCACTGCTACTAAGCGTTATACCTAAAAAGGAATTTTCATTTGAGAAATTTTCAATAATTGCACACTTCATAGTATCAATCACATATATTGCTACGCCGCCTCCTCCTTCGTTGGGGCGAGAAGCAAAAACACTTTTGTAACCATTCAGGGAGTAAAACTTTTCCTCTCCAATCTTAAGCCACGTTTCCGTAATGACGAGCACGTGTACAATGTACCGCGAACTTCTTACTTTTTCTTCGATCTCATCAAACTTATTACGGATGCTTCTCGCGTTCATATACATTATTCGTAGACAGTTTGTCACGGGATTATAATTCTCGATGGTGAGGCACTTATGCTCATGTATGTTACACTCCATAATCTATAGTTGCAAGGTCGTTCTTGAGTGCAGCGATGTAGGCCGGGCAGTTGTCCCTATCTCCAGTTGAGTGATCAGCAGGCTTACCAAATCTGGTGCATGTCGCGCAAACTGGTTTGATGGTGGAATTTGGGCAGGACTCACCAGTATGATTCTGTTGAGCACTATGTCAACATGTGGGTTTGGTATCTCTGCAATACTTGTATGAGTGACCAATCATGTGGCATTTGGTGCAGACAGTAAGGCCAATAAAATCTCGGACGCGGCAAATGGTCCAGCTTATAAATACTTTCTCTTGCTCGACTAGAAATTTACGTACGGTAGCGGGTACTGCGTAGATACGGTGACAAGCGTTACCTGTGCGAGCACCAGCCAGGTGACTTAGTTTACAGCCTGCAATAGTTTCTTCAATGTCTTCAACGTTGGGAATACCAGTGAGAGCCATCCTTAAAAAATCTTCGTCGGTCAGGTCCCGGGGAACATTAAAGAATATCAGTCTCGGTAGACGCTTTGACGGTAGTCGGGCCTTCAGTTTGCTCGAGTTGTCGAAGCAAGGTGCATTTAATAGCTTTTGTTGTTCGCCCGTGGTTGCCGTATTGATCAAGATACCTTTATTTCTTATTTTTTTTATTCCCGTGACCCGAACGCCTAGTTCAGATGGCCGAATTGTATCTTCAATCATTTTTTTCCTACCGTCACTGTCCTTTGTGGCGTCCGCATCCGTTGGAAAGATGCAAACGGCAGGTCTTGGTGGTCCGACGCGATGTCCTTTTTGAGTGATTGGTGGGGGTTGGTGAGCATCATATGGCTGTTTTCGGGCGATGTCAGCAAAAGAGAGGGTAGCCTCCGTTGCCACTGCCACTCTCCGCATTACAGGCCCGAGATCAGACTCTAATTGTATGATTTTTTGCTCAAGGTGCCTTTTTTCCCTCTTCTCGTGGCGTATTTTTATTTCTGCCATTCTAAGTTGTGCTGTAACTGTAGCTAAATCCGCACGAATCGTCTCGCGCTCCAACAACAGCTGAGATACGGATCTGAAAACTTCCGATACGTTTCTAGCGATCCTCAGCTGCTGGTTTTTTGAGACCTTAGATTGCTTCTCTGCTAACACAAGTTGAAGAGCTGTCAAATGTGCTTGGGTTTCATTGAGCACATCTACTCCTGAAGCGCAAGGATATTCCGCTTCGGTGACGTCCGAGCCTTTGGATGACGTAACCGAGCTGTTTTCATCCGCATCCTCAATCGTGACGCACTTTTCTCCTATATCCTCTGGACTAGGAGACATCATGATGCTTATGTGTCGTTTTTTAGGACGATTCATTACTAAACACTACTTTATAAGGACACATAAAAAAATTAATAAAAAAAAAACAATGTTTGAAACAAAGTATTAGTTCTGTTCAGCTTTGCGCCTGAAAATTCGTAGGTGGGCAATCGGTCTAGCTCTATGTAAATCAAAACAAAAGTCGCCGTATCGAGTTTTTATATCACGATTTTTTTTTATATTTGCACTAATTGAGCACAAATAACTTTAAACAGTTTATCACTATGAATGTATCTACGAAATCCACTATCGGTTTTACCGAAAAGTTTCTGTTTTATTCACGAAATTATCGGATATGTTTTTTTGTAGGTTTTGGATAATTTTATTTAAAAGAAAAAATACACAAATGTATACTAAAAAGTATTTTGCGAGATGAGAGTAATCTCTTTCGACGCACAATTGTCACTTTAAAGGGATTTAATACAGAGAATTTAGATAGTTTCGATTGTAAACAAGGGGTATCACAAATTCACAACACAAACGCAACCAATAGGAGCCCTGAAAGGTGAGCTCATAATTAAAGCGGCCAATCCGCGCACTTTATCCGTTGTACACAACACTTTGGTTTGGGATGCAGTGAATTTTATAGTTTATATTATTAAAAAAACAATGGTAAAATGTTAAAAACTCACTGGAGAACACTACCACGTGTTAAACTTTCGTTGTTTTTAACGACGATTACGTTTTTACTTCCGTCGGATTTATTATAAAGTTGTTTACTATTATTAACGATAGCTTGACAGAGCACGACGCTTCGTAGGTACTTCGTCGTATTGATGAATATGTTATTTATGAATACCAAAAAATATGCTTTAGATAAATTGAAGACTTTCCTATCGTTTCGCTTGAGTAGAATACAAATAAAATAATAAATTACTCAATTAAAAAATATAAATTTAAACTACTAAAAACAATATTTTTTCAATAGAAATGTATGAACGCGTAAAGAAAACAACTTTTAAAAAATACAATATTATAACTAAGATTATCTGTGACAGTTTCACTCGACTAACTTTTTTGCTGTCTTATAAAATTATGTACAAAATAAATAAAAACCAGTTTTGTTCTTGAAATCGGACGATTCTAGACTAGTCAAGCGTTTTTAATGACTATTACCTACAATATAAGGTATACCAAGAATGTACACAATTTGGCTTGTAGCTTCCTCTTAATAATGTTATTATTAAGTTTTGCAAATATTTTAGTTTTTTTCCAATCCAAACTTTTTCAAACTGTTGAAAATGGCCTAAAAAAATAAAATAAATGTAACCACTATAATTTTTTTGCATGAAATAAAAAGGTTTATATACGCATATAAGGATATTAATTATTATTAAAATCAGAAGCCCCAAAAATAAGGAGAATATAAGTGAAGGAAAGTCGTCCTGTAACGGTGCAGACCAATGAAACTTAACAGGGAAATTAACAAAACTGTTTTTTTTTATAATTGTCATTAAAAAAAAAGAAAATATTAACAAAATTTGCCACTGCCGAGAATCATCTGCTTGGAAGGCAACTATGCTGACCATCACACCACCAAGTAGGTATTGTACGAACACCGGCATAAATTGGTAAGTTTTTAGATTCTCACGGCCAAAAGCATTTTTGTTGTTTGTTTTTGGGGTGTTATGCCGTGTTGCGCTAACTCCTTCTTTAGCCGACGTTTCGGACAGCGTTGCAGTGTCCATCATCAGGGCAGATCCGGTAGATCCGAAGATGTGACATCTTCGGATCTACCGGATCTGCCCTGATGATGGACACTGCAACGCTGTCCGAAACGTCGGCTAAAGAAGGAGTTAGCGCAACACGGCATAACACCCCAAAAACAAACAACAAAAAAAAAAAAAAAACCGGCATAAATTCATTATGAGTACTGAAAATAATAAGAATTGTGTATTTTATTTTATGATGTAACGTACATCACGTCAGTAGCTGACCGAGCGTGGCGAAGTCCAGTTTTAACTCAACAGTTTTGCATTTCTTCTGTCTGTAAATTTGTTTGTACGTACCTTTTTCGGTTCAAGGTGGTGGCCGTATTGCATACTACCTTTGTATCCCACTAGAGTTCGCTTGAGCGTCCGACCGACCTGAAAAAATAATACATTGAGATAGTGACATTTCTTTGTACAAATTATATAATATTGGAAGGATTCTTTTTTTGAAATTAGAATATGTTCAATAAAATTGTATAAATTGTAAAATAAATAATCTAGTTACATGTCTTACTTTGGAGGATATTTTGTTTTTTGAATTAAGAGGAAATTAGAAGTATACTTACGTATTATTCGCAAAACGTCAATCTGCGTACAGAAAGTTCCACTCAACTGAAACCGGACTACTTCGTATGCTATCAGACATAACTCTGGCCGTAGAGTCAGGTAAGTTATCACTTATCTCACTCCTAGACATGAGTGCAGCGTTTGACACGATCGATCACGAATTCCTCGTTAGGAGATTATAGGAAACATTTGGTTTGAATTCCGACATGAAAAATTAGCTGGTGAGGGTTGGAAATAAATTGTCCAACTTCGCAACACTTTCTTCAGGGGTACCCCAGGGATCCGTTTTGGGTCCACTTCTCTTCATCCTTTTTACAAATGATGTCGCCAAAATAATCGAGTCATTTGATCTCTTGTCTCACTGCTACGCTGACGATCAGCAAGTTTATTTTTACTGCGCTCCAAATGAAATCAATAGTCTCAAGATCCGTATAACTGATGGTCTAGAAGCAATAACTCGTTGGATGTCTTCAAACAAGCTGAAGCTCAATCCATCTAAGACTGAGTTTCTCTGGGCAGCCACAAACAAACGTCAACATTTCATAGACAATTCACCTATTACTATTTCCGGCAGCGATATCATCCCAAAAACAACAGTCAAACTTCTCGGCGTCAATTTAGATTCAGACTGTTCATTTAAAAGTCAAATAAATATGACTGTAAGCACCGGTTTTTTTCACCTAAGACAACTCAAGTCTGTCCGAAGAAACCTTCCGACAGAAGCAACAAAACTACTTATCAACTCCTACGTAGTCTCACGTCTCGATTACTGCAACGGCATTTATGCCAGCCTTCCAAAATATCAAATTGACAAACTTCAATCAGTGTTTAATGCAGCAGCACGGCTCATAACCGGGGTTTCAAAATATTCGCACATTTCAGAACACCTTCGTAACCTTCACTGGCTCAAGTGCCCTGAAAGAATCCAGTACAAACTGTGCTGGATGGTGTTTAAATCCATCAATGAAATGGCCCCACCCTACATCTCTGAACTATGCGTCCCGGAAAACACTGGTCTGAGGCAGTCAACTCTTAGATCAGCAACATCATCAGCTGTAGGCAGACTGATAGAACCTAAGCGCAAGCCAAATACTAAGTTTGGTGATCGCGCTTTCGGTGTATCTGGGCCGAAGGCTTGGAATAAACTCCCTCCGGAACTAAGATCCATAACAAGTCCAACAGAATGCAGGTCTAAACTAAAAACTTACCTTTTTAAGCTGTCGTACCCTTAGATTAAATATACCATTCCTAAGAGAAAGTCCAGTTATTTTCAATTTTTCAATTAAGTCCTAAATCCTGTATCTAAATTTCGCCAATAAACAATTAGATAATGTTAATTAAGTGTTAATCTCAAGTGACCTACCAGGTAAGTATTGTACTGTATATTTTCTCCATAAATAGTTAAGTAATAACATAGATCACTGTAGAAATGTATTATAAGTTTGTACAGCGCCCTTGAGGTGATTTTGCACAAAAACGGCGCTATACAAGTCATCCAATTATTATATACTATTTTGTACGAAATGTCTACTGTTCACAAAACTACTAGAAATAACGAATTTACTTGGTTAAATCTAAACCAGAGTAGGTGGCATTTTTTATTAGCTGTCAATGATTGTAACATGAGAAATTAATGGTTTTGTTTTCCTCGTCTACCGTTAGATATAAGCTAAATGCTTCCATAAGCAGAGACGTGATGTATTGGATTCTGTTTTATAAGCTGGGAGAAGTTATCAGTTAATTCATCTGGGGGTGGCATTCATCAGAGGGGAGAACTTAATAAATTACTCCGCATTATTGGATATTCGCCCGGCTTGTAGATAGCTACGGCCAAGATGAACTTTATGGAAGAACTGCAAGATCGTAGGATGTTAATATTTGTTACTGGTAAAAATAATAATAATTAGAAATTTATATAGCGCCGTTTTTGTGAAAAATCACATTAAAGGCGCTGTACGATTTATTCCATGTTCCTAGGCTTTATCTAATGTTATTATTTACAAACGGATTCAGAAAAACATACTTTTTATTTACAAATAGAAAAACCCACATACGTCACTTCAGATAAAACACACTTTTTACGTTAGTTTACGACTTTGCACGCAGAGGACACAAATGTAAAAACACTGAATATTGATTTTACATTTGCTATGTTGTAATCCATTACTATTGATATTTATTAGAAGATTGGTTGCCAAAGGAAAGTTGATATTTCTTTTAAAAGGCTGGAGAATTAAAGACTCTTTGAGACTGGAGAACTTAGGACTCTTTACTAAACTCTCTGACCATACTAAAATAAATGTTGTTCACTTTTCAAAGAAATAATATATCTTAATATTACTCTAGCTTATCATTTGATCACTTGCAAACATTATTTTTTATCTTTTAAAAACCGCGTCGCAAATTCCGTATCAAATATCATATTTTATTTTTTCGTATTTCTTCATTATAATATTATTTTCAAAACATCAATTTAAAAAAATCTCTGAAAAAATATGGTTATCCTAAGGAATCTACATAGGGTAGTTATATATACGTATACAATTTTTATAAATATATGAACACATTATCTGGTAATACGGTACTATTTACAAAGACATAATCACCAAACAGTAAAAAACAAGTAAATTATTACGAAAGTATTGTCAGTGCGCCGCATTGCATTTTAGTTGGGACACTAAGGGTTAAGTAATTATACCGAAAACTCTTATCGAAAAATATCACAAATATGGAAAAACGAGTTGAGGTATGCTTTATGTATGTAAAAACTTTTTTTTTACATTATTTTTTGCGGGCTTTGTGTTTCTACAGGCAAATAAAAATGCACATACTAACTCCCCTTCGCACTCCTACTACAAGCATTAAAAAACATCCATTTAGATTTCAACAATTTTTGTAAAAATCGAGTTCTCGCTAGCCAGGGAGCTTATTTCAACACGTTTTTTAAATCTATTTTTCCCACAGCTTACAAAGGGGGCTTTAATATTTTTGAAATGACTGACGAGTATTTTCTGAACACTGCACTCATAGAATTCGTGTGGTGAGAAAAGCTGCACGTAAGCATGTAGGACATAGCGATGAGTCGTACATGAACGAGTCGCACAATTGAGCTTTTTCTTTTTGACGATCCGTAACTCTTTTTTTTTTCAGGAGACACTTTAGAACAATAGCACCATCAAAATTATCCAAGTATTAATTGTTATTACATACTCAGAGACGTGAACGGCATCTGATAGTTCGAAATCTGGACTTGGACTGTACCTACATCTACTAACTACCCAGCATCTTATTTTTCTAGTGGTACAAGGCACACGCTTACGCTGGAGAACTAGGAGTCATATCGGGCGAGTAGTATCGGGCGAGCACAGTATGCTCATTGCTCATACGCTCTGAGCTCACGGCTCCCGTTCAATTGAGTCGACTCTTTGAGTCGTACGAACATATTGAGCTGCTACCGTGACTCCGGCTCTTAAAAAAGGTATTGATTTATTATTTACAAGCGATCGTATCCGGCTTCGTCTGCGATCAAATATCGATATACTAAGCTCATCGACCGAAGTGTTTGAAGCTTGCATTCATTTCTATTTTCCCGATGGTTATCTCCATCACCGATAACCCAGATTGTTTTATCTTCCAGCCTGCAGGACTAACTTTCCAATGTTGATGACGATGGGGAGGACAGTCTTGCCGTTGAACAGAATCAATATTTAAAAAAGTAAAAACCATAGAAGATTGTATCAGTCTACAAAATAACTTAAACTGGTTAATTAATTGGTGCACTCTAAATAAACTATATCCGAGCAAAAATAAATGCCGCCGAAGGGAATTTTCGCCTTCGCTCTGCTTTCTTTCCCCCTTGTAACTGTTATAAAGTCAACGAGCATAGCTACAATTAATACACACGGTCATACATAACTTCTCCCCCGCAAGATAAAGTCCCTATCAGATTAAAACATGATTGTCCTCATGTTCGCTGTGCTTTCTTTCCTACTCGTTACTGTTATAACGTCTAACGTGCATAGGTACAACCAATACATACGGTCATACATAACTTCCCCCTGCAAGGTAAAGTCCCTATCAGTTTAAAAGCTTTTAAAAACTCAAACGGAAGAATCGGGAGGGAGAGGGAGGAGTAGAGGGTGGTATCGGAAATGGGTTGGAGGTTTCATTATATGCCTGAAACGAAACCGATGCACTCAAAACCTGCTCAAAGTCCTGAAACAAGAAGACTTTCTTCAAAGACTTATAACGCTTTTAGTTTCTAGTTGCATCCAAATGGATTCTGGTTAAATCAGGACTTTAATTATTTGGTCTATACGGCAGAATACTTAATTTCATTTTCATTTACATTTTCTGTTTCCTGTATTTTGTTTGAACTTTTTTTTCTCGTTGTTAAAATATGGTAATATTAATACAAAATATACTATAAAAGCCCTCTGGGCGTTTAAAGAAAGTAAAATTAAAATAAGTTGTATTAATTTTCATTGGTACCTACTATACTTCTATTTTTCTAGTATGAAGAATAATAAACGCCGAAAATATCCTTCACTTCAATTAGTTGGCTAGCTTCATTCTGCAGACAGAAAATTAGTATTGCTGATTTATGTATTTAAAATTTCTCTAAGAATACTCCAGGTTGATTATAAGATGTAAAGCTACAAAATTAATGGAAAAATCCTCTTTTTATCAATTCTAGGTGAAATTAGTCATGAAAATTTCTTACGAAACATCTAGTTACAAAGTAGGTAATCTTAATACATTATTTTCAAAACACATTATTTTTACTCGAAACTGCACTTGACACATATGTGCGCAAGGCCATCGATATATCGGAACACGTGTTCACGTACCTGCATTCGCCTTAATAATATTATATAATGACGAAATGCTCGAATAATTTGAAAAGATTCTTGATAAAAATTAGTAATACTTACTTATTTTTCTCCGTGCAGAATGGCGCTCATTTTCTGATGAGTAATAAATGAACAAGAAACTTACTTAAAAATACCATTTTATGAGCAAATAATTATGTTTCAACTTTTATTAAAACGTCAAAGAGCATGTAAAAATTTCCTGCGCCATGGGACGAATACTCTTTCTACAGTTCCAGAAATTAATTACGTACTTGTTGCAAATTACATAAAGCTTTCCTGGAGAGAATTGGCATTCATAGATCATAAAAGAAAACAAAATTATTAAAAAATGTCTATAGAAGGAAGTTGTTACTTATTTAATATCAGTGCGGTTGGAAAATATTTTTATCATTTTTTTTGTGCATGAAAATAATAATCCTGGACCACGTAAATATCACGCTTGCAGCGAAAATGGAAAGTGTGTTTATGTAAATAAAGTGTTGTACCCATACTAAATTAAAATAGCTTTATTGTTTTGGGTAGACACGGAGAAAACTTACTGATATAAAATATTGCTTATTTATTAAGAATCTCTTCAAATTATTCGTAATCCGGTTAAAAACGGTATTGCAGTCCCTTTACTAATGAATTGATAAGTTACTGTTTTAGTAAAAGGGGAATTTATTATCACGATGTCGGAACACGTGTTCAATAAAATCATTTTTCACAATTCGTCATTTTATATTTTCAAAGCATGGTGCAGGTGGATGAACACGTGTTTCGATGTATTAGGAATGTACTAAGAGTTTATCATGAAACGGCCTGCAATCCCGTTTCTTTATAACCGGATTACGAAAAAATGCACTTGCGGTTCATCCTCTTTCTGCAGTCAACGTTTCGGATAGCCTTTTAATGATTCAGCTTCATTAGGTAGGACAGTGAAGTAAACACAGAGAGTTGGTCAATGCTGATAATGATGAGGTATTTAACAAATTAGAAACAATTAATTTGAATTGGAAATTATATCATGAGGTCAATATATAAGGGTATATTTGATATGGCTACAGGCCATTTTCCATAATTCTACGTAAATTTAATACTTGATTGATGTGTTTTACAGATTTAGTAATCCTCGTAATATTAACGTAAACTAAAAATAAATACTTAAAATTTATTAATAATAATATATTTTAATAGTAATATATTTTACAGTTCTTGCCTAAAATGACTATTGAAACCCTCAACGCCAAGTTGAAAATGTCAGACTCGGAGATAACATTTAACTACCCCATACCTCTTGTGATGCTACGTTGGGCCGTCCATTTCTGCCATCTGGGATACAGAACAGGTCGTGGTGTCGTCTCTGGCGGTAGTCGTGTGACACGAACAAATTATAGCATTCCAGTAGTTGTCAATAAAATAGTGTATTATTTTTAATGCTGTTACTGAAAGGGCCCTATTCTTCGTAGATTAGAAACTTTCGTAGCTTAGTTTCATGTGGATTTGGTCGCTCCTGTGTAGGGCTAATAAAACCCGAAAAGTGTATATTATTATAAAAAAAAATATGAACCTATGTTAGTATTTTCCTTCTTTTTCCGGGTTCAGAGTCGCTGAGTTAACCACCCTGCCAGGTCAGAGGTCAAAAGTCGCCTTGGAAAATAATGTCTTCATAAAGAAGGCTAAGGCTCTACAGGACTTTTATAGCCGTTTGAAGTAAGTAGGTTTTGAAAGTAAGAATCCTTGACACGATCGCGCCTAATATCAGAGATTTTTAAAATATGTAGAGACTTCGTGCGAACTTGAACGTTAGTTTTAGGTAGAATTTTGGTGCTTCTTAAATTCGAGAAAATTCATTCTCGCACGTGTTTCACACGTTTTACTCGATGAAGTTAAAATTCTTTTATTTCCGTGTATTCAGATGTATGCAGAAATATAATTTATTCAGTAATATAACAAATACACGAATATAATGTGTATAGTAATATAATATATATATTTCTACAAATAATTCAACACTCCTCACACACCAACACTAAACCAGTCTTTAATTCCGACATACACCAGCACAAAACACGATCACAAAATCAAATACACTTATCGTCATCTACTTACACTTAAATTTGGAATTAACTCCTTACAATACATTGCACAAAAGCAATATAACGCATTACCTAGTAATCTAAAACTTCCGGTAACGAACAAAAACACATTGGCAAAAGCTATTTCCTCAGCAGTTTTATTAATGACTGAGACATTCTTTTTTTGGAACTCCAAAATAACTTCTGCGTTTATTTATTGTAATGTATCTATGTTGTCTTGTCTTTAATCTAATGTTGTCTATCCCGAAATGAGTTTTGTAAACTCACTGGGAATAATACATTACAACTTAATATTTTGTAATGTATTATTTTATAATGTATTAATTAATAAATAAAACAGTTATATACATGTACACCAATATAATGTATACAGTAATATAATGTATATAGTAATATACAGTAGTACAGAGTATTCTAATCTAAGTAACTATTTGTTTGTCAGGTTCCACTTTTGTTTACCTAATATTCTTCCAGATTATGATAAATCTTTTATTCCTTGATTAAATTTATAAGGATTGTTAAGATGTTTATGTTCACACAGGAATGCCATAATATTTTTTCATCCTCGTCCTAACTAACTAACTAACTAACAAACTAACTAACTAACCAACTAAGGAACTAACTAACCACCCCGCCGTTTCTCTGCAGGGGTAGGCAGAGAGGACGGACCGCCAAACAACTCGGTTCTGGAACACACTTCTTGCCTCATATACGTAGTCTTCTATTATTCTGACTCTTGACATGGCCCGACTCAAGTATATGATTCACTTGATCCTGCCATGTCTTCCTCGGGTGTCCCCAACTTCAGCTACTATTCGCATTTGCGTCATATATTCTCCTCGAACTCCTTTCTTCCTTCATTCGCTCTACATGCCCAAACAATCTAAGTGTCCCTTTCTTAATCTTACTCACTACGCTACTCCTTGCAATTTATTTTGTTAACTTTTTATATTAACCTAGTCCAGGCCTCCTTGGTGGAGAGTTATGGCTCTCGATTAGCAATCCGCAAGTCGTGGGTTCAAATCCCTGCGTCCGAAAATAATTTTTATTACATTTATTTGTGTTTTAAAAGTAATATACAGTATTAGGTAGACATATTTGCGGCACGTCCCAGAGTGGAAGATGCTCTCAGTATTGCCCTAGTCTAAGATCAGCATTCAGAATTGAAACGTTGCTTGAGATGGCTTTAGCCATGTTTATTGATCAGATCTGAATTTCCAAGTTCTTCTCCACCGTCCTCTTCCCTATTTCATTCCCTTCCTCACTACCTTCAGCCTCAAAACATATCCTAATTGGGATTGTCATAGTTTCACTGGCTCCAGACAGTTGGGAGCAGTTGGGACTCTTGTGTGGTATTTCACGTAAAACAAAAAACAAAAACAGGCTTAGTCCTAGTGAGATCGATAGTTCTGTGAAAAATAATAATTTATATTCTGCGAGAAGCAGTAGATAAATCTGATCATTCCATAACTTCCACATGTATTGTGTCACTGACTTCTTCTTTATCAATGCATTATCGTCACACGTCTATTCACATCTTTGTTTATAATAAAGATTTATATAAATTTTTCATTTATTTTTATGCTGGGAATTGTGTTATGAATTTCTAAGATTTGGCGACTTTGTCAACAAAAGAAAAAAAATCATTTTAAAAAGTAGTTTTTATAAAAAAAAATATAAACAACATTAAAATTGATATGTAGGCTTCACCCGCCATAACACAAAGAAATCCCTAGCATGGCGGGCAAAATAATACGAAAATATGCATTTACTGAACAAACTTTTAGATAAAACACAAAATTCACAAAGTTTTATTTACACTGAACAATCACGTGATGATTTTAATATCTTTAGCCTGATGCCTCTTTGGTAGCCTGTAGGACTTGCTTGCTCGGGGTTTATAACGGAAAAAGGACAATTCTTATTTAGTTAGCACATTGTTTTATGAAAAAATGACTTTTAAACGATATTTTCAAGAAAAATTTAAGGGTGCAACTGAAGATTAACAATTTTTTCTTTGTGAATTTTAATACGTGTTGAAGCTTTTAGAAATACTTTTTTATGCAGTTAATAATGTCATTTGCCATGGGAAACTCTTATTTTTTGCGGTAAAATTCAAAAGTTGCACTAATCGATACGATACAATAATATTGTACTACCCAGCCAGGAGTACTTCGAGATATACATAGGAACCCAATAAGTCAATATTGGAATTCAGGGCGAGAAGAAATAAAGGAATTGATCCAACGTCGTTTTTTCTTCTTTATGTTTTCCTTCTTCTTGGCTCTTCTTACATATCCTCTCCTCTTTTTGGCTCTACCTGGTTCATCGACTACCATAATACGGACATGTGTCTAGTGTGGTAGTCGAAAAGCACGTCAAAACCTGTATTCAAATATATTTTATGAATAAAAAAAATCTTGCTCTTCCTCACTCTTATTGCCTCTTCTTGTTTCTTCTAGTTTCTCTTGGCTCTTCTTTTGCGTCTTCTTGCACCTTCTCGCCCCTTTTTTGCTTATCTTGTCTCTTCTTGCATATTTACCTCCCTTCTTGTCTCTCCTAGTCTCTTTTTGTCAGTCCTAGTTCTTCTTGGCTCTCCTTGACTCTTCTGAAGCTATAACTAGAACCGTCTTTTCACTCATTTTCAATGAAATTGTAACAAGGGGGCTCCCGATATAATAATATATAATAATCACCCATAGCAGAAAGATCACAATCATGTCGAAACTAAACGCGACAACTCTCCCATGTAAACATATATGTTTCACAAAACAATATGAAAACGATCAAAAAATGCGCATTGCATTATTTCTAGTTATAATAGTTGTTTCAATAACTCGGTGAATTAGAGCAGTCTCTGTAAAATGCCTAGCACGCAAATATCGGTCACGACAATGAACTTTTCCTTGTGTAATTTGACGATTAGAACAGAATTCAGCCTTGTAAAGTTCCATCTTCCCCGGGTCACGTAACAATAGTTCCTGTGTGCTCCTTAATTGATTCCCACTCTGATATATCCCATATATTCATCACACTGAGAACCCAAACAAAGGACTTAAACTTCCATTTAGCTTCCATGTTCTCGTGTATTACTAACGTGGAAACTAATCACTAATTAGGGTATAAATTATCCAACGAACCGTTCCTATGGTAATTATATATTAGTTACAAGATTCCAGGACGAACTGGAACTAATCGTGTGAAATATTTACAAGATCCATTTATGTTCATACTAGAGCAGAACCATGAACAATCCCTGGATTTTATATTTTATTTGGTTTTACACCCAGTCGGGCTTTTACATGGATATTAATAACAGAACATACCTACTGAGCTATCGAATATTATGCACATTTTTTAAAGCATGATATAACGATGAACTGAATAAGAAAAAATATTAGTAAAACATGTAACAGTATAATAAAATAATATAGAAACTAGAACAAGAGTTCATATAAGACAAATCACTAAAAATACATTACAAACGCTACTATTTTTATCATTTTTATAATTTGTAGGATTCAACAACGTGCTAGTAAAGAGTACGCTTCTCTATGAATGGAGTACATAAATATGTAAATATCCTTGGTGATTGGTTAGATTAGGTTAGGTTCGGTAAGGGTAGGTTAGGTTAGGTTGAGTTAAGTGTGGTTCATCCTATACCATTCATCTGATTTCGCTGAAAATTTCAAAATAAACAGAATGAAGATTGAGCGCCAGGAGTGTTTGGAAAGTAGTTCTAATGGTATAAGAAGTCGGGGACGTTCGAAAAAGACGTAATATCTCTGCACTGGAATGATATTATATGATGATAATGACCGGTCGGTGGCCGAGTTGACATCGCTCTTGGGTCCCACTCGGGCGTAGTGTGTTCAATTCCTCGGCTGGCTAAGTCCTCCATCACCACAACACAAGCAACATTTTCAGCTTACTGTGGTGGTAGTAGGAGATTTTCAAATATTGTCAGGTTATTCGTAACCCAAGAATGTTTGTCTTTCTTTAAAAAGAAAAATTGACAATTTCAAAATTTAGGAACAAATTAAAAAAAAAACAAAGAAAATACATAACAATAAGCAATAAAATTGTAATAAAGTGCAATACTTAAAGGTAAAAAAAATATGTTTTTGATATATTTTCTATGTTAACATTTAAACATGGAATGAGAACGTATCAATAACACCAATGAGAGATTTTTTTCTCATTGGTGAAGTCCTCAATCACAACACAAGCAACATTTTCAGCTTACTGTGGTGGTAGTAGGAGATTTTCAAATATTGTCAGGTTATTCGTAACCCGGAATGTTTGTCTTTCCTTTTAAAAAAATAAAATATATATATATATTTATACTGAGTCGAATTAAAATCGACGTGAATGTAGTTTTTTAACAGTAACAATGGATTTCATGATATAACATGGAGTGAATTGTAGAAAAAGTCGAAGATACCTGAGAATGACACGAATCAAATAATTATCAGTGGTAAAATGAGACGTAAGTGATGAACGAGAAAAAAGATGTAAGGTGAATGTATGACTTGCAATTGAATTATTGAAGAGGTCGAGGACGACTGAGGAAGACATGGCACGATCAAGTGAAACAAATTCTTAATACAATAATATCATTTCTACCTTTAAAAATGCACCCAGATGTCAGGTACTCTAGAATTCAACTATACCCCACACCATTAATGTCTCCGAGCAACGCCGGGTACACGCCAAGTAGTGAAAAAATTTAAAAAATATGTACTTTTTAAAGTTCTTTTCTGGTCTACTAGTATATCTTTTTAATGTCACAGTTATATTTTTGTAAAGCGTTAAAAAAAATTGTTATGATATTTTTATCCATACCTTTTAAAGTTATTTTCTGGCCTTGTTAAGCTCTAGATATCTCACCAAAATAGCTTTTGATAATTATCAGTTGAATTATAATTTTTAAAAGCGCTGATAAAATTTCTTTTATCAATTAAAGTGCTTTCCGCTTAAATAAACAGAAAATTTGAGAGATTTGGAAAATACTTCAAAATTAAATAATAACGAATGACAGGGATAAAACTGGTGGGCTTCGAAAGATTTAAATATAATTGAATTTGCTGAACAATTTTTTTACGTATTTGTGGGAACTCTGAAAGCCTATCATAAAAAATCGACTATGTTTGTGTACACTCGCGCAAAATAAAAATCGTGTGCCACGTTCCTTTCTTCAAGATAAGTGCGGAAGACGCAAACATGTGTGCGGACAATTTTTAATAGATGTGCGACTGCACACGTGCACACTTTATGCTACGTATACATATGCAAGCCGAACTGACGACCCGAACCTCAACTTATGGGAAAGGAACGAAGCAACCGCAAATGAACTTCGTTCCTTTCCCGTAATTAGTGGCTTGGCTGGCGTTTCGGTTCGCAAATGTATACGTACCATTGGAGGAAATATTGATGCAGACCTGATCAAAGTCACGGTTTATTATAATATTTTTTTATTAAAATATTACATAATAGCTAAATACCCACTCTACCGCTTCTTTGAATCCATCACATCATCAGATCCAATTTAGAAAATTTCACTTAAATTAAAAGTTAATTTAAATTCATTGAACAAAGTTTCACGGGCCCAAACAACCACTCACAAATAACCGAAATCAGTATGTTTGATAATTTTTGCCACAAAAAGTACTATTGCGTGATAACGACGGTCAGTGGCTGAGTTGGCATCGCGTCTGGATTCCACCCAGCCGCAGTGTGTTCAATTCCTCTGGCTAAGTTTCCCGCTTATTGTAATGGTAGTTGTAGGAGATTTTCCAATACTGTCCAGTTATTTGTAACTTCGGAATGTTTGTCTTTCTTTAATAACATTATTTTTGAAAAATTCGCTGTCCTTGTATTGTGATAAAAGTGTTTCAGTCGCCTTTCACATCCTCAGATCAGAAAAATCGAATCACTACTTGTCGTTCCTCTTTGTGGAAAGCCGTTAGCGGAGCGAATATGGTTACACTGTAATAACTGAAAGACAAATGACGCGATCGGGATTACATTTCGCACACGTTACCGCAATCGTACCAACTCTAAGCATGCATTACATTACACGTAGAAGGCAGTACAGCAAAATCGAACGTATGTTATGGCGAAGTGAAGATAATTTTTGACTTGCCCTAATAATATTATTTATTTATTTACTAGATACTAAAAAATACAATTACAGATTAATGAATCTTTGACTATCCAACTGGGAAGGTTTCGCGTTTCAGGAATATCAATTTGACAGGTTTTGTTCAAATGGTGAAGTAGGTAATGTAACACAAATATTTAACAATAAGTTCACATCATTGGAGAAATTACTTTTTACATTACATTAAGTTCATAACATTGTGGAAATTATTTCCATGTTTACAATATAAGAGATAAGTTAGGTAACTTCTTATTTTGTATGTGTGAGAGTTATTATTTTAACTAAGACGTGTTTATAGTACCTACATAATATTTGAGTTTTTGAAGTGTGTTGAGAATTTTAGGCCTAGAGGCCAAAAATATTAAATAATTATAAGAACGTACTAAACATTTGTTGTTTATCTGTTAGTTCGCATATGTTCGCTACTCTCTCTAAGTCCAGAAGCCAATTGTTAACCGATTTACGTAAAATGCGTGCACTTTTCGATTTCCATGTGTCGGGTATGATGTTAAAAATTTTTGGTCCTAAGTAAGAGTATTGTCTTTGCGCAAGGGATTTCTTAGTAGAAGGTGGAACTACTAGATTCCTCCGTGCATGACGGGTGTCGTGAAGTTGTTCGATGGAAGGGTAGTCGTGACGATGTTTTTTGTGTTCATATACGGACATATACAGATACGGAATAACGTCCTGGGGAAACTCCTGCAAGACAAATATAGGTTATATCCAATCAATTCAAAACTCCGTGACTAAGTTTTTGGTAAACAAACGTATTTATGCACAAGGAAGAGATATAAAATTATTATATGAGTCAGTTAACGTATTATCTGTTCGAGGAATATTATGGTTTAAAATTATATGCCAAAACATAACGTCAGATTCAATATACAAAGAAAAAGTAGATCATGCATAGGACACAAGATTCAATAGAAATTAAGGTATGTCCATTCCGAAAATTATAAATAAATTCGGACAATGGACTTTCTCTCATCTTTTGCCTACCATATTTAATAAGATTCCAATGGACATAAAAATTCATTCAAATTGCACCACCGAATTAAAAAATAAAATTAAAAAATGGTTAATAGATGAAGCTTTTTTATACTGATATTGTTTATAATCTTATGCATATTTATATATAATATGAATATGAGTAATTTGTGTTTAAATTGACTGTCTTTGTATTTTATTCTTTTGTATTGTAGTAAGTTAAAAGTTATTATATTGTTTCTTTTTTATATATGGCTCTGTTTTGTAATTATTTAAGTTCTTATTTAAATTCTTCTGTATCTATTGTAAATATTGTGATTTCTCGTTATTTGTATGATTTAGTAATATATTAATATTGTTAAACTGACCTGCTGACAAACTGCTTTGGCAGTTTAGCGGGTATAAATAATTAAAGAAAATACATATAAAATCAAAAATGTAATATAATTTTTCTTATTTATGGTTTATGTCTAGACCATTCAATAATCCCACCCAATCAGAAGTCGACTATGATGGAATCCCGGAATCTTTTTAGAATACAGAAATTCTGTTAGAATTCAGGATTCCGAATATCCCGGTGGGCCACTTGGTCCTGATCCCATCCCAGCTTATGAAACGAATCAAATTTTGATTAAACGATGTTTTAAGCGTACGAAATGATTATAACGTATTCAAGCGAATTCACGTTCAGTACATTAGTAACATGCTTGAAACTTGACAAGGTCGCGTTTCTACGTAAATGTATTATTAATGAAACTTTATCCAATTAAACAGAATAACGTATTCCGTAAAAGCTCTGCTCTGCTCTGTTTCTGACTGACATCACGGTATAATTACCCAAGTTATTAATATTTTAAATTAAAAACATCAACTATATAAACAATCGGCCTCAAGATTAATCCCAAACTTAAAATTCATTTAAATATTTTGGTAACAGATATTTTTTTCTCGGAAGTTATCTTTAATGTCAAATTTCTAAGAAATCTCGCATGTTTTCTTACTTTTATCTGAATAATCCGCGTCTCAACTTATTTTTCAAAGCTTTTTTTAATGTATTTAAAAAAATATATACATCTTGGCGCTATGCTGTAAGTCTGGAAGTACTTGGCAAGTGCTTACTAGTAATTTTTTTTAATTAGTTGATTTTTTTAATAAATATGAGTCAACCATTGACGTAAAAATTAATAGATTTGTGTTAATAGTCGATAAATGTATTTATTTAAAACACGTTTAATAGATTATGCACAAACATCGTTTGGTTAACATGTACTTCAAAAATTACAATCGACGGAATATGTCAGAAAACTTTTATTTCATCACATTTCCGTATCTTTTTACTTTTGTGCTTTAAATTTAAATTGAATAAAACAAGATTGAATAACAAAATAACAGCGTAATTGACTAACAGCAATTTAAATGGAATAACATCTCTCATTGGTGTTATTGATACCTTCTCATTCCATGTTTAAATTTTAGCAAAGAAAATATTTCAAAAACATATATTTGAGTTAGCACTTACAATGCCTTTCTCATATAAAATAAAGTTGGTTGTTTTCAGGTGAAAAAAATGTAACAAGCAGTAATTGTTGAATGAAACACTAGTATATATTGAATTATTTCGCGGATAAGAGATAAGCCGCCATAGCTCAGTGGTCAGAGCTGTCGACCGGAAATCGAAAGGACACGGGTTCAAGTCCCGTTGGAGTCATGTATCTTTTATCAGGAGATTTTTCAATGTGGATGAGTGTTTCAGGCGAATAATTATTGCTTTCAAAATAATTGTTACATATTTTTGTACCTTTAAATATTGCACTTTATTATAACTGCTTATTGTCATGTATTTTCTTTGTTTTTTTTTTATTTGTTCCTAAATTTTGAATGACGTTATTTTATTGGTCAATGACACAGACATATGAATATTAATAGACGAGAAGTTAAGGACGAGGGGTTAAAACAAGAGTTGCGGGACGCAGAGAGGAAAGCTGACTGTGATTCGTCAATAAATCAATCTGACAGTAAATAGGCATCTCGCATTATAATATCACCATTTAGTTCTTAAAAGTAAAATCTGCTTTTGAATGAATAGACATTTTTACATGGGAGCGCAAATTACTCGCCACGTTTTGAACAAATTTGCGAAGTCCAAATTCGGCAAAATAAATTTCTTCTATTTTCAGAGTCGAATATTTCGTTTATGTATTTAGTTAAGACACTTTTATAAATGTTCATAATTTACTTCCCAGCAACCAACCAGCTTTGTGTTTCGCGTCCAGACGTATCTCGATGTGGTAGTATATGTTTCTACAACTGATCCATATTATACGATGTGAATATGCTTAAAATAAAGTAAAATAATGCTTATATATGGAATGTAATACGACAATTGGGTTTATTCTCTTTTTCACATCTATTTTTACAAGTTTTCATAGCACAAGTCACCATTTTGCCGTGTTATTTCGTAAAATGAACCGATGATGCCTCGACCATAGTTCGCACAAGAATGATGACGTCACGTTTTCTAAATTCACTTGAGGCCATACGCGAGCACAGCCGGCTCCAATGTAACCGGTATGGGGAGTGGGGAATAATACGCTTTTAATCACTTGGGGCAGGTCTACTAATATTCATATGTCTATGGTCAATGACGTTCAAATTGTCAACACTAACATATTCCTAAAATATTAATTTATAAGGACTGTTTATACCGCAAATAAATCAAATTAAATGATTTTATTCAATAAGAAGTCACTGACACATATTTATGGAAGTTATGGAATGATCAGATTTATCTACTGCTTCTCGCAGAATATAAAGCATAATTTCGGACACAGCAATCAATCTCCTAAGCCTGTTTTTGTTTTTCGTTTTACGAGAATACCGCACAAGAGTCCCAACTGCTCCCAACCGTCCAGAGACAGTGAGGTATATCGAATTTGGGTATGTTGTGAGGCTGAATGTAGTTAAAAGGGAAGGAGATGAAGAGAGGAATGTGGGGAAGTACTTGGCTATTTAGATCTGGTTACCAAACATGGCTAAAGCCATCTCAAGCAACTTTTCAAATCTGAATGGTCTTACACCAGGGCGATACTGAGAGTATACTTCCAAATATGCTGTATATATTATTTTAAATGATGAATTTGTAAAATAACACATTTTTTTCAAAAGAAATTTACTTGCGCACGTCTGGATTTGAACCCGCGAACTCCAGCTTTCTAGTCGAGAGCCTTACCCCTCGACCACGGAGGCCTGTATACATAATTACAGGGCTGTATTAGTAATTTGCTCTGATATTAATAATATGGTAAATCTTCGTTGCGTATCATCATGTCTGTAATACTGAGTGTGCCCATTAGTAACACAATATTGTAGAAGACATGAAAGGTCACCTCATGGTGATATCATTTCACAGATGTTAGTATAATATCATCATTGCGGGTATATTGATTGTAGCTACATTTCTAAAGTTTTATTAAAATATTTTATTCGTAATAAGCTTTCCCAGCACAATTAAAAATAATGGCTGGGTTTTTTTAAAACATACTCCCAACAGATTGATATCTTTATAAAAAATATTGACAAACGTATTCGATATTTTGAGGAAACAGTTATTTGTATGGTTTAATCAAACGTTGATAACAAATTAATATTTCATTTAAAATTTATTAAAAAAAACGATTGTAGATATAATATACGCAAATATTGTAAGCTCTGTTTAGGATGTATTTTTTTTTTACTAATACTTACTGATCGTTTTGGTGCGATTTTCGTTTAAAAAAGAAATGTTTTACTATTTACAAAAAAATATGTAACAATGTTATAGTAATTTTATGTAATTTATTTATTTTACTCCCATAAGAGCTTTTACAAAAATTTGATAATATGAACATAACAATTCAGTGAAACAGTAATCAATATTAAAATTTCCATTTAAAATTATACAGAAGAATGGTATTATGCTATACTTAATTGTTATTATTACTGCGGTATGTTATTATAGACTTCTTGTAACTATATTCGTGCAGTTGAACACATCTACAATTTCTGAGAAAATATTGCCAACTGCATGCAATCTAGGTATAAGAGAGTATCTAAATGATATTTTTATTTCAATTAAAAATAGTTTTGAATCGACTGTTATATAAGATTATAGATAACGTTATTTTACTTCAAGACCTAGGATTTTGTACGTTTATGTAGATAACGTTGTTTGACTTTAAGCTCTCGAAATAAAGGTACTACTCAGTCTTCCTAAGAAATCTACCTAGGTACCTCTTAAGAAAATAAAACATTTAAAAAAAATTACATATTCCGTAAAACGTTTAAGCATTACAATGATTTCAGTCAAAGGGCAACTGAGTTTTCAGGTTTCAAAGAAGCCTGGCGGATGTTCCCCAAGCCATTGAATGAGCAGTACGTAAATATAATTTCCGGAAGAAAACCTTAGCATATTATATTTATTATACACGGCCAGTGAAGGGCTCGTAGTATTATTGTTAAAAGCTCCCACAGTGGGATAGGTAAATAAACGTACTCGTATCTCTAATAATAAACCTTACGGGAATACGGCACAGCTTACTGCAGGACCGCAGCAAGGGGTTAGTAGGTACTGCCGCTCTTGTTTTAAATATGTATATAAGATTTAACATAGATTTTATAAAAAAATATACGTTTTAGGCACTTTTAACCCCTCCAGCGTTTTAGGGTTACATATGACCGGGCGTGCATATTTCATAAAAGTACTTTTATCTTGCGGAAAACGTAATTTTTTTGACGTTAGAAAGAAGAATAATAATTCTTTCTAGTTTGCCTCAAATATTTATACAGGGTGCCAATAATAAAATTCTAAAAATAGCCAAAATGAATAATTCATATTTCGCGCTGCTATCACAACAATCGTTTTACTTTAAAAATATTTTCTTAGTTTTTACTATATGAACGAGAAAAAAGTTATAAGATATAGTTTAAATATCTAGTTTTCTCTATTTTTATATGATTGAGGTAAAAAATTAACTAAAAATGTGTTTAGCGTTTTTTACAACATTTTTTGACATTAAAATTTTATTGTTTAGAAATATTAATGTGTATTACAAAATGCATACACCGAAAAGATAATTTTATATAGTTTCTAAAAGAGTATTTATTTTTACAGACAATTTTTAAAAAATGCGGTGTGTATAGCGCATTTGAAATATAGTATAATCAATCAATTCTTGCTCTTGTAGTCATATGTTTTAAATTGTCTCGTTTTGCAAAAAAATTATTCAGTCAAATTTATTCTTCACTTAATTTTGAGAAGATCATTCCCAAATTTTAAATTGGTATAAAAAATTTAAATTTTGAATTTGTCAAAAACAATTTTTGAAAAATCCTTTTTTTGGGCTAATGAAAAGAAAATATTTAATACATGTGTTTTGGCAATGCTGTGTATTGGTATTATATAAAAAAACCCAAAACACTGGTTGATTTTATTGGTTTGTAATTTCTTGAATAAATGAATATTAATAAAAAAAACACAACCGAATGCCTCCTGTTGTAGCGCCCGTTTGTGCCGCACGCACAGCGCTAAAGCGCGCGCCACCCCTGGCTCAATCTATAGAACGTAAAGGTAAACGAGCTCAGTTTAAGCGGAGAGCGAACTCGTTTACGTCAAGAGTAATGGCGGGTCAACCGTTTTAATGGGATGAAAAATGGATGCGAATAAGTTTTATCGAGTTGAGCGAACATGGATTAATAATCCAGCTTTTATTGTGACGTCAATTGAGGTGAGGGGATAATCCTTGTTTTACTGTGGCATTACATTTAAACTGTTTATTTGATACCACGCAATAATAGCTTCTACAATTGTACGCAATAGTAGAAGTGAGATGGGAAAGAGGAAGGTTTGAAATAACCTGGCTGTTCAACAGAAGTGTGCAGTCAATATAGCATTCATCAACGAAAGAAAAATGGATTGTTAATTTCCGTTCATTTAAATTTATTTATTTATTGGGAGATTAATTGCACAGCTCTACAATGTTATTACCTCCCACCAAATTATAGTGATTTATTTTTGGGATATTATGCCGTATTGTGCTACCTCTTTCTTTAGCTAATTTTTCGGACAGCATTACAGTGTCTAGCATCGGGCAGGTTTTAATCAGAATAAGGACGTTGTCAGAAGTTATCTTGCACCTTAAATTTTACAAGTAACTAAGTTACTTTACTTAGTTTTTAATTTTACATTTTTAAAAGTTGGGAATAAAATGAAGACGAATTGATTGTGTATTTTTTATTTACGTCTATCGAGTATTAAAATAACGTACCTTTATATGTTTCATGTTTACTTAAAAGATAACAAATTTCATTACTAACTGGTTAAAAGTTGTTACTCTTACCGTCACACCATAAAAATTATGTTTATAAAAATAGGTAGTGATAAATAAAATCATATAAATAAGTCGTCTCAGTGTAACATCACAGTTTGACGATGTCCTTCAACGCCGAAACAGATATAACAATCATAAAATTAAAATACTTGCGGAACTTAATAATAACATTATTAAAAATATATATTTAATAAAAAAATTATGTTTATTAAAAAAATATATATATTTACTACAAAATATAGAGAATATATTAAAAAATATATGGAGTTCTACGATTTAAGGACTCGGGGGCTAAAAAACGTGGTTCAAATATTACACAACTGACAAACAAACACTAATGTGGGGTGAATGGTTGTTTATCAGCTGTGTAAAATTAAAAGACATTTCTTATTAAGGGAGAATAACAACAAATGGATAGTATGGAGGTACATTTTAAAAATGTATCTGGAGTTTTTTTTTTAGAAAACCAATAATGAGCTATTATAATAATAAAAATTAAAATAATTGCAGATCTTAAGACAAAGATATTTTTTAATAATTTATTTATTGGACAAGTTGTATAGCGCAGCTTTTGTGAGATATCACCTCAGGGGCGCTAACTATTATTCTTAGAACAGGCACTGCCTAGTTAGAAACTAATGTTGATCAAGCCATAATGTATTTATGCAACTAAATTTTGTAATTAAACACAATAAATAAAATAGCTTACATCTGTACAAACTAGATATTTGCTTTTGATTAAAAAATATATTATTCAGATTGGTTGGGTATTTTGGTCTATAATACAAAATCAACCCTCCGATGGGCAATCTACTTTTACCCCTTTGGATAGGCAATGTGGCCTGGCCAGGCTATGTAAGAGGTAGTAAGAGGTGTAGCTATGTAATTTTAGAAAACATGTGTTGTATATGTATAAATAACGGGACAAACGTCCTGTTTGCGCGTATAGAACCAACGATGGAAAGTCCTTTACCATCTTATTTCTGGCCAAGTCGAGTGATTTATAAAAGTTATCGCAGTACACATAATCTTGTTCCGATATAGCGATACTTGTCAACTAACTCCAACTATCCAAGACCACCTTCATTCAATTCACGATCAGCATCTGGAAGTTTACCGGTGTAAATTTGACCTCTGAGAGGGTAGTTGATATCCGAATCGCAGACCCACCAGACCTTGATGCTATAAGTGGTAGAGTACTTGAAGTTTTTGCCTTAATTTTTTTTATTCTAGCATCTAAACGCAGCTCGTGAAGTTTTCCAGTATATTGATACCACTCAATACAACGAAAAAAAAATATAAAAAGGGCCTGGCCAGGCCAATTTTCTCATCGGAGGGTTAATTTACCTTTTGATTGAAAAAATAATAATTCAGTTTGGTTGGGTATTTTGGCGTAATCGGAAATTTAAAATTATGTTTTATACGAAAGAAGCCGAGCCCGGCGTTCATCTTAAAAATAACATTAAAATTGCCTTAATTTTTTTAAAAGTAATACTTAAATGGATTTCTGCGAATTAAACAAAAAAGCAATAAATAGATGTTATTTTTTTTTAAATTTACTCAGATTTTGTTTTCTTAGAACACCAAGAATAGTCACCCACCAAAATTTCGCGGTATGTGCCTAAAATAATATTGACTGAACTGTGTATCAATTCAGTACAGTGTTTACTGTTTGTATTGATTATTATTGTACATCAATGGCTGCTCGCATTCGATATGACATAATATCTATGTACTGGGGAACAATCACATAAGTCACAAAATGCATTAATATTTTATTCCAAATTGAAACGCAAGTTTTTCCTTACAACGTAAGTAAAAGTCCATATTGACAATGTTTATAATCACACACTATATTTTACAATTGATAAAGAGGGGAATAAACACTCAACAAATTAAGACTGTCTGATGAAGACCCAGCTCTTGTGGACGAAGATAATATTTATTAGTGTTTTTAGTTTATAATCCTAATTGAGCTGCGTTGTTTTATTATTTTATAATCTGCACGTAAGAAAATACATAGTAAACTTGTAATTTTTTTAATACGATTTCAGAGCTAATCACTCGAGCGATTGGTGACTTATGTATATGTACATTTATCGGTTCCATGATAACTCAACACAGTGACAATTCAACACACTTTTAAAAAGTGATATAAAGTCTTTAGAAACGATGAAAAAAAAAATTAAACCTAACCTAACCTAACCTACTTAACCTAGTTAATAAAGTTTTTGTTTCATCACTCTCCATGACTTTATATAACTTTTTAAAGTTGTGATGAATTATCATTTTGATGATTTATCCGGTCACCACATTTATCATTTCATTTAATTAATAGCATTCCTCAAAATATTAATATTGAAACATATGAATTTGCTTACTGCGCCTTAAATCCAATGAATCCACCTAGATTTCATTACGTCAAGCGATTGCTCAAAATGTTTTTGCGAAATTGGCATAGTATGCCAAAAATCGCTCGAGCGGATAAAAAGATTTTTTTTTGTTCAGATACATAAGTCGTGGTTTTATATATTATTATTTATACATAATTGTAGTTTTTTTTACATAAATTTTTGTGCATAACAGACTTTTTGTCCATTTACAATGCACAATATGTAACATAAACTACATATTAAAAAAAGAAGAAACATAAAATACATATTTATAATGGGCAATGGATTGCATTTACATGCCCCTTGAATCCTTTAAGGCTTCTGTTAAAAATGTCAACAGTATTAGACATATTATGTAATTATTTAATAGTGTGCCTTGTTTCATACTATTCCGAGCCAGTAAGTCCGTTCTGCTATGTGGGATACATAGCAGATCATGGTGCCGTCTCTGGCTGGCTGTGTTTGTTATAAATAACTTATTGCATTTCAGGAAGTATGGACTATCTATTAGATTATTCATAATTTTATACGCCGTTACTGATGGGGCCCCACTCTTCCTCGACTGGAGACTGGTAATGAGTTTTACCGAGCAAATCTTCGTGATGCATAAATTGCGCGTACTTTCCATTCATTCTCATATACAGGTATCTAAGGATCTTATTTTTAATCTGTTCTAATTTCTCAATGTATTTTTGCCGGTAAGGGGCCCATACACTAGAGGCGTATTCACTTTCAGACCTTATAATGCAATTATACATAGCCATCATTGCTTCGGGATTAGAAAACTGTTTGAAAACATCTTATTATAAACCCTATAAGCTTGTAGCATGATGATGTCAACTGCAATATTTGGTCTGAAAGCATATGTTTGGGATCAAAGATTCCCCCTCGGTCATTGATGGATTCTATTGGTAACAATATATATTTTTTAAAACAATAATCAAATTGTATGGAATTTCTCGAACGTAGTGACACATTTCTTTGTATTAAAAAATATTTTATCTTCATCAGCCCATGATGAAATTGAATCCAAATCGATTTGCAATTTGACACAATCTTGCCCGTCACTAATCTTCATAAGTAATTTGAGACCATCAGCAAAAAACAGTCAAGTTGCATATTTGATGCATTCTTGAATTTCATCAATAAAAAATTATAAATAGAAGAGGCCTTAGGCTTGACCCCTGTGGTACTCCAGAGAATGCAGAATTAAAAAATATATATTTGTGCTTTGGGATTTTGTAAGGAGACGAGTGAAAGAAGTTGGAAAGAACTTGCAGGTTTGTTCCAGGTGCTCCAGTAAGAAAAGATACGGAGGTGCGGTGGACCTGGTCGGTGAATGATGAAAGCGCGAATGGGCTCGCTGCTAATTCCAGTCATTGGTCAATTGTAGCGTCCTTTTATGAACGGGTAACGCCGGGCGCGGTTGATTTGTGGCCCACGGTGAAGGAGTACACGGCGCGGTGTGTAGGCACAATGAGAAGTGGGCGGCGACTGCCTCTGGTCGTTCGTATGATACTGATATACTGACTATCTCACTTCAGGCATAGCGCGGTCCTTATTTAGGACAAACACTCGCTTCTTAAGAGTCTATAATCATCCCAGCCACAAGTAGATACAGTAGCGGGTTCGTTTTTATTCTCGTAAGTACGATATGTAAAGAAAATTTTTTAAATTCTTTTAACTCAGGGATACGCCGCACAAAGTACTCAAGAAATATATATTTTTTAAATTTATGTGCTTTTATAATTTTTTTTTCGACACTTAAAACTCCCTCCTGAAAATTAAGCAATTTTGACTTATGTGTTTGTTCCCCCGTAAATAGATATATGACTGCCCGCCATCTAGTCTGGTGTGTGGTCGAAGCAGCCCAGTACCTAGTTGGTACCCAATACATACCTACTAAATGCCCGTATGAAAATGGACGATTGTAATCCGATATGTTTCATGGTTTGCTCGCAAACAATAGCATTATTTGATGTTTGTTTTGGAAACCGCCGGGTGTATTATGTTCCATTGTCAGCTTGCGTTCAACTCGCTGTAAATTAACTAAGCTAATCCCGTACTCAACAACTGTTATTATTTTATTTTAATTAGTGACATCATTGCATTTGCAGTGCGATATTAACTAATCATGACTATTTGGTTATACACGTGCACGTACAATAATAATTATTTGTAGACTGGTAAATATTCGTGTAGATTCTATTAAGAAACTAGCTGAAATCCCTGGCGTTGCCCGGGCTTTGCACAGATTTCTCAGGAATAATTCTCCTCTTATTTTGAAAGTTAAGTATGCAAAACTATATAAAAAATGTCAAAATTCTGCTTCAAGAGTGTGAAAATGGTGTGGGGTCGTTTTTGAAATCTCACAGACAGTGGATATATGAGAAAGAATTCCTCCTGTTTTGAAGGTCAAGTATGGAATATCTCATTAATCTCAAAATAAAACTGTAAATAGATTTGATATGATTTGAGATTTTCACGGCCAAACTTATGCTAGTGATTTATTTTTGGGGTATTATACCGTGTTGCGCAACCTCCCTCTTTAGACTACAGCATTTCAGTGTCCATCGCATCGGGGCAGATGTCTAAATACAAAACTGCCAATGTTTCGGACAGCATTAGACACTGTAATGCTGTCCAAAACGTTGGCTAAAGAAGGAGGAAGCGCAACAAGGCATAATACCCCAAAAATAAATCATTATATTCTTAGACGATTTTTTTAAAAATCAGATCCACAAACCCACTCTAGGACACATTTATTTATAGTATATTTACACTTGACTATAATTACAAAAAAGCAAAATAAAACAAAAATGTGTATTCAAAGTACAACCGAAAATAAAACTGTACACAAACATGTGACTCGGCATGCTCTCCTAACCTAACATAACCTAACCCAAGAATGTAACTGGGATCAACCAAATAGGCCAATGGAACGCCCTCCATGGTCGGGAGGTAAAATTACAAACTTTGCCTAAAATGGATTTAGCCGTATTTTTTTACCAGACCTGAAGAGCCAGGTACTTGCACCGCTTTCCTCTTCCACATCTCTGTCGCCTCCCTATTACCTTCAGCCTCACAACATACCCTGATAATTGGGGTTGCCATAGTTCCACCGACAATGGCAATGGCAATGGGGCTGTTACCTGCATTTTTCTACAGCACGAAGTTAAATAACAAAGCGTTAGTAATTTTCTGAAAATACTACCTGACGTCATAATATAGCACAGATTAGACCCTCTGTCCTTGGCTAAAGAGTGACTCCCTAAAAAGAGCAAATATCTGATATAGACATTAGTGAAGAAAGAGGTCGATCAATTGTACTTTCAAGGATTGAGGCGATGTACTACGATATGTAATATTTTAAATTGAGCCGCTATCAATAATAACCCTTACGTAGATGGCGATAAGGTTTAAATTCCCGCATAACGCCATCCGCCTGTTTTGATTTATGCAAGAAAAAAACATGGCCAAAAAATGCCTTTTATTTTATTTTGTGGATGTTCAGGCATAAATATTTAATTTTTTTTCGATCATTTTATAAATAATTTAATTTTCCACATAATACAATAAAATCATAACCGAAAATGGGTTCGTAAGTAGGAGATTTTGAACTTTAAAGCAGTTTTCATAGGCCTTTACATTATTTTTTTCTGGGCTTATAAAAAGACTTCTCTAAAAAGTACTCGATTATTTCAAAGGTCAAGATGTATTCTACTCGCAGTATTTAATTAAAGCATCTGAAACATTTCTAGGCGACTAAATTTTCAAACCAAAAACACATGATTTATCATTACTACGTATGGCATCGCCGAATAATGGAACAGCGGACAATACTAAAGGGATTAGCAAAATAATGTCATGTTTTCTCTTATTAAAACAGCGATTCATATTCGCTCTCAATTACTGGGTATACGCAATAAGGATTTTTTTTTTAAATTATGATTGTTCACCTTCTGACTTTTGTTGTTGATTTCATGCTGCAATAATTTCCAAAGCTTGCATTTTTCAAAGGCCGCCAAAACCATTGGGATATGGGTACGCGTGACGTCATACGTACCTCGATTTCGTTGCCAGGAGCTTTTGCTACCATTAATTACGTATGATTGGTCCGCCCCTGGGAGTGCTTGACTAAATATCCAGTACTTACCCACCTTCCTCGTCCCCCATATCCTTCCCCTCCCCATTACCTTCAGCCTCACACTGTACCCCAATTGGGAATGCCATAGTCTCACTGGTTCCAGACGGTTGGGAGCAGTTGGGATTCTTGTGCAGCATTCACATTAAAAATAAATTGTTGGGGAAAACGCATCGGAATCTACGTGTCTGGTAGAGTGCAGTTCCACTGAGTTGTTCCTGGATATATCCTGTGGATATACTACCCCGATGACATCCAACCTCCGACAGCAGAAAATACCATAAATAAAGATTTCTCGCTGGTTTATAGAGCGTTGGTTTCACAACTAGATCTGTAAATATATCATGAAACAGAAAATCTTTTTGTGATATTTTGATGTGGCAAACAAGTTTCAGAAAATGGTGTTCTAGCACGAATAAAATGTCTGTGATTGCATCTTTGGTTCAATGTACTCGGATTTGTTTTAAAGAGCCATTTTCAAAATCTGAAGAATTTGTTTCAAGAATTCAGACAAGCGACGTCAGTAAGTTCATACTAATAATTCGATAAGTATCTATCTATAAAAATTATTTTAATTGGCATTTCAAAAATGGAACTGATGTATCAAAAATTCAGACATGCGATAAAGTACCTTCCCGAATTTTTTTAAGGTATTTTAATTCTATATTAAAAATGTGTACATATTTCTTTTGTTTAAATTTCTAGGGGATTAATCTTCGTAATGTCAGAATTGGTAATTTTTCAAAGGTCTGCGTTTATTTTCACTATTTTAAAGAAAGCTTTAATTATTAACTTACCATGCGGTCCAGCACGGACGATCGATAAAGCCCTACGTCAATGCAATATTGACGAAATTCGTCATCTATGGTCAGATAGCGATATTTGCGAACACGGTCCAAATATGATTACGACATTCGGTTGACGAAGGCCGCTACTTTTAGCGCGTCCTCCAAGGTGTCGGATAGGCTGTCAATATGCTCGACTAATACTTTTGGATAATGCCGTTCGTTATGCAAAATAACTGGCTTGAATGAATCAGGTGGTCTAACTAAGCTCGTAGAACTGAAAGAAATCGTAGACTTAATTAAATCTATTAAATTAACTCCCTTTTTACTGTCAAAAAGTACATGCGGACTTCCAATGTATATGAAAGTATATTTCAATTCGGCATTGTCAATTTATTAGCATGTTTTACATATAAGTAGCCGTCTGACGTTTAGGAATGTCAATTCATGCGCCAGTGTTCATTGTGTATTTCGGTCTATCAATCGCAACCGTGCATGGAAAATGGATAAAAAATCGTCGGTAGTTACGCCTATTGATCCGATATTGTAAGATTATCGAATTTACTGAACTGGATACCCAGATGTAATAATAAAATATTCCGTTATATTTAACGGTTCTGCACTATTATAATACATTCATAAGCAATATTG
The DNA here is from genome assembly GCA_026573805.1 of Hesperophylax magnus. Lineage (NCBI taxonomy): Eukaryota > Metazoa > Arthropoda > Insecta > Trichoptera > Limnephilidae > Hesperophylax > Hesperophylax magnus. The sequence continues at coordinate 28,613,610 of JAIUSX010000046.1, forward strand.
GTAAAACTTTATCTAGTTGCCTTCAGACTTTCATTCCCACCTGAAAAACCATTAAGCCGTCAAGCGTAGAAATCGCGATAGTGTTAGAGGATTATGTCATCAGTTCGGATTGAAGTGATCGACTGCTTGAAGTTATCTCACGTCAAACTTACGTGAGCGGAGGCCTGAACTGACGTGACAGAGTGTGACAAGGCGTTAGTGTAGTATCTGATTTTATCGAGGTATTTTACTCGGAAACCTTCCCGAGGGAAAAAAATATCACAATAGATTATATGGAAAAACAGCCATTAATACAAAATACGAATACAAGTAGCTACTTCAAGGGAAAATGAAAAAAATCCCATGGGATAAAAAAAAGCGATCACTGTGGAGAAAATTAAAAAATAAACTTAAAGTAAAATCTTCTTTGATCTCTACTCCACAACGATCCTTGTGCCATTTCTTCAAGTTTATTGAAGTTTTATAAAGCAGCAAAACCTCTTGGATGGTGAGCTCAGGCATCGCGAAGTTTATGCAACTTTAAAGTTTAGATTTTTTAAGCTAGCGCCACTATTTTCAGCTATATTTCAAAGTTTCATTTGACTGTTGACAATATGTCAAAAACAAGCGTTTGTGACCAGATCTGAATAGCCATGTTCTTCCCAATCTTCCTCTCTCCTGTATATCTCCCTTCAGCCACACAAGACACCCCAATTTGGGATGCAATATCCCATTAGCTCTGAACAGTTTTTCAGCAGTTGGGACTCTAATCTTGCAACATCTTTAGAGGAGATTAAGACCTTTTAGCTACTGCGTTCCATGTACTTATTATATAAAAATGAATGATAATATTTGTATCCCGTACGTGTCCTTATTAGGATTTAAATTTAAAAGTTTGTTCTTATTAGTGCTAGGAGTGTTTAGAGAGTTATTTGAATGGTAGAAGAAGTCAGGGACGCTCGAAAAAGACGCATTTCCTCTGCACTGGAAGTAGATACGGAGTTGAATTAAAGTCAAATTAATGTCGTTTTTAAACAGTAACAATGTGGATTTGACATGAACACAACTGAGGAAGACATGAATGAAATAATAATAAGTATTAAAATGAGACGAAAGTGATGAACGAAGAAAAAAGTGTAAGGAAAAAGTATGACCTGGAAGTGAAGGGTTTAAGAGGTCGAGGACACCCGAGTAAGACACGGCACGATCAAGTGAAACAAACGCTTGTTACAATGCAATTATATTATTTCCAACCTTTAAAGTGCACCCAGTTGTCAGGTAGGTACTCTAGAATTCACAACCTCAAAACTTAACTCCAAACAAAACTGTTATAAAATAATAAAATATTTACGAATTTAATAAGGAATATGACTTGCCTATATTTTCGCATCTAAATATTATTGGTACTCCAAGTAATAAAAATATTATAGAAGTATTTTCAGGCTGGTTCCTTTCTAAGTCTTGTTTAGGCCAACAGACAAAATAACACAACACTTTAGTCAGGACTTAATGCGTCCATTAAGTCAAAGACAAAGTATGTCAAAGGCCCGTCCAGCCCATAAAGCAGATACTTAACAAGATTAATTATTAATTATATTACTTTCACTTGCCCTTCGTTAACCATACAGCCATTGCCTTCAGCCTAAAATATGAAATTGCTTCCAAGGAATAAAGTTACGCCGCGATGTAAGATGTAACGCAAGCGCGTAAATATTTAGAAGCTCTGAGAGGCAAGGAGTTAAAAAATGCGACGTTGTTATTTTGATGTATTTAGGGTCTTAGGTGTCTATTTTTTCCTAGGTTCGGTAATTTAAACACAAAGATACTATCAGATTTTAGTAGTTAATATATGCTTCATTCTACGCATCGCAAAACCATTCAATAATCCTTTTTCACTTGAACTATGGCATGTGTAAGATCTCATCTCGAATTTGCATCTGTCATTTGGAACCCTCAATACCAAACTTATATTGAGCGAATTGAAAAAGCTTTGAAAATCATCAGTGTCACCGTATTACTCTAGCGCTCTTACAAATGGAGTTTTTTTGACATATTGGTGTTTGATTATGAACTGCCTTCTTGACTGACCAGCTCTATTAGAAAGGATTGCATTTCATGTCGTGATCTTGAACGCAAAACTAGATTGAATACCTAATTTTAAATACAAAATATCAAATATAAATACCCTCAATAAAGTAAAATAAACTAAAATCTAAACTCTAAAATAGACAGAACTGCTGCAACTTATAAACATACACACACTCACAAGAACAACATGACACAATAATCTATTCCACCGCAGTGTGCATAAGCGCAACTACATTGCTTTTATTTCTTTTTTCCGACTTTATATCCGGGTGAAATCTTCCCCATAGGAAAAACTAAACCCTTCCACACACTTTTCCACAAATGATTATCTAGTATCTAGTCAATCCACATTATGCAAGTGCATTATATAAGCAAAATAAATACAAGAACAAAACGTCAACCCATCAGAGATCAAATGGAAAAATAATTCACCGACTCCAGATATTTTCATATCAGAGGGTTCAGCTCGGTAGAACTCCTAACAGGGCCTATAAATCCTACTGATCCCTCAACATAAATATTTAATAAATCTTTCGTAATCCTACATGTATTTAAAAGAACTGATTTTTGCATTTTTATATATAAATTTTTTTATAGATCTAATACGCCTAAATTTTTAATGAGTGAGCTAGGTATAATGCCAGAAGCCGAAATAACAAATGGTAATATTTTTATTGTCTGAGAATGCCAAATTCTTTTTATCTCATTTCCTAAATCTGTGCATTTTCTTATTTTTTCATTAACAGATTTTTGAATATTACAAGAATTTGAAATAGCGACATCAATGATATAAGTTATTTTTTTTAATTTTGTCATGTAAAACTATATCGGGTCTATTATGACTAATTTTTTTAAATATTATTGTTGCTAATTCCCCGATACAGAGGTTTCACACTATGGGAAATCAAAACTTAGGTGATATTAATATGTTTAACCCATCGGCATACTAATTTTTACTTGTGACATCTATACATACTTGAGAAGGATTATTACTGTGCAATATTTCCCCAAATTAAATACTTTTTATGCTTTTATATAGATTATAATTTTATTGTGAACTATCTAAGTATGTGGGAAAAGTTTTAGTAGCCTCAATGGGGCGGGCAATATGCCGGTGCGAAAGAAGTGCAGCCCCCCAATCTTGGCGGCAGGTATGCCGATGGGTTAATGTTAACTTGGGAAATTTTGTGGAAGGCATTAAAAACCTATTCCAACCTATTATTGAATCTTTGGTTGTCTCTTTATAAACCTGTATTCTGATCAGTGTGATTTTTTTTGTCTCTTGTATTTTTATTTCATGTTTGTATGTATTTTTTGTCTATTATAATTTTATTTTTATTATTACTTTCTCATGTTCTAAATTAATCACACTTATAGATAGGTCCGAATTAAGAGTTTTGTGCATATTTTGTTTTGAAATGCATGCAACATGTATAATACTATCATGTTAGTTACGAAATCTGTCAAATTAGAGATAAATTTTTAAATATTTCCGCTTGAAATTCAATAAAAATTGTACGTATCTTTTTATGGTAACTTTTAAAATCCAAAATTAAAGCTTGGTTTTATCTCCTTCTAAAACTGTTTACATAATATATCTGACCATAATAGAAAATAAGATAGAACAAGTTTTATGAGGACGTGAGGTTGTTCCTGTTTGAGACCGATATAGCACAACGTGACACAGGGGCTTTCAAAGTATCGTGACGAATACAACACTGATGCCCAAGAGGTTAAAAAACTCATATTCCGTCAAAGAGGTATTGCGTTTACGTAAAAACATACGTATATACATACCAAAGTATTCAACTCATCTTAAAATCTTTGTTATAGGTGTTGCATCCGAAACTGCTGGTATAAAGCTCCAGGCGAACATAAAATGTGAACTGTAAATGATTTAAAAATCGAGACGAAATGAATATTGGTGTTAGCTCGAATTGGGTGATGGACGATGGTATCTGTAGGAATTAACACTGTATGAAAAGAAGGAAAACAGAATGACCAACCACTTACCACTGTATTTGGTCGAAGTAGAACACAATTCAATTCAATCAATATACTGAGATCCACCGTGATACTCGAGCTAATTATCGCCACAACTAAACGAATGAGTGCTTAAACGATATTATGTACTTTCAAGATAGTCAAATATCATTTTCCAAAGATTCTGTTCTCGAAAAAATACTAAGTCCTTGCTTCCAGTAGTTCAATCAGTCTTCTGTTTTCAAAACAAATGCATGCGAATTTGCACAATGCTCTTGCCATTGTTCCAAATCCAAATGTTTAGATACTTTTCCAGCAAGGTGATGGTTAGGGATACGTAGGAACTGGATAAATGACATCCCGGTAGAAACTAAGCATATTCTCATTTCAAAACAATGCCATACGGACACAATCTTTACGAAAAACACGTGACCTGAATAATTAATCTAGGATCACACAATTAGAGCATATCTAAGCGAATTAGTTTTAACATAACCCACGAGTTTGTAACATAAATATTCTATCCCAAGTAATGTGTGCAAAATCCTTTTAGCATTATTACTCTGTTAAATCTCAATTTAATTCAATGTAATAGCTACTTACGTGTGTACGTACCTTTGCCTAAATACAGAGATACTAGTACATCCCAGAACAAGTTGTATTACATTTCGCAGGCTGTAATAGATAGATATGGCTGTCTCCCACTCTCCAGATTCATCTACCGATACTAAAAGGTCTGGAAGCCACTAGGTACCCCCAAACAGTACCGGATCTGCCGTAGGATAAAATGGAACGAACCGGGGCGTGCGGAGAAATGTATAAGTACCATTATCATAAAACGGTTATGCACCAGTACCTATATTACGGAAAAGGTTACAAATTTGAGGTACATTTAAGTATAAAAGGTCATGGAGGCAGTTTTACTATTATGTGACATGCGTCAAATCTATTTATTAAACTGTCTGTAATTGACGTTAAAATTGTCGATGGTCAATGCAGAATCGTTAACCCCTCCAGCGTTTTAGGGTCGCATATGACCGGGCGTCCATATCTTATAAAAGAATTGTTATCTTTTTTTTCTATCATGCGGAAATACTTAATTAAAATAACGTTTGAAAGAGAAATAATAATTCCTTCCAGTTTACCTCAAATATTTATACTGAAACCATTCTAAAAATAGCCAAAATGAATAATTCATATTTCGTGCTGCTATAGTAATAATCGGTTTAAATTTTAAAATTATTTCTTCTTTTTTTATTATATGAACAAGATAAAAGTGAAGGTACAGTTTTCTTACAAATTTCCCAAACAAAACGAACGTGTTTTCAAAATATCGAGTTCTCTCATTTTTTCTATGATTTGAGTAAAAAATTAAGTGTGGTTAGCGTTTTTGAGAACAATTTTCATGTTTGATATTAAAATTTTATTATTTAGAAATATTAATGTGGATTTTAAATGCATACACCGGAAAGATATTTTTTTACGGAAAATTGAAAAAGAAGATGTATGTAGCGCATTTGAAATACACAGAAAACATTGCAAACTCAAAAAAGTGATGCAGTGGCTAGTTCTAATAGTATAGATAGTGATAAGTCTGTAAGGTGTTGAAATCGAGCATTCCTGGTAAGAACAAGGATGGATACAGGAATGGATAGTACGTACATTCTCTCATATATAGGTAACGTATAAATCTCGTTGCACTTTTATATTTCCAAGGTATGGTTTCGTTCAGAAAGGTCCCAAATCCTGAAGGATGGATACAGGAATGTATAGTACGTACATTCTCTCATATATAGGTAACGTATAAACCTCGTTGCACTTTTGTATTTCTAAGGGATGGTTTCGTTCAGAAGGGTCCCAAATCCTGAAGGATGGATACAGGAATGTATTGTACGTACATTCTCTCATATATAGGTAACGTATAAACCTCGTTGCACTTTTCTATGTCTATTGTATGGTTTTGTTGAGAAGGGTCCCAAATAATGAACCTATATTTCAGGATACTGCGAACAACGGCTCCATATGTTAATTTTATTAACAAAAACCATAACCTTACACGGTCGCCGTAATATTATGTCACTATAATGAATTACTTGTCAATGGCATCTGTATGACAATTGCATAAATGGGGCGCATTTTCAATACAGAAAAATACCACATGTAATCTGGTAGTTCGATGTCCGTAAAAACAATATTATTGGCAAATTATTATATTATAAATCGCCGGAACGAAAATCGGTTTGCGCTTTTTTTACTGTGCTAATGAACCTATTGCCTGATGCGGCAACAAGGCGAATTTGCGAATGGAAAAAATTTAGATTTCGGAACTGTTTAAAAAATTGGGAAATATTTGAATATTTTGATTTAACTAGGTTGCATTTCAAAGCAATAAATTGATGTAGGTTTTTGTGGTGCCGGCCAGTCCCGGCCAGTCCCGTCCATTGTCCCGGCTTTACGCAGATTTTTTTTAAAAATCTAATGTAGGCAGTGAGTTAGCCCTGAAGGTGCAAGGAGAAAAATGAGTATTGCTAATTTATTAAAATATCTCCTCAAATTATTAGTAATCCGGTTAAAACGGGATTGCAGGTCGTTTCCTGATAAACTTTTAGTAAATTCCTAATATATCTGAACACACACCTGCATATGCCTTGAAAATATTAGAATTTTTAGGAACACGTGTTCCGACATCGTGATAATACATTCGTATTTCACTAAAAGTTTATAACTAAACTTATATAATTATTCGTTAAGGGCCTGCAATTCCATTTTTAACCGGATTACTTCTTCAAAGACTCTAACGGTATACGATGTTTCTGCCGTTTGTTTCTAGTAACAGCCTTCTGTGGCTTGAAGGGTTAATAAAGCAATAGGGTTACTGAAGATTGTCTTGATTGGCTAAATAACATTTAATGCATTAAAAAATACTTGTTTTTCACGGACAAAGGAGATTCCTGTACAGGGGGCAAATTTTTAAAGTCCGGTCCTGATTCTAGTTCTAGTTCAACCACTGAACTTCCACTATAATGATGTCACTCTTGTCAGTTTCTGGAGAGACAAAGCCTTTATAAATAATTGATATAGCCTTCAACCTGCTGCTCGCTACCAGCTACTCGCTGCCTAGCAAAAGTTCCTGAATAATAAATCAGGCACCGGGAAACATAAAAGTCTCTCCCAACTTCTGTTCCTCGTTAATTGCATCATCGTGTTTATATTGTTTGCGTTCACACAATACAACATGTCGTTTGAGAAGGGACACATTAATTTTCATCAGGAAACAAGTGCGCCAACAAAGGGATGGTGATTCAATTTATTCATGGGCTCATTTATATGGTAACTATCAGATGAACTAATGTGAATTTCGCCGTAAATTTCAGTATCGCGAAGATCGATCTGAAATCTATTATTAAATTACATCTAAAGCAACCATCATTGTGTCATATGGTTTCAGTATAATGTATTCATTGTTCCATTGTAAAGGACGAAAAACGATCTAATTGGTACAAACTAATTTATTGGAATTATTATCATATTCGACCTGTAATTCAATATTTTTCTAAATATACATCTACACAGCATTTTTGCATCACGATATTGCAAAAGCTACTTATTCTAAATGGTTGTTTCTTGCAAATTTGACGGACTCCTTGGTCGATGGGTAAGGCTCTCGACTAGCAAGCGGGAGGTCGCGGGCTCAAATCCCGCCATAATAAATAATTTTTATTTGAATAATTTGTGTTATTTCACCTGTATCAGTTTTGATTACCCAACAAAACGTTCAGGTAGAATAAGACAGTTGGGCAAAAATACCCCAGATTTGAATAGTTCTAAGTACATTTCTTGTGTTTTACTTCGACTTTCTCCTCTAGGTCAAAGTTTAGATTTGTCAAAATAAGATGAACATAATATAAATTTACCATGGCCAATATGACAAAACTCAATAAGCATTTCCACCGTTTTCTCATTCCGCTTTCTCTTCCCACATGGAACCTGAATTATGAAACAATGTTTAAAACGCTGAGCAAAATAAATGTTTTCTGTAAACAGAACTTCCGGGATTTGAAAGTTTGGTCATAGTTTTGGTACACATTCGTTTACTTTTGGTGTGCTGGGGGAATATCATGTTATTTAAATAAATAAATACCCCTTTTCCATTCTTGTTTTTAACACCATCAGATGCATATTTATATGAATCGTGGCCTGGTAACTGGTTTCACACTATTTGTCTGTTCCATCCCCTTATCTATATTTTACAATCTTTCGCTCCTCATGAGGTGTTATTTGCTTTGTTGTTTCTAATACTTTATATTTTCATCTTTTTCAGATTTGAGTCTCACCTTTGATGGTGAAATCCCTCATCACTTCGTTCCAAGAAAGAGTTCCAGAATCTACACTCCTCACCAGCACAGAAATCATCAACACAAACACCACCAACCTCTTCCAGAACTTCATAACATCGTCACGGACTTTCCAAAAACAGAGATAAATAACATGAAACCACTAAAAAGCCACGAATCAGAATATTTCGAACCCAAAAAACCAAAACAACTACAGACAAGCTACGACTTGGACTATCCAGAACTAAAAACAAACTCTAACCAACCACAAAACAGTTACGACGTGGAGTTTCTAGAACCAAATAGAAACACAAAGAAACAACAAAAAGATTACAACATGGGCTACCCCGAGCTAAAAAAAATCTCTTACCATCCACAACATAGTTTCAACAGGAATTTTCCAGTAACGAAGAGTTTGATTGACAAACAACAAAGGAATTACAACATGGACTATTTCGAACTTAAGAAAAATACTAAAAAATCCCAAAAGAGCTACGACAACTTTCTGTATGACGTTGAACCTTTCGCAGAAACAAAAGACCATCACGCTCACGTCAAAACAGATTACAATAATTGGGATTTGGGATTAGATGCGCCAGTAGAAAGATGGCCAACGTTTGAAGAGATTGAACTACTAGCCGGTATTTCTGGATGGAGGAAGGAAAGGTGGAAGGGTGAAATAATAAAAGACGGGACGACAGAGAAACCAAAAAGCACAAGGACAACAAAGTTCACATATAGAAGGGTCCAAGGCGCTATTACCGGAAGCAAACGGAACACCATCATAGCAGTTTCCGCAATAGCGCCAAACGTTAGACCGAAGAAATGAAATATTTTCTGTAGAATTATAACTTTCATTGGGAAACATCGTGATGCAATGTTTTGAAGATTACTTGAAAATAAAATGCTCCTTTTTTTTGCTTTATGTGATTGTGCAATGACGAAATGAATAGTGTTAGGGTGCCTACATTCATTTAGTGTGTATTTCTTTTACTTGAACTATGTTTTTTTTTTTTTTTTTATATTTACTCCACACAGGAGGCCCTGAAGAAAATAATTTCCCTCAGGGCCTATGTCATCTTTGGGGATGCTGTGTGGAGGGTCTTTTTGTGGAGAGGAAGGAGTGAACATGGGTCTTGAAGAGTCCCATGTTGTAGGAGGGAGGAAACACAGAGGCCGGCAGTTCGTTCCACAGCCGAGCTGTTGAACTTAAGAACGAATCGTAGAAGCGACCCGTTCTCATGTGACAAGTGTCAACTGTGTACAAATGTTGGGCGCGCGTTTGGCGTGTATCCCGACTGCGCACCGGCGCCGAAGGGATCAATGACGCTAGTTCCTCAGAGCATCTTCCATTGTAATACCGATAGAACAAGGACAGCATACCTACCCGACGTCTGTGCTCTAAAGATTGCAGTCCGTTTGTTAAGATTGGGGAATCTATCAAACGGACCGCCCGTTTCTGCACAGAGTCAAGGGTTTTTTTCAGGTATTTTGGGGCTCCAGACCAGAGATGGCTGCCAAATTCGACAGTAGGGCGCACTTGCGATTTGTACAGGGTGAGCAGTTGTGTACTATTAAAGTATCTGCGGGCCCTGTACAGTACGCCCAGCTTCTGAGAGGCCAACTTTACTCTGGCTTCGATGGAGCCCCCGTACCTGAGCTGGTCACTTAAAGTTACACCAAGCATATCAATGGAAGGCCTGTTCGGAAGATTGCTTCCGTTGAAGGAGACTAGATTATCATTTGGATCCCTTTTAGACGTAATCAGACAGGATTGGGTCTTTGAAACATTAAATTCGACGAGATTATTTTTACCCCAGGAGGAAATACTCTCGAGATAACCGTCCATTCTCTGCTTCAAAGCCCTCCGAGCCGTTGGAGTTTGTGTGCCCTTTGGGGGCTTGTCAAACAAAAAGCTATCATGAACTGTACTGTCATCCGCGTAACAATGAATCGGTGCACATGTCAAAAGGTCATTGATGTGCAACAAAAACAAAGTCGGAGACAGAACCGATCCCTGTGGGACGCCAGCATTTATGGAGTGCGAGGAAGAGGTGAAACCGTCAGCAACCGCCTGAATCGACCTATCCCTTAAAAAGTCAGCAATCCACGTACACAGGGATGCGGGAAGTCCGTAAGAATGCAATTTGTTGACAAGTCCTCGGTGCCAGACCCGGTCAAAGGCCTTGGAAATGTCTAGTGCGACCGTTTGGGTCTCACCGTGACGTTCCAGGCACCGCCCCCAAACATGCGTCACATACGCGAGAAGATCACCGCACGAGCGGTTCCGCCGGAATCCGTATTGACGGTCGTTGATAATTTTGTTCTTCTCGAGGTATGTGAGCAGTTTGTCGTTGATCACACGTTCCATCACTTTGGACAGAACTGATGTGATCGCTATGGGGCGGTAGTTGGCCGGGTTGGAGCGGTCACCTTTCTTGGGAATAGGGTGAATTACCGCTTTTTTCCAACCAGAGGGCACAGTGCCACACTTCAGGGACATTTTGAAGAGCTTTGTCAAAACTGGAACTATTTCCGCAGCACACCTCTGCAATACCAAGGCAGGTATTCCATCAGGTCCACTAGCTTTGTTAACATCGAGCCCCCGTATGACGTGGAGTACATCCCGATGCCGGATCCTCAGCTTTTTCATATAGAAGCCGCAGTGAGGAACCGACGGCGGAACAGCACCCCCGTCGTCGAGGGTCGAGTTTTCCGCAAACATTTTCCCTAAAAGGTTTGCCTTTTCGGTGGCGGTGTTTGCTAGTGAGCCGTCAGGTCTGGTAAGAGGTGGCAAACTGGGCTTGCAAAAATTTCGACCTATTGAGCCCGCAAGCGACCAGAATGCTCTGCTGCCATGCGGGCAGGCAGCCAGCTTTTTGCTGATCTTTTTTTTTTTTTTTTTTTTTTTTTATAGTGAATACCTCACAAGAGTCCCAACTGCTCCCGTCTGGAGCCAGTGAGACTATGGCATACCCAATTGGGGGATGTTGTGAGGCTGAAGGTAAGTGGGGAAGGGAAAGAGGAAGGTGGGGAAGTACCTGGCTATTCAGATCTAGTCACTAAACACGGCTAAAGCCATTTGGAGCAACGTTTCAATTCTGAATGGTGGTCTTACACCAGGGCGATACTGGTAGTATCTTCCACTCTGGAACGTGCCGCAAATATACTATATATTATTTTAATTAATTAATTGTGAAATAACACAAATTAATCAAATAAAATTTATTTGCGCACGCCGGGTTCGAACCCGCGACCTTCGGAATGGCAGTCCAATGCGTTACCACTGGACTATGCCGGCCGTCGAATATCATCTGCAGGTCGTGTTCGAATTTTGATCTATTGATGATTCTCTTGCATTCCTTTGCCGATTTGTTGTATGCTGATCTGCTTTCGGGCGTTCGAGATGTGTTGTAGACTCGGTAAGCCGCGTTTTTTCGTCGAACTGCTTCGGAGCATTGTTGACTGAACCACGGCTTTGAGCCCACACCAGTTTCTTTAGTAGTCGATTGTATGAAGCCATCCATCGCCGATTTGATGACTTCACCAATCTCCTGGGCACATCTTGAAGGGTCCGAAGTCCGAAAACAAACAGCTGACCACGGAAAAGCATTGAAATGGGCCCGCATACCGAACCAATCTGCTGACCTATAGTGCCACACTTTTCTCCTCAGCCTCTCATTGGTTGGTCTGAGGCTAACGGGGATTGATGTCGTCACTAGGCAGTGGTCAGATGATCCCAGAGGCGCTGTGACGTCAATCTTATAACCGTGTGGCACAGTAGTTAAGAATAGGTCTAACAGATTGGAGCGGTGAGTCTGGACATCAGGAACCCTTGTAGGCTCCTGAACCAATTGCTCTAATCCGTAGCAAATGGCAAAGGATTCCGCCTGTCGGCCAGCCGAGTCCGTTGGGCCTGAGAACTTCAACCATGGTTCGTTATGAACGTTGAAGTCCCCCAGAACAACAAACTCGGCCGAAGGGTAGCGGGGCAAGAGATCATCAATAGTATCGCTCAAATGTTTGAAGAGCTCGGAAGTGTCTGATTCGCTATGGTTCGGTGAGCGGTATAGACATGCGTAGAATCTTGCCGTACTGGCAAGATTGACGCGCACCCACATTACGTCGAATCTGGAGTTTTCCAGACTCAATAGTCGCACACAGTTGACGTCAGCTCGACTATAGAGGCAGACTCCTCCTTTCAGCCGGAATTTGCTTGCGAGGGTAAAGCCCGGGCAGTCCAGATAGGAGGAGTCTGGCGGCTCGGCTATCTGAGTTTCGGATAGGAAAAGAAGGTTGGGACGTTGGGACAAAAGATGGTGATGGACGGAATTTAAATTTGTGTGCAGGCCGCGAATGTTGGCAAAATTTACCAACAGTTTTGGCCCGCACCGGGGACGCCTGCTACTCGCCGCTGTAATGATGTTAAGATTGTTGTTTTGTATGTTCATGAATTTAATTAATTTTTTTTTTTTTTTTGTAGGTGTAGGAGGTGAAAGGAAAGGTCTGGAAAGGAAAGGTATGAGGGGTGGGTAGGAATCTGGGGTTCAGGCTGTCTAGGAGTGATGAGCGTTTGGTTCCAGCCCACCCACTGCGGTGCTAGGCGATAGGCCGGGAGAGTCCGGCTGGAGAGGGCATCCAATGCGCCCCAAACGCTGCTGCTGGGTCCCCTCCGGTCACGAACCGGCACAACAGCAGTGGCGGGGTTTTTTCACTCGCTGATGGGGCAGCCCACCCTTAGTCGTGAGCCTGAGGGTCGGGCCCCTGTACTATCGAGCGGCCCGGACAGCGGTAACCGGTTGTAAAGGGTCTCCCTCAACCAGCATCTCCCAACCGGCCCGCCACGCAGAAGGTGGGCCGACGCACCCGCCACCAAGACCCGGGCAAACCTTAACCCATGAACCCGGGCACCCCTGCTAAGTCACCAAACGTAGCGAACCACTTGGGGTGACCTGTGGCAGAGGTGTTGGTCATCCAATAAATGGTTCCCAGGGCGGCGGTACCCATTCCCGCCTACCAAATTGAAATGTGGGAAAATACAACCTGAATAATTTATGACTTTACGATTTTTATTGAAATATCTTTTTTTAACTTTCATCTCCAAGTTCTAAATGAGTTGGTTTGTATATATTATTGAAGACGAAGACATTATTAATAAATCCAAACGTAACATGAAACAGAACAAGACACAGAAAATAAAAATATTAGGGTCTCAATTGGGAATCGAACCTGGGATCTCTTTCTTGCCGGGACAACATTTATAATCACAAGACCATTGGGACCTAATTATAATATGTCATTTGTGTCGATCTCACAGATCAAATTCAGATTTAACATTATCATCTTACAACTAATTTTTCCCATATTTTTGGCAGCATCTTTTTGAATGATCACAAAGTTCTAAATAATTTGTTTATAACCTAGATAGTGTCTCGGATACTGATTTTAAATTTTCGAGTGGTTAGAGACGTTGTCCCGGTAAGACAGAGATCCTGGGTTCGATTCCCATTTAAGACCGTTATCTTTATATTTTTTCTGTGTCTTGTTCTGTTTCATGTTTCGTTTACACTTACTAATATTATCTTCTTCAATAATGTATGACCCGATCATAATTCATAGGTATTAATGTAGGTAGGTACTCCTTACACTATCTTGTACACATTGGAATTTTGGAAGATTTTCTGGTGAATAATTTGAGCTTATTGTTTTCTGTTTGAGAGTTTCTTTTTTAGCCTAAAACATTTCTAGCGAACAAAATAATTTCCGGTGATTCATTACCCACCTTCTAAAACCCTCTTGATTTAAAAAAAATGAAAATCGATGAAAATTTATATATTTTAGAGGGCGGTTTAAAATTATTTGGTTTTTAATAATTATTAATTACAGCTGCCTAAATTTTCCATCAGCAGAAATTCTCTTTAATTTTTATTGCAAGGTGTTTTCTCAGATTTTATTTTGTTGAAAAGAAAACATAACAATTAATATTCCTAAATGTTAATTAATATTATAACTTTTTTTAATTCATCACTTTTAAAATATTTCTTCTAAAGGTCACAAATATTCGACGCCCGCCAATACCTGTACCTCTTTAAAACACCAACCATTTATTCAGATTTTCAATCTATATTATAGTATGATATAACAACAAAATTCAACAATATATTGGTACGAGGATGATGGGCAAAATCTATAATTTGATATTTATTGGTCGAAATATCTCGATTGTTTTTACAATCGAGAAAGAAATAATAAAAATCATTCGATTCTGAAAATCACGTATTTAACTTCGTGAGACGAATAAATCATGACTTCAAGGCGATTTTTTATTAAAATTTATAAACATGTCTCTTGAGCCATTGTGCCAATAACGATTAATATTTTACCAAAAAATCCGGCATTTGAAACAAATAATGTTATTTACAAAAAATATAAGTCAATAATATTTAAGTCAGTAGGTACCTATTTAAAAATTCTCTTAATTATTGTACATAATGTTCATACCTATTTAATTATTTGATGTTAATATTTCTCTGCCTTCCCCGCGTGGAAAGAGGTAGGATAGTTAGTAATGTATGTATGTAAATAATAAGTATGTATATTATAATTCATTAGAAATGTGTTTTCATGATAATATTTACAATTATTATACGACGTTTAAAAATGTAATAAAAAAATCGATAGAACCTAAGGTAATACGAATACGCTAAGAATTTTTGTATTTAAAATGTTTCGTGTGACGTGCTGTTGTATATAATACGGTTTTAAAACAATGTAAAATAGAAGATACCAGTCAAATGCTTATACCAAATTATAATAATGAATAAATTAATAATCATCGTTTCGAACAAAACATGTGTTTTCTTTAATGATCTAAAACTTTCAACACTCCATCTGTGAAGAATATTCTCAAACAAATACAATGTGTACAAAATTACGGTGTACAACACCATCTTTGAAGAGTTTTCCGAAACATAAATGTGACCACCTATGAAATACATACATAACCTATTTTCGCGATTGCTGAAAGCAGCAGAAACTTTATTCAAAACTCATTTTGTCAAAGCTTTTGTTATTTTAAAACATTACCATCTCGTATATAGTAAAACATCACATTTTGTGAAAATTTTACATAAATATTATACTGAAAAGATGAATGTCGAAAAAAGATCTGATGTAACGAAACGAAGGTGAGTAGTTTATTTATGCGAAGAAGATTTTAAGGTGCTAGCATTACCGTGTGCCATGACAGTCATGTCATAAGGCACGTTGTCATCTAATGTATATACTTACATTATGATTGATTATGATAAAGCTGTCTAATGTTGAACACACAAATTTGAAATAGAAAAATTTAGGTGAAATCTGTTTTCTTTACTAAATGAAATTTTTGGTAAAAGAAAAAGCGAAAAGCAAAATCAAAGTAAGTATAAAGTAGTGCTCAGATTCACTTTATTGGAAAGACAACAACTTTACTGATGGTGATGTTCATTATATTATTTTAATAGAATATTATGCAGAAACTTGAGACACTGTCAGTAGGCTCATTTTTTAAATTACTTTGTGTCACTTATAACAATGGGAATCAATTATTTTTGCAACCGAAAATGGAAAATAATTAATTTTAATCGCCATTTCTTAAAAAAAACTAATGATTACGTATTTGCTTCGCGCTATATTTTGTTACAATAATATTTAAAAAAAATGTAATGCTCCTTTTTAATTTATTTTTTAATTAAATCCAAACTAAGCACTTATTAATCTATTTTAGACTCATGTGTTCATATTTTGTCTTAAACCAGAGAAAAAGAAAAACTAACCTTAAAACTTTCACTCCAATAACAGTTATTGCCAATTTAGTTTTAACCGAATAATCGATTTAGTTTTAACCAAATTACTATTAAAATGCACTATTTTCCATATCCGTGTTTTCACTGATATACTTACTCCTCATTATTATCTAACTGATACAAATTGTTTTTTATTGTTTAAAATGAGCATTAACCCTTTCCACTTTTCTGAAACCTTATTTTATTTCGTTTTTTTATGACAATAAAATAAATATAGATTGATGTAAATAGTGGTACAACGCTTCACCGTCGCTTAAAAAGAACATGCCACTTAACTAGTAAAAAAAACACGGATATTTTTTATAGCCATAAACACATCCGTTTTTTACATTCTGCGTCTTTTGGTAAACACACTCATTTTTTCTATGGTTTGTTATTACAAACGTCACTGTCAGTGTCAGGGTGATTATGGGGTGATTTCTTTGGTTTTGTGTTATTTGTTGTGTAAAAATTTACTCCGTTCAAAGATTTAGTGAGAGCATATTATTATTATTGAACGTATGTTCATTGAATAATGGCAGTCGCATTCCAACAACAAATTTTCGCCCTAGATGCCAAGTACAATGGCTACCGAGCACCGAACTGTCCCAATTTTCGTAAGTACAAACACGTCAAATTAATACACTTTCTAATGAACATCTCTGGGAAATATCGACTTTTCGTGTATTCATTTATAGATGATTTGTTGTATTTGTTAATAAATAGCTTCGTCTTTGGTAACGTAAGTAGATATTACAGTATTTAAAACATCACAACCTTTGTTTATTGTCCTTGACATTGCATACTTTACGCTTGTATGTACAATACATGCTCAAGAAGACAAAATTCGTTTTGGTAAACTTGTCGAATTCCGCTGCTCTTTAAAAACAACACTTGATTTGAACTTCTTCGAAGTGTTTCTAAGTATTTAAGTTCACATACACTAAATAGGTTGTTAGGGTTTAGATTTTAAAATTTTAATAATTTATGCGTGTTTCCTAACCTGAAAACTTTACCTTGATCGAGAAAAGGGAACTTTAATGTGTCTTTCACCATCTTCCACGACACAAATAATTATGTCTTGTAGTAATTAAGTTGAAATCAAGTATTATTAAGCATGCAGCGGAATTCGTCTAGTTTAGCTTCGTTTTTTCTGTTAAAAAATGCTGACAAAAACTATAAAAATCACATAAAATATTTGTAGTACTTTTCAATTCCAACATTTTTTATTACATTCTCCAAAACTCGAAAATATAGATTAATTAATGGTAAATCAATTAACACAGTAATTGTAAGGAAATCTCAAATGATAAGTGAACAAAACTTATTTGATTTTTTAATGTGACACCTTCATTCTCATTTATGTTCCGTTTTTTTTTTTTTTTTTTTTTTTTTTTTTATTTTTTTTTTTATTTTTTTTTTTTTTTTATGTGACACCTCACAAGAGTGTCCCTGCCTGTGGAGTGCACAGACAGGGGAACTATGTCACCACCCGGTTGGGCGGCGTTGTGAGGCGGAGTAAGGTAGGGGCTGTGGGAAGGGATTTGTTAATGCGGGCCTTGAAGAGGCTCGGATTATAGGAGGGAGGAAAAACAGATGCCGGTAGCTCGTTCCACATACGAGCCGACTTACACAAAAACGAGTCGTAAAAACGGCCCGTTCTCATGAAGCCAACGTCAACCGTGAACGGGTGTTCAGTTCGTGTCCGTCGAGTTTCGCGCACGTGCACCGGTGCATCAGGAATCAATGCTGCTAGCTCCTTGGAGCAGGCTCCATTGAAATACCTGTAGAACAGACACAGCATACCTACATTGCGTCTATGCATTAGAGAAGGCAATCGGTCTGTTAACAACGGATTGTCAATCAGACGGATCGCTCTCCTTTGCACAGATTCAAGCAGGTTTATCAAGTATTTTGGGGCACCAGCCCAAAGGTGGCTCCCAAATTCAATAGTTGGGCGGACTTGAGACTTGTACAGGGTCAGCAGCTGGTCACTGTTGAAGAATCTCCTAGCCCTGTACAAGACGCCCAACTTTTTGGAGGCCTGATTTACTCGGGCTTCTATGGATCCCCGATACTTGAGCTGGTCTGATATAGTAACTCCAAGCATTTCAATGGAGTCTTTATTGGGGAGAGTGCTCCCATCAAATTGCACCAGACAGTCATTGATCTCCCTCTTTGCCGAAATCAGACACGCTTGGGTTTTTGAAACGTTGAAACTGACCAAGTTGGCCTTACCCCAGGCACAAACCATCTCTAGGTGGTGGTCAATTTTTTGCTTCAAAACTTCCCGAGCTGTTCGGACATCATAGGTGGAAGGGGGCTTGTCAAAAAGATAACCCTTGTGAACGGTGCTGTCATCAGCGTAGCAGTGAATTGGTGCACATTCAACGAGATCATTGATGTGCAATAAAAACAGTGTCGGAGACAGCACAGATCCTTGTGGCACCCCCGCATTGATTTGGTGCGGTGAGGAAGAAGAGCCGTCAACCACGGTTTGAATTGTTCTTCCCCTCAAAAAGTCCGCAATCCAACTATGCAGGGTTGGGTGGATCCCATACGATGGTAACTTCCCGACAAGCGCCCGGTGCCAGACTCTGTCAAAGGCTTTGGAGATATCCAACCCAACGGTTTGGGTTTCACCAAAACGTTCCATGTACCGCCCCCAAATATGCGTTACATATCCGAGTAGATCGCCACACGATCGGTTACGACGAAATCCATATTGCCGATCGCTTAGGATATTGTTATTCTCGAGATATGTGAGCAATTTGTTGTTAACCACCCTTTCTAATACCTTCGAGAGTATGGAAGTGATGGCTATGGGGCGGTAGTTAGAAGGGTCGGAGCGGTCCCCCTTTTTTGGGATTGGGTGAACGATTGCCTTTTTCCAAAGATCTGGCACCTTTCCACCTTTGAGAGAGAGCCTAAATAATTTCGTGAGCACTGGAGTCATTTCTGCAGAACACCTCTTGAGGACCAAGGCAGGTATTCCGTCCGGCCCACTGGCTTTGTCGACTTTCAGCTCGTTCAAGACTCAGAGAACCTCTCTGTTCCGGATCTTCGGTTCCTCCATTTGAAAACCGCAGTGCGGAATGGAAGGGGGAGTCTCTCCGTTATCTTGAAGAGTTGAGTTTTCCGCGAAAATTTTGCCTAATAATTCAGCTTTCTCACGGGCCGAGTTAGCCAGCCGACCATCAGGCTTGGTCAGAGGTGGGAAAGTGGTTCTGCAGAAATTTCTTCCGATCGAGCTAGCGAGTGACCAGAAAGCACGGCTACCAGTGGGGCAGTCAGCCAGCTTTTTCGCAATTCTCTGGTCGTGATCGCTCTTAGCTCTATTTAGAACTCTCTTACATTCCCTTGCCCGTTTTCGGTATTCCGAAAGGTTATTCATGGAGCTAATCTTCCGGAGTGCATTAAAAGCCGTATTTTTGAGTCTGACAGCTTCAGCACAGCGATGGTCAAACCACGGTTTTGTGCCCGCTCCAGAGGATTTGACGGAGAAGGGAATGTAGCAATCCATTGCTGATGTGATTACTTCTCCTACCTCACGTGCACAAATTGATGGGTCCTCGGAGCTAAAGCATACAGTACTCCAAGGAAAGGCGCCGAAGAAAGACCGCATGCCGTCCCATTTCGCTGCCCTGTAGTGCCATACCTTCCTCTTTACATGTTTGTCGGGTTGACGGTTCATGGAGGATGGGACAGAGGTGGTAATCAGGCAGTGGTCAGAGGATCCCAAGGGCGCTGTCACCTCCACTCTGTACCCGAGTGGTTCACTAGTGAGAAACAAATCGAGTAGGTTGGCTCGATGTGATGGGATGTCTGGTATTCTGGTCGGAGATTCTACGAGTTGGCTTAGTCCATGGATAAGAGCAAAGGATTCCGCTGATCTACCGGCAGAGTTTGTTGGGCCCGAGAACTTCAGCCATTGTTCATTATGAACATTGAAGTCCCCCAGGATTACAAACTCGGCCGATGGGTAACGGGGCAAGAGAATATCTACAGTGTCACTCAAGTATTTAAACAACTCAACAGTGTCTGATTCGGCAAGGTTTGGTGAGCGATATAGGCACGCATAAATTCTCATCATACCGGTGAGATCCACGCGTACCCATAACACTTTGTGTTTTGCGCTCTCGATATTTGCGAGACGAGCGCAGCTGATGTCAGCGCGGCTGTAAAGGCAGACACCTCCTTTTGGCCTGAAAAGACTTTCCAGGTGGTATCCTGGGCAGTTCAGATAGGAGGTATCTGGGGGCTCGGCAATCTGTGTTTCAGTAAGGAAGAGGAGATGGGGATTTTGTGAGAGAAGGTGGTGGTGGATGGGAGTTAGGTTGGTGTGCAGACCGCGAATGTTAGCGAAATTCACCTTCATCCTCGGTCCACACTGAGGACTCCTACTGTTCGCTGTCACTGAGTTTATATTGATTTGTTGTGAGTTCATAGTTTTTAAGTTTGTTTTATTTGTTTGTGGGATTTAGGATGGGTTGGGAAGGATTAGGTTAAAAAGGTTGGGTGGGGAGTTGGAGAGTTGAGCAACTGGATACACCAAATGTAGGGTATGTTCTTCTGACTGCGGTTCCAGGCAATGGGCAGGAGAGTCCGGCTGTGGAGGTCGCCCAGTGCGCCCCAAACGCTGGATGCTGGGTCCTCACCGGTCACGAACCGGCACAACATCAGCGGCAGGGTTTTTTCGCTGGCTGATGGGGCAGCCCACCCTTGGTCGTGAGCCCAAGGGTCGGGCCCCTGTACTATCCAGCGGCCCGGACAGCGATAACCGGTTTACTGGATCTCCCTCAACCGGCCTCTCCCAGCCCGGCCCGCCCCGCAGTAAGTAGGCTGACCCATTCATCAGTGTGATCCAGAACGCACAACCCTCTATGAGCCCGGGCACCCCTGCTAAGTCACCAAACGTAGCGAACCACTTCAGGTGACCTGTGGCAGAGGTGTTGGTAACCCAGAGTATGGTTCCCGGGGCGGCGGTACCCATTGACCACCTCCCAAATTTTAAGGTTTATATTACTTTAAGGAATGCTTATCAATGAATGCTAATTAAGGAATCTTTTATAAACTATCTATCTATATAAATAAATATGTAAATGTTCGTTTGTTTAAAATCTTAAATCTCCGAATGTTCTTCACCGATTACTTTGACATTATGACACAACGTTGCATTCGAATATGCATGTGTTTTTATATACCTATATTATATAGATGTCCACCTGTGACAGGTAAAAACATGCTTTTTTTAAATGGCGCAATCTGCTGGACGTAAAAGCAACAATCGCTATTGTTTCTCTATCTGCAAAGACTGACTGAGCCACAGCAACGCGTGGCGGGGTACAGCTATTAAATTTAAAAAAACCTTCTGAAAAATGATGATAATGGTAGTAATAGCGTGTTACCTTATACACTTCATATAAATAGTAACATTTTCTTAGCTATTCTATATAAATATCTCGTACTTATTATTAAATGTAAAGTACAGGGTTTTCCAATAAGAGGTGTTATTTAGAATTGCCCGCTATTTCGGTAGATGTTACTTTTTAAGCTGTCATTTTTTAACATTTGACAAGTAGAAACTACGCCATTAATAAAAATGGAACGATACACGCTTCAACAACGCATTAAAATTATTAAAATTCACTTGAGTGAATCAAATGCAAATCATCTTGAGTGATGAGGCCCATTTCCACCTCGGTGGCTTCGCAACAAGCAAAATTGTCGCATCTGGGGCTCGGAAAACCCAAGAGTAATTGTTGAAAAGACTCTCTATCCTCAACGTGTGACTGTTTGGTGCGGTTTATGGTCCGGCGGAGTCATTAGACCTTACTTTTTCGAAAATGAGGCTGGAGCAACAGTTACGGTGAATGGATTGCGCTATCGAGAGATGATTAATGATTTTTTATGGCCGGAATTGGATGGTATTGATCTGGACAACGTTTACTTTCAACAAGACGGCGCTACGTGCCACACAAGCAACGAAACCATTGATCTTTTACGATTGAATATCAAAATAACACCTCTTATTGGAAAACCCTGTAGTTATTTTTTTTACACTAATAATTGCCAAAATTGCCTCTAAAATCATGAAGATTCGAATTTTTTAATGGCCTTTATTTTATAATTTAAAACACAAATATATAAGTAGCACGTATCCGTGCTAGATATTTGCTATACCTTCTAGATAAAAAAAATAATTATTCAGCGTGGTTGGTTATTTTAGTCTCAAATCCAAATTTAAGTTTTGTATGAAAAAGGCCGCACAGCCGTTCTTCTTAATACACAAGTAACACTTAGTTTGAACTTAATTACTTCAAATAACAACTATTTATATCGTGGGTGATAGTAAAAGATCCACTCTTTTCTAAGTCCAAAATTTCAAATGCGACCAACATGTTTTTTCTTATTTGTATCATCTGACGTAAATTAAGTTTGAAATTTAGGAAATACACATAAATTATTAAGTTAACCCGAAGTAAGAAACTAATAACCTATTTTGTACATGTTTTTCCATCTCCTCTCTCTTCCATTGTGTTGAAATCAGTGTTAATTGTTTTTAAATTTGCATGATGATGTGATTTGTGATGCAGAATTTTTCAACTTTATCAAAATATGTAGCTCCCTTTTGTGTTTTCCACACTTCATAAAGTTTTAACGACTTCCTTGCTTTATGACGTTTTTATCCATTTTTTAAAAGCCAGTACTGTTGTCTTAGGCATACATATTTAACATAAATAATAATTGTTCCAGGCACTCTCTATATAAGAAGGCGGAATCAATTACTAAGAGAGAATGCTAAGTTTAAAGTAAGTTCTTTTGTAATATTATATTTTATATCAGATGATTTTTTTTTTTTTTGATGATGTCCTTATAATATTATAATCTGTTTTGAGGTTTGAAAGTTCCTTTATTTATTTATTCATGTTCTCCATAAAACTGTTAAACTCCAATATATTACGGAGAAGATCACAAATTTGAGGTACATGTAAGTATAAAAGGTCATGCGGGCTGTTGTACTATTTTGTGACATACGTCAAAAGATAGTTGCTGTACTGTCTGTTATTGACGTTGAAAATGTCAATGGTCAATCTAGAATCGTTAAGCAGTTGAGTCACTCTGTTGATTGGCGCGTTCTCCTCAGGCAGAAGTTGTCACTTTCGGAGTTAAAAATATTGCATGGGATCTCCCACGAGTATACTTGCTAGGCTAAGATTAAGTATAGCTCCAGAGATTAGTTTAAAAAAATGTTAGCTTAAAAATATTTTTCCGCATGCTTCTAAGCTTGAAATCGAGTATTCCTGTTAAGAACAATGATGGATATGGGAATGGATAGTACATACATTGTCTGATATATAAATAATGCATAAACCTCTTTTCTACTTTTTCTCTTTCTAGAATATGGTTTTATTCATAAGGGGCCCAAATAATGGAGCTTTATACCAGGATACTGCGAACAAGGGCTTCATATGGTCTTCGTATTGCGATTCCATTAGTAAATAATTTCGCAATACGAAGAACAAATCCAAGCATTTTGTTTGCGCGGGTGACAAAAATTTGTAAATCACAGTTATATCATGTGAAATATTTTCTTCCAGGATATTGATACAATCAAACAATACTTGAACATACGAGTACAACTTTTGCAAAGGAAGTACGGTACTGCTAATGAATGTTTATCCTCTCCAGCAAACCTATCCAAAACAAGATCTTATAGTCGGGTAAGCAATGAACTTGTATAACTTTTATAACTTTCAATTATTGAGAACCATTGATAATTGCCTTTTGGTTTAGTTTAGAGAGAAATTTGTTTGAAAAGATTTTCAAGGGGCCATAATACAAAATTTCTTATGTTGATGACTTATGTGCGGGGTTTAACGTAATTTTTTTTTTTTTTTTTTTTTTTTTATATTTACTCCACACAGGAGGCCCTGAAGAAAATAATTTCCCTCAGGGCCTATGTCATCTTTGGGGATGCTGTGTGGAGGGTCTTTTTGTGGAGAGGAAGGAGTGAACATGGGTCTTGAAGAGTCCCATGTTGTAGGAGGGAGGAAACACAGAGGCCGGCAGTTCGTTCCACAGCCGAGCTGTTGAACTTAAGAACGAATCGTAGAAGCGACCCGTTCTCATGTGACAAGTGTCAACTGTGTACAAATGTTGGGCGCGCGTTTGGCGTGTATCCCGACTGCGCACCGGCGCCGAAGGGATCAATGACGCTAGTTCCTCAGAGCATCTTCCATTGTAATACCGATAGAACAAGGACAGCATACCTACCCGACGTCTGTGCTCTAA
Organism: Hesperophylax magnus; assembly: GCA_026573805.1. Taxonomy (NCBI): domain Eukaryota; kingdom Metazoa; phylum Arthropoda; class Insecta; order Trichoptera; family Limnephilidae; genus Hesperophylax; species Hesperophylax magnus. The sequence continues at coordinate 28,638,115 of JAIUSX010000046.1, forward strand.
AGATTGCAGTCCGTTTGTTAAGATTGGGGAATCTATCAAACGGACCGCCCGTTTCTGCACAGAGTCAAGGGTTTTTTTCAGGTATTTTGGGGCTCCAGACCAGAGATGGCTGCCAAATTCGACAGTAGGGCGCACTTGCGATTTGTACAGGGTGAGCAGTTGTGTACTATTAAAGTATCTGCGGGCCCTGTACAGTACGCCCAGCTTCTGAGAGGCCAACTTTACTCTGGCTTCGATGGAGCCCCCGTACCTGAGCTGGTCACTTATAGTTACACCAAGCATATCAATGGAAGGCCTGTTCGGAAGATTGCTTCCGTTGAAGGAGACTAGATTATCATTTGGATCCCTTTTAGACGTAATCAGACAGGATTGGGTCTTTGAAACATTAAATTCGACGAGATTATTTTTACCCCAGGAGGAAATACTCTCGAGATAACCGTCCATTCTCTGCTTCAAAGCCCTCCGAGCCGTTGGAGTTTGTGTGCCCTTTGGGGGCTTGTCAAACAAAAAGCTATCATGAACTGTACTGTCATCCGCGTAACAATGAATCGGTGCACATGTCAAAAGGTCATTGATGTGCAACAAAAACAAAGTCGGAGACAGAACCGATCCCTGTGGGACGCCAGCATTTATGGAGTGCGAGGAAGAGGTGAAACCGTCAGCAACCGCCTGAATCGACCTATCCCTTAAAAAGTCAGCAATCCACGTACACAGGGATGCGGGAAGTCCGTAAGAATGCAATTTGTTGACAAGTCCTCGGTGCCAGACCCGGTCAAAGGCCTTGGAAATGTCTAGTGCGACCGTTTGGGTCTCACCGTGACGTTCCAGGCACCGCCCCCAAACATGCGTCACATACGCGAGAAGATCACCGCACGAGCGGTTCCGCCGGAATCCGTATTGACGGTCGTTGATAATTTTGTTCTTCTCGAGGTATGTGAGCAGTTTGTCGTTGATCACACGTTCCATCACTTTGGACAGAACTGATGTGATCGCTATGGGGCGGTAGTTGGCCGGGTTGGAGCGGTCACCTTTCTTGGGAATAGGGTGAATTACCGCTTTTTTCCAACCAGAGGGCACAGTGCCACACTTCAGGGACATTTTGAAGAGCTTTGTCAAAACTGGAACTATTTCCGCAGCTTACCTCTGCAATACCAAGGCAGGTATTCCATCAGGTCCACTAGCTTTGTTAACATCGAGCCCCCGTATGACGTGGAGTACATCCCGATGCCGGATCCTCAGCTTTTTCATATAGAAGCCGCAGTGAGGAACCGACGGCGGAACAGCACCCCCGTCGTCGAGGGTCGAGTTTTCCGCAAACATTTTCCCTAAAAGGTTTGCCTTTTCGGTGGCGGTGTTTGCTAGTGAGCCGTCAGGTCTGGTAAGAGGTGGCAAACTGGGTTTGCAAAAATTTCGACCTATTGAGCCCGCAAGCGACCAGAATGCTCTGCTGCCATGCGGGCAGGCAGCCAGCTTTTTGCTGATCTGCAGGTCGTGTTCGAATTTTGATCTATTGATGATTCTCTTGCATTCCTTTGCCGATTTGTTGTATGCTGATCTGCTTTCGGGCGTTCGAGATGTGTTGTAGGCTCGGTAAGCCGCGTTTTTTCGTCGAACTGCTTCGGAGCATTGTCGACTGAACCACGGCTTTGAGCCCACACCAGTTTCTTTAGTAGTCGATTGTATGAAGCCATCCATCGCCGATTTGATGACTTCACCAATCTCCTGGGCACATCTTGAAGGGTCCGAAGTCCGAAAACAAACAGCTGACCACGGAAAAGCATTGAAATGGGCCCGCATACCGAACCAATCTGCTGACCTATAGTGCCACACTTTTCTCCTCAGCCTCTCATTGGTTGGTCTGAGGCTAACGGGGATTGATGTCATCACTAGGCAGTGGTCAGATGATCCCAGAGGCGCTGTGACGTCAATCTTATAACCGTGTGGCACAGTAGTTAAGAATAGGTCTAACAGATTGGAGCGGTGAGTCTGGACATCAGGAACCCTTGTAGGCTCCTGAACCAATTGCTCTAATCCGTAGCAAATGGCAAAGGATTCCGCCTGTCGGCCATTTACATGATATTTTTTAACAATCTTCAGATGAGCAATGGTTCCCCGAATGACATGAACTTCAAACTGCGTCTTCAGCAGCGTGGTCCAGAAACTTCCATCTCACAGAATTATGCGTTCACTGGAGTGCACCACATTTTCGATCAGGTACTCGCATAATAATAATAATAATATTGGATACATAATATTTATAATTTACTATTATTCCACAATATTACTGCAAGCAAGCTCAATATTCACAGTATTGGATGCAAATTGCCTAAAAGTACGAGGCATATCCAGAAAGTAAGTGTACTGAGGCTCTCACGACCGAATGAATTTTATTTTCGACATGTTGGCTACACTTACGTGTAGCCTGACTCTTCCCCTCCGCAACGAGACCGGTTCAAGGTCAGTGCGTTGAGAAGTGTCGACGCGACAACACGTTTTGTGAAAAATGTCAATCCAATCTCCCGCCAAGTGCGAAATATGCGGCGTCATCCATTATCTCGTTTGGAAGGGCAAACCCCCGTTTGACGTTTATAATGAGGTAAAAATGCATATGGTGATAAAGCTATGAATCGTACGAGTGTGTACAAGTGGTGTCGCGAGTTTAAAAACGGTCGTACGTCTGTGCATGATGATCAGAGGAGCGGAAGACCTTCAATTGTGACTGACGAAATTGTGGAAAAAATGGAAAAAACGGTCCGTGACGATCACAGATTGACTGTGGAAGAACTTTCTGCGATGTTTCCGCAAATCTCCAGATCTCTAGTACACGAAACCATCACAGAAACCGACCAACACAAGTTGAATCGAGTGGAAGCCGGACAAGAGTTTTTGAGGCGCTGCAAACTCCATGGAGATGAATTTCTCCACTCCATCGTTCCTGGAGATGAAACATGGGCTGCACACTACACGCCTGAAACCAAAAGGCAGTCTCAACAGTGGCGTCACACCTCTTCACCCTCCGCCAAAAAGTTCAAAACCACAATTTCAGCCAAGAAAATCATGGCATCCGTGTTTTGGGAATGTCAAGGCATAATTTTTATTTAATATCTGCCTCAAGGGGAGACCATCAACTCTGTACCTGTGAGTCCTAAAAAAATTACAGAAGGCGATTCAAAACAAGAGGAGAGGCATGCTGACAAAGGGAGTCAGCCTGCTGCACGACAATGCCAGACCACACACGGCCAACGCCACGATGGAACTGCTTGCCTCGTTTAAATGGGATGTCCTGAACCACCCCGCGTATTCCCCTGACCTAGCACCTTCAGATTATTATCTCTTTACCTCCCTGAAGCTGTACATGGGTGGAAAAAGGTTTTCAACTGACGAGGAGGTAAAGGAGGAGGTGGAGAAGTGGACGTAGGGGTTGGCTGGAAACTACTTCAAGGAAGGCATCAAAAAGTTGATACCCCGCTTCACCACCTGCATTGAGAGGAATGGCGACTATGAAAAATTAAAAAAAAAAAAAAAAATGTCGAAATATAGCTTACATATGTACTAGGGTAACCATGTAATTTTTTGTTTCAATAAAAAATTTTGTAACCTACAAAAATTCAGTACACTTTCTTTCTGGATACGCCTCGTATGTAGGTACTAACTTCAATCGATCTCAAACCTTTTCATTTCAATAATTCCTTACTAGTTATCCCTCCTTAACTACAATTTCACACCGATAATTCATCTCTCAAAAACATTGCTTTTGTTTTGTAAAGTAGGTGTACATAATAAACATGGAACACAATAATTTCAATATTCAGGATTATCTACTAATAAAATATCTATCCCTTTGTATTATGTAATACACTAATGTATATTATTTTTCTTGCAGCACACCGAGCCAGTAAACATCTTGAAGTTTGCCAACAATGACCGTTCTAGGTTATGTTGCGCCTCAAGTGATGGGTCTGTGTCCATCTGCGATGTGACAGCCAAACCTCCTCAAGTCAGCTTTGTGCTGAGAGGCCACAGTAAAAGTGTCACAGGTATGGATAATTTATCAGAAATATTCAATGACTTCATAAAACTCATAGACACTTACTTATATACTAATATGTGTAAGGTTATGTGCTAATATCTAACCAAATTTGCATAAATGCCTTGTATGTGATGAGGAAGTGTTTCCATTATGTACACGGCAAACGCTACACACAAATTACTTATTATAAATAATACAATTATTTCAATTTCCCGAAGATTTTAAGCGCCATTAGAGAAAGTTATGTAGATAACATATCAACACGTAAGAAGACATGTAAAAAAGTTAAAAGCTTCATCTTAGTTTAGGCAGGTAAGAGTATTGTCATCTCAACCACACCCGTGATGTAGAATGTACGTAGTATTCAACGCAATGTTTAAGTACGTAAATACTGTCCATTCCTATATCTATTCCGTTTCTCCGCATATATAAATATTTTTTGTCATACATGAATGGATGTTCGATTTAAGAGTTTACGGGAAACGTAAGTGTGTTTGTTACTTGCCACATTTTGTATTACTTTTGTGAGACAATAAAGTGTCTATATGTTTGTAATGTCATTGGTTGCAGGGTTGTTTTGCAAACTAACATTTTGAAGACTGTTGTGATGTTCCTGATGACCATCAAAGACAGCATTGGCATTGATTGTTGTATCTTCCTGCCTGTAGGTTTATATTTATTCTACACCATTGAGGAGAGATTCAATAGGGAAAACCTTTTGTTTTTATTTTTCGGCTTTGGTTGGCTTTGTAATATTATTTTTTATCGATTTATGCTCATAAACCCTTTGGCCCAATTTCCATCTAGTGTAGTCTGAAAAGGGCAGCAATTTGCAGATATGTACTTAATATATCAGTGATAAAATGCCTGTTGCTTATTTTTAAATATTTGAAGATTGCCATATTTATATTATATTATATTTCTCGCTTTCAACCTGCCAATATATACAATTAAACTCAATCTTTTGTTTTATTTCAGGCTGCGACTGGTCGGCCTCCAATGACCTTCTGGTCTCCTGCTCCTTGGACGGCACTCTCTGCCTATGGGATGTGGGTAACCAGAAGTGTCTCCGCAAGGTGGTGGATCAGCTCAACACGGAAATGCTGTGCTGTACCTTCCAGCCCGCCAATAATAACATGGTCATTGTATCCTCTGAAAAAATGATTTTAAAAGTGTTTCGACAAATGAGTTTTGACATCCACCATGCACAACTCGATTTTGACATTTAAAACATTTATACCGTTGATTTTTTTATTACAATAACATAATCGTGTAAGCTACGCAAACATCCCGTATCAGAATTATGGTCATAATAATTTATGATACAGACAAAATATTAAATTAAATAAACAAAACCGAAGAGAGAAAGATATACTTATCGACTAAATGGCAGGGGATTGCCTCCCAGCCGTCAAGAATTGGGGATTTTATTTTTTCTTGTATCTGAATGAAGTAAAACTTTAATTATTATTATTAAAAACTAAAACCAGGTAAAACAGAGATCCTACGTTCGATTCCCAGTTGAGACCGTCAATAGAATAAGCTACGGCGATTCGTCGATAAGTCGAGTCCCGCTGGTAAAAATTTGGTTATGAGTGGCTAAAACAATAAATCATATTTTAGCATACATCAATAGTAGAAGTTATAATGAAGAGGTAGTTTCAATTTCGTATGCAAAATATTTTCCTTAACCATTTATTTACACAGGCAGGAAATGCAAGAGGAATGGTACAAGTACTGAATGTTTCTACCGGGATATATCCAAAAGGTACGCCAATTGAATTATTCCATTATGTTTAATTTGGGCCTTTCATACAATTTATGTTTTTTACTTGCACATTTACAAGTCACTATGTAACTGAGTTTTGCACATGCAACTAGCCAATTCGTACAGGTAATATTATTAATATTGTAAAAACCCCCCCAACAAATCATGCATGCATAGGTATATGTACATATTTATTAGTTTGTGCAACATGTTTCTACAGGATACAAACCTATACTATAAATCTCTAATTTTGTAACTACTAATTACATACACACTATAGATATTCAAATTATTAGGCGAACCAATCAGTGAAAAGGGAAAAAATGAACTTACACGGAGCACGGGAGGCCACGTAACCATCCCGCTTTCGGTGATTTGTCAATAAATTAATCAGAAAGTATACAGGCAACTCGCATTGTAACATACACATCCCATTTTTAAATTAAATAAAAAATTAAAATTCAATATAAATCAAATTTAATATAAATCAAATTTAATAATATTCTTATTAAGTTCTGAAAGACAAAGCACTCTTTTAGGGTGAATCGCCTTGAAAAAGTTCTGTAAGTATTTTGGTTTTTATTATTGTTATAGCTAATTATGAGCAATAATTAGTCGCCTGAAATATCAATTCAAATTGAAAATATCTCCCGAGTTAAAATCAATGTCGCCAACGGGAATTGAATCCGTACCTTCTGATATCCGCCAGGTGCTCTGAAACCACTGAGCTATGTCGGCTTATTTCCAATCCGCCAAATAATTCAATATGTACTAGTACCTCAATCAACAATTACCGCTTATTATATTTTTTCCACCTGTAAACAATTAACTTTATTTTTGTAGGAAAGGCTTTGTTAGTGCTAAATTTCTCACTAGATGGCGTCTAGACATATTATATCTTCATTTGTTGGAGAAATATTTTTGACTTGTGAAATATTATTATTTTTCAATTTTTTTTATTTTTTTTTTTTATTGAATAAATAGTTAATACATATCAACAAACAAGTCCTGCTAAGCCAATTGCTAATATATATAATCTATCTAAGCCAATAATAAACTAATGTTTATAAGACAAGGTTTTATACACAGCATAAATAAAGGATAACAAATAATTATAAGCAATAATTAGTCGCCTGAGTTACGAATTACAGTTACGATTTACAGTTGTCGAATTAGTTACAGCTGTTTCGGCCTTCGGCAGTTTGAAAATGGATTTGAAAGCCGAAACAGCTGTAACAATAATAAAAACAAAATACTTTGCAGAACTTAATAATAATATTATTAAAATTGCTTTAAGTATACTAAATTATATCCCAAATCAGGTAAAAAAAAGTTAAGGCTTGTTTCCAAAATGTAAATACACCTTAATAAATGTCTTATAATTCAGTCACCTCACTCAATTTTAGCATCGCTACGCCAGGCGATTCATTTAAGGATGATTATTAAAGTCCCACAATGGACTGCACTGCAAAACTTTGCCTAACTTTAACGAACTTTAGTTTTCTGTTCATGGACTGGTTATTTTAATGTGGGCTATTCCGTGGTCAATTCACGACTGATGTCATATTTTATTCAAAGCATTCTCATACCCTCCTGGTGCCAAAAATATGGTCACACGGTTTGCCTCCAGTTCGCCAAAATGATTCCCAGATTACATGTCAGGGCAAGTCTAGTAATTTTAATATCTATGATACACACAAAGTCAAATCAACAGCAAGTTCTTTCTGAGTGTGAAGACCTTATTTTTGCTATGAAAATTTAATTGCGTGGACATTGCTTCTAATACAATATCAAGTTTCTTATTTAATACTAGCTGTACCTCGCCACGCGTTGCTGTGGCTCAGTCAGTCTTTGCAGATAGAGAAACAATAGCGATTGTTGCTTTTACGACCAAAAGATGGCGCTGTTTAAAAAAACAAGGATGTTAGTCCAACAGATTTTTGCATTTTTTTTTAAAAAGCATTTTTTTTCCTGTCAGAGGTGAAATCTATATAATATAGGTACATATATTAAAACACATGCGTATTCAACATTATGTCAAAATTTCAAAGCAATCAGTCTTTACTGATTGCTTTGAAATTTTGACATTTGGAAATTAAAGATTTTGAACAAAGGAACATTTATTTTGTGGTTTATATAGATTATTGTGCATGTATTTTCAGGAGGAAGCAGTATTCTCGGGGGAAGAGTTCTCTCTCTGGCCTGTGACTCCAGTGGAAGAATGTTTTGGGCAGGAAATGATAAGGTATTATACAACAGATGTAAAAATACACAAAAAGTTTTGTTTATCCTTGGACATGCTAAGAAGCAAAACAATACTTATGTTACCATGAGGGGTTACTAAAATTGGTTATAGGATTTGAAAGTATACAAAAACAGTACAATTACATAATTCACTATTTTAGCTGATACAGGGAAGATATTAATTTCAGAGTTTTTGTTTCCCCTATTGGTAACAAGAAGGTTAACCCCTCAGGCCTCAGGCATATTTTGTCAAAAGGTTGGAGTATTTCAGCTTTGCAATAAGATCCCAAAACTAAAATCTGATTTTGAAAGGTGATGAAATACGCTTTAGTATCAGAAATGAACATGTATTTTTTTAAATTTTTTTTTTTATGTAAACACACCAAAGTCTTAAAAATGGCTCACCTTACGTTTTTACTGAATTAAAATAAAAAACTGATAGTGAAAAACAAAAACACACACACACACACACTTTTAAATGAATTATAAACTTTATTATCATCACCTGACTTTTTTGTAGTTTCATATAAAAATAATTAATAAATAATTCACAAGTTTTATCATTTTTTCTTAAAATTGCAGTCGGAAACTTTGATTTCATGGAGGTGAAAATTTTAATTCTTCTTTGGTTAACTTCTGAATTTGAATATAAAGCGTGGTGCTTTCTCTTTCTAACACTGTTTAGTTCATATTCCTCACCATGACAGTAAGGGAGACACTAGGATTTCTATGAGACTGAGCTGTTCCCAAAAGTGAACAAATTAGCCTGAGGAGTTAAATATAAATTTGGCTAAACCTCAGCTTTAAGTATAAAACAACAGGAGTGGCACATTTAACACAGTTTTTTTTAAATTTATTTCTAACCAGCTGAAGTTTTGGAGTTGCAAACTGAACTAAACTGGAGCAAAAATTCATCAATTTAAACTGTAGGCCTGCCCACCACAGACACTCTTCTTTATATTAATTATTTATAATAAACATGTGCCTTGAAAAATATATGTCAATAAATTTACCACTAGATAAAGAAACTTACAATTTCCTTGCAGGGTCTGATAATAAGCTACAAGTGCGACATAGCAACAGGGCGGCTGAGCAAACTTCGCCGGGTGCTGGTGGGTGGCGGGGTCACTTGCATCTCCTGGAGCCCCTGGGTCTGCCGCCATCCCGCACTCCTGGTCAACTCCGCTGATAATTCCGTCAATCTCTTCCGGTAATTATGATGAAAGAATTATTATACGTAATAGCGCTACATTAGACTGACGATTAGCGGTACTTATCGAGTATTGGCTTACACTAAAAAGTCAAGCATGACCACTGAACAGTAGCTGTATATTTTCCACTTCTGGGGATCTAGCAAATAATATCGAATCGATAGACTTGATTGACAACGATTTTATATCGATTACAAATGCAAGGTTACGCTCGTTAGGTGTGTTGATATCCAAGCCAATATTGACATAATAAAAAATCGCCTTATGGTGGCAGCCTCATCCTGGTGCGTAAGTTTGACAATATGCACATCGTCCATTCTGTGCGCTCCACCGTCTGTCCCATTATGTCCTTCAGGAAGGGAATATGCGTTGTGTCCGGCAGTGAGGATTCCTGTGTTTACTTCCTGGACATTGAATCAAATCCTGAACATCCGCAGTCTGCATATACTTTTTGACACTAAAAAGGGGGTTAGTTGGTCTATGAGGTCTTTAGCCAAAACTTGTGATATTTTTAACATCTTTTTTAATTCCGTTCGTCCAAGCTCGAACGGATTCAGTTGATCGCTTATAGAATGTCTTTCTAAGAGCTTTGTTAGAATGCCTCCCGTTCAATATAAGCTAGGAATTTTACATAAAGAATGACATTATCTAAAAAGTTGTGTATATTGACAGTTATCCGAGACTCCATGACAGCCAAGTCGAAGCTCTAAGTTTTGTGGCTTTTGTCTAACAGCTTTCAAATCAATTGCTGACCATGCTCATAAAAATTGGCATCTCGTGACTTGGGTGTACTAGAGGGCTTATGTTAAAAAAATTGCATTATTAATGTTGTAGCCAAAAATGTTTTTTTTTTTAATTTAAAATTCGGTTTTCTGTATGATGATTTTCAGAAAATCGGTGCGGCGAACTGCCAAACTGAAATTACTTGAAAATCTTCATACAAAAAACGAATTTCCGAAAAAAAAGTCCTTTTGGATGAAACAACATCAATAAGCTTAAATTTTTCAATCTTAGCCCTCTATCACACTCAAAAGTCACGAGCCGCCACTGCTCGCAAACATCGCCTAATGCCACCTAATAACTATTGTATTGATATACGGTTTTATCAATCGATCGTACTATTTAACCTGTACCTCTAGTTAGTATTTTTTAAAAGACCATCACCGATGTCAACGGAATGTTGAATGTGCCTATGAACGAAACATCAGTGCACACAACTTAATTTTTCCTAATTGAACAAAAATAAAGCAGTGTTTTAAAAAATATCTTTGTGTTTTATCTTTACAGAGTTGTAGATCGGGAAGGCAGCCTCATCCTGGTGCGTAAGTTTGACAATATGCACACCGTCCACCCTGTGCGCTCCACCTTCTGTCCCATCATGTCTTTCCGGAAGGGAATATGCGTTGTGTCTGGCAGTGAGGATTCCTGCGTTTACTTCCTGGACATTGAATCAAGTCCTGAACATCCCGTTGTCAATAAATTGCAAGGTAATAATCACAAATACTATAATAATACAACATATTATTATCCTTTGTTATTTTTCATGAGCTTTTCAAAATTGGAACCGATGAATGTCCTAAAGAAATTAACTAATTTTAAAAAAAATCTTTCTAAATTGGAACCGATGGAATGTCTTGAGAAAATAAACTATATATTTTAAAATTATCTTTTCAAAATTGGAACCGATTAACATCTTCATCAGTTCTTAACGTCGGAAATTAACTACATAATTAAAAATGAAATTTTTTCAAAATTGGAACCAATGAATGTCTTGAGGAAATTTAGTAATTAAAAAAGAATCTTATTTGAAACCAGACAAACTATTAAGTATGTACCTACCTGCCTCTAAGGTATTTTATTATATGGCTTTCTTATGCCAGCCATTTTTAAAAGTGGAACTATGCAAGTCCAAGTTACAGATAAATCACAATAAATAGATTCATGCTTGTGTAGTAGTGTACTGTCTCATAGGACTACTGCAGGGTAAGTGGGGACTGCGGGTGGGCATTCCAAACTAGTTCAAACCAATTTGGTGTGCACAAATATATTTGAAAGTGTGCTCTAATGATTTGGTTTTCGTGAATAACATCTAGTTACATAATAAGTGACAATAATCAGAACTTAAATCATTCACAAATATTTCGATTAATTAATTTACGTGGCACTTGACTGCATAATATGAAAGTCATTGCACTCTCAGGCATTCTATTGAGTTCTGGTTTGTGCTGGCATCATGAAATTTATATTTCAATGTATAGTTCAACGCAACTAATTTTAGCTTGCAGTGCCGATACCATCACAAGTCATGGAACTTTCCATTTAAATACCAAAGAACTAGATGAAACTGGTTGTATTGGAAATCGGACAAAGCCAGGTTATATGGGCTGACAAATAACAATGAAATTTCATTGTTAGATGTTTTGCGTTGGATGTCATTAATAAAAATGTTGTGTTCCATTGAGAATTTTATGATTTCAGGTCATGCTGCACCTGTGCTTGGTGTCAGCTTCAACTACGATGAAAGTCTTTTGGCGTCAAGCGACATTCAAGGATTGGTTATTATTTGGAGACGAAGTTAGAAGATATAAATAGTAAAATTACAGTAAAATCTTATATTCTTCAGTGGACTGAAAAATAGACTTCTTGCATGGGAAAAGAATACAGAAATGTTAAATCAGTTAACCCATCGGCATATCTGCCGCCAAGATTGGAGGACTGCACTTTTTTCGCATCGGCATATTGCCCGCATTGGGGCGACTAAAACTTTTCCCACATACTTAGATAGTTCACAATAAAATTATAATCTATATAAAAAGTGTTTAATTTGGGGAAATATGGGGTGCAATACTGCACAGTAATAATCCTTCTCAAGTATGCACAGATGTCACAAATAAAAATTGACCGGTCGGTGGCCGAGTTGACATCGCGTTTGGGTCCCACCCAGGCGTAGTGTGTTCAATTCCTCGGCTGGCTAAGTCCTCCATCACAACACAAGCAACATTTTCAGCTTACTGTGGTGGTAGTAGGAGATTTTCAAATATTGTCAGGTTATTCGTAACCCGGGAATGTTTGTCTTTCTTTTAAAAAAAAAAATAAAACATAAAAAATTAGTACTTATGCCGATGGGTTAACTCATTTTTTATTACAGTATTCAATGAACCGAAAAATTACAACTTCTTAAGTGTGAATCTTATTATTTTAAACATTTATTGATGTGAAACTGTACAAGAGTTTACTGCTTCCAACCGTCTTGAGCCAGTGAGACTATGGCATCCCCAACTGAGTATGAGAGGGGAAGGAGATGGGGGAGAGGAAGGTGGGGAAGTACTTCGCTATTCAGATCTGGTCACCAAACACGGCCAAAGTCATTTCATGCAATGTTTCCATTCTGAATGGTGGTCTTACACCAGAGCCATACTGAGAGTATGTTCGACTCTGGAACATGCCACAAATACACTATATATTAATTTTAAATGTTGACTTTATAAAATAACACAAATTAATTGAATAAAATATACTTGTGCAAGCCGGGATTTGTACCCACAACCTCTGGCTTGCTAGTCAAGAGCCTTACCCCTCGACCACGGAGGCTGTCAAATGGATGACTATGCTTTATTGCAATCATACACAATACTGTCTATACTAATTAGCATAATAACTGTTTACACGCACTAGATACCAGCACTTCGTAAAAATGAACTACAACTTATTGTCGCCATACAGCCGAAACTGAATAACTTACTGCAAAAATCTAAAAATGTTTTTTTTATGCTTTATAAATACTGAGTTCCAAATTTCTGTACGCTATGCCTGCTAAAAATTTCTAATTGATATCAGTTGATCAAAGTTAAGTATGTATTTTGGTTTTTAAGTGTTGGGAAGTAAGAGCTTCACAGATGCACTCATAGAGGGCAGTACATAGAACTTGCGTGGAAGTCCGCAAGATGGCAGCTAGTAGCCAGTAGTCGCCAAAACCAGTTAGAATGCTCCTAGACAAACTTGGTGGTTTCAGATCTCATTTAGCCAGCTCCTAGTTAGGTCGACTATCGAGTCACCATTGTAATACGCGAAGTATTAATAAATCCCTGATTTAACACAAAGAACCTATTATTTAAAATCTCCTTCCATAACGAAATGGAGAACTGTTTGTGGGAACACAACAATAAATAATAATTATATATTTTAATATTCCTAAGGCATGTTTATTATGACAAACGTAATCAATTTTTTTAATTATGAGACGGCACTGCGCAGACTTACTTATCTCGGCTTATGTCGATTCCTTACCGAACCATGACGGTGCCACCTTAGGTATAGTAATTCCTTAGGATATGTTTAAGAAGAGCAAAATCTTTAAACCAGTCTCCTGTATAATTTTTCGTTTGTCGGCTACTCAGTTTTTGCAGTACAGCGAACATATTAAAATTCCTCTTACATACTTATGTTTAAAAAGAATCTCATATTAATTTTATATTAAAAACACATTATGTACATATATATATATATAAGCGTATTAAAGATATCATTATGTATAGAATGATGCATTTCTTATTTATTTATACTTTGTGTCTGTGAAACTCATAGTACAAGCGGGAAAAGAATCTAAATCACATAGAGAACCCAAAAAAAACACCCTTTTTGTTAAACCCTTTCAGTTACCTTTACCGTTTTGATAATGACTTCAGAGGGCGAAACAACTGTCACGCGTGGTAATAATTACACAGCAAAACTTGTTTATAAAATGTTAATCAACCAGCGACCGATTTCGAACTCGATTTATTCGAAAACGAAAGATCAAATCAAAAAAATTGTGCTACAAAATCGACAACAAAATTGACGGCCGGAATAGTCCAGTGGTAACGCATTGGACTGCCATTCCGAAGGTCGCGGGTTCGAACCCGGCGTGCGCAAATAAATTTTATTTGATTAATTTGTGTTATTTCACAATTAATTAATTAAAATAATATATAGTATATTTGCGGCACGTTCCAGAGTGGAAGATACTACCAGTATCGCCCTGGTGTAAGACCACCATTCAGAATTGAAACGTTGCTCCAAATGGCTTTAGCTGTGTTTAGTGACTAGATCTGAATAGCCAGGTACTTCCCCACCTTCCTCTTTCCCTTCCCCACTTACCTTCAGCCTCACAACATCCCCCAATTGGGGATGCCATAGTCTCACTGGCTCCAGACGGGAGCAGTTGGGACTCTTGTGAGGTATTCACTATAAAAAAAAAAAAAAAAACATATGTGATAACGGTACACTATGAGTTTCCGAACACCGTGTATAGTGTATACATAGTCATGGTAACCCAAGGTGGGATTTGTCCTCCACGAATGTCCTCCACTGTGTCCAGTCCCTAACTATTCGCATCCACTCCTCAGTCCAAGCGTTCTGCTCCAATCTTCTTCCTCTTCAGTTCACCTCTTCATCGGTCTGCCGTCTGCTTCCACTGAGGCACTCACTTGTATTGAACTATGTTCATTCTGAATACCTATTTCTGTTTTGAGACTAACACCTGTTTACACGGGACCAGTGTTTATTTATATTTATATAGGGTGCAGCAAAACAGACAGTGCAGTTTTAAAGGGCACGGTACATCCCGTGTGGTGGGGGTACGAACCTGGGAGGGGTCTCTTGGTGTCAGGAGGGTCGTACCATTTTCAGTTGTTACCATGGTTTGTTCCAGACAACACCGGGGCTTCGCCATCCGCACGTTTGTTGAAAATAGCCATTCTTTCATCACTACCGAGTGGGCCTCTTGACTGCGCTTCAATCTTACCTGTCATGATACCTTCCCTCACCGTAATTTAATCGCCATATAGACAAACATGCTAAAATTTGCATTTAAATTTATATAGAACCCATGCAGAAGAATAGTATTATGCCAACCTTAATTATTATTATTATTGAAGTATGTTATTATAGCCTTCTTGTAACTAGATTTCATGCAGTCAAACAATTTATGCAAAAGTATTGTCAACTGCATGCAATCTAGGTACAAGTGATTATATAAATGATTCAGTCCTGATATTGTTGTTGCAATTAAAAATAATTTTCGATTGAGTAGTTCTAGTTGGTATGTGGAATGTGATTAGATTAGATAAATCAGGGCTGTCTATAATTCCATTAATAATTTTTAAAATAAAATAGTTGAGCATTTAGTAGTAACTAAATCATAATCCTAAGAATAGCGTCCAAAGGTATGCGCGCTCAGCTTTGAGAATATTTGTTGACTGCGCTGATACTACTTGTTAACTGGAATAATTAAGTAGTTTAGTGCTTGTCCACAATACGACAGTCCCAGGAAAATAACTCCCATCTGCTCCGTGGTGCAGGGGCTACTAAGCCGAAAACTAAATGGCATAACAACCCAGAAATGAATGACGATAATATTTTTGGCGGTGAAAATCTCAAATCATTACTTTTCTCCTTTGTCGAGTAAAATATGGGCTCACCTCCTTTTAAAAGTTGGTATGATATTAAAATATAAAGATAAAATTACATTATTTTATTTTTTGGATTAACTGTTTAAAATGTATTTATATAAAGGAGAGTGTCCGTGTGTTTATGGCAAGCGGGCAGCGTTATTTCATTCATAACAAATCTATAGTTTTATTCCGATATTGATGAAATTTTGCACACTTGTCCTTCAAAACAAGAGGATGGTCACTGTCTACATCTGAAAAAAAAATCTACAAGGGCCAGGCAACACTGAGAACTTCATCTAGTCTAATATATGCAGGAAAGTGTCTGTTGATGGCGGGCATGCGGGCTGGTGGACTGGCATGGAAAAAAAGAAAAATAAAATCTTTTTTAACCACTGGAATAGCGAATTTTGGTTCCGGCACCATTTAAAGCAGTATTTGTGTTGTAAGATTGTATGAAACAGATGTTTTAGCATCATATGTACGTACTGGGATTCCGTACATAATGACCGCCGCGCTGTTCCTACTGGTGAATTTTTCTTATCATGGAGTTGTGGCGCGCTGTTTATTTGTACAGGTAAATACTATCGAGAAATGGTGCGCTGTTCAAACTGCAGTAATATTATAATCTATATGAATTCTTGTTTGCCGTAGATTTTCTTTGGGAGCTCATTAGAGAAAACCGCCACTGTTATAGAGAAGGTGCACTGACGGTAAAGTTACCGGATTCTGCCTCATGCTTAATACGCAAAAATTGTAACAATTACTCATGGTTTCGTTTTAATTACAGTCAAGTTTGTTTATAACTAACACGAACGGACCGACTAAATTTGCTCCTTATAGCCATCAATCATTATATCCAAAATAGTTTTTTTACCGGTGGCTGGGTACGTCATCAAAATGACAGTTCAACACACCTCCGAAAAGTGATATAAAGTCATGAAAAGTGATGAAACCAAAACTAGGTTACATAGGTAACTAAACCTATTTTTTGTTTTACCACTTTTAATGACTCTATATCACTTTTTAAAGGTGTGTTGAATTTTCATTTTGATGAAATATCATTGAACCGTACTAACCTACTTGCCTCTACTATCAATATATTGGCAAAGGTACAGTATATTTTTTAAATACAAGTAGATATTACTTTTTAACTCTTTACAGGCCAAGGCTGGGTTTACACTTGTAAGTAAAATTTACGACTTTCGTAAATTTTTGATAAGTTACTCACAGGAGCGCTTACATAAGCATCCAACTTATCGCAAATAATGCTCACGGAAGTTGTTTAGAAGTTTAATTTACGAACTTCTCACAGAGACCGCTACACCAGTAATTCTATTTTTGGTAAGATGGCTTCCTGACAACAACGCGTTGCCGCCGACTTTAACAGCTGTCAGTTAGTAATATTTGATAACAGGGATTTGTTTTTTTAAGGTTAGATCATGGATCCCCATATAATACCCATTTCCGCACACAACGGATTGCCGCTGCGATAATATGCAAAATTTTGTCAAACAAAAACGTAAGGACCCGCAGAGTGTTGGATTAGGAGTTGGCTTCAAAGAAGAAGTACTGATGGGGCTTTCGTTCGTTTAGCGGCAAAATTAAGAATTGAGGATCAACAAAAATTCTTATTTTATCAAAATTATAGCAACTGACTTCTAATACATATTGGAAATGATTGGACCGCTAATTAAAAAAGAATGATATTCGTTTTCGGAATGCCATTTCACCACCTGAAAAATTAATGAGATTCCTGAGGCGTATGTGTGTAACACCATGTACGATCGTGTGAGAAATGCGGAGATCCGCAAAGAGTACAAGGCTGATGTAAGCGTATTGAGTAAGATCAAGAAAGGGACGCTTAGATGGTTTGGGCATGTAGAGCGAATGAGCGAAGAAAGGAGTGTAAGAAGAATATACGATGCAAATGTGAATGGTAGCAGAAGTCGGGGACGCCCGAGGAAGACATGGCACGACCAAGTAAATCAGATACTTGAGTCGGGCCATGTCAAGAGTCACAATAATAGAAGAGTATTTATTAGACGATGTATGAATGTGAATGAGGCAAGAAGTGTGTGCCAAGACCGAGTTGTTTGGCGTTCCGTCCTCTCAGCCTACCCCTGCGGAGAAACGGCGTGATGGTTAGTTAGTTAGAAAAATTAATGGTGACTTCGATTTTTGGCGTCAGGTAATGTTTTCTATGTATTATTATATTGCATTTTTGTATGCATTCATTGGAGATATTAATTTGTTGTGAAGTTTGATAGCTGATCCATCAGTTCGTGAAGTCGAATACTAGAATCATTATCACATATTTACACAGGTATTTTTTAAATATGACATTGTGTTAATGATAAATAATGTTATGTTAGTCTCCATAGATTAATTATTGCATTGTATTATTTCATAAAGCTGTTCATGGGGACAAGTAAACAAGTCCCGAGGAGCGACGGCACAAAGCCGAATCTTACTCTCGGTGTTGCAGATTTCTGTTTTACCATCCCGACAGTGACGTCAAAACTTACTGGCGTCTCAACTTATCAATCTGTTTTTATAAGCTGTGAGAGAGCCATAAATTCCCGCGTGAGCGATTAGACCTGTAAAAAATTACGTAAGAAATACTTCTGTAACTTGGTATAAATTACGGTAAGCGACTTATGGTGTCGTTTACATTGATACATTTGTCGTAAGTCGCTTACGTGAGCAACTTACAGGAAAAAACTTACAAGTGTAAAGGCAACCCAAGAATGCCAAATAAAACATCTGTAACCAAGTGGGTTTTCCGACGACCCAGTTCATTTTTCTGTTTTATGGGCTTGTAAACTATAGAAATCTCAACTATTCAGTTAATTATTAATTGTAATTTATGTATGTGCACAGGAATACGTAAAATACTAAAATGATATGTCAAGTATTTAAGCTAATATAAGGAGATAGTAATTTTGGGTACAACTTACTCCCCCACTTAGCTGCAGGATTGTTAGAAATAATTAGATATATACACTTCTATTAGTCAAATTTATTATCAATGATTGTTTTAAGGATTTCGCTTTCATGCTTCTCAATTTCCTCTTCAAAACAATCAGCGCATTAAAACTATCATCACCTGGATCAACACTTCCAAGAAAATATATCACTAAATTGTCTTATTATTATCACTACCTTGTGATAATTATATAGTGATAATAAATATCATAGCTTGCCGGATTGTTTTGGTTTTCGGCTGTAAAATTTTACTTGTCATATATACATCTGTGCTTATATCTCGACACAAAAACTGGAAAGGAGCATTCGACATACCTAGCTCAAAAGGACATAGACCTTATAAAAAAATGCGTAGATGATAATCTTCTTACCCTTAATGCTGGAAAAACAAAATTCTTAACATTCAGTCTGTCAGCTGCAACCCAACCTACCAACAACCGGAAGATAATAATTCATTCCTGTCTGAGAACTTGCTCTTCCTGTTGTTGCCCAATTCTGGAACAAGTCACCCACATAAAATACCTAGGGGTCATCATTGATCAACATCTTCGTTGGGATCAGCACTTGGCCAGTCTAACCCCACGCATCCGCAAGCTTTCTTATGCTTTTCGAAATCTAAGAAATATCCTTACCACCTCAATTCTTAAAACTGTATACAACGCTCTCTGCCAATCGCTACTAGCTTACATCAAGCAGGAGTTCACAACAGTCTAGTTTGGAGTGAATAATCTTAAATAAAAAAGTTATGTCATTTATTTTTCTTCTGTTTTCTAGGGAATGTATTTTAAGTGTATTTAGTAAGAATGTATAGTTTATGTGTTGAATAGGTATGTGTAATTTGAAGTTAATATATCTTAAAAATTTATGCTGCACACGTTAAATATTTTTTATATGAATCTGGTAGTATGGGGACCACACCATTGAATTTTATTCTAACAAGCTTCGTACTAGAAAGATACACGATTTTTATAACCTCCAACGAGTCGAAGTCTTTGATGGTTCTGATTATAAATCCCAGTGTCTTCATACCTTTGTAAAATTATGCTTGTTTTACATTTAATCCGACATCTATAGTTTTCCTGTAGAAATTAAAATGAAATCAGCTGTTATTTTTTTTAATTCGTGCGTGCGGCGAATTCGGAAACTTTATTCTAAAATATATTGAGGCAATTTTCGTATAAAAACTGTATTGGTTTTAGTCAAATTAGTAGCAAAAAATTTCTGCGTCTTTTCCTCATAGCAAAAACAGTTTTTTTCTTTATAGCAAAAAGTGGATTAGGTTTCCAATTGTATTCTTACGGAAACTCACGCAAATTTCCGAATAGGTAGTATGAATGTTTAGAATGAAAAAAAACATGTCTGAAGGCCGTTTTTAAATCAAGTAACCTGGGACGTCGAGATTACATTGACACCAGGGGCGGCCCTGAGCCAAACTTCGTCTGACGCTAGAAAATTTGTGTTACCCCTTGTCAATACTAGTAAACGCCTAGGTAGGTGATCACTATAATCAATGATTTTCGGATGATTTTATGAGAAATAATCTCAAGGGCGATGTGTTAGAACTGTTAGGTGTTGGGTATTATCAGCGTCTAGGCGCCATGGCAATTCGACGCTCGGAGCGGACTTCTCCAATTGCGCCCGTATCGGCCCGGCTCTGGTTGACACTGTATATCATAGATATAGAATTCACATGTTAGTATTTGATTTCCTTGAAAAAATTACTGTGGGTAATTAATTTGATTAGTTTTTTTTGTGTAAATACTCATTAGTAGACTCCTTAAAATTTCGCTTTTGAACTGTTTCAAAAAAATTCTCGCCGATATATAATTTTCACCAGAATAACGCAAATCAGTAATTTTCGTATATTTACTCGATTTGCTGGTGTTTTAAGCAGTGATGGTATGCCCAAATTTTTTATTTTCCTAAATTTCAAATTCCCTAAAAATATTTTTGATTTCTTGGGGAATGGCTAGAGATGAATAATTTTTCACAATATTTCGGTTAGGACGGGTTGTTTCGGAGAATCTGAACAATTCATCAAATTTCAACGTTCATTTTCAAGTTCTGTGAAAGATTTTTTCAAGTTCTGTTTTTATTTCAATTTTGTCAAGCAACTAGCCTACAATGATATAAAAAACAGAACTTGAATAAGTCTTTCACAGAACCCGAAAATGAAAGTTGAATTTTGATGAATTGTTCAAATTCTCCGAAACAACCCGTCCAGAAATTCTCCACAATATTCGAAATTTTTCCAAAATATTTCAAAATTTTATCTCATTTTGTCATTACTTTACAGAATTTAGCTAAAAAATGTTAATTTTCCTAGACATAATATCACTGATTTTTACAAAAGCCTATTTCTGTGTCTAAGGTTTTGAGAAGAAGCTTGAATCATGGACCTAAAAATCTTAGGTCTACGTCTTGAATATTCATAAAATGAAATCCAGCAAACTTTGGACTAGTAGGTACAGAGATATTAGAAGAACGAGATATGCTATGTTGGCCGCCGGACCGTAGGCGGAGTACTACCTAATTAGGGTACTTTGAATACTATCGGGACGTGTACGCACAGAAATCTGTTCTATGGATTAGTGCCAACTGAAACGATACGTCCTTAGCGTAAGCGAAGGTGTGCAGTAGTATTTGTGAGCAAAACCGGCGACACTGGGCAAAACAATTCCACACAGTATGAACTGCTCATAGCACATCTCGTTCTTCTAATATCTTTGAGTAGGTACCTAGGTTAGGAAAAACGAACACATCATCACTTCTTTATTTCTAATTTATGTACCTATGTAAAAATTTAAAGAGATCGAAAACTACAATATTGTCCCCAAATAAAATGGAAGTTTTGTTTCCCTTTACACATGACATTTTTTATTGTAATATAAATAAAGAGATTTATATTGTACATATATATTATAAAATATATATTACAAAATATTATAAGTTTATTATTATATATTACAAAATATTATATGTTATAAATATTGTTGGTCGTGTATACCTTATCAGAAAAGTGAAACTCTTGTGCCTGATAAAGGAGCCACGATTCTTAATATAAACTGATAAATTATCGAATTTCATTATCCAAACAACACCAAAACTAAGAAAAATAATAAAATCGAAAGAAAGGATAAATATTAGATACTCAAAAGCACGCGTAGAAGACTGCGATCCTCTGATGCAATGCTAGCATTGCCTTGGCTGCGAACACACCTCACCAAGATGTCTAGAAAACGTTAAGAGTCCCAGATGCCTCCACAGTGAAACAAAAAACAAAACCTGCCAACTCAAACTGCCACAACTGCAACAACAGAAGGGGTTATCTCAATGAACGTTCAGCCAACAGTCACTTATGTGAATTTCGTAAGAAAATGTTACAAAATGCGCAAATGCGAATTTAATATGAGTCAGTTGCAATTCGCGTACTTGTTTTTTTTATCACCCTAAATACGTGTATTTTTTTCACTGAGGAATTAGATAAAGTTCTCCTAAACTCAATCTCAATATAATATTTGAATATCAGATCAATAAAACAAAACTTTAATTCATTTACTAAATCATTAACAGGACGTTATCGTGTTAATTTAAATACATGGATATTATATTTATTGAAAGTAGAGAAAAGTCGAGCAAGGCCGGGTACACGTTAGCTAGTACGTAAATAAAGATAATAAATTTGGAATTCCGCAAAGGACTGTCGTTTGGCCAACTTTATTTATAATTTACGGTAATCAAATGTTTAAGCTATCACTTTATGGTAAACCCATATCTTTTGCTGACGACACTGCAATAATTATCGAAAAAAACATGGAACGAGATTACTAATGCAGCCAATCAAGACGTGAAAGTTATTAAAAAATGTTCCGATAGCAATTGACTTTATTATTATCACTCAACAAAGAAAAAACGTATTACACTTCCTTCGCTCTACAAGATGTGCCAAAAAAATAATTATCATTACCATTCATTCAAAAATTGTATTAATGACACCACATGTACTACGGACTGCGCTAAACTAAACCATAAATCTAATGTTAAATATATTGGAATCGTAATAGATAATAATGTTAAATGGACAGACCATATCAATCTCACAGTGGAAAGCAACGCAACACATTAAACAAGAAAACTATTAACATTGTCTATTATGCATTAATCCAGACCCTATTGTAGTATGGAATTGAAGCTACCTTACAGTCCATAATTACAATTCAAAGAAAAATTATTAAAACTCTCATTAGGAAACCATACAACTTCTTTAATTTAGAGTACAATTTAGTGGAATTTTATATGCAAGAAACGCCTTATATCAAATTTATAAGGAATATATCATCAATAAAATTCACCTCGTAGATAACAATAAGCAAATAGCTAGGCATCCCAATGCTAAGAACGACCACGGCTCAGAACCACTACTTGTATTTAGGTGTGATATGGTACAATATTGAAAAATGATCAATTACAAAAGCACATTAACTGCTTGGAATTGAATATTGATATATTGTAACCTTAACGAACGTTTACTGAATCTGTACTAGGTACCTAGCATTTAAAAAAGACCTTAGGTATCTCTTTTTGTTATTATTTATCTTTAAAATTGTGCATAGTGAATTGCGTTTGTAGTAAATTGAGAATATTGAATTAGGTTAATGTATATTGAATTGCGTTTGTAGTTAATTGAGAATATTGAATTAGGTTAATGTATATTGAATTGCGTTTGTAGTTAATTGAGAATATTGAATTAGGTTAATGTATATTGAATTGCGTTTGTAGTTAATTGAGAATATTGAATTAGGTTAATGTATATTGAATTGCGTTTTTAGTAAATTGAGAATATTGAATTAGGTTAATGTATATTGAATTGCGTTTGTAGTTAATTGAGAATATTGAATTAGGTTAATGTATATTGAATTGCGTTTGTAGTTAATTGAGAATATTGAATTAGGTTAATGTATATTGAATTGCGTTTGTAGTTAATTGAGAATATTGAATTAGGTTAATGTATATTGAATTGCGTTTGTAGTTAATTGAGAATATTGAATTAGGTTAATGTATATTGAATTGCGTTTGTAGTAAATTGAGAATATTGAATTGGGTTAATGTATATTGAATTTCGTTTGTAGTTTATCGTCAGTGCAGAAGTGTGATGATGGACACTGTAATGCTGTCCGAAACGTTGGCTAAAGAACACCCCAAAAATTAATCACTATGATCTCTTTCACTGTTCATTACATATTTTGATAATTTAATTTTTTGGTATATCTAAGTTAATTTCCTCGCCCTTATGTTTGTACATACGAGTTGAATTAAATTTGGTAAAATGTATCTTTTTATCAGTGACAATGTGGTATACATTGGTGAATGGTAAAAGAAGTCGGGGGCGCCCGAGGAAGACTTCAAACATTATCTCTGTACTGGAATGAGATGCAAAGTCCATATAATGTAGTTTTTTAACAGTAACAATGTGATATACATTACTGAATGGTAAAAAAGGGCGCCCGAGGGAGACATGGCGTGATTAAGTGAAATAAACATTTATGTATGGTATAATTAGGTGTGTGTGATAAAAATAATAAATAATAAAAGATTGATAGATAAATTTTTTAACATAAATTCTATTGACAAAAAGGTCACTTAACCTCAACAAAGGAATGCAGCTGGTTTTCAGCAGTGCCTCCAATATAATAATAAATACATATTTAGGTATAATAATGAACGATGAAATAATATTAACAATAAAAACTCAAATCAACACAAAAAAATAAAAATAGAAAAAGTAGGTATGCAAATCAATGCAAATTAATAATGTCAACAAAAATTCAAAATAAACAATATACAAAATCGCAACCACATGTAGCAAAGTATCCCCTTCATTGTAACGATAGCAGCCATTCGCAGCAGAGCTTTTTGAAGCAATGCAACGATGTTGATATTCGAATTGACAGTGGTACTTCGTTCCAAAGCTTTGACGAAAAATAGCTATAACTACCCTCAAACACAGTAGTTTTATGTTTGGGGAGAACGAGTAAGTGGTTTCTTTGACGCGTACTATGTGTATGAGAGTCACGGGACCACTGCAATCTGTCAAACAGATAGGCAGGAACCTTTGAATTCATCAAATTGAACATTTAACACAATTGGTGTAATTTCCTTCTGTTCGACATATTTAGAATCTGATGCCGATAGAGGCAAGACGATATACTCGTATGATCGCGTCTCGAGACATTATAACAATATCGGACACATGCGTTTTGGACTCGCTGTACTTGTTTTTGGGTTTGATAAGCCAATAAAGGGTTGTAAGGATAATGTATGACGTGGAAATGAATGGTTGAAGAGGTCGAGAACACCCTAGAAAGACACGAAACGAGCAAGTGAAACACAAATTTACATTTATAATTATCTTTACCATAAAAGTCCACATATCTGTTATTTTTAAAAAAATCTCAAAATTCTATTATTTATAAATCTTGCGTTTTTCTTACTTATCTTTTTGTTATTATTTACAATATTTTATTAATCACTTAAATGATTTTTTTTATAATTGAGCTAGAATTCCCTCGCCAAAGACAAGAGTTCTGTTTCTTTATGGTGAGCACCTTTTTATTCATTCATCACTTACGTCTCATTTAATAACTGAGCAAGGATTCCGTCAGCAAACACCAGAGTTCTGTTTCTTTATGGTGAGCACCTTTTTATTCATTCATCACTTACGTCTCATTTAATAACTGAGCAAGGATTCCGTCACCAAACGCCAGAGTTCTGTTTCTTTATGGTGAGCACCTTTTTATTCATTCATCACTTACGTCTCATTTAATAACTGAGCAAGGATTCCGCCAGCAAACACCAAAGTTCTGTTTCTTTATGGTGAGCACCTTTTTATTCATTCATCACTTACGTCTCATTTAATAACTGAGCAAGGATTCCGTCAGCAAACACCAGAGTTCTGTTTCTTTATGGTGAGCACCTTTTTATTCATTCATCACTTACGTCTCATTTAATAACTGAGCAAGGATTCCGTCACCAAACACCAGAGTTCTGTTTCTTTATGGTGAGCACCTTTTTATTCATTCATCACTTACGTCTCATTTAATAACTGAGCAAGGATTCCGTCAGCAAACACCAGAGTTCTGTTTCTTTATGGTGAGCACCTTTTTATTCATTCATCACTTACGTCTCATTTAATAACTGAGCAAGGATTCCGTCAGCAAACACCAGAGTTCTGTTTCTTTATGGTGAGCACCTTTTTATTCATTCATCACTTACGTCTCATTTAATAACTGAGCAAGGATTCCGTCACCAAACGCCAGAGTTCTGTTTCTTTATGGTGAGCACCTTTTTATTCATTCATCACTTACGTCTCATTTAATAACTGAGCAAGGATTCCGTCAGCAAACACCAAAGTTCTGTTTCTTTATGGTGAGCACCTTTTTATTCATTCATCACTTACGTCTCATTTAATAACTGAGCAAGGATTCCGTCAGCAAACACCAGAGTTCTGTTTCTTTATGGTGAGCACCTTTTTATTCATTCATCACTTACGTCTCATTTAATAACTGAGCAAGGATTCCGTCACCAAACACCAGAGTTCTGTTTCTTTATGGTGAGCACCTTTTTATTCATTCATCACTTACGTCTCATTTAATAACTGAGCAAGGATTCCGTCAGCAAACACCAGAGTTCTGTTTCTTTATGGTGAGCACCTTTTTATTCATTCATCACTTACGTCTCATTTAATAACTGAGCAAGGATTCCGTCAGCAAACATCAGAGTTCTGTTTCTTTATGGTGAGCACCTTTTTATTCATTCATCACTTACGTCTCATTTAATAACTGAGCAAGGATTCCGTCAGCAAACACCAGAGTTCTGTTTCTTTATGGTGAGCACCTTTTTATTCATTCATCACTTACGTCTCATTTAATAACTGAGCAAGGATTCCGTCAGCAAACACCAGAGTTCTGTTTCTTTATGGTGAGCACCTTTTTATTCATTCATCACTTACGTCTCATTTAATAACTGAGCAAGGATTCCGTCAGCAAACACCAGAGTTCTGTTTCATTATGGTGAGCACCTTTTTCTTCGTTCATCACTTACGTCTCATTTTACCACATTCGTGTAGTATCATGAAATACACATTGTTACTATTAGAAAACTACATTACGTCAACTTTCGAGTTTTCCCGACTTTTTTTACCATTCAAGCCACTCTCTAAACATTTCTGGCACCAAGAAGAACAAATTTTGAAATCTCCAACTAATGAAACATTTATTTTTATATAAATAAATAGATTATTAGAAGTAAATAAATTGTACCAATTTTCGTAAAATAAGAATAATTTATTGAATATAGAACGATCTATTCAATATTTTTGGTATAGTATCAAGTTTTCACATTCACCAATTAATGTATTCATTGTCAGTAACGATTCAGCTTGTATTTCATTGCTTTGCTACTCCAATTCCTTTTTCATAAAATATTTTAAAAATGCCCAAAATATTCAACAATGTTGTTCCTCCACTGTTGTTGAAAAGTTTGGTTAATCTTTTGTTATGACCAGAATTATCGAATATTTTTGTCATTTAATTAAGTTGCGGCGCACAGTGTCTTCATCACATAGAACCGTTGGGAATTTTGACGATATATAAAATTAACACTTTTTATGGTTGAAAATTCTTGTTGAGGATTAGCTTGATGTGATTTGAATGTATGATCTATTTGAAGTAATTAAAATATTTTTTTTTTTATTGATTTTCAAGGCTTGTATCGTTAATATTGTTTAATTTATATGTAAAAGAACTTTTGGTTTTTATTTTTTTTTTCTAGTTTATTATTTTTTTTTTAAATATTTCTTGCATCGTGTATTTTTAGTGCGTCAAAAATAAAGAGTATAAAAATTGTGTATATATTTTTAAATTTAAATATAATTTGTCCACCTGTATCCTTCAGGAAAGCAAAAACTATTTTACTAGGAAGTTGCAAAATTTCAGCAGCGAATATTTGCAGGAAGTTAGTTTTCATTATTTTTATTTATTAATTTAAGAGAGATAATTTTTATTATTTACAAGCTGTACCCCGCCACGTATTCTGGATAAGTCTGTCTGTGCAGATAGAGAAACAACAGCGCTTGTTGCTTTTACGTCCAACAGATGAAGCTGTTTTTAAAAAAAATGTTTGTTTTTTTAAAAGCATGTTTGTCCAACAGATTGCGCTGTCTTTTTTCCAAAAAAGCATGCACCTGTCACAGGTGATATCTATATAATGTGGGTAAATAAAAACACACACATATTCGAATGCAACGTTATGTCAACATTTCAAAGCAATCATTGAAGAACTTTTGGAGATTTGAACAAACGAACAATTACATTTTTGTTTATTAGGATTTGATTTTATTTTTGGATACAGAGAGCTGTATCATAAAGATAGATTATTATTATCGATGTCTACCAATGTTTTCAGTATTTTTTTATTTTTTATTTTTTTTTATTTATTCTAAAATAAATTAGTTTTACAAAGGTAAAGTACATTGTCCTCCACGCTAGGAGTTCACCTGTGTTGTGGAGGACTTTTTCAATTGTAAAGTTATATACATAATAGTAAACAATACAGTGGCGATTAGTTACACAGAGAAATTACAAATTAAAAAATTACACATTTCAATTTCTAAAATCTTATCAAATCTCAAGGTTTTTTTAGTGAAACATTAATCTCAACGTTCATAAAAAGCATGGAAAACTTATAAAATATTTTTTTTCATTAATAATAATAAATCACTAAAATAACACAATTTTCTTATTTCAGATTTTTTTCATTACCTTTACCTTAATTTCAGGAACTCAATTTTGATTTCTCTAATGCTACATTTACTAAGAAGGATTTTAAAAATTTTCATGAAAAAATAACAAACACTTTTTCATAAATAGACCATGTCCGCAAAAACACCTTTTCGCGACACCGTGCGGCGGTCCGATCGGACATGGTTGTGCATTTGTACAGTGCTACCATAAAGCCATATCAATTTGTAGATAAGCAAGATAATATATGAAATGGCTTACCAAGCTAGTATGTTCTTCAAACACTCCTCGTAAGACACTTTAAACGGACCTTCAATTCTGACTTATTCGGTTATTCAATTTAAAATTGTGTGATTTCCTGTGGCAGATCAATTAGTAGTGATTCCTGTAAACTTGGTTTGGAAGGCCCTCCGGTAACGTGTCCGATATATTATTTTGAGGTGAGTTTTTTCATTTGTTTATTTACAAATACATACACACGACATGTACTTGTGGGTACCACCTTAACACCACCACCTTTCTTCTGAGGTAGACATTTTTCAGATAAACTTGGTGACTTTAAGATTGCAATTACTATTTTTTCCTTGCACAACTTAACCCTCTACTGCATGCATTTTTTTCAGAAATTATAAATTCAGTGTGGGGTGATTTAATTACCAGAAACACGAATACGCTGTCAATTTTTTTTAGTATCAACTTTCCAGTTAGGCGGACCAGAGCATTTAAAACATAAACCGAATAAAATTGTGGAGTTTTATATTTATTTAACGTATTTACAAAATATGAATACCAAAAAAATAATTTATCAGGCTTGTTGAGGAAGCCAATGAAGCGTGTTTTTTGTAGGAGAATAGCACGATTTTAGGTTACATTTAATGCAAATGTTTGTGTTTCGGAAGTAAATTTTGTAAAATTGCACTAACTCTTCCCAAATCAGTCCCAAACGCACCAGTGACCCACCTGGTCATAGAGTATATCTTCCGTTGGAAGGTATGCTCTCTTTGCTGGCTTAGGAGTGGCCTTTGGTGATGCATTGAATGGTCTGCCAACTCTGTCTAGTCTAATAGAAGCTCTATGTTTTCCCTCTCTGGATGGATCCCATGGTAAAATTCTGAGTACGTGTTGCAATTTCAATAGATACAGAAGAGACAACAACTATATAATGCACGGGCCACTCATGACTTTAAGATATGCGTTGTTCTTCTTCTGCCATGATACTCGGTGATGGCCGATTCATATTCTCTGCTTGACATATAATTCAACTAAGCAATACTGCCATCGTTGCTATATAAATCACATTCTCCACCTTAACACCGGTGCCTTCATCATTAGAACCGAAATCATCAGTTATGCGATATCTTCACTAGACAACTTTTAAAAATGGTGTCGCTGACATGACATGCCTAAAAATTACAATTATTGTTAATTTATCTCAACAAAACAACATAGTGTACAGTAATGTACTATCAATCAAATATAACTAATCACAAAAATGTAGTACGTACATGGTGTGTACTATAAATATAATATAAACAGGATAATTTAATTATTGCACTGCGTACATAGGTCCGCCTAGAGGCGGGTAATGAAATCAGTGAATTCTTAGTACCTACACCATAAAACAAAACAAAAAACAAATAACATAAATGTACTTATAAATATTTTTTTCAGCTCTATAAAAAGTTTTAAAGCATTTAATATGATTTTTTAAAGTTTACTCGATCTCACAAAATAATATTTCGGGCGCATTCGACAAATTCTGGATTCTATTGCCACTTACTGGCGGGTTATAAATGCGATAGCAGCGCCACCTATGCCAATGTGCTCAGTGAAGCTCGCTTATAAACAGTTGCTTGATTGTTTTTATATATGACTACAATTACCGCTCACGTAAAGTCCCTCCTAAAGGCGGCGAAATGCATTAGAGGGAATAATAATTAAAAAAAAATAAGTTCTACGAATTAAACGCAAAAATATTTAATATATATCAGTTTTCTTAGAAATTGATATAGATAACGATTAAGGATTACCTGTTCGGTGTAATTGAATATGCCGATTATTTATTAAAAAGCAACCAGCTAATCAATCAAACATGTTTTCAAGTAATGATTCAATGATATTTTTTTAATATAATTTATTGTTTACACACTTGTCGCTAAGTCAGGGCAAAACAAAGAGCATCGAGATCTGTTGTTGCCCCCGTAATCCACATTCACCTATCTGACATTTTTTTCCATCTTCTAATATAAATCTCCCAATGTTCAGGCAGAGTATTGGAAATTGCTAGTCAATTCAAGGGAGCCTGCTATGCTTCAATACATAGGACTATCTTATCAAAACCGTGCTTTTGACAATTGCATTTCTTCAAAGAGCAATTTCCTCACTTATTCGAATGAGGATTGGACATTGTTACGTTCCTTCTGAACTTTTTAAAATTGAGCTAGACTACTCAGATTGTACATTATGTGGTCTAGAAATGGGAATTTTAGATCAAAGCCTTGTCCAAAAATGATTTCTCTCCATACAACATCTCATCTCTTCTAAGTCTGAACTCGTCTCCAATCTTCCATATAATTTTGAAATTTGCCAATTTTAACACAATTAATGTATTCATTCCCCTTCCCTCTCTCCACATTTTTAAATGATGGCCTAGAACACCCTTTAAGGGTGAAAGTTAGAAACATTAGAAAAAAATCTGGGCCTCGAATTTACACTAAAATAATTACTAATAATAATTTATTCCCGTAATTGATTTGAAAAACAGAAAACATTTCTCTTTTGAAGTCAAATGAAATTAAGGAGAAGGGATTCTGGGAAGGAAAAAGGTATGAGTGGTGGGTAAGAATCTGAGGGTCAGTGTATCCTGGAGCTACAGTCGTATGAATCCATCCCTCCCAATCAATCCATCCCTATGCAAGGCGATGACCGCAATCCCAATACAAATCGTTCGCAATTATTATTTCTACGCACTCGGTCAGTTACTCTATTTAAGATTTGAATTGTGAGGGTAGCTATTTTGTTATCCTAATACGTGCATTACTCGCAAAAGTTAAGTTCCGATTACACTAGACAATTAATTACATGTTTCGTTGCTGTGATTAAAACCAAGTGGTTTAAAAAACTTTATTAGAATTTTTTTCTTAGATTATTCAAAAGCTCCGCGGTATGTACGTGGAATACGGTGCATTTTATTAGGTAGGTACCTATTATCCATTTGAATACATTTTCTTAAAATTTCCTGAAATGAAAGAAAGACCAAATGATATTATTATTAACTAGCGACCTGCCCGGCTTCGCACGGATGCAATGAACTAATGTGACGTCATAAGATATCCGATCCGTTTTTTGGCGCTTTGCCATTGACAGTTTATGGTTCCTAAAAGCGAGTTGAGCAATAATTTTTAAAAATAATTTTACTTTGTGTTTTGCTTTTTTCATAAATATTTTATTGTAAACATTAATTTTTGCACAGCTTGCCGATTTAGCGACTTTATTAGATTATAGTAACTGTAAATGTAAACACGTTATCTTGAATCAGACTATACTGCCAGTGACTACAGAATCTCTATGTATAGAATGTATATACCTGTATTTTCATTATTTGTTTATTGATCTTAAGTTAGCTGATATCGTCGTATGTGCTAATAATTTTACAAACATACATTATTTGGCATAAATAACAAATGCTTAAACATATTAAATTTAAAAAAAAAACATCAATATTTGAGGTGGACATCATTTCTTAGTTCATTTCTAAAATGAATCATATTTTCAACCTCAACAATTTCATTCTGGATTAAGTTGTAAAGTTGGACGACCTGGCACATAAGAGATTTCTGGTGCTTGATTTCTTCCTTGTTAAATGTTAATCAATGTTTTGCATTTCTCTTCCCGTGTCCGTGTATATTATTGTAATTTATTTTTGCCTTTCACTCCCTTAGACATCATCCTAACGTTTATCTTATGTATCAAAATAAATACGTTCAAATATATGGTTTGCTTCACTATCATCAAATTAAGTTCCTTTAACATGTCTCTTATCCGTGTGTATAAAATTAAGCTCTTTTTATAATATAGTTGTTATTGTAATTCTAAACCTGCAACATTGAATGTTTGACCATGTGACTTATTAATGGTCATTGAAAAATACAGTTCTACAGAACAAAAATGTGCATCCACCCATAGGTGAGTACTTGTTGCGCAAATCGCGCCTTGTTCTGTCTAATGGTTCCACGGAAGTCTTGTTCGACATGGTAGTTTTGGTGGGCAGTCGCGCAACACTCTTGGTACCATCAGTAGCACTAGGAGTTTGAATGTTGCGTGTGCGGAATGACCTCCTTCCAAACTTTTTACCAACAGATCTGACTTTGAATAGGAGCAAATTGACGAAACATGTTTTCCCATTCTTCTGGAGCACCAATGAAAAATATTTTTTTTCTTCGTTTCTATCAATCGATGTTCATAACGCAACTTTTTTTGGTCGATGGTCAAATTGAGATCGAACTTGTAACTGTTTTGATTGATCATAGGACGTTTCTCTTGTGTATTCGGCACTGGTAAAATCCGAGTTTGCTTTATTGGTTGGCATCGGCGGCCCAAAATCCCTAATAGACTTATCCGAAAGTAATTTGAAAAACGTTTCAATTCAAATAATGCTTCGTCAAAGATGTTTTGATTAGGTATATTGAACGTCGTTTGATATCAACTCTTGACGTCACCGAATCAAAATGTCTTCACCCATATTATCTTGAAAACTTATTCCATAGAATTACAGAGTCAGTCACTTTACAAAACGCTACGATAATGGCAAACAAATACCTGAATGACCTAGCTGAACTGTAAATAGCAGCTTCTATTAATGTATTGTTCCAATAAAAGTCATCTGTATAGAGACCCATTGCTTTGCATGATGCTTGATGTTGATGTTATAAGTAACTCCTTTAAAAGTTTTGATGTGTGCAAAAGATATTGGGTCTTTTACAATATGCCCTAATATTCTTCAGTAAGAACATTCGCTCTTGTTGGGATGAATCACATAGACAATCCAAAGATCATTAGTTTTTTTAACTTCAGGAAAGCCGTATAATAGCTTGGAACTTTGTCACAAGTCTGTCTTTTTGCGAAATCTTCTAGAGCACATAACTTTAAAATTTTGTTAATTTTACATCCCGCAGATTAATAACAACATCATTAATGCTGTTTTCAGTGAAACAAACCCTCTGTCCACTGTCTAAATGAACGGCATCGTGAGAAATCGTGGGTGCCCGGTCATCAACGTTGAATGATAAAATCCTCCATACTACTTTGGAGCTGCAGACGTAACGACCATATTAATATTTCTCCACTTCATTTGGTGATTGTATGCTGAACGTAGCTTGATCGGTACCTTTATTCATATATTTATTAACATGTTGGGTTGATTTTACTGAACAGCACAACTCAACGTTAATGTGACCGTTGCAATTTTTTATAAGTAGTGAGTTATATGGAACGACCCACCGGTTGTCAATTCCAGGATTGTGCACAGTGACAGATTGTCTACCTTTCCTTTGGCGACCGTCGTCTAGTTTATATTTGTCGATAGTTTGGCACTGAAATGTTTTCGAAATTTTTTTAGAACATTTTCCTTCCCGCATGCATGGAGAATTACAATGTAAGGCTCCTCAAGGATCGTAGATCATGTGTTTTTTTACAATTACATTCGTATTGGGTTGGATCTTCTTTTTCATTCGGTAATTTCGCTGAAGTAACGCTGTCAATTTGATCAGGTCTAATTTAATTCACTAACCACACCAGCAGATGAACGTGTGATAAACCACGTTTCTGCCATTTTGTAGTGTTCATGTGGTGTTACGGTGAACCAAATAAATTAGCCTTATTTATTAGGTATAGTTTCTGTAATTTTAAATAGAATAATCTATACAGTATATCGTAAATATTGATTTATAAATATTGCATTTGGGCGTGCGGCGGACTGTTTGTTGCGAGTGATTTTTCAAAATGCGATATCTTCTAAGATATTACAACCATTTTTATCTACATTTTAAGCCAAATGTAACTAAAATGAGCAATTGGATAAGGATTAAAACTTTATCGGTCGAAAACGCTTCGTAAGTCTTTTTTTTTGCTGCGCGTAATTTTAAATTTATGATAAACGCCCAACATAACTAACACGTTTATTTTTTTTTTTAATTTTATTGAAACATATAAACAAGGTTACAATTTTTTTACAATATAAACACTAATATTTCAATCACTCTCCTAATAAAGCAGCTGCTTGTGTTTAGGAGAGGACAACAAAAATATTTTTACATTTGTTTAAATTAAACAAAAAATATTAGTAATAAAACAAAAAATAACAATAAAAGTAATAAAAATATAGGTTAGTTAATAAATGATTCAAAGAATTTAAAAGGCAAAAACATATTTCTAAACAATAAGTAAAGTTATGAGGTGGTACAAGAGTATTTTAATTTTTTTTTTTTTTTAAATATTTTTCGTAGTTTTCTTCCGATCGTATATCAAGGGGTAATTTATTAAATAATTTTACACCCTTGAATATATAGTGATGTTGTGCTGTTGTGGTTCGTGCTAGTGGCACGGTTAGTCCTCCAACAGATATTATTCTTTTGCTAATATTCAATTGTGGTAAATTATTTTTACTAAAGAAATCTTTATGTATTTGTAGAAGTGCAATTTTGTCATAAATTTTTGTAAGTGGGGGAACCGGGAAATCTTTAAAAACATTTATAGTTGGGTAGTAATATGGCTAGTATTTTTTTAATAGTTTCCAGTGGGAGTAGGGATGATTTATATGCACCCCCACAAGCCACGATTCCATATTGTAGGACAGAGTGCGCCAGTGCATAATAAATATCTTTTCGTATTTTTAATGATACAATATTTCTTAGTCTAAAAAATATATAGATTAGTTTTCTCATTCTGTCTACTGTGGAATTTATTTGACTTTTCCATTTGATGTTATTATCAATAATTATTCCAAGATATTTTATTTCTTTTTTACTACTAATGTTTATACAGTTTGAATTACAGGGTGCGAATTAAAGGAGGCAATTTCTTTCGTGAATTTTTATGTTTTGATTTACATTTGAGTTATTCCCTGTTAGGCTATAAGGTATAAAATGGGTTTTTTCGACATTCAGTGTCAATAAGTTTTCGTCAAACCATAGTTTAACGATATTTATTGCATTATTAGCTGATACTACGACCTCATTCCAAGAATTTCCTTCAATAGTTATCACTGTATCATCTGCGTAAGATATGATGTTTCCAATGATTGGGAGTTGAAAAAGTTCATTTACATATAATATAAATAGTAAAGGTCCCAAAACAGTTCCTTGTGGAATTCCAAAATCTATATTTTCTATTTCACTTAATTCGTTGTTTACTTTAACCTGTTGAGTTCTTTGATAGAGATAACTTTTTAACCATGTTTTAGCTTTGCCAGTAATTCCTATATTATTTAGTTTATTAATTAATTTTGAATGTGAGACACTATCAAAAGCTTTACGGAGGTCAATGAATATACTTAAGCATTTTTTGCCTCTATCTAATGTTTTGTAAATAAGCTTAGTTAATTCTGCAATTGCGTCTTGTGTGCTAAGTTTATCTCTGAAACCGTATTGACTAGGGTTAATACTTTTTTGGTTATCTGTATAATCAGTAATTTGTTTTTTTATTACTTTTTCGTGTATTTTTGCAATGTTGGATAATAAGGATATTGGGCGGTAATTGTTTATTTCTTTTGAATCTCCGGATTTATATACTGGGATTATAATGGCTTTTTTGTAGTTAGACGTGAATATTCAGTATTTAGTACTCACATTAATTATATGCGCAATCGGTTTAGTTAGAAAATTGCAGTATTTTTTCAAGATTTCTGTAGTTATACCGTCGTATCCTGGCGCACTACCATTTTTAAGTGATTGTATTATGTTTTCAATATTTTTTTCTGAAGTCGGTTTAAAAATTGAAAGATTGCTATTTGTTATTTTATCTTCATGTATGTCATCAGGTTGATAATTTTGGTCAATTTTATATGCAAGTTTTTGACCGACGGTAGCGGGATAAGGATTAATATTATATTGGTCAAAATAGCTTCGCAAATTAAGCATTATTTATGTCAAAGATAAAAATTATTTTTATTTTATATTTATTTTATTTAATTTTATTTGGGAAACAAACAGTTATACAAATATATTTTAATAAAAATCATTTTTACCATGTTGCATAAACCAGTAAAGTTTCCACAGAAGATTCATTATATATATAGGTAGAAAAACATATGAATATAAATAATACAATACAATATAAATACTAACTAGTAGAAAAGGTAAATCTCCAAAAAAATTAAAATAAAAAGACTACAGATTCAACCTATACAAAAACAATACACACACTAAAACTATTAAGTTTCCCGCAACGATCGAACGCTACTCTCTTAGGAATGCTATGAATCCTGCGAGGTTCGTATTGAACACATCGATATTTGTGCATAATCTATTAAAGGTGCTACAGCTTCTTCTTATAAATACATTTTCAAGATAATTAGTATTGCTCTTAGGAATATAAAATGTGTCCGGAGATCGAGTTACTCTTAATGGACATCTGAAATGAATATTTTGTAAAAGGTATGGGCTATCAATAAAATAGTGGATTATCTTTTATAGCATTACTAGGTCTCTGATATCTTTCAATCGTTTACCAGAAGAAATCAGAAGCATTAATGATAAAACCCGAATACTGCTCTCTGTCAAGAGACACTTTAAAAATATTCTGAAAAAAAAAAAACTACTGTCACTTAATTAATCTCACAAATATCCTTAGTTTTCCATAGCTTCCTTTCTTTTTAAAAATTTAATAAATAATATATTATCCTTCACTACTTTCCAAAGAAATATTACAGCAAACATACATTTATGTACAATGAATTATTTAAGTACTAACTAACAACAACATTTATGTACACTCCCCTTCCATACACAAGCAAATGCTTTCAATGGAAGAGTAGTAAAAAACCAATGATGTAAAATGAATTATGTCCCATGTAAAACATATTATTAAAAATAAAAAATAATTATAAAAAAAAAAAAAAAAATATCTTTAATAAAAAACTTGAGTGGAAAATCTCATGGCTTAACTCTTTAGGCCTTTGCCATATTTTGACAGAAGGTCGGAGTATTTCTGTTTTTCAATGAAATCTAAATAACTGGAATATTTCTGAACGTATCTGAAAACTAAGAACCGCTTTTAAAATGTGATAAAATACGATTTCTAATTTTATTATTTTAAATAAACATAAAATTTACATATATTTAAATTTGGAATGTTAGCATAAAAAAATTCTCATCATGACAGTAAGGCAAATACTAGGATTTCTATGAGACCACGTGAGTTGTTGCCAATAGCGAACAAATTGTCACAATGACAGTAAGGCAAATGCTAGGATTTCTACGGGACCACGTGAGTTGTTGCCAATAGCAAATAAATTCTGACCATGACAAAATGAAACAAGCAGTAATTGTTGAATGAAACACTAGTATATATTGAATTATTTCGCGGATAAGAGATAAGCCGCCATAGCTCAGTGGTCAGAGCTGTCGACCGGAAATCGAAGGGACACGGGTTCGAGTCCCGTTGGCGTCATGTATCTTTTATCAGGAGATTTTTCAATGTGGATGAGTGTTTCAGGCGAATAATTATTGCTTGTAAAATAATTGTTACGTTCTGACATCACAACCACTCTACGTAAGTAATATTTCTATATCCTACAAGGTCTACAATCACACCATTTCTCGCGGAGTAATGAAATTTTAAATTATTTATTATGTACGGTCGTGGATGTATTTTTGCACTTTGGTTCAATACAATAACATCAATGACGAGATGAAAATTTTTTATCTAGTGTTCTTCAATATTAAAAGTGGCAATCTATTAATAAAAAAAGTCTCTATTTCCACAAAAAAAAAACAGCGCCGGTTGAAAAAAAACGTAGGCTTTTTGAGACTGGTGACTGGTGACGCCAAACGTTACGTCCGTAGATTTGGTGCGATTTTGGGAGACCCGGAAAATTCAAACTTTAAAATTTTGTTTAACTAAACTAACTATACCCATGAAAAATACAGGTATTTGAGTAAGGTCATTTTTGATTAAAAATAAATTAAAAAGGGACTGGGGTTCCCAATTGTAGGATTGATAATTATTGCATGTTAGCTAAAATGCGCACTCTTGTTAAGATCGCTGAGAAATTTAATCAAAAGATATGCAAACTTCTGATAAATATTATTTTTTAATTAGCAGGTAGCATTATGCTGATTCGATCTTATCTGATTTCTCGATAAGTTTAACACTAATTGAATACGTAATTAGAATAATTCCCTGAATAAATATATTATATTATAGGTAGGTAGGAACCTACTTTATTGGTTATCTGTTCTTCACACAATCAGCTTCAGTTTTGAAAATGTAAATTCAAATAAATTTCCGATATTAATAATATAATAACAGGTAGGTAATTGATTTTATTTTTGAGCACAGGTGTTAGGTGGGTATGTTGTCCCTTTTCTACAGGTGTTACAATGGAAGATGCTCTGAGGAACTAGCGTCATTGATCCCTTTGGCACCGATGCACAGTCATGTATACCATTACGACTCGTTCTTGAGTTTAACAGCAAAAAGTCCCTCCACAAAGATGACATGGGCCCTGAGGGAAATTATTTTCCTCAGGGTCTCCTGTGTGGAATTGACGTAAAAATATATGTAGTCGTAGGACAAACAACCGAAATTATTATGTTTGCTGACATTTAGCATAATTTCCACAGAAAGTTTTATTTAAAAAAATAATTATATCTCTGATTTGTCAGATTTGAAATGGCTTCGTAGTTTTTTTCTTAATCAGTCAGGCTACGCCGTGTCATTTTAAAATGAATGTTTTCTTACTTTTCTAAATAATTATAAGGTTTATTTATTTATTATTTAATAATTAAACAGTTTACAATGTATAATAATATTTGCTAACAATAATGATATATAAAAATTAGTTTTCACATTTAAAAAAAAAAAAATTGTTGATGTTTCTCTTTTATGGAAGCAGACGCTCTGTGAATATACAATTAATCGGCTCACCTATAGGTGAGCCAAGGTTATATTTATACAGGTTACAGGTTTCATTTATACAAGTAACCCACCTAAAATATATAAATATATATATCAGCCTTCCGATGTCTTTTTCGTTTGTTTTCAGGTAAATAAGTAAAATTTATTTTAAATTAAAAATATTTAAGTATTTAAAAAATCGTGGAATTTTTTTTATTGAAGTGAAACTTCTTTACGCGCGTTATGCATTATGCGCGCAAGACTCTCGTCGTGAAGAACCGAGGTTCGATCCCCGCTTAAAATATTTTTGTTTTCTTTTTGTGATTTTTTTAATACGAGGAAAAGTGATAAAATTGATGCTCTCGTGCTGCGACTTTTAGATATTTTGAGTATATGATATTTTGGTTTAATACGTAATAACCGCGGTCTAGAGGCAGAGCGTTCGACACTCGTTATGCAGGACCCGGGTTCGAATCCCATATTTTTTATAAATTTTAATTTTTTTTTATCAACTATTTGAAATAATGTAGTAAAAAATTAAATAAATTTGTTAATTTACATTTAATTTACTTTACGGTACCTATATGATATTTTTATCCAAATATAGCTTACAAATCCAACCGGTAGAGTCGCTCGGTATTTTGATTAATTATTTTTTATTTTGAATCATTAAAATTACTAATCAATTCCAATAACGCCCCATCGCGTGAAATATCTCTCCTCGCGGTCTAGAGGCAGAGCGTTCGACACTCGTTATGCAAGACCCGGGTTCGAATCCCATATTTTTATAACTTTAAATTTTTTTATCACATGCTTCTTATAAATATGTCAATAGACAGAAAAAAAGAGAGAGAGATGAATACTAAAAGTTTCACTTCCGTCGTGCGTAGGCTTGCCACACACTGTATTTTTTTTTACCATAATGAAGAATCACCTCTCAAAGTTAGTGCACTTTACCCCGGTGTTTATATTATATATAATGATAAAATAAATATCCATAGTTGTGTTATTTGGATATTTTTACAATAAAAACACATAAATTTGTTTTTATTGTAAATTATGATGAGCCACAAAGTGAATGCTTTTTACAATTATAGATATTTTTATTTCACCATTATAATTTTTTTAAATACGATCAAAAGTCTTAAAATGAATTAATATATTTTTGAAAACAAATGTTATATTCTCGGTATTTAACATAATAAACAAAATTATTTTTTTTTTAAGTTTCTTTATTCAAAAAATTATTAGTTACATGCATTGAGGAATTTTTCGACCACCATGCTAGGCACATGCCCGTGTTATGGTGGTCGATAATGTCAACGTTATCCTTTTCCTTTACAGGGTTGATAAGCCAACTAATGACGGATAAGAATGTCAAAATGTGACTTTAGTGAAAATTCGTCAGTTTTCAGAATATTGGCACTTTTTTAAATTTCGTGAAAATCAACACATTAGTTCAATTTTTCGCGTGCCACAGCTACAAAGTTCCAAATTGTTAGTGCTTTAAGTATTTTTCATCATTAAAGTACATTTCAGTATTTTTTAAATAAATTAATTGTTATATTTCAGAAAAGATCAAAAAGTAAGAAGGAGCGATGGAAGTATTTGAAAACTGGATCAACGAAAGTGAAGGACATACAGCCAATGAGAAAGATTCTCCGTCATGCGAGGCGCAAGGATTAGGATTCAAGAATGCGGAGGATACCACAGATTTGAAGGACAGCAACTTGGAAAAAAGCGACTCTTTTTACCAGAATTGGTCTCTTGGGGGATGGAGTGGGCTTGCAAGGAATTATTTTACTTGTAAGTTATTTCTATAACTAGTACACGTTTTTCTTTAGGTATTGTTACAAGTGGTTCGCAATGAGCTCCTTCAACCAAAGCATTATTCCAAATAAGACTAATATTGGCATTGACTTCTCGGTGAAAGCTTAAGTTCAAAGAGGCCACACAGGAGGCCCTAAAATAATTTCCCTCGGGGCCTATGTCATCTTTGGAGATGTCGTGTGGATGGTCATTTTAAGGAAAGGAAGATCTGGGAAGGAAAAAAGTATGAGGGGTGGGTAGGAATGTAGGGGTCAACAACTAACCCGATGCTTAGTCACCTAACGTAGCGAACCACTTGGGGTGACCTATGGCAGAGGTGTTGGTTATCCAATAAATGATTCCCGGGGCGGCGGTACCCATACCTTCCTTCCAAATTGAGTTATGTTAGCCTCTCAGAAGCTAAACCTATCGTACACTGCGCAGGGCCCGCAGATACTGTAATATGGCTAGTTTGTGGTACCCTAAAGATCCCTAATATTGTCTTCAGTAATTAAATATTATAATTTGAGGTTTTACTCATGAAGTTATTCAAAAAACAAACAATGAAACTAGTATGTTTAATTATATATTAAAGATCCTTAGATTTTTATGATTTTAGAGGCAACTTTGGAAATTTTTGTAAGTTAATGATAATTATTTACATAAGTTGCGTAAGAGACAACTTTTGCAAAGTTTTTGTGAGTTATTAACTCTTTAGAAAGTATAAAAAAATAATCATGACTAACCAACTATGGTACAACCACAGACATAGAAATTAATAGACGAAAAGATAATGGCGAGGGGTAAAATTAACTGTTGAAGAATGAAGGGAGTAAGGCTGACTGTGATTCGTCAATAAATCAATCTGACAGTAAATAGGCATCTCGCATTATAATATCACCATTTACTTCTTAAAAGTAAAATCTGCTTTTGAATGAATAGACATTTTTACATGAGAGCGCAAATTACTCGCCACGTTATGAACAAATTTGCGAAGTCCAAATTCGGCGAAAAAATTCGGTTCTATTTTCAGAGTCGAATATTTCGTTTAAGTATTTAGTTAAGACACTTTTATAAATGTTCATAATTTACTTCCCAGCAACCAACCAGCTTTGTGTTTCGCGTCCAGACGTTTCTCGATGTGATAGTATATGTTTCTAAAACTGATCTATATTATACGATGTGAATATGCTTAAAGTAAAGTAAAATAATGCTTATATATGGAATGTAATACGACAATTGGGTTTATTCTCTTTTTCACATCTATTTTTACAAGTTTTCATAGTACAAGTCAACATTTTGCCGTGTTATTTCGTAAAATGAACCGATGATGCCTCGACCATAGTTCGCACAAGAATGATGACGTCACGTTTTCAAATTTCACTTGAGGCCATACGCGAGCCCAGCCGGCTCCAATGGAACCGGTATGGGGAGTGGGGATAATACGCTTTTAATCACTTAGGGCAGGTCTACTAATATTCATATGTCTATGGGTACAACCAACAACTATTCATGTTTTAAAGACTTAACACACGTTGGGGTTCACAGAAACTGAAACAATATGTTTTCAAACAACCGGGGCATAATATTCGAAATGCCGGGGCACTATATACTTACTACCCGAAGAAAACTTACTGATCTGAAATACGGTTATTTATTTTTAAAAACTGATCAAATTATAAGTTTTCCTGTTAAAAATAGGACGTGGGCCTAAAACGAATGAATTGAAAGAGTTCCTAACAAAGTATCAGTCAAAAGCAAATGTTTTGTGAGGACGGCGGAACACGTGTTCATGCAAACACATAACAAATTATTATAAACAATAATTAGTCGCTTGAAATATGCATACAAATTGAAAATATCTCCTGAGTAAAAATAAATGCCGCCGACAGGAATTGAAACCGCGCCTTTTGATATCCAGTCAGGTGCTCTGAGACCACTATTGATATTTACATACTTAAATTATAGCATTCTGTAATGATATATGTAAGGAAAACAACACGTGTTCTCGATATATTCTGAATGACTAATATTTTATCATTTTTTGTCTGTGTAGCACAATCCCAGTTAACGGGTACGTATTGTAAACTTTTTGTAGCGAAATTTTAATTTATATACCTGATGACAAATTTGTGTTCCAACTTAAATTAATCGTTTGTAATTTAAATTTATTTTCATCAAAATGCATTTTGGATCATTTACATAATATATATCAACTTGTTTAAAAAGTAGGTAGGTAAGTAAAGCCAAAATTATTTTTAAATTTTATTTTTAAAGTTAACTCATATATAATTGCAAAAGTTGACTCTAAAATCATGAACAATCTAAATATTAAATTATAAAATAATTATATAATAATACAATAAATAATGAAATGATTATTTATTATTTAGTCGCCTATATTTTGTAAATTTAAAACACAAATAAATAAAATAGCTCATACCTGTTATAGAAATTTTGCTAACCTAATGATAAAATAACTTTTGTAGAGTATTTAGGAATCATATTCAAAATTAAGGTTTGTATATAAGTTCCTCTAAGTGTATAATACTATAATATATCAATGGTGCAATACAATCAAATTAACCATTTCTGATTGTTAGCAGAGTTTCCTCGGAATTTTAATGGTGTCACTGAAGCTCACCATCGTATTAATACAATGTTTTCTTGTCATATTTCAGTGACCAAAGAAAATGAACATGAAGAAGATAAAGACAAGGAGAAGGAGAAGAATAACGACGGGGAGAAGGAGGATTCTCTATTAAACCAGGAGCAAGAATTCGGAATCAACGATGCGGAGAGAGCCAACACTTGGAACAACAACTTGGAAGAAAGTAACCACGATTACGAGAAATCGTCTCTTCAAAGATTGATTGGGAGTTCAAGGAGGGTTTTGTCGGGTGAGTTCATTATTTATTTATTTATTTATTTATTTATTTATTTATTTATTTATTTTTCATGTTCTCCGTAAAACGGTTATTCACCAATACATTATGGAGAAGATTACAAATTAGACAAAAAGTATAGCAAAACACATAAAAAGGTCAGTTTCACTACTTTGTGACATACGTCAAAAGATAATTGTTAAACTGCCTGTAGGTTACGTTAAAAATGTCGATGGTCAATGCAGACTCGTTGAGCAGTTAAGTCGCTCTGTTTACTGGGGCGTTCTGATAGGCAGAAGTCCTCGCTTTTGGAGCATAAAAAAGGGTATGGGACCTTCCACGAGTGTACTTGTCTGGGACATATAAGTTAATCTCTTTCAAAATAGGTGGATTATGTATAGTTCCAG
Organism: Hesperophylax magnus; assembly: GCA_026573805.1. Taxonomy (NCBI): domain Eukaryota; kingdom Metazoa; phylum Arthropoda; class Insecta; order Trichoptera; family Limnephilidae; genus Hesperophylax; species Hesperophylax magnus. The sequence goes on from JAIUSX010000046.1 coordinate 28,682,797, forward strand.
AGATTATCTTAAAAAAATGTTTTCCTAAAAATTTTTTTCGGCGGGCTTCTAATGTATTAAGATCGAGCATTCCTGCTAAGAATAAGGATGGATACAGGAAAGGGTAGTACATATATTCCTTCATATATAGGTAACGCATGAATCTCTTTTGTAATTTTTCTATTTCGAGAATATGGTTTTGCTCAGAAGGGGCCCAAATAATGGAGCTATATTCCAAGATACTGCGAACAAGTGCTTCATACGTTCTTCGGATTGCGATTCCGTTGGTAAATGATCTTGAATTACGAAGAACAAATCCAAGCATTTTGTTGGCACGGGAGACAATATCAGATATATGGGATTTGAAAGAGAGATTTGCTTCAAAAATTACGCCAAGGTCTCGAATCTCATTTTTACGTGTTAATTCATGTTTATTAATGTGGTAGGGGAACAGGAATGTATCTTTGGACCTTGTAAATGTAACGATACTGCATTTCTGAATACTGAAGGGTAAGTTGTTCAGTTCCGACCATTTGACAAGAGAATCAAGATCGTTCTGCAGAAGAATGGAATCGATGTAACTTTTGATTGCTTTGAAAAGTTTTATATCGTCAGCAAAAAGGGGATATTTTGAGTGGTTTATAGTGTTGCCAATGTCATTGATGAATAAGAGAAAGAGAAGGGGTCCTAGATTCGATCCCTGGGGAATCCCGGAGTTAGTTTTGTATTCGTGAGAGATATGGTGTCCGTAACTGACATACTGACGACGATTGCGTAAGTAGCTAGCCACAAAAGCGAGGAAATTCTGAGAGAATCCGATGTCACTTAATTTTTTTAATAAAATATCATGGTCGACTTTATCAAATGCTTTCTCGAAGTCTGTATAAATCACATCAACAGGTACAAAATTTTCAAATGAATTATTAATATAGGTAATGAGATTCATAAGATTCGTTGAAGGTGACAGTGTGGGACGAAATCCGTGCTGATTTTCGGTGAGTGCGTGTTTTGTTTGGTTATATATCTGTGAATAAATTATGGTTTCTAAAAGTTTTGCGGGTGCTGACAACACAGCTACAGGTCTGTAATTATCTATTTCTGACTTTTTAACCCTTTGTGGTCGTTATTTCTTCAACAGGTTGGAAGTTGTTTGTAATATTCTTTCCACAACCTTTAAAAATATATATTATTAGCTCTAAACAGGAGGCCCTAACAAAAATAATTTCCCTGATGACCTCGTGACCTATGTCAAGTTCGGAGGTCATTGTTTCCAGTGACGGACGCACGAATCCATCTCTGTCACTCTGGTACGGGTCGATAGGTCGATAGAGTTCTGTTGGAGAGGTCAAAGGGTTTCACTCAACCAGTGTATCCCGATCCGGCACCTTGACATACCTCACCCTATGAAGCCGAGCACCCCTGCTAAACTACCAAATGTAGCGAACCCCTTATCATTGTTCGTAGAGTCACAAATTACATGAAAAAAATACTAACTAACTAACTAACCATCACGCCGTTTCCCCGCAGGGGTAGGCAGAGAGGACGGACCGCCAAACAACTCGGTCTTGGCACTCACTCCTTGCCTCATTCACATTCATACATCGTCTCATACATACTCTTCTATTGTTCTGACTCTTGACATGGCCCGACTCAAGTGTCTGATTCACTTGGTCGTGCCATGTCTTCCTCGGGTGTCCCCGACTTCTGCTACCATTCACATTTGCATCGTATATTCTCCTTACACTCCTTTCTTCGCTCATTCGCTCTACATGCCCAAACCATCTAAGCGTCCCTTTCTCGATCTTACTCATTACGCTTATATCAGCCTTGCACTCTTTGCGGATCTCCACATTCCTCACACGATCATACATGGTTTCACCACACATACGCCTCAGGGATCTCATTTCAACAGCATTCAATATACTTTAATCCTTTCTTTGCCAGTTCCATGCCTCACTTCCATACATCAGGGTAGGTACCAGCACTCCATTGTGGACTGCTAACTTCGCTTCTTTGGACAATTTTTTGTTAGCGCCAACTGCGTTCAGTCCTCCATTAATGGAGTTACCTGCATTTACTCTTCTTCCAATATCTCTGTCAGCCTTCCCATCTCTCGTAAACATGCTTCCTAAATACACAAACTCATCCACCTGCTCCAAGTATTCCTCATTCACAGCTATATTGCACACTGTTTTCGCACTCTCTCTTTCAAACACCATTACTTTAGACTTACTTACATTCATCATTAACTCATTCTTCATGCATACTTCGTTCATCCTAGACACGAGAGGCTGCAGATCATCCATACTATTAGCAATCAGCACCGCATCATCAGCATACAACAGGCAACATACTTTCAGATTACTCAAATTCGCACCCAATCCCACCTCTTTCAACTCTTGCATACAATTATCCATGTATAGATTGAATAACCACGGTGACATAACGCAGCCTTGTTTAACACGTTTTGTGATATCAAACCACCCCTTAAAACCACCGTTCACCCTTACACATGCAACGCTTCCCTCATATAGAGACGCAATTGCCCGAGTCAGATTTGTATTCACTCCATACTTGGTTAACACCTTCCATACCTTTTTCCTGTCGACTCGGTCGTATGCTTTTTGTAGATCTACAAAGGCACAGAAAAGTTTCTGGTTTTTTGCCAGAAACTTCTCGGTGAGCATACGCAATGAGAAGATCTGGTCCGTGCACCCCCTTCCACTCATAAAAGCACCTTGCACATCCCATATTTTATCCTTTGTTTCCTTTCTTACCCTTCCAATCAATATTCTACCATACAGCTTGCCAACTGAACTTAGCAGGCTAATAGCCCTATGATTCCCACATTCCATACGTGACCCTTTACCTTTGTATAATGGCATGATTACTGCCCTTCTCCAATCTAAAGGCGTGTAACCTTCCTTTAAACATTGGTTAAAAAGATTGCACAACCATGTGAGAATTATTCGGCTACCTCCTACCAATATGCAGTTTTAACCTCAAATGTGCTGGCGGTGTCATGTTGACATTGTTAATATATTAATAATATTATATGAGCACTTCAGTGGTGATATACTACATTAGGCTCCGATGCAAGCTATATTGTATGTTCTACATGGCGTGAAGGACATTGAAGGCATCCGGAACTCTTTATACCTTCAGATATCTTTGTGACGTGTGTCCGTAACCCAGGCAATGAGAGCACTCCAGTAGTGATATAATCCAATAGGCCCAGTCAGGCAATATGCAACAGGCAGGCTGAATTGTATGTTCTTCAATTCAGTGAAGGCATCCGGGACTCTTAATACTTTCTAGGCATATTTGTGTTGTATGGCCATAGCCCAGGCAAACATAGCACTAACTCCAGTAAAGGCCGTATTTTATATTATTCTTCAACGCAGGAGTGGATGCAGACTAATACGTGTGCTCTCGGAAATCCAATATTGATTCATGACCTGTGTACTACACCTCGCCTTCATGCTGGTGTTGTTGAAGAATATATTCGGAGAATGGATCAATTTTCTCGCTCTCCATTTTTTTACAGATAAAAGTTCTATTTTGTTACTTACCCAAACTTTAGCACCACGTGACCAAACTCTAGCACTATGTGACTAAATTTTAGCACCATGTGACTAATGCATGATAATGCATTTTGTTTCAGGAACACGGGTCATCGAAATTGACGTAAGTTTACTGATGAGCGATGGGCAGTTAGAACTACTGAAAACAACGCTCCTCAAATACTCGGACAAGCAGTGTCCAATGGACTTGCTGGATATGGAGCCACATCCGAGCATTAAAACCTTGGCGACCTTTGCCGAGTTGATCTACATCAATAAGAATCCTGAGGAACTAGACACAGCTTATGGGGGTAAGATCCTGTCGGATAAACTATCTAATCTCCAGCTATCAGGCTGGAAACTTCTGATAACCGCTAATAATACAAAGTTGTCCAATGGCTATTTTGGCGCAACTTTTTATCACGGCGGTTTGCAACAAGTGGTAGTGGTCCATCGCGGAACTGCTCCCTTATGTTCTGGAGCTTGGTATACAAATATAAAAGGCATCTTCGGCACCAACTACACCTCCTGTATGAATTCGTCTATAACGTTTATAGATTGTATACGTCAAGTAATTAATTCAGTCAATAATCAACATAATAGGCACTACACACTCACAATTACGGGACATTCACTGGGGGCCTGGCTTGCTCAGATAACTACATACTCAGTGAAATATTTAGCCATTCAACGTAAAGGAAGTCTAAGTAGCTTAGAACCGAACCCCGCGGGTGGAATACACGCAAAAACTGTCGGTTTTGATAGTCCGGGTGCCAGGGACATGTTGGAACTAGTACTGGATGATAATTACAACAGGTATGAGATGAATGTCCCCCGCTTAGACGGACTGGACATTAATCTCTACCTGTCGGCCCCGAATCACATCAACACTTGCGGCGTTCACATTGGAAGGATTTATCGTGTTCATATTGACGTATTAAACTTCACGTGGATTGATAAGAACATTACATATACTTTTAAGTCTCATGAAATCAGCAATTTTGTCAATGCTTTTAAAAATGATAACTGTGCTATAGGCGAAGTCTTGGATTGGGCAAAAAACATTCGAGAATATAAGAAACTTTTCAAGATGTTAATTTGGCATAATAATTACCACGGACATGTAGTAGTTAATAATCATGAAAACCTTAAAAAGTTTCTTCGTTATAAGGTGGCGGAAAATATAAACGTTTTTAAAAGTTCTTTTAGGGCTTTTTCTGAAGACGAATTGAAAATGCTTTTCAGAATGCATGAATTTCAGGAACTGAAGAGTGAATTGACCTCTCTAAATGAATTCATTAAAAATAATAAACTTCAATTGAAGAGTACTGAACTGCTCCCAGATTTTGATTTGGATCTTTATAACCGAACAATAACAACAAAGAACAAGTCTGAAGAATCATTGGCAGAACTCTGCAGGCGCTTAAAACAACTGATGCGGTGGCCAAAGAAGGACTTCACGAAGGCAGTGGAGGAGCAGATTAAACACCTAAAGCAACCTGCAGACTTCATCTACTACGTGGAGGGACAGAGCCACCTTGACTCGTTGCCCAAATGTTTCCTGGATTTTGCGGATTCAGTGGGTTTCCAGGATTTCATGGTTTCCGGGGATGGGCGAGTCCTCTACCTAGTCACAAACGATGGAGACGGTGCGTTCCAGATGGCCCGACTTCGGAACATCCTCCATCAGATAGAAAAAACTGTTAACTACTCTGAAAGTTTCGTCAAATATTTCAGTAAAAATCTCTATACATTCATAGAATGGTCCCAGCTGCAAAAACTTACTGACGTTTATGGTTGGCCCATTGAGAAAGAATACTTGATGGTGGTTGACTGTACTTCACCCTCCGTTACTATAAAGGATGGAGTGCTGTATAAAAAATTGCTCAATCGCGTACATTCTAACTCGATGAAACTTATTATGATTGTGTCGGAGCCAATGGACACATCCGACTCGTCTAAATTCACTAAAACTGTCAGTAATGTTAATTTCTCGGATCTAACTCCCGATTCACAAAAAATATTTTTTAATCGAAGTGAGGCCATAACTGTTGGGGAAAAAGAGTATAGTTTTGAAAGGTTCTTTGGAGAAGACCGTTCAGTTTGTAAAATCAATCAGATCTTAAGTTCAGAATACCTGAAAAAATTCGCGACACTCGAAAACTATGCGATCAACATAGAGGACACGCGGCCCACCCTAGGCGACATGCAGATGCCTTTCTTTAAATTGAACATAAAAACTAGTATGGAAATCTTCGTGAGTTGCATCAAGTCACCCAACAACCTGGTGGTGGTGAGCGGGTTGAGCCACGAGGTCCTGGAGACTGGAGCCGGCTGGGAGCAGCTCAAGGAATTGAACATCATCCTCGCCGAGGGAGATGGAGAACTCACCTTTAGAGATACCTGCGATAAGAACCAGGCGAAATGTATTTACTTGTTTGGAGTGTTAGGCCAAGATGTGTTCTGCAAAGAAATATTTAATCAACGATTTTATTTGTTCAGGAAGTTTTTCCACCTAGCATCTATTGACATACAAACATTTGCAAGAACTAACCATGCTGATAACATATTTGTCGTGTGTAGTGAGGAAGATAAATCATCTTTATTGGGATTGATAGAGACTTTAACAATAAGAGAACCATTAACAGATAATGTACTGATAGCAGCCACAAAAGAAATGGAAGTAGATATTATTCAGAAATATTTTGATAAAAGCATTCATTTTATGAAGATTGTTAAGAGGTTTAATAGTATTAAAAGTGTTAGTAATGAAAATGAAAAATATTTCTTTTTTTTTGATAGCGATGAAGGCGACGCTAATGACGAAAGTTATGAAAGAGATGAAAGATATGAAATCATGTGGCGATATTCCTACGGGTCTGCGGAGGGCCTGTTCCCTTGTATGTCCATGGACACCTGCTATCCTATTGACGAAACGGCTTTAAGCAAAACAGAACGAAACTTGGTTATCATAGCAGATGAGCCCGGGATGGGCAAATCAACTTCTTTAGCAAGGTTGTCAAGACTCATAGAATCACCATGGGTGATTTACGTAGAATTAAAATACTTCCAAGTACAAATAGACAAATTACCGGAGGTGCTGAGTGCTCAAAGCGTGGCAAGGTTTTTACTAAGTGAGAATCGCTCTCAAGCTTTGTTGTTGGAGTATTTGCTACAGAGTAAGGTGATTTCCAAGCGGGTCGTATTAATGTTTGATGGGTTTGATGAGATAGACGATTACATTGAAAAGAAAGAGAGTTCTAATGATAAACTAATTAGACTCTTTGTCTTTTTGCAAGGCACACCAGCAGTTCAAACATTTATAACTACTAGAAACTATCTGAAGGAATCATTAGAAGGGAAATTAAGACAAACCTCTACGTGCTTTGAAAGAATTAATGCAAAAGAACAACAAGATTATTTATTTGTATTCTGGCAATCCTGCCTCTCCCTAGAGCTGGAGTTTTGCGGAGAGAAAGAGGAGAAGCGACTTAACGAATATGCCGGAGAAGTGATACGACAAGCAAAGGAAGTACTCGGGACAGACTCGGAATGCTTCATGGGGGTTCCACTGCAGCTAAGGATGCTGGCGGAAGTCTTCAGGCCCCAAAGTAATTTGTTACTCCAATCTCGGGAAAATTTATTAAAACAAATCAATATAATCAGTGCGCCGAATCTCTACAAGAAGTTTATAGATCTGAAATACGAAATTTATTTACAAGGAAAAACCTCCAAAGGGAAAGAGTTAGATAAAAAAGAAATAATGAAATATCTTGAATATGTAACAAAAACTCATGGAAAACTCAGTTTTAGAACATTCTTTCCTGATTTTTATGATGAAAACTTTGACACCATTGACGAAGAGTGGCTAAATAAATTAAACAGACATGGTTTGGTACAAACGAAAGGAAATGGAGGATTCCAATTCGTTCACCGTACCTGCGCAGAATATTTTTGTTCACAAGTGGTCGTCCATTGGCTTAATCAACCTAAAAGCTTTTCCAGGAATCCACTGTTCAAAGAAATCCTTTTTCCTCGAATCCTTCTTCATCCGGCTAGCAAAATCATCAGGTTATTCATGAACGTACAATTAAAGGATGTTCAAATGTCAGAGAATGCGCTTAAATTAAATGCCAATTGTATTAGTAAATTGTGGCTTAAAAACAGTGCCATATTTAGGAATCAGAACCTCAGAACTGCTCTTCATATTGCAGTCCTAGAAAAGAATGAATACATCGTCACATTTCTTCTCGGTGGATTGAACATAGAAAGTACACAACAATCAATTGTTTCTTTGATAACTCAATATGACCTTTATAATAACACAGCACTGAATATGGTAGATATGCCTAAACTACATAATATCGCCGAAACTGACTTAGTATTGGACCAAATAATGACTACTATTTTACAACGTATTGCTGAAACATGTACTGATGAAACTAAGGTAAAGATCTTCTTTGCAAGTTTATTTAACCGAAATGATTCACATTCCGATGAAACCGAAGAAATGTTCTTTTTTTCACGTTTATTTAATAAAAATTATATTGTCGCATCTAAAGTAACCAATAAAGAACTCATTGTTATTAATTCATTTTATCGAGATTTTATAAATTATTTTAGTTGTACCTCAAAAATATTTGAAAGAGTAAAAGAAGTTGAATTACTAATTTTACCATTTAGGGAGGCTATTGAAAAGAATAACGTTGAACTTGTTAAAAAAATATTATTTGAGCAATTAGAAAATAATATAGAACGTAACTGCTTACTATTGATGAAATGCAGAGAGAACAGATCTCAAACTGCCTTTCACCTTGCTGCAGAGTGTGGCCATATCGATATGGTCAAATTACTCGCGGAGCAAACTGTTGTTCCCTTTGCTGTGTTGATGGCACAGAGGGATACGTGGAAGAGGTCCCCTTTGCATAGAGCTGCTTTGCGAGGTCGACTGCTCGTTATAAAGTACTTAATGGAGCGTGGCGCGGACATTAATACACGCAGTGGAGAAGGCATGACTGCTCTGATGTATGCGGCCATGAGTGGAAAGATAAAGACTGTTGAGCATCTCGTTGAAAGCTGTGCTGACATCAACGCTACTGATGATGACGGCACGACAGCGCTGTATGGGGCGGCATTTTGGGGACAACTTCCAGTAGTAGAATACCTCCTGCAGAAGAAGGCGGACCCTGACAAGGTAGACAGGGAGGGAGGGACCACGCTGACTATAGCCTCGCGGGGGGGGAAGTGGGATGTGGTACGGCTGTTGCTGAAGAGTGGAGCGGATGTTAACGCAGACGGTGGTAAAGCTCTTAGACATGCTATACGATGGGGTGAGTGGCAAATAGTAGAGGCTTTAGTAGATACAGGAGCAGCCATTGGAGAAAGTGAAATAAGGAAGAATTTATCCAAATTTAAAGAAAAGTTTCCGAAATATGAATTCAAAAAAGGATATTAGGTGTATTTTTGTTGGTTCCATTTCAATTCCTCGAGTCTGGACAGTATTTATATTTTTTATGAAAATATAAATATTGTTTGATAAAATCGTTTTCATAAAAAATATATGCAATGCTTATAAACAAATATGATTTAAACTAACTACAATTTACAATGAGACTACATAAAACTAAATTTAAAGAAAAAATTGTTTTTTTAAATTGTTTGACACCAATCTTTTGTCGGACGGTTTGATTTTTCATTAAACGGTTATAGTTTATATTTTCAATAGGAATACATTTTCAATCGTCTATTATTTATATGCTTAAGACAATCATCCTCAGATCATTTATTTCATTGAATGAAATGAGTTGAGTATTGATACTTGATGGGCTTTTTGATTTTTTTAAATCTAATAGTTTAAAATTTACTTAAATTGAGTTGCAATGTATTGGTGATATGTGATACACCAGTCATATAGGTTATTCAATCTAATAGTTTAACATTTACTTAAATTGAGTTGCAATGTATTGGTGATATGTGATACACCAGTCATATATGTTATTAAATCTAATAGTTTAACATTTACTTAAATTGAGTTGCAATGATATGTGATACACCAGTCATATAGGTTATTAAATCTAATAGTTTAACATTTACTTAAATTGAGTTGCAATGTATTGGTCATATGTGATACACCAGTCATATAGGTTATTAAATCTAAAAGTTTAACATTTTCTTAAATTGAGTTGCAATGTATTGGTGATATATGATACACCATTCGTATATGTTTTTAAATCTAATAGTTTAACATTTACTTAAATTGAGTTGCAGTGTATTGGTGATATGTGATACACCATTCGTATAGGTTTTTAAATCTAATAGTTTAACATTAACTTAAATTGAGTTGCAATGTATTGGCGATATGTGATACACCAGTCGTATGGGTTTTTCAGATTATTTAGTCATATAAACTTATTAGAATTTTATAAATCTTTAGGTTATCGGCGAAAAGCAAAAACTTAACATCGTGAAAATGAAACAATATCATGACTAAATAAATTAAATTAAATGGTGCCAAGGTGTGATCCTCGCGGGACACCACTCGTGGCCATAAAATGATATAAAAGGGCAGATTTCGTTAGACCTTTAAGCTTTCTCTTTTCGAGATATCAAATTATCCATTTAAAGTACATTAATATCTATTTTTTGAGTTTCGTAACATGTATGGCACTTTATCAAATTTATCTGTGTATATGTTATACATCTGTTTCTAGGTGTCAGTGACTCGGATATATTTGTGGTAGTTGCTTAAATTAGTAAGAGTTGATTTCGCAGTGATAAAGCCATGTCTGTTATAATGTGATCGAATATATTGTCTAAAACCGAAGACCCGAAAAGTTTATGTATTCTTGAAAGTATACAAATTGGTCTGTAGATAACTAAATGTACATGTTACTTTTATTACACTTTTTACGGATAGTGATACAAAACTATATCGGGAAAATAGCCGGAAGACAATGGGATACTAAAAATTATAAAAAATGGATAAGTGAAAACGCTTTTATTTACAAATATCGGTGGATTTCCATTTGGTCCTGCAGATTTTTATTTTTTTTGAATAGCTTCAATTTTAATGTTTGATTTAGGTTGGTGGATCTTTGAGTAATGCTAATAATACATCCCTGGGAGAAGCATCATCCAGTAAACACTTTAAAAAGAATCTGCTGATTCAATAAATCCCCATTATTTTCATCGCATTTATCATTTTACTTCAAGTCGTTTAGGAATTCGCCTGTGTTTTTTCTCAATAAATTCGGATAATAATTCTATAATTTCTTTATGTTGCGAGGTATAGAATTATCAATTTCATTTACGTATTATGCTTTACAACTTTTTTTGTAGTATGTATGTTTCACAATTCAGAAAATGCAAGATAATTATATCCATTTTTGTATCTTTATATTTCTTTTGAACTATTTCTTTTTCGAAGATTGAGTATTTCAACTCCTTCAAAAATAACATTGGAAAGTTTATAGTAGGCCAGTGGAACATCCTATTTAATTACTTACAGAATTTATAATGGAAAGAACTGTTCAATTTGACTATATAAGTTATTTTTACATAACTAAAAATGCCAATCGGTTTGATAACATGTTCATTCATTTTAGTATTTTGTATATTAGGTCTTATTTAAAATATAGGTGAGAATATTTGTGAAAGATGGTCTTTTAGAAATAGTAATAATGTTAATGTCAATTAGTGGGTGATGTTGGTTGGCCGATGGCAGTTCTTCACCGATTATTCGAATATAGTTTGGTTATCAGTTAAGGCGATGCACTACGTCGTGTAATATTTTAAATTGAGCCGCTATCAATAACAACCCTTATGTAGATGGCGATAAGGTTTAAATTCCCGCTTAACACCATCCGACTGTTTTGATTTATGCAAGAAAAAAACATGGCCAAAAAGTGCCTTTTATTTTATTTTGTGGAGGTTCAGGCATAAATGTTTAATTTTTTTTCGATCATTTTATAAATAACATAATTTGCCACATTATACAATAAAATCATAACCGAAAATGGGTTCGTAAGTAGGAGATTTTGAACTTTAAAGCAGTTTTCATAGGCCTTTACATTATTTTTTCTTGGCTTATAAAAAGACTTATCTAAAAAATACTCGATTATTTCAAAGGCCAAGATGTATTTTACTCGCAGTGTTTAATTAAAGCATCTGAAACATTTCTAGGCGACCAAATTTTCAAACCAAAAACAAATGATTTTGCATTACTACGTATGGCATCGCCTTAAGAATGCTTCTAGTATCCTTTGATTTTTATTGCGAACTTAGACTTAAACTAGGGCAATCTAAGAGACGCTGACGTATCCAGGATTAATAAAATATAATTATTTCGTGTTCGTTAAAAATCTGTCGTTTAGTCGGGGTTATGAATGAAATGAAATTTTTGAGGTTAGGAATTCTACTGCACCTAAAAACTAGGTGCATTTTTTAGGTGGCAATAATTTTACCATAATAATTGTTACACTTGATCGTGCCATTTCTGCCCTGGGCGTCCTGACTTCTTCTACCTTTAACTTTCACATTATAACATTCTCCTTACAACCCTATCTTTCTTCATTACATACGCCAAATTTTACCACACCTAAGTATTTGATTCACTTGATCATGCCATGTCTGCTTTAGATGTCCACAACTTTGTCTACCATTCACTAATGTATAGCACATTGTCACTATTAAAAAACTACATTCAACTTTTATTCGACTCAGAATCTGATTCCAGCGCAGAAATAATACGTTAAGTCTTCCTCTGACGTCCTCTACCGTTCATTTCTAAACACTCCCGGCACCAATAAGAACAAACTCTGAAATCGGTCCAGTAGTTTTCGAGTGTATAGGGCAGAAACAAAGAATATAATTTTATATACATAGATTAATATAACGAGTTTTATGAGGAGGTGTCAATGACAGAAATGGTACAACGTGACTCTAATGCTATTGATTTTTGGTGTCGAATACGTCACTAAGTGACCGAAAAATAGATTCAAAGAATTAGTACATCTATGGCTTGAATTTATCAAATTAGAAATTGCGAAAAGAAAACGTAATGTAAAAATGTACACACCTATCTAATAGATATTGGGGTGACCAGATATGAATAGGGAAGTACTTTCCCTCCCACCCGTACAGCCACACAAGAAGACGGCTGTCACCAACGTTGTCGGGAGTGACGTCAACGCCGCGTGCACGAACTTGTCTTTTTAGCGGATAATCGAAAATGGCACATTTTAAATCGTCATGGAAAACTTATTGGTCAACATAAAAATAAAATAAAATACCATGAGTGTTGTAATATTTACGAGAATTTAAAAAAATTAAAGAGAATTTAAAATCCAATATTGGGGGTTATTTTGGATTTATATTTAAAGAAAAACAAAGCCAGGTCGCCGTAAGCCTCAAACACACTCTCCTTTACATAAATACATATAGATAGATTGCCTATTGATGTATCCAAATATAATAGCTTATAAGGATGTATCATACATACCGTTTTACATTATTTTCTATATTTATATTTAAAGAAAAAACAAAGCCAGGTCGCCGTAAGCCTCAAACACACTCTCCTTTACATAAATACATATAGATAGATTGCCTATTGATGTATCCAAATATAATAGCTTATAAGGATGTATCATACATACCGTTTTACATTATTTTCTATATTTATATTTAAAGAAAAAACAAAGCCAGGTCGCCGTAAGCCTCAAACACACTCTCCTTTACATAAATACATATAGATAGATTGCCTATTGATGTATCCAAATATAATAGCTTATAAGGATGTATCATACATACCGTTTTACATTATTTTCTATATTTATATTTAAAGAAAAAACAAAGCCAGGTCGCCTTAAGCGTCAAACACACTCTCCTTTACATAAATACATATAGATAGATTGCCTATTGATGTATCCAAATATAATAGCGTATAAGGGATGTATCATACATACCGTTTTACATTATTTTCTATGTTATATTATAATAAAACAAATAAAAAACTTTATTCCACTTAATTTTATTTTGACCGTAACCGGTTTCAGCTCGTCAAAGCCATCTTCAGACTGGTACACAAAATTCTTAGTCTACGGTTTATATACACAACATATGGGGGAGGGGGGAGAGGGGTAGTTTATAGGGTTTTAATCAATTTTATTTGTTACTAAGTCGTTTAAGATTGTGGAATTTCTAAACATTTGGTAATTCCAGTAAGCTAATTACCTTGGGTTTGTAGTTCATTTCAATATTTATTAGGGAAAAAACCTCACAGGTAATATGCATTAGACATAATTTTATTGTCAAATCATTATTTATGATGGGATTATATTTGCTTTTTGAAAAGATACATGTTTACATTTGAGAAATTATTATAGGAATTAAGAAAGTAGGGACTTAGCAACTGATACTAATAGCTTATTAATTACAAAGTTACTTATTGAAGGGGTACATGTTTACATTGAAGTAGGGATGGTCTAACCTAACTACATATTTTAATGTCGAAATTATTATGAAAATTACAATGGATACAAGAGCGGAGACTTGGCAAATGATTCTAATTGTTTATTCATTACAAAGTTAGGGTCTATTTTATTAATTAAGCGAGTAATTTCTAAAGATTCTAATCTATCAAGCTTGTGGCCTTTATTGCAAGTATGGAGGACTTTAACATCTCTGTCTTTATCAAACGAGTGTTTGTTTTCTAATAAATGTGATGCTACATTTGACAATTCGCCTTTATTATTTACCCAATTTGTAAAATGTTCTTTAATACGGGTTTTGAAAGATCTCCCTGTTTGACCAACGTAATATGCTGGGCAGTTGGCGCAGTTCACTTGGTAAACGCCTGAGTTCTCGAGTTTTTCTCTTTTATCTTTGTTGTTAATTAAAATTTTATGTGAAATGTGGTGTCTAAGACACCACATTTCACATAAATTATCAGTATTTTATTCACTCATTCACAGACTTTTACACGTGCCTTTGAATTATATAAATTATAATAATGAATTAAATATTATTAAAACTATCGCCAATAACAACGGATACAAAAGCGAAACTATTGATAGGCTAATAGAGAAAAAGGATAAAAAACTTACATTAACAATCATTTCACAAGGCCTTGAAAATAAAAATGAAAAAGATAGTAATAAACAATGGGTTAAAATCCCTTATATTGGTGAAATATCAACAAAAATATCTAGATTAACCAATAATGATAAATGCAAAACAGCTTTTTATAATGTAAACTCTCTAGGTAGAATTTTAATTAACAACAAAGATAAAAGAGAAAAACTCGAGAACTCAGGCGTTTACCAAGTGAACTGCGCCAACTGCCCAGCATATTACGTTGGTCAAACAGGGAGATCTTTCAAAACCCGTATTAAAGAACATTTTACAAATTGGGTAAATAATAAAGGCGAATTGTCAAATGTAGCATCACATTTATTAGAAAACAAACACTCGTTTGATAAAGACAGAGATGTTAAAGTCCTCCATACTTGCAATAAAGGCCACAAGCTTGATAGATTAGAATCTTTAGAAATTACTCGCTTAATTAATAAAATAGACCCTAACTTTGTAATGAATAAACAATTAGAATCATTTGCCAAGTCTCCGCTCTTGTATCCATTGTAATTTTCATAATAATTTCGACATTAAAATATGTAGTTAGGTTAGACCATCCCTACTTCAATGTAAACATGTACCCCTTCAATAAGTAACTTTGTAATTAATAAGCTATTAGTATCAGTTGCTAAGTCCCTACTTTCTTAATTCCTATAATAATTTCTCAAATGTAAACATGTATCTTTTCAAAAAGCAAATATAATCCCATCATAAATAATGATTTGACAATAAAATTATGTCTAATGCATATTACCTGTGAGGTTTTTTCCCTAATAAATATTGAAATGAACTACAAACCCAAGGTAATTAGCTTACTGGAATTACCAAATGTTTAGAAATTCCACAATCTTAAACGACTTAGTAACAAATAAAATTGATTAAAACCCTATAAACTACCCCTCTCCCCCCTCCCCCATATGTTGTGTATATAAACCGTAGACTAAGAATTTTGTGTACCAGTCTGAAGATGGCTTTGACGAGCTGAAACCGGTTACGGTCAAAATAAAATTAAGTGGAATAAAGTTTTTTATTTGTTTTATTATAATATATTATAATGGAATTCCACCACGAATTATCGGTCTCAAAAATAGAAATTTTCTATGTATTCATTGTTATTCATATATTTAGTGAAAATAATATAATTGGATTCATGTCACATTAAAATAGTGTTTCTATTATTGTATTCATACATTCACTGTTGTGCATAAATTTGATTTATCTATACTATATGTTTACATTGTATGGTTATTTTGCTTAAATAACCATACAATGTAAACATCATATTATGAATATTACTTTCCTGTTTTGTATTTTAATGTAATGTTATCTAGTTCAAATTAAAATTAGCATTTTAGACAGTTTGAAAATAGCCTTGAAAGCCGAAACAGCTGTAACAATAACAAAAACCAAAAAATACTTGCAGAACTTAATAATTATATTATTAAATTTGATTTTAATTAAATTTGAAAAAAAATTAAATGAAGTTCTACTAATTAAACACAAAAACAACAAATAACAAAATGAGATATTAAACAAAAATCTTATCTTACACTCCCATCTTAGATTATGTTCCCATTCACCGCCATTATATCTCCTCCCCCCACTCTTCACTAATCCCTAGTCACGCCTCCTCCCCCACTTCAACATTTAATTAAGTTCATCCATTTTTTGTAATGTTATGTTAGTATATATTTTGCCCTGAGGAAGAAAAGTTTGTTCCGAAACCGGTCAGCTTTAATATTAAAAATATATATTGTGGTTTAATTTTTTTATTGAATAACCACAAAGTTATAGCCATATTGAAAAGTATCAAATAATATAATTTAATTGCTGGGGAAGGAAATGCTGGGTTTTATTCTAAGCACCTCCAAGAATTTAACACAATAAAAATAATGTATGCGTCTATAAGCGACCCAGAATATAATCCTACAATATGGGTCAGCACTAATACCATCATACACTAATACCATCAAATTAATTCAATTTAAATGTCTAAAAAGTATTAATTTAAAATTCGTTAATATGTTAAAAATAGCATTATATAATTTTGTGTTGTACCATTGAGAATGTTTTAGTGAAGTAAAATGTGAAGATTAATTGGTTCCGAATGTTTATTTAAAAGTCTAAATAATCTGAGTCTAATCAGAAATCTTAATGTCAATGTTGTTTTCACGCATCCACGCATCGTTGATCCTAACTAACACATTTTTGGCTGTATTTTAAAATCACAATAGTTCAAGCTTGTGTCTGGCAATAATAATTATACTGTAAATAGGATGACATTGACACAGGCAACAATTCTGCTGTAAATAAGATAACATTGACACTGGCAACAATTCTGCTGTAAATAAGATAACATTGACACTGGCAATAATTCTGCTGTAAATAAGATGACATTGACACTGGCAACAATTCTGCTGTAAATAAATAAGATGATATTGACACCGGCAACAATTCTGCTATAATGTTGTCTCGTTTGTTATTATTTACGACATTAATAACATTTGAATTATATTTGTATTACAACCACATCATTGTGACATCTTCAATTACACCAAAATAAGCTCTATAAATTGGATGTTTTTCTTTCTTTTCACGAGAATTTTTTTTTAATAATAAATTTTTGTAAATTAAATTATTTTTATTGTGTTGTTTTATAAGAGGTAATTTCACAGAAGGAAATACATAATTGGTTTTATTTTGGCTCTTTTACATTTATTATACAAACTGGTAAAATGTAAACTATCAATTTCCAGAAAATAAATAAATTATTGATAATCATAAAATTTTGGTAACTGCCATTATGTTTTATGAAAGATAATAAGTTCTCCGAATTGTTAATTTTAAAAATTAGTCCCCCTCAGTGAAGTATTATGAAGGACGTAAAAACAAAAAGGGTTTTTGTAAATTATTGTATTCTGTATGTAGTCAAAAAATCTATGTATTTTATATAAATTATTATCTTCATAAATGAGGACACGCATAATATATAACGTAAAAAATTATTTAAAAAATATAGTTCTAACATCATGATTTTACTTAAAATGTTTTACTTTTTATGTTTTTTCCATATATTTCAAAAATAAAAAAACTTCAAAAAAATATACAAAAATGTCACTCCAAAATGCCGCCTTAATATTAACAAAATAATGTAAATCATGTGTGGATTACCCATAAATATTAAATGTGGCGTAGTTTTTGTTCTAACTTGAAAGTGTCTTAAATAAAATACTGCCATCTATTGAGGCTAGTTTCAAATACGCAAATTAGTAACCGTCCTCAAATGAGGTCAAAGCCCTTGAGAGGGTTAAATGTCATGATTTAAAAAATTCTTTAAATTAATTAATTTAATATTTAAAATATAATTTTAGCAACTTGAGAATACATCTCTGAAATAAAATTAGATTTATTAGAGGTACAGAATATTTTCTTAGTCCTCCAATGTCTGTCCTGAGGGGAGTGGGTTTTGGATAGAAGAACTTCTATGGTGCAACTTCATGGTTTGGGTTACTTTTTCCTGTTGTCGATTATGGTTTCTAGGGCATATTTGTCTTTATTATTAATCATAGAATATAATAAATCAATGTAATTGCTGCGCTATGTTATTTTAACACTGTCGAAATTTCTGCAACAATGTTATGTGTATTAGGTACCTCGAAATACTTTATAACGGAGTTTTGATGGTTATTTAGACTATCGTGGGTTTTCATTTGAAATTTTTTTGAAAATATGTGTATTATTATTGTATAAGACTGAATAAAACAAAAAAATCATTATTAAGCTTGCGACTATTGGTCTAAAAGCAAATCAACAAATGCCTAAAATAATTAATAATAAAATCAGTTTAATGAAAGAATTATGTAAAATTTTGCTGTCAAACAAATACGAGTAGATGAAATGCATCAGTGTTGACATTTAAGTCGATATTTTTCTTGATTTATTTATCGATCGTCGTTCATGCTTGAGACATAGATACACATTAGACAGCTAAGTTTGTCTTAGATTATTAAAGTGATTGATTTAAGAAGTTCGCTACCTCTCGTGAGTAATACGAGTGGAAGTCACTGGATATTAGCGATAAGATATTAAATTGTTATTTACCAGATGATAAAAAGAAAGCATTGTTGTAAATGAGTCTAAATAATTATTTCCTTATTTGTAGTTTCCTTGTTAGAATGTATGTGTTGTCATTCAATACATATTGAATGCTGTATAAAAAAATAAATGTGTTCCTTCAAATGTCTTGTTTTTTATTACATTTATGTATTTGATGCTATATGCGGCTTTGAAACTCCTATTTAAAAAAAATCTTACAAATAAACATCATAACTATTATCCACACAACCTAATGGACTCCATTGATGCCAGAATCAAGTAAGTATCTCATATACTATACAGTAAACAACTGTTCAACCTGTACAAATCGCAAGTGCGTCTCACTTTAGAATTTGAAAGTCAACTCTGGTCCGGAGTTTCAAAATCCTACCTGAAAAATCATTGGCTCTGTACAGAAAGATATATCTTAATCAACGTTGACATTTATTTTGCACTGATATGAGCGAAAAATTTGACGTACATAGATGTATCCTTGAGGATGTAAATAATACAACAACAAAAAATGGTTGTTTGTTGTAACGTTTTCTATGATCTATTTCTTAGAATTTTTATTTTATTTATTTACGCCCTCAGGGCTCTTAAATAAAACAAGGCTTACTAATTTATATTAGTGCGTTAAAATTATGTAACATGATAACAATATAAATAAAACTAAAATAGATACCTGATAATTGATACCTGCCTAAAAGAAATAGCAAAAATCAGCACTAAAAGATAAAAAATAGGGCATGAATATAATCAATATTAATATTAAAAGTAAGTTACAGAATATGTACAATTATATCAGGGAAACAAAATATCAGAAATTTCTGATTGAAATTTTAGTTAATTTTTGGAATAACGGAAAGTATCAACGGAACTGAATTTAACTTGAATTTTTGTTTTCGAAGAATAAACAAAGAACTGCCCTGGAAGCCTAGTGTCACGATTTGGTACTCGGAACGCTATCAGCTTCATTAGTCAGGTGCCTCAATTTTGCCACTAACTAAATTGTGTAAAAGTACAAAATTGCTCATGATTCAGAAGAACCAAAGTTGCAGAAGCAAGAAAAATCGGTTAAAGTTCATTAAAATACCATAATTAATTTTAATTTAATGAGTATGGATAGTTTGAAATTGATGAACGTTAAAAATTTGTGTTGAATTACTTCAATTTTTATTTGATATGCTTTATTGTATGGGGACCAAATAGTGGAATGGTATTCTCAATTACTTCATTAAAAGTTAATTGTATTTTCTGTTTTCTTTTCTGCTCTTAAAATAAATCTCAAAAATTTCAGAGCCTTATTTGTTACTCATTGAAGTTAATTTTCCATGTGCAAGAAATGAGACATCTTTCTAATAGGAATATTGTTGATACTATAATGAGACGTAATAAGATTTTTGTTATATTATATAAAACATATCAGTGAGAAAAAGCAATGCAATGCAATAGAAACGAAACATTGTAAGAACTCCAACTTTCGTTTTATGAAATAGACCATAGAATAAATAATGAGGGAACTGAGAACCCATCTTTACACACGAGTGAAAATTCAGTTTACATCGAAAAACAAATAAATCCTTCGTAGAATAAAGCAACCTCTAGCTATCGCAAACTTACCCAAATTGAAATAATACATCGAAACCGTAAAGCTTTATTACAGCGAGCAAAAAAAAGCTAAAAGAGTAACAACAGTCTTACCAAAAGACGTTGTGTAAATATTACGTGGAGAAGATTAATGACAGAACAGTGAAAAAATGTACTCATTACCATGGCGTTTGTTTGGTTAAATGGTCTTCAACCAGGCTCAAGGCCGGCTTTACCACACCAACGTTGAACGAGATTGTAAGAAACTAATTAGTAAGAAGGTAAATTTTTATAGTAATTTTTAGTCATAATAAATGTTCAAATCATTCAGAGTACACGGTCGTTGTCGTAAGTGACGTATATTAGATAGTTGGCATTTACAAAAATGGAGTAAATAAATAAAAACAGTGTCCAATATAGCTGTGAATGAGGAATACTTGGAGCAGGTGGATGAGTTTGTGTATTTAGGAAGCATGTTTACGAGAGATGGGAAGGCTGACAGAGATATTGAAAGAAGAGTAAATGCAGGTAACTCCATTAATGGACGACTGAACGCAGTTGGCGCTAACAAAAAATGGTCCAAAGAAGCGAAGTTAGCAGTCCACAATGGAGTGCTGGTACCTACCCTGATGTATGGAAGTGAGGCATGGAACTGGCAAAGAAAGGATGAAAGTAGATTGAATACTGTTGAAATGAGATCCCTGAGGCGTATGTGTGGTAAAACCATGTATGATCGTGTGAGGAATGTGGAGATCCGCAAAGAGTGCAAGGCTGATGTAAGCGTAATGAGTAAGATCAAGAAAGGGACGCTTAGATGGTTTGGGCATGTAGAGCGAATGAGCGAAGAAAGGAGTGTAAGGAGAATATACGATGCAAATGTGAATGGTAGCAGAAGTCGGGGACACCCGAGGAAGACATGGCACGACCAAGTGAATCAGATACTTGAGTCGGGCCATGTCAAGAGTCAGAACAATAGAAGAGTATGTATGAGACGATGTATGAATGTGAATGAGGCAAGGAGTGTGTGCCAAGACCGGGTTGTTTGGCGGTCTGTCCTCTCTGCCTACCCCTGCGGGGAAACGGCGTGATGGTTAGTTAGTTCGTTAGTCCGTAAATAAACTTTAATGAATTTTTCTGACGACCAATTTTCGTATTCTGTAGTGGTTTCGAAGAAATCTTTGCAAATCGATAGCCCCAAATTTCAACTGTGTGACATTAACCATTTTTTAATCAAGCGATAATAATTAAGGACGGGTTGTTTCGGAAAATTTGAACAATTCATCAAATTTCAACGTTCATTTACGGGTTCTGTGAGAGACTTATTCAAGTTCTGTTTTTATATCATTGTAGGCTAGTTGCTTGACAAAACTGAAATAAAAACAGAACTTGAAAAATCTTTCACAGAACTTGAAAATGAACGTTGAAATTTGATGAATTGTTCAGATTCTCCGAAACAACCCGTCCTTAAACTATCACAATTGATTCAAATGACTCACTTGAAATCACTTTAACCCCCAATAAATAGAAACAATTCCTTTTTACTTTCAATTCCCACGCACTTACCAATAACAGCACTGGTGATAAAATAAAACAATGCATTCCACGTGCTTTGCATTATAAGGATATGGCCAACATTCTCAGAGAATGATTAGTGTAGATTGCAATGGATCAAAGACTGAGATATTTCTAGAAAACCTTGTTCCGCCGTGGGAAGTTAAACGAAAATGTAATCTAGGTAGGTACGACAATGTGACAAGGGGTGACATGTTGCACCGGCGCTATAACCGCGTTTAACCTTACTTAAACCTATTAAACACCAAGGGCTAGTTGTTTTACAGAATTTCAACAATTAACGAAATTTAATTGAAAGTTAGAATTCAAGTTCTATGAATGTTGTTTTCAAGTTCTGTTACTATCCAAGTTATCTGACACAACCGGACCACGATGAAATAATAACAGAATTTTCACAGAACTTGATATTAATTTTTAAATTTGATGAATTATTCAAATTGTCCAAAAATCCTTGCATGGATTGTTCACAGAATTTGAACAATTCATCAAAATCAATGTTTATATTCAAGTTCCTTTTTTGCATTTGCCTACCTTGGGGTATTTTAATAATAGATAAATTAAAAATAATTAACAAAAAAACGATCCGTCCTAAGATTTTTTTGTATATAAATAGCGAATGCCGAAAAATTTTGCTTCAAATAATAATATGGTTTTAATAATTCGTTTCTTTTGAGGAGAGGAAATTGGGGAAATTCAATTTCTGCTTTCTTCAGGCACAATTGGAACATCACGTCATTACAACGCGTCCTGTTTGCCAACATCAGGTTTTGGCCGTCCGGCGTGACCTTCCTGAGCATTGGCGGACATTCAGGTGTTCGTGTAAAATAGCAGGAAAACGAATGAAAAATGTTGAAAAATGAAAGAAAACGAGCTGCATAAGCGGCAGGGGAAAGTGGGTGAAAGAAATGAAAAGTTACAACGTCCATAATTACCCTCAGGAGGTCTAGCACAGACAATCGACAAAGCCCTTTATCAATATGATATTGGTTAAATTCGTCATGTCAAGTCACTGACCATTCAGTTAGCGATATTTGTGAGCACGGTCAACAATTGATAAGAAATGTTTCGACGGCCGATAGACAAATTTTAGCGTAGCCTCCATAAAATCAGAAAAGCTTGGGTTAACTGTCAATGTATATAACTTTTTTTTTAATAATGTCATTTGCTAAGCAAAATTACTGGCCTACTAAAGAACGGAGTTGAACTAACGAAGCTCTTAGAATTGAAAGAAGTCGTATATGCGATGAGTTGAATCCGTTTGGGCCAATAACTTAGGGACAAAAGGAACTTGGATAAACAAAAACTGAATTACTACAAATTTTTTTGTAGAATGTAACACAAAGAAAAATAGTTGGGACATTTATATTTTGTAAAGTGGTGGGACAAGTGAATGGGTGGTGGGTCGACTGTATTAGATCTTGTGAATACAAAAAACTGTGGTCTAAAAAAAAATCGATCTTTCGATAGTTCTTTTCCTGCACGGATAGCGATGAAATCAAAGATACCTTTGTCCTGTCGCACCTCAGTTGAACAAAGTTCTAACAACAACAAAAAATTACCTTTAAATGCAAAACCATTTTTTGCACATTTCTATAGCCGAAATATTGTTGAGAAATATTGACGAGTTGTATTTCCGTAGATATGACGAAGTTCTAACATCAACCTTTCGAAATTACCATTTTGTTTGTGTCTGTCAATTGATCGTTTTTACGAGGCGCATTGTACTTCGTTACTTTAGTTGGATAAGGTTCTAACTTCACCTTACCATGTTCCGAGGTGTCAAAGTTTTCAAATACGATCTCTCGTAATCTATTTAACATTTTATGATTTTAGGGTTCAATCTTTTGTAAAGTATTTTAGTTTAAAAAATTTATGTTTTTTTACGACCATGGCCCTATCTTGGAATGGCGTAAGGGAAATGTAGTTAAGAACCTATTGCAATTAATTATTATGCCCAAGCTGGTTGCATAAGGTTCTGTCTACAAGTTTAGTAATGTCAGTTTAAATTATATTAAACTACATAAAATACTCTACACAAGATTCATTCTAAAATCAGTAATCGGTTAATAGATTATGAGAAATGGTCTTTGCAGACTTTGATACCTCACATTTCAGAATAAGGTAAAGTGAAGTTAGAACTCTGTCCAATTGTGGTGAGATTGTTAACAGTGAGATTAACAACTTTAATGGTTTGCAATATCCGCATACGGTAATATTTACGAAACCACTATCGTGTTGATTTATGAACAGTTTAATGGCGGGCAACTCAGATATTACTTAATTTATGCCCAGCACGCAAATCTGTAAGGCACAACAAATATTAATTAGGTACAGCTAGCTAACGTGTACCCAGCTTGTCTCGTTGAACATAAACCTTCCGGAAGAAATTGAAAACCCTATCAAAATCCGTTGCTTAGTAAGAATTAATCTTACAAACAGAGAGACGCGGATAGTAACTTATTGAAGTATTATAGAGTTAGGGAAGAGATATTACTTTCGTGGAAGGCAAAAGGCCTTAAGTCTCTGCAGAACAAGTAAATTGCCGGTAAAATATCAGGAATTCAACATTTAATATATATAATGTATTTTTTTAGTTCATCAATTAATCTGTAATTTTTATATTTTATTAATTCAACAATTTAATCAGTAATATTTGATATTTATTAGTTCATCAATTTAATCAGTAATATTTGATATTTATTAGTTCATCAATTTAATCAGTAATTTTTGATATTTTTTAGTTCATCAATTTAATAAGTAATTTTTAATATTTTATTAGTTCATCAATTTAATCTGCAATTTTGTTATTTTTTTAATCATTCTGTATAATTATTTTGTGACTTTAAGGACGGGTTGTTCCACAGGATTTTGTTTGTTTTTTGTAAGGGTAGTGGGGTGGGGGAAGGAGATGATAAAGAGGAAGGTTGGAAACAAATCACGGCCAAAGCAATGTCAAGCAACGTATCAATTCTGATAGGTGGTCTTACACCGGGGCGATACTGAGGGTATCTCCCGTTCTGGAACGTGCTGTAAATATACTATGTATTATTTTTAATGAGTAAGTGAAATAAAACAAATTTATCAATTATAATTTACTTGCGCGCGCCGGGATATGAACCCTCGACATCCGGCTTGCCAGTAGATAGCCATATCCCTCGACCACGTTGAGCGTTAACAAGTTCTATTCAACTTCCGTTATAATTTCACCACGAGCCGGTTGTTTAGATCATAACAGAACTTGAATACCACTCGAGCGATTTTTGGCATACTATGAAAGTTTGCAAAATCGTTTTGAGTGATTGCTGATCCGCTTTCCATAATGTGTCAAATTTATAAAACCTAAAATATGGGATAAACGGTAAAATCTGGGTGGATTTATTGGCTTTAAATCGCAGTAAGCTGTTTCGTATGTTTCCTTATTAATATTTTCAGACATTGTATTAATTAAATAATATGAATTAAGTAAAATGGTAAATATCATTTATATATATGACAGAAATCGCTTGACTGGATAAGACTCACAGAACTTGAATATTAACTTTGAAATTGTTCAAATTTTGTGAAACAACCCGTCCTAAATATTATACGTTATATATTTATTGTTATTAAGTTTAATTTGTAGAACTCCATTTTATTTATTTTTTTATGTATTCAATAATATTGTTATTGGGTTTATAAAAACAGTTTATTTTTAAACAAGTTCTGCTGTGTAATTATTATTACGCGTGACAGCTGTAGACAGTTTGATAATGCCTTCAGAGGGCGAAACAGCTGTCACGCGTAATAATAATTACACAGCAGAACTTGTTTAAAAATAAACTGTTTTTATAAACCCAATAACAATATTATTGAATATATAAAAAAAAATAATAAAATAAAAAAAAAAAATTATACGTTATAATTAGTACAGTAAATATGGATCTAAGTACATCACCGATTAATTAAAAACTGTAAATGAAGAAGAACAATGTCAAATCTTATTTAGGCTCCGTTATAAGCGTTCAAAAAGAAGAAGAAGATTGTTTGAAATGGAGGCGATAGAGAGGGTGCGCTAAAAGTAAAAAAAAAGTTCATTTGTTAGGCGTGATTGATGTCCGTTAAGTAGCATTTAAAGAAACACTGATTTTATTTCAAATCTGTAACATGTTAAATAACAAAGCCAGATGCATTTTCAATAATTTTTTGATCATATTTTACTATTTTTTTATAATTTTTTTTATGAGAATACCGCACAAGAGTCCCAACCATCTGGAGCCTGTGAGGCTGTTGGATCCTAAATCGGGGTATTTAATGAGGTTGAAGGTTGAAGGAGGGGGAGGAGATAGGTAAGTGGAAGGCCGGGGAGTATCTGGCTATTCAGATCTGGTCATCAAACACGGCTGAAACCTTTGAAACAAAGTTTCAATTCTGAATGATTGTCTTACCCCAAGGCACTCTGAACGTGCCGCAAGTATACTAAATATTATTTTAATTGAATGAATTGGGAAATAACCTAAATTAATCAAAAAATTTACTTGCGCGCGCCGGGATTTTAACTCGCGACCTTGGATTTGCTAGTTGAGAACTTTAACCCTCGATCACGGAGGTCGTCTTAATGGAGAATATGAATAAAAAATTGTGAATAAAAAATTACAAATTAAAATGTTTAAGGGAAATACGTCATAATATTTTGTATGTGGAAATTCGGAACTTTATAGTCTGTAGTCTTCAGTAACTTCACGAATATTATGCTATGTTTCAGACAGCCTCCTCAGGAAATTGTTGTGCAGTTTTCGGTTTTATTTCCTGGCATTTTTATGTTGCAATAATTCCCATGTCGGTGCAAAGGTTTATTCGTGTTTCTTTTCAAGGTTCAATTAAGGAAATTAAGCAACAGATTATACTTCCCCGGTGTATTTCCGAATATGTTACAATAAATTGCTATTAACAGCATTGTTATTATTTATTACAGCAATAAAAAACGGTGGACTTGACTCGAATGTCTTGCAAAATTATCGGCCAAGTGAGGTAAAACAAATGTAGTCTGAAATCAATTTATGATTTATAACTTGCAGGCACCAATCAAAACTTATTCTTGATTTATTGTTAAAAGTATTTTATGATTTGACAGTAACTTTGAAACTTTGAAGGAACAATATTGTACCTATATTTTAGTAGTGAAAGGTCAAGAATTTAATATTCAATTTAGCATAAATCTACTCGTCTAAAATTCTCTGTAAACACATATTTACTTTGAATTAACAAGATAAGTGGTGATTTATTTTATCTATATTTATGTTTATAAATTAAAATCAATGTTTGTTTGTTCAGTACACGTTCTTATACCAGTCACTCGATTTTACAATTTCTAAGTTTTTTATTAGTGCCTGGAGTATTTAGATAGTACTTTGAATGGTAGAAGAAGTCTAGGACGCGCAAGGAAGACTTAATGCATTATCTCTGAACTGGAATGGTCGATTTAAAGTCGATATAGTGTAGTTTACTAAATGGGAACAATGCGGTATACAGTAATAAAAGATAGAAAAATTCGGGGTATATATATATATATATATACCCCGAATTTTTCTTGTTTTTATATATATATTAATTGTAATATAAGGAATATAGATGCATAAATATTTAACAATATTACATTTTTGATCATCATTGGTCATGTTTACCTTATCAGAAAAGAGGAGTTTTTGTGTCTGATAAGGGAGCCACGATTCTTACATAGGTTTTTATGTTGTAATAATATTTTTGTAAAGAATATAGATTTTTCAATGTAATATTTAATTTAAGTTTTTTAGATTTTTTTTTGAATTTCATTTATTTGTTCTAATTGGTTGACAATACAGCGCAGTTCAGAAGGGAGATTATTGTAGTTTTTTATGGCTTGGTAAATATAATGGTGTTGCAAACTTCTGTAACTCATAAACGAATACCTACAATAACAACACGACAAAATAGACAATTCCAATGCAACACACATAAGCGCAATTACATTGCGAACTCCCCAATACAACGGTTTCTTACTATGGGAAACCAATACTTAGGTGATGTCGATATATTTAATATTAACTTTGCGAATTTTGTGGATTACGTAAAAGACTTATTTCAACACTATTCCTAAATGGAAGTTATATTTCTGTAAACCAGTCAAATCGCTGTATTTTTTAATAAATGTTCTTGTTATTTTTAATTTTGTTTCTTGCATATATTATTTTTTTAATGTAATTTTATTTTTATTATTTCTTTCTCATGTTTCAAAACTGTCTGTCATTAAAATTGTACCACCTAATATAAAAGCCCACTGGGCGTTAAATAAATAAATAAAATAAAAATAAAAAATAAATAAATTAGCGTTGTTTTAAATTGTAATAAATTGATTTCCATTTCTCATTAGTTTGTAAAATTCTTGGTATGCTTTGTTATTTTTTCTTTGCACATTTTTACAATGGAAGCTTGCTTAAATATGTTATTGACATTTGGTACTGGAAAAAATTTTAATAGCGATTCTGTTGAGAAGGTAGAATTTTTTTAGTATTACTATTTAGTTTGTTTAGATTGTTTTTATAGGATCCTCCCCAGCCTATGATTCCGTAGATAAGCAAAGAGTGGACAAGGGCATAGTACACATGTTTGATTGTTTTCACATTTAAAATGTTTCTTAACCTAACAAATATATATTTAAATATATACATTCTTTATTCTCTTTACAAGCTCTTTAATGTGGCTGTTCCACTATAAATGGCTATCTCCCGTTTCACCTCATTACATAACAAAAAATCACCAACAAAAGAAAAATTAAGACATGATTTGAGATTTTCATGGCCAAAAGTATTATAGGGATTTATTTTTGGGGTAGTATGCCGTGTTGCGTTACCTCCTTATTTAACCAATGTATCGGACGGGATTACAGTGTCCATCTACCCTGATGAAGGATACTGTAATGCTGTCCGAAACGTTGACTAAAGAAAGAGGTAGCACAACACAGTATAATACACCAATAATAAATCACTGTAATATTTAAGGAAATTATATTAAAACACAAATAACTATATACTTGCTCCTGATGAGGGAACTTTGTTCATGAAACATGTAGAGGTTATATATATATTAAAGTGATGAAAACAAAGTTATTTGTGTTTTAATATAATAAATAATGACATCACAAAGTGATAAGCTTTCAGAGGAAATTTTCTTCGAAAAAAAAAAATTAAGGAAAGGTTGAGTAGTTGCATGGTTCGTCTGAGGTCTGATCCGCTTATGAGTACCTACTTTGGATAATCTCATTCCGGATGCCCTCTCCCATTCCTTCAAGATTTTTTTTTGCCGAAAACGGCGCTATATAAATCAGCCAAATATGATTATCTACCTGTGTTCCTTCACACTTAAAGTTAGGTTTCTATGTGAGACCGGCAAAACCCCAGAACTCTTGACAGGATTCACGTTGTCTTCTCTGCATTATTTATTTTCAAAGACATGGGGATATCACATAGTCCTGAAAACATCACCTTCAAATTCGATTTTTTCCTTTGTAATATTAAAACGAAACCGTTAACTTAAAATTCAATTATTTGGTCCATAATGTTAGTATTTTGAAATATGTGCCCATAATAGTCCCAACCGTCTAGGGCTAGTGAGACTATGGCATCCCCAATTGAAAAATTTACCATTTACTTGATACTCAATGTGTGGGGAGGGGAAGGAGATTGGGATGAGAAAGGTAAGGGAAGTATCTGGCTCTTCAGATCTGGTAGGCAAACACGGCTAAGGCAATTTCAAATAATGATTCCATTCTTAATATTGGATTTTCACCTGGGCGATACTGAGAGTATCTTCTAAACTAAGTTAAAGAAGGAAAGATTTTCTTTGAAAAAAAAAGTGAGTTTCATTGATTTTAAGATCAAGATCAAGTCAATAACAACAAATGGTTTTAAATGTTGCCAGACAAATTTTTTGTAATTGATATCTTTCCCTAGCCAAGCACTTCCCAACTTTCCTCTTCCTCATCTCCTCCTCCTCCCCACAACATATCCCAGTAGATGATGCATAGTCCCGCCGGCTCCCGGCACACAATATATACTATATTAAGACGATGCACTACGTCGTGTAATATTTTAAATTGAGCCGCTATCAATAACAACCCTTACGTAGATGGCGATAAGGTTTAAATTCCCGCTTAACACCATCCGCCTGTTTTGATTTATGCAAGAAAAAAATATGGCCAAAAAGTGCCTTTTATTTTATTTTGTGGATGTTCAGACATAAATATTTAATTTTTTCCGATCATTTAATATATAACTTTGTTTGCCACATTATACAATAAAACCGTAAACCATAAAATGGGTTCGTAAGTAGGAGATTTTGAACTTTAAAGCAGTTTTTATAGGCCTTATAAATTTATTTTTTCTGGGCTTAGAAAAAGACTTATGTAAAAAATACTCGACTGTTTTAAAGGCCAAGATGTATTTTACTCGCAGTATTTAATTAAAGCATCTGAAACATTTCTAGGCGACCAAATTTTCAAACCAAAAACACATGATTTTGCATTACTACGTATGGCATCGCCTTAACAATTTTACATAGAGAGCATAAACAAAAACACATCCACCAGTTTACTTCACAAATTAATGTTGTTTTAACGAAATTGTAAACTTGATTTATTTTTGTTAATTCAAATTCACGTAAATAATGAATTAGCAATTACACAGTGTCATTGTCCGCGCTACGGTATGAATTCGATTTTGGGTGATTGGTAATTTTTTGACCATTCAAGTATTGAATCATATCAAACTATGCTTGTCTTTCCGGATTATAAAACATAATTTGATTTCACAGTGATAAAAAAATGTGATCTTGAAAATTCCAGTAAACATTAACTGACCCATGTAAATCACTTTGCATGCAACTTTTTTGGTAGCAAAGTATGTTCATAAGTTTTATTGGAACAACTTTTTTCTTTTAGAAGTTACATCCATGAATGTAATATATTATTGAAGAAGAAGAAACTACTAACAAATCTAAACTAAACAAGACACAGAAAATAAAAAAAATAACGGTCTCAACAGGGAATCGAATATAGTTACAAGAAGGCTATAGTAAAATGCCACAATAAGATTAATAACTAAGTTTAACATAATACTATTCTTCTGCATTGAATTTCTATATAACTAATAGCAGATTCTTGATTACAGTTCCACAAAACTACGATGTATATCAAATCAAGGATCTCTGTCTTTCCGGGATGAGGTCTTTATTCACGCGACCATTGGGACCTAATTATCATACGTCATATTTTTCGATCTCATATTTCAAATTCAAAATAAACAATATTATCATGTAACTTATTTTTCCCATATTTTTGGCAGCTATCTTTGTGAATGATCACAAAGATCTAAAGAATTGGTTTGTAACCTTGATAGTGTATCGGATAAGCATATCTATTTTTATTTATATGAGACTTTTTCTAAAGTCAAAATAAATATTCTATTTTTATTGTTACAACTTTCCTTTAACGTTTAATGGTTAAACTCGTCAATTTAATATAATGTTCAAAAATATATTATAAAATATTATCATCACTGTGAAAAAATCTATCATTTTTTACTCCAGCGATTAGTGTGAAATGTATACATTTACCATATTATTTTATTTATACCATTCCTCAAAATATTTATATTGAAACGTATGAAACTACTTACAACCGTTTAAAGCCAATGATTCCACTTACATTTCACCGCTTATCTCACATTGTTAGGTTCTTTGGCAATTTGGCACATTATGGCAAGCGGTCGCGCAAAACATTTTTGGAAATTTGGCATAATATGACGAAAATCGCTCGAGTGGTTAACCGTAAAAACTCTGGAACAGAAAACTCAGGCGATATTGAATTTCTATAGCTTTTTCTATGTGGAATTCCTTTGTCAACGATTCTATTTGAAATTGACAACGTCATCTCGTTAGCTTTGGAGCTATAGAATCTGAGCTGGAGAATAGAATTTAACTATGAAAAATATTATTTCTTATTGATAAACTAACGTTTTTAAGACAAGGTTTTATGCATAGCATAAAGGATAATAAGTATACTATGCATATTGAATCATTTGGTGGGTTGGAAATAAGCCGACATAGCTCAGTAGACACAGAGCACCTGACCGGACATCAGAAGGCACGGGTTCAATTCCCGTTGGTGGAATTTATTTTTAGTCGGGAGATACTTTCAATTTGTATTAGTATTTCGGATGACTAATTATTGCTTATAATTATATGAAAAATATTCGTGACGACGTTTGGTTTATTCCATATTTTTGCAATTGCTGTTCAATAGGAAAAAAATGTGTTGAAATCTCGGACGTAGGTGACTGTGAGTAAAAAAACTAGTTGAAGATAACAATCATAATAGTCATAATTGCATGTTTGATTGATTATGTATTTGATTAGGAACCTACACAGTTTATAAAAACATGTCTAAGGTTTTTAATACAATCAATGCAACAATAAAAAATTACGTTTTAATGGAACATTCAACAGCTTTTTGCATTAATGAATTCTTCATTGTTAACGTCAGTATTTATTTTATATTATATACATAACAGTTTTGTGTAATTGTATTCAAGAAGTAAAATTTGCTTTAAATTATGTAGATATTCAATGCAGAAAAATAGTATATTGCTAAACTTAGTTATTGATATTATTGAGGTATGTTACTTTAGCCTTCTTGTAACTATATTCGGAAAGTTGAACACATTTACAATTTCGACGAAAGTATTGACAACTGCATGTAATCTAGGAACAAGCGAGTATCTAAATGACTCAGTCCGGATACTACTGTTGTAATTAAAATCAATTTTCGATCGAGTAGTTCTAGTTGGTACGTTGAAGGTAATAAAGCTCAATAATTCAGGGCTGTTTATAATTACATTAACAATTTTGAAAACTAAATATTAATACATTATCCCTCGAACAAGAAATTTCATTAATAGTGGGTAGGACCAGCCGACTATTTTCTATGCAGGGTCTTTACTACGACATTTTGCGCACAATGAAGACATAATATCTGTGATTATCAATACAGTCCTTGCGAATATGCGTAAAGCACAAAATTGGTTTGATGATATATTTATGTGGTCCTAACGAGTCCCTTTTAAACTTAAATCCGATGTTTATGTTTAACGTTGATTAATGGCCATCATGATTAACATAATTTGTAACACAAGACAAAATGTAATATTTTTCTGCAATGCATACACAACCAACTATCAGACGCACTCGCTAACGAACTGGATACATGATTTTGGCAACAAGTTTGGGGTACTATTGATATATTTACTGTCTCAATTCCAGACCCAATCACGCCTGATTACGTCTAAAAGGGATCGAATTGACAATATAGTTTCCTTCAACGGAAGTAATCTTCCCAACATGCCTTCCATTGATATGCCTGGTGTAACTTAAGCCAGAGTCAATTTAGCCTCTTAGAAGATAAGCGTACCTACTGTACGAGGCCGATATTGCAGAAAGCACACAACTGCTGACCCTGTACTAATTGCAAGTGTGCCCCACTGTTGTATTAGGCAGCCACAAAAAAACATACTTTGACTCTGGGCAGAAACGGGAGCTGCGTTTAATATACTCCCCTATCTTAACAAACAGATTGCAATATTTAGAACACAGGCGTCAGGTAGGTATGCTGCCCTTGTTTTACCAGTATTACAATGGAATATGCTCAAAGGAACTAGCGTCATTGATCCCTTCGGCCTCGGTGCATTGACGGGAAATACGCCAAACGCGCGCCTAACATTGCATTGTAATTTGTCACATGAATACGAGTCGTTTCTACGACTCGTTCTTGAGTTCAACAGTTTTGGCGGCCTCGGTGCTTCCTCCCTCCCACAACATAGGTCTCTTCAAGACCCATGTTCACTCCATCATCTCCTCAAAAAGAACCACCACAGCATCCCCAAAGATGACATACTCCCTGAAGGAATTTATTTTCCTCAAGGCCTTCTGTGTGAAGTTAATGTTAAAAAAGCACTTTGCTGAATACTAAAAATTATAGTACCATAGTTAGGACGGGTTTTTTCACAGAGTTTGAAAAATTCATCAAATTTCAAAGTTAATTTTCAAGTTCTGTGATTATTTCAGTTCTGTGAAGCAACTGGCTCATAATGTTATGAAAACAGAACTTTCACATAACTTTAAAATTTAATGAATTATTGAAATCCTGTAAAACAACCCGTCCTAAATGTAGTTTTGATGATTTTTCTAGTAGTATTGTTTTAGTTTCTATTTTATTTTATGATACTGCTACATATTTTAACTGTTTCATTTTTAGTATACACAGGTTTTATATCACTTCATGCTTTAAAAACCTTTTCTATAATTTTCGATGGCTAATTGTGCATATTCTGTTATTATAATCAAAATAAAAGCCCAGCTGGGAGTAAAACACAGTAAAATAAAATAATGGAATGAGCGTGAAAAATTTCTGTTTTAACTCGACTGTTTGGCATTTCGTATATAAATCACAGTTTAAGCAACAATTGTACCAATATCAAGATATAATTAGCTGAAACCGGAACGGTAAAAAGATAGAGTAAGTGGAAAAAGTTTTAATTTGTTATAATGCAATTACACCACGAATTTTCAGCATCAAAATAGAAGCATTATATTATTTTGGTAAATAACATAATTGATCAAAAACTCGATTACCATAAGAAAGCTTAATTTACTGTTTATTTTACAGACAGGATGTTTGAACGAAAAAGTTTAATTGTGCTGCAATAAATTATAACGATGTCCTTGACAAAATGCTGACAACATTCGTACCACGTTGGTATCAAATGTGTATCTCGCAAAGTTATATATACCTTTATAGTGATTTGTTTTAGGGGTATTATGCCGTGTTGCGCTACCTCCTTCTTTAGCCAACGTTTCGGACAGCATTGCAGTGTCCATCACTAGGGCAGATATATATATATATTTAAAAAGAAAGACAAACATTCCCGGGTTACTAGGCAAATATCAACATTTTATATACATACATCTCATTCCAACTATACTTTTCATTCTCCAATACAACGTCTACTCAGTCTTGATAACAAATACTTAAACGATATAAATTTATTTGACAATAATATGAACTTGGCAAACTTTAAACGGTTTATGTAGTAACTATTATTATTATCTTATTATTATCATTATCGTTGATTTGGAGGATTTTGGCAGATTTTCTATTTTTGTACCCTATCATACCTATATTTTTTAAACTCTTATTTTTTATGTAACCTATATTTTGCTAACACTGATTTTTTATGTAATCTGTATAACTAAAAAAAAATAAAGATGTACATTATCATGTGTAAAAACCCTATGGGCCTTGAAATAAAATAAAATAAAAATAAAATAAATAATACTTTTGGCCGGGAAAATCTCAAATCATTAAGTTTATATAACTTACAATTCAATTCATCAGCAAGATATCAAAAAACTATCAAAATCCCAAAACTTAATACAAAGCACACACAAAATACCTATCTCTATCTAGGTATAACATATTTTAACATCCTTCCATTATATCTAAAAAATATTGAAGATATTCAGGAATTTAAAATAAAATTAAAAAATTACCTAAAACTACTATAAAAGTCCATATCTTACTCTTATTATTATTTCCTTTAAATCTTGAAACTGTATTATTGATAAATCTTGCCTATTTCTTACTTATCCCTTTGGTTTTGCAAATACATTATTTACTTACTTACATGATTCCATATAATTGAGCTAGGATTCACTCACCAAACACAAGAGCTTCGTCTCTTTATGGTGAGGAAAAGCTATTATTATTTACCTTGATAACACTGTATAATATGTATAATTGTATATTTATTGTAAAAAACATACAAATATTAAATAATAAAAAATAAAAAAAATATATACCTAATGAAGCCATGCTATAAACTTTCCCTTTTTATAAATTATTTCCCGTGATATTAATGACAACAAATCAAATATGATATTTTAATTCAATACTAGCTTTTTGCCCGTTGCAGGCAACTAATGGGTAAAAATTAATTGCGTGGTGTAGTATTTGAATGTAGATGAGGCGAGGGTGTGGGACTACAAAATTTTATAAAAAGAAATGAATATTTTGAGAAAAAAAAGAGCCAAGGAGCTTACTGATCATTTTTTCACCTAGCTGTTCGGGTTGTGTAGGTCGAGACGCGTAATTTGATACCCATATCGTATGTACGGTTTTTGTCACCGACACTCTTGAAAAGTCCCAGCGAGCTTATTTTGGAAAAAAATTGCTCAATTAATACCCAAAATTTAAAAACTTTTAAAAATGTAATATGTGTGTTTGCATATAAATGAAACAATGAGTGTGTGACCACAAATGTATTAAAATATATGTATAGTTAGAAAGAAATGGATATTTTGAGAAAAAAAAGTGCCAAGGAGCTTACTGATCACTTTTTCACCGAGCCATTCGGATTCTGTAAGTCGAGACGCGTAATTTGATACCCATATCGTATGTACGGTTTTTCGTATGACCTCTACCCGGTACCATCTGTGTAGGTACCTGCACCACCACTACCACTACCACTACCACTACCACTCCGACTACTACTCCTACTCCTACTCCTACTCCTACTCCTACTCCTACTCCTACTCCTACTCCTACTCCTACTCCTACTACTACTCCTACTACTACTCCTACTACTACTCCTACTACTACTCATACTACTACTACTACTCCTACTACTACTCCTACTACTACTACTACTCATACTCTTACTCCTACTCCTACTCCTACTCCTACTCCTACTCCTACTCTTACTCCTACTCCTACTACTACTCCTACTACTACTCCTACTACTACTCCTACTACTACTCCTACTACTACTCCTACTACTACTCCTACTCCTACTACTACTACTACTCCTACTACTACTCCTACTACTACTACTACTCCTACTCCTACTCCTACTCCTACTCCTACTACTACTCCTACTCCTACTACTACTACTACTACTCCTACTCCTACTCCTACTACTACTACTACTCCTACTACTACTGCTACTACTACTTGGTACAATTTATAAATTTGCGTGACGCTATCGATGTAGTTTTTCTCTACGGGGCGACGGTATCCGTGTCAAATTATTTTTACCAAACTTTATTTTATTTCTTTTTTTTGTTGTTTTTTTTTTGGGGTGTTATGCCGTGTTGCACTAACTCCTTCTTTAGCCGACGTTTCGGATCTACCGGATCTGCACTGATGATGGACACTGCAACGCTGTCCGAAACGTCGGCTAAAGAAGGAGTTAGCGCAACACAGCATAACACCCCAAAAACAAATAACAAAAATGCTTTTGGCCGTGAGAATCTAAAAACTTACCATTTATTTTATTTCGTTCAAAAGCATTATCGATTTAAAAAAATAAACTGCAAAAGTAAGTACCTACACAGATTTTATCGTTCTTTTGAAGTAACATCCCTAAAATAAAAGTACATCACTTCGCTATGGCATTTTTCGGTTCAAATTGCAAATGTCAAAAGTTTAACCGCTTATTGTGAGACATTTTGAACCGAGCGCCATTTGTTGGACGGCCGATAAACGTTCCTAAACCTTCGGACGATGATTTTTTTCGATAATTTCACCTGCAGACTGCGTGTTTGCGACGGAATTCAATAATCAGTTTGACCGTGTACATTTTATAAAAAAATCGTATCACGTGGTTTCGTTGTTACCACGTGACTATATTTTTTCCAATGATACCATTATGCAAAAAAAAACATTTCCGCTTAAATTCAACCACTTACCCTATAAATGGGGATATTTCGTACAACTTTTCGTGAAATTTAAAAAAAAAAAATCAACGTTACCTGATTAATTCAATCATTTCGCGTTCGGGGTGCGTTCGATATTGAATAAAAACATAAACGGTGAAGGAGAAAAAGTTTTGCAGATCATCCCGATCTATGAAAACGAAACGTTGCGAAAATGCACCAAAATTTGGCCGTTTCGAAACCGCGCGTGTGGCAACACTCGTGATTAACAAAAAATAAATCGCACCACGTGGTTTCGCAATGACCACGTGGTACAATTCCCGATTTTAGAAGCTCCGGCCGCAATCGCCTTTTTGAGAGAGCGGGGCAGTCCTTGCGGCGGAAGCGTGAACCTCGGTACTTTAGTGTGGAGCGGCTCGAGAGCTTCCAGTTTCCGCCGCCACATTTCCGCTAATTTTTTCCGACATCTCCCTCCGTACGAATCCGGTAGAGTTTCCCGGAAACATGCACTGACTCGAGTTTCACGTTTTTACACGCAAAATTGAACTCGAATTCTTTTCCCGCAGAGAGTCGTCTCGGCCTACTTTCGCCTGAAGATCGAAACAAATGAAGGGCGACTTTTTCTCTCGCACGCAAAAACGAACCTTGAGTGTAAACGACTTGAGGGGTTACGTGGTCGATTTTCGCCTAATTTTTAGCGAGCAAAAAAAACAAAGAAACTGAGTATTACTATTAATATAATAAATAGCCAATCACCGGATGCAGCAATAGTTGGCGACACAGAAATCAGAGCGTTATTATTTGCTGATGACGTCGCGATAATAACCGCGATCAACAAGATCAAATTGATGATAACTTAACAATATCGGATTGGTAGACTTAACTTTCAACGGATGTGTATCGATATCGCAAGCACGGTTTTGATGATGATAGTCGAACCGATATTGACACTAAATAAATATGAAATCATTATACCTAAGATGACAACACTTGCGTATCTGTGACATTCTTAAATATCAAACGGCTATATAAAATTCAAGAATACTAATAAATTGACAATTTCGAATTGAATGACTAATTATGATATACATTGGCAGTCCACGTGTACTTTTTGACACTAAAAGGGAGTTAATTAGTTAATGAGGCTTTAGCCATAACTAATGATAGAAAAGTCGCAATTGGTGTGGCTTATCATGTACCTACTAAGAATGGCAGGCCAAATTCTGATGAAAATTAAAGGTGCTGTTTTAGAGGGATTACGTCCATTGGAGGGGACCCCCCACTTTCCCAACGGCTATGTGATGAAACTGATTTTTTGACTTACTTAGCCGCACACGTCAGGACTCTGGAATAGGAAGATATTTTTATTTTTAAAACGATTGTAGACCGTCCAGTATCCCCGCTTGCATAATTTATAGTAAGAAAGAAAAATGTATACATACTTGCATTTATAGTAACTCAAAATGAAGACACATCAGAGATGTATTTACCTAGTGGATCAGCATCTAATGAAATAATAAAGAAAGAAAACAATATTTACAGGTGTAAGTATGATATAATATTATATATAAAACGCATATCGCATGCAGTTTATCCCACTGCCGCGGTGTTGTCCCGGCGAGAATAAGCTTGGCGAGCGGCCTGGCCACAACGAGCCCAAGCACCCGCAACCCTTAGCCAGTTTCCCGAGACTACGCTTTAAGAGGTATGTGAGGGAGGGGGAAGGTACTCCCAAAGACCATAGTGAATAAAGTGAGCGGATCACCGGAGGCACGACGGAAAGAACCGGGTTCGCGCAAAAATTCCCAAGGCTCTGTCATGGCGCTGGGGAAACCACCATTACTGTCACTTGACAGGATGCAGGAACCGGGTCTATCCGCCCCCGTGATGGGGAGATAGACAATACTCATCACAAATCAAGGTGTAAGTATGGGATGGCGCCCAGACCTATTTGGAAGAAACTACTCCAAATAGAAGACGAGTCTGCTATAGATGGAATCAGCTGAAGTAGCACTGGAGGTGCCGCATGCCGTGTCGATAAAGGGAAAAAGATATAAAAAGGTACATAAATGCGTTTTCGCTAACGCATCGGTATGGCAAGACTTTTAGCTTTGCATATTTTATTGTGGATAAAAGAAATAATAATTTGTGTAGCTATACAAGATGCTTCTAGCGTTTAGTATCATAGTTTTAAGTTGTGTATTAATTGAAAAATGTTATGATTGACTCTGTTTCATCTCAACTTAATCACACACTTTCTGAGATGTTTTCACATTTATTAAACGTACAAAATATCAAGTATCAATAAAAAATATTATTTTTAGTTAATATTTTATAGATATTTGACAATGAAATTTGAAAACGATTTAAACTCAATAACCAACGTTACCAAGCATCACTATAAAAGCCTTTACTACTACGTGCAGTTCAATAATAATTGCAATAATTACTTATATTTTTTATTCTAATAGCCCTACCATCGATAGTGTCTAGGTGTTCTACAATTTGCAACAATTACACCCTTCGATTGTTGCTAGCAATTACTCAAGTTAAACAATGTAATCACCGTCCATTACCGGTATTTCCAAGACCCAATTGACCTATACACCATATATCACGTAGATCCGATATCCTCGAACACTGAGGAAACAATAGCACTAACTAGGGCAACTATCTAAAGCATTTCTTACTTGGAAATAGCAAATACCCAGCTATTGGGACCTTCAATCAGTAAAAAGAAAAAATAAAACAATTCGGTTACGTAGTGTCGTACGACAATACATTTAAAATGTGCAGCGTGGCGATGAAAAGATTTGCAAAATCTAACCTGATCTCCGTTACATTAAAAATGTGTGTATTTTTTTTTGCTAGACGTCAACTAGTTAGGTACCAGCGGCGTGCATTGCTCTATGATCAAAGTAAGCTGCGTGATGGTTTTCTGAACATGAATTACTTAGTGCTTTTGAAAATTTCAATTTTACGTGATAATTACGTAGTGCGTTAGAAAATGGATCCAGGTAGTCAGATGTAGGATTCATTTTTGATTGACTTATTTCCGATTTAAGTTGATTGGTAAGGTTAAAATAATACTATCTTCAGAATATAACAACACTTACCTACCATCTTCGGCAAAATAGTTTTTTTATTATTATTTATGAACCGGGGAAGGTGCAACTGAAAAGCAGGAATTTCGTAAACAGGAAGTGTCAACATTTTATTAGTGTCGAACGATTAACTATTTAAAATTTAAACGAAGAAAAGCCATGAAACCTACTCATCCTCAATTTACAGATGAAATTGATTGTTTGCCAACGCTGGGCGATTAAAAACAGTCATGTCGTTTAAGCGGCAAATCGAAAATGGCGCATTTTAAATCTGTATCGAAAATAAACTAAATATACATTCCCTATCATATTTTTTTCAACTGCACACGTTGGCATTGGGCAACGTGTACAGACAATGCATTAGGCCAACGTGTACGGGCGCTATATCCTATCCACTGTCTCTCCTCAATCACTCGCCTACTACTAGGCCGAGTACTGACCAGTACTGACTGTACTGATAACATCAACGGAGCACTCGGCACTACTCGGCAGGTGTAATTCAGTCATAAGCCATGCTTATATAAAGCAGATTTTCAAAAACGGAAGAAAGACGAAATGCAAAACATTCGAGTTAAAACATAACTTCCACGCTCAGTAAAATACCATTTATTTCGTCACTAAACGCCTTTGTGGGAATGGGTAGAAGAGAACGTTCAACTATAAGTTTTATCCGTAATTTACTGCAGACCAGGCCTCTTGTCTCACATGAATGAAGCAGTTGTATCGGATTTCATTGTAGAGAAATATTGAACAATACTATTGAATACAGCATATTTTTTGTATCCATTTTCATTGTCCATCGTGACCAACTTATGATAAAGCAGCGTAATTAGAATGAATGGGGATATAAAGCACACTGTTTATGGCCGTAAGATATTTGGCACAAAAAATAACGCTGTGCATTTGTATTTATAGATATTATCGGTTTCAAAACCAAAACACAATTACGTAATCTGTGTGAAGGTATCCATTTTTTCAAACGCTTTATTACCTACAATAATAAGTACTTATAAGATATTTTATTTGACTGAGCGTAGCGATATCCAGTTTAAACTCCAACCAAGTTTTGACAATTTGACATTTCTTCTGTTTGTAAATTTATTTATTTTTTATTGAATACTTTAGAAAAGAGTTACGAATGACTAATTTTTTTATAAAGACCTCACTGCTTCTCCTTCTTTCGTATGATGGGAACATCTAGGTCAGTTAGCCAGTCTAAGGCCTCAGGCGTCGCCCTGTAGACCTCATCAATCCCGCCGGTGAATGAATACAGCGGGCATTCTTTAACCACATATTCAGTGGTCGGCACCATGTGGATCATGTGGGCACAGCGGCTTCGGAAGGACATTATCCAATTTAGAGTTTAAGAGGCAGAGGCAGTGAGGTAGGCAAGAGGCAGTGAGGTAGGTGAGTTTGCACATACCTCAATAGGTATGTGCAAACTTGTTACGTTCCTGTTCCGGTTTCAAGATGGCTGCTATTTTAATGGTTCAGTAAATATTACCTACTTACAAAATCTTATGATTTCAGAGGAAATTTTGGTTTTAATTTTAAATAAGAGAAAATTAAAAGCATACTTTTTTGGACGCGAGGTCAGCTGCTTACAGAACTACTAGTTACTGTAGAACTTGTCCAACGGCTTTAGGAGCCAGTGTAGCCAAGAGACCCCCAATTGGCAATGAAGCTTATAGACCTGAGGATTTGTTCTGATTTTGTTCCAGCATATTTATATGTTTAATTTGGTAGCACCACTATCATACTCCAGCTCACTTCTTATGACGCCATTAAACACGAGTATCATTGCAAATGCGTTATTTATCTGTTTATTTAAACATGACAAGTCTGTTATTTTACGCATGATAGTTAAGATATCAGTATTTTAATCATTCAATGTAGGTATTTAGAAATTTGATTGTTCCCGTTTTATATAACATTGGCTTTGATGGCTCTCTGACCGAAATGAATTATGAAAAATATTATTTTCATTATTGGTAAAAGTGACTGTAATATTGCATTAAAAAATTACGA
The DNA here is from genome assembly GCA_026573805.1 of Hesperophylax magnus. Classification (NCBI taxonomy): domain Eukaryota; kingdom Metazoa; phylum Arthropoda; class Insecta; order Trichoptera; family Limnephilidae; genus Hesperophylax; species Hesperophylax magnus. The sequence goes on from JAIUSX010000046.1 coordinate 28,725,635, forward strand.
GTAATTTCAAGTTATGATATTATTATAGCGGGCTGACTTAAAACCTCTGCATAATAATAACGGAATATAAAAAAAACGGCCAACAAAAACTGCACCCAACGTGAATGTTCCAAATTTCCAAAGGTCACATATTTATAACACGAGACAGTAATTGCTTTTTAATTTCGCCGAAATTTTTTCACTGTGGATATTTTTTATTATAATGTTTTGTGGGTATGCTTATCTGAAACAATAATAAATTATATAGAAACTTAAGTTAAGCCTGCGGAATAATGCAATATATCGAGTTACAATAATTGTTGATTCAAGTGGAAGAACTGTTATAAGTAGACAGAATGCTGTGTGTCAAAATACCCAAATTGATACACACATAATTTTTTTTAAATTTTTTTTTTCAGTGTTTTTTAATTTTTTTTTACAATTTTTGGGTGTGTTAATACCACATAACTAGGCACATGCCCGTATTGTGGTGGTTGATTATATATACAGTATATTATAATAATAAATCAAGAAATATAGAAGAAATTAAAATTAGTATAAAAGTATATAATTTAATACAAAATAAGGAGTATATAGGTTAAGATAATATATGTAATATACAATTAAATAAAAATAACACTGTTTGATATTTTATATGTGCGAGTTAGTATTTTTTTGTGAAATATTTTTTAAGATAATTATAAAGAATATATCAGAAGATTGAAATGTATTTTAAAAAGTATAGAATGTAAGACGTAATAAAAAATAAAGAATTTAAAGAAAGATATAGATATAGAAATATGAAGTTATTAAAATTATTTACATATAGCATTAAAAGTGCGTATGTATTACTATGTAAGCAAATGTATAAATATGGTAAACTGTTGATAAGTATGTGGGAGTTACTGTGACGTATGTGGATACATTACTCTTACAGCATTTTAAGTATAGATTCTTGTTTGAACTCCGGCTAATAATACTAAAAATTATTGTCGCAATATTGTTCTACAAATACTGAAGTGATCCCAAAGTACATGAAACGTATCAGCGGTGTCAAATCATTTTTAATAATTAATGCAAAAAATAATAAATCTTCCTGCTAATATTGTTGTAATTTAAACGTTAAAACTTTTAGTGGTGGTATAATTCATATGTTCCTTAAAGAAATTTAATAATAGTTCCATTCACTCCGTATTGTTGAGAGCAGTTCATACTCTAGTGCGGTATTCAAATACATATTTTTTAATATCTTTAATGTTTTTATCGTTTTATCCCACTTTTAGTCCTCTGTGGAACACCAAACGGAGGAAATTAGTATTTATAATTAATTAAGAATCTCTTTAAATTATTTATTAACAAGGCGTTTCGAAGACGGGTTAATGTATTCAAAATTTACTATTTAACACGAAACTTATTATGTTATTCTTTATGAGCCTGCAATCCCGTTTTTAACTGAATTGTCAATTTCTCCGTGTAGTAAAATACATATTACTATGAATCCACACGTTTTGTGAATCACAAAAAAGGTGTTCTCACACTACCTACTTATAGATTTGCCATCCGTCTCGATACCTATATCGGAACTGTCACCGTTATCGAGTCATCTGTTCCGACAAAACCCAAAATGTCCCGACAAAATCTAATGTAACCAGACAAAACCTATAAGGTCCCGATTTAAGCCCCCGTCCCGCAGCACAATGGAACGCGTTGGCAGAAATTCAGAAAATCAACTGTTCACTATGTTTAAAAATAAATACATGTTTCAAAGCTCGTTAAAACTTACCATAATTTGTTAAAAGCTTATCGCTTCTGACGCGATATTTACAGAAAGGGATAACTTGAGGTTTATGCCAGTTCTCCGGCAGTTCTCGCATGCGGTAAATTTAAAAAAATTTCATGCTTAAAAAAAACGAAACTATGAATAGTTATCAATAGTCAGATCCAAATCAATATGATTGCGATATCCGGTGGTATGTACTTTTATTGCACTATATTAGTTATTGGTAACCTATCACCATATGACATAAATTTAAATAAAAACAAACACCTATTTTGAATAAAGTAGTTTTTGCAAATTTATTAAACATCGAGATATGTAGTTTGGTACTCAACATATATATGTTATATTTCAATATTTTTGTATACTTCAATACTTTAACTACTAGACTCAATTGAAAAAAATGCTCTCATGCACCATTTACTACATTCTAGCGCCTGAAAGTTAGGACTGTCAGTTTTCATAAAAGGCGATTCTAGTCACTGACCTCATATACTATGCGATGTTGGTCTTACACTCATTGTGTTCCAGTTTGGGTACACTTTCTGAAGTAATTGGTGCTAGATTCTGGTTAAACTGGATTAAAAAGAACTCTGACAATATGAAATTTGATGAAAATTTTAAATTAATGAAAAACCGTCCTTCAGAGCCAAATTAATATTTTCAACCCTCGAATGAAAAAGATCTGTTCCATAAAATATCCCTCTTAAGTACATAATTGAAAAAAATGGTTTGAATTTCGCATATACCGTGAAACCCTTATTTTAAATAATAAAAAATGCCTCGAAAGACCTGTTATATTTGAAAGTTAGAGACCCTTACTAAAAATCGATAAAACAAAAAAGAGGTCGACCTATACTGCTATAAGGCATATTGTCTTATCGTACCAAACATGAAAAAATGATAAAATTGCTATATAAAACATCAGATCTATGAAATACTGAGTAAATTATTTTAGTTAAAGGAGTCACATAAAGTACCTACGATCAGTTAACGTATAGAAAAGACTAAAAAAATAAAAATTTCCCAAGAGAAAAGGTCTTGAGTGATTATGAAACTCCCGCATTGATTTTAAATGCCAAGGTTAATCGTTACTAAAATAATTTTATAAGGTAAAAAAATAAAAGGAATTTCCTTCCGATAAAATTTTACAAGCAGCTAAGAAAAACTGTTACCCTGTGACATTACAATGATAGCGACATCTTCAGCAAAATTAAAATTGCAACACTTTTAACGCAATTAGATCACAAAGCTGAGCGCTTAAATCACACCTGTATTGAAACTGGCAATGATAAAACATAGTTGATTGTTAACAGTACCTAGTAGAATTATTTGAAAACTATTGGTGTAGTTTTTTTCAATACTTTAGAATTTATTGCTGCTTTAATTTGAAAGTACATCAGATTTCTAAGGATGTGTTTCATATACAATGTACCTAAAAATTACATCATTTTATCACGTAATTCAAAATTCACATTTCAAAATACAAACATGGCTACCGCCTGAACGAGTAGCTAATATCAAATTTTAACTAATAGCTCGCTAAGCCAATGATACCACCAACTGCATAACGAGAACTACCAATTAAAATTCTGTCAGGATTGGGAAACATTCTGAAATCTATGTGTTTTCAGATATACGTACGGTACGAAAGAGTTAATAAAAGTCCAGCAAGTGTTGTCGGTAGTAGAGTCAAGTCTTAATGACGACAGTATATTGTCACAAGATTGTGAAGACAAGAGGAGAAATAGCACGTGAAATGAAGTGAGCTTTTACCTTCCACACAGCATCCCCAAAGATGACATAGGTCCTGAGAGAAATCATTTTCCTCAATGCCTTGTGTTGAGTTAATGTAAAAAAGACTCACTTAATTTGTATATCATTTTTTTAAATTTTTTTTTTTTATTAAATATATAACAAAAACAAAAAAAAAATTCTAAGATTGTTATCATTTAAACTTGGACTAAGTGCCGTACTGCAGTCTTATGAGGAACGACTCCAATACTTTAACTTTACGACCCTGGATAAAAGATGACAATTTGCTGACTTAATATGTCTACACAAAATTATTCATGACAAGCTTGAAACAACTCATTGTTTGAGCAATATTCTTATTAAAGTTCCTAATAGACGTAATCTAAGGAGTCAGAATATATTTCATCTAGAATTATTTAAGAACAATATTGTATACTTCAATCCATTGTCTCGAATGTGTCGCCTATACAATTCTATTGAGTGTAACTACATAGATATATGCAAATAGTCTCGCTTATTTTAAAAAGCAAATTAGCAATACATTGTGAATGTTTGTTTGTTTTTTTTATTAACTCTATTTGTTTTCTGTTTTATTTTTGTTGCTTTTGTTTTTTGGATCATGTATTTATCTGTATGTTTTGTTTTTGATATCTCTTTTTTGTGCCTCTGCTTTGCTGTTTATACGTTTTGCTGTTTATATTTTTTGTTAATACATAGGTATTGTATAATGACACTTAAACTGTTCATGATGTGAACATTTTTAAGTGGACTGTTGACATATACGTTTTTCGCAGCGCTTATCTAATGATTTTTTTTTCATGTTAACAGTATGTAAATGTTCCTAAACAATAAATAAATACATTCCCAAGATGTTCTTACTCATTTTTCTTAACTTATCCATACGGAATTAAGAATCGAAAAACGGTGATGTGATTGCAACCACTGATTTGACGCCAACTTCGAGATCAGCGGCCCCATTGTGCGAGAGGACCCTATACCTACACTTTTGGCAAACCTACACATGTAGGTAGCTACCAAAACAAAAACAAGATTTTTCACACGACCCTTACCAATAAACGTGTTTTAAATTTTACACAACAAATAAACAACCAAAAAAATTCTTGCACGGTAACAATTAGAACGTTCACACGTTCACCGGTTAATGTAGGGTGAAAGGTTGTTTATCAGTTGTATAAAATTTAAAACACGTTCATTAGTAAGGAGGTATGACGATTTCTTTATGAAGAGGCTTTATTTTAAAATTCGAACGTAATTTTTAAAATCTATTTATTTCATAATAAAACAATGAATACACCGTTTTATTTAAGCACATAACTACGTATGCGCAACATAACTATTTTAATAACTCGTTACTCAAAAACAATACATTCTTTACCCACAATAAAATACTTTGTTGTTTTCATCAATTTCGTGTGATTTTTGGCAATTATTTTAATGTTGTGATAAGAAAAGCTGTCTATTTAGTAACCTAAGTATTTTAATTAAAATTTGCAATAAAATATGAATTAATATGCATTTGTAATCTTGAAATCGACAACAGTTATAAACAATAAAATTGCACATATTATTAACCCAGTAGTTAGCAATCAATCTTATGATCCAGTGTAACAAAGTTCAATGCTTTCTGTCGTATTAATTAGCTACGGTATTTTTGGGCGATTTCCTCACAACGGCCTTGCACTGCCAAACAAACATTGTGATTTATACTGTCTCTGAGACATGCGATCAACGTCATTCTTTTAAGAAATGAAAGGCTCGACAAGGCTCCTTAATTTTTTTCTCACTTTTACGGCTGGTTTTTCAGTTTACTCGGTAAAATGACACTCGGCTAAAGTTCGAACAAAAACACAAAACATAAACTAGTGAAAACCAAAGTTTTTATTTGATATAATTCATCTATTTTTATTAAAAGATGTACTATATAATACACGTATAATACCTTCAATTGATTATTGTACCTTCCTCCACACGGGTTGCCGTCAACCGCGCTAACAACTAAGTCAAGTCCCAATTGAGTAGGACCAACATTTATTTCTCTGTAATGTCATCCAATTTCAGAAAAATGCGTATAATATTTTCGCATGTGTATGCGTGATTGCCACCAACGAATGATAAAATAATCGACAACGAGTCTACTGAGTTTCAGTTCGATTGGATCTCGAGAAGTGGATAAATTTCCGCTTCCAAGATTTGAATTCATTCATTACCTAAAACAACAGTAAAATTCAATTAGTCGTGTTTAAATAGAGACCGTTCCCTAGCGTCACGTTTTCCGCTAAGCACGGTGCTGGAGGCGAATGCGGCATGGCAAGTCACCAATGAACGCTGGCGAGCTATAAATAAATCCCACCCTTTCTGCCAATGGCAATGTTCACTTAACTTAACTGCCTTCTCTTAACTAAATTGAACATGTTAGTATGGGGCTTATGTGGAACTTAACAAATATAATCCGTTACTATTTTAGTAATCTCAAATGATTAGTTATTCCCGCGTGAAATTGGGTTCAATGAAATCATTTTTTTTGAATTTAAGTATCGTTTGCAAAATTGGAACAGATTGTATGAAAAATATTTTAGACAAGCAATGCAGTAGGTACCTACCTACATAAACTTTTATTTTTGGATTAACTTAATTAGTAAGACCTCAAATTGTGATATTTAATATAAATTCTGTTTTTTTTTTTTAATTTAGTTTGACAATCGCTAATATTGTCTTCTGTGATTAAATATTACAATTTGCGGTTATACTCATTTAGTTATTCCACAAATAAAATATTCATCCTAGACTTTCAGAAAAGTCAATAGATGTCGCACATCAAAATAAAAATGGATATATTTATCCAAGACACTATTCAGATTGCATTTAGTTCAGGAAGAAACTTTTAGTGATACATAAAGATAGCAACCAATAAAAATATGAATTAAGAAAATAAAGAAAATTTTGGTGGTTCTTATTCGAGGTACGATACAGTTAAATATGGTCTAGGCTAGTTACACATAAAAGGCAAAATATTACATAGGTATACGAAATCAAAATTTAACTGTATCGTACCTCGAATAGGAAACCACCAACATTTTCTGTGTAACTAGCCTAGACCCTATTATATTTTGATTTCGTCTAGGCTAGTTACACAAAAAATGTGTAACTAGCCTAGACCCTATTAAGAAAATAAAGAAAATGTTGGTGGTTTTTGTTCGAGGTACGATACAGTTAAATAGGGTCTAGGCTAGTTACACATAAAAGGCAATATATTAAATATACGAAATCAAAATTTACGTAAACTATGTAGTGTCTACTGTCGAAAATGTGAAATAATGAAAGTTGCATCACTACTAGAAAAATAACCGTGTACTTCGTGGGTAACATTGCAGTTTAAACCGTGGTTTAAGTAATACTTTTATATAATCCAGAATTCGGACTAAAAGCAACCTTGTTTGTTGCCGAGTTTTAGAAACAACTAAAAAACTGAGTCTGTCGTACCAATCAGGACAACTGACATTTAATTACTAGTTCATTCAGGAAATAGATAGAGTACTACAAAATTTAAAAGCACGGTCTGCAAAAGGTTAATCCAATAAAAATCGAAGTCAATTATCGTCATGATTTGGAACAAAGATTTAGGCCAGTTTTATTGTTTTATATTTCGTTTGTTTATTGCGATTAAAGTCGTTAGGCTAATGATCTTTTGTTTAGTTAAATAAGCCAGAAGCACAGAGCTACTGAATAAGTGAAAAACTTTTGTTGTAGATGACGTGCAAATTTGTTTAATAATCTAACCCGATAAACTCGATTGTATCTTTTGCGATATTTTGACAACATGCTCCATCCTTGTAAAATCGAGGTTAATCATAATAATAATAATATCTCTATTTAATAAAATTTGCAACTTTAAACATGTAAAAATATAGAATACTTAAACAATTGGATAAAGTTGACAGGATCATAACCTGCCTCACTAGGCTAGCCTAGTCTTGTCAACAGTAGTAAGATCTTCATTTAGTCTGCAAGCAATCTCGTCAAGATTTTTAAACATTCTGTTTATTTAAATACATTTTTAATAATTTTTTAAAGAATGGAAAAAAATACTTTTCAAATACCTTCGAATAAGTACTACCGAGTTTCAGCACTATTTTTAGAGAATTCATTTTTCTTTTTGAACGGTGAAAAACATCGCACCACCAAAATAGTAAAATGTATCATGTCAGAGCTCCATAATTCATGTTGGAAGTGACATGGTCAACTAAAAATATTTTCGTTGACCTAAATAACACCTGACTCACAAACCTCGCACAACTGTATAGGTAGGTAAGTACTATAGTAACTGACTGAACAAACACAGTTGATTCAATGACGGGGGTTATTTTAAACTGTAACTGGATTATTAAATAAATGCAAGATTTTAACGGTTCACACAATTAGTCTTTATTTTGGGTTTAATATTTTCGACACGTTTTTATTGCAGTTCACAGTAGTAAGAGAGTGTAATAAGTTTTAACAACATCTTTATGGATTCACTGAGGAATTTTTATATCCTTTGTTATATCAAAAGGTTTTCAATAAGTTTTTTCTCTCTCTGGTTTAGCTGATCTCCGAAACAGACGGTTTACAAAGCGTCTCTTGGGCCAGACCTGCCAGAGATAGCCGAAGTTAGGTAACTTAACTGTCTAGTGCAAACATGACCTTTTAACGGTCATCACAGCTGTGATATCCCTTTCAGGTATCACATCTAACAAGTAACAAATAACTATCCAAAAGCATCCCTTGCCCTAATTATTAAGCGATGAAGCGATGCGCGAATGAAAAAGTATTCGAGATCGAAGAACTAATCAATATGCGCTCGCAATCTGCATATAACGAAATAGTTATAAAACAGTATATTTATAGTTTGCTCGTAACAAAAGTAAGTATTTTAAAGGTGAAAAATTGTTTTGAAATAATATTCTTGCCGAATAACTCCCGCGTTGAAAGGGTTAATAGTTAATTATATCCACTCAATCTAGAAGCATACATTGTTATTATGATTTGCAGTAGACACAGTGCACTAGTACTGCCAGTTAGGTGTCAATCAACTGACAACTACTGACTGACTGCAAGAGGTTGCTTGACTAATGCATTCGAGTGATGTTTGTATGCGTCGGTCTTGAATGAGACAGAACAAAGCTTTACTTGTTACGTATTGAAAATAAATGCAAATTCTTTACATTGCTCGTTTAGTTGCTGGGTTTTATTGAGAAATTGCATGCTTTATGTTTGTTTACATGTATGTTTCTTATTATGGAAAATTGTTGTACGGTAATTTTAATAAATTTGATATAGTAATTAAATTGATTCGCGTGTAGCTAGCAGTTCGCAATTTTGGAGAATTGAACTAACACCTCGGCCGCAGGTCACCCCAAGGGATTGGCTACGTTTGGTGATTTAGCAGGGGTGCCCGGGTTCATCGGGTGTGGTATGTTCAGGATGCGCCTTCCCACCAGCTGCGTGGCGTGTCATCTCAGGTGAGGCTGGTTTGGGGAGACCTTTTGACCTCTCCAACTGATTTCTCGACTCATCGCCTGACGCCTTAGCGGGGGGGGGGAGATTATTACTTGTGTCCCTCCTAGACACACTAATATACAGATTCCTACCCACCCCTCTTTTTCCTTTCCCGCAGAACTTCATCTCCTTCCTTTCGTTAAAAAGACCCTCTACACAGCACACTCAAAGATGACATAGGCTCTTCGATTAGATTTATTATAATTTGCTGTACCTACCTACCATATCTTAGTATCAATATAATTAACTCTGACTTCAATAATATAATTACCCTAAAAACTCTTAATTTTTCGTAGGTTCTCTCTAATCTAGCCAGCGTTATTTAGTCTATTCTATGATGCTCACATTAATCATATCGAATCCGTACAGCATACATTCTTTAAAAAATTGCTTGGATGTTAGGACTAGAAAGAGGATAGGAATCATACAATGAACTTGAAGTAAAATAAAACCTTTCTTCTTCAGAAAAACGTAGGGAAGATATTTTTTTATTTATTATGTGCATCTATATTGTCGCATGTCTTGCGGCGAGCGGTCGCCTAACGAGACGGACTCTGTAAAACTGTCTACAAATATAAAATTAACACCTTCGGGACCATGTTCTAACATGGAACTCAAAATTCATATTGAAAAAATACTGTCAGAACTCAACAAAATTGGCAGTACAAAAGCTGCCAAAGAAGCTAAAACTGAAATTGAAGCTATATTAATCAACATCGAAGATTCACGGAAGCTTGAGATAAAGTCACTACAAAACACAATAATTTGTCTACAAAATAAAGTGATTCAAGATCAAGATGATTATATCAAAAAATTAGAAAAATTAATAAAAAAAGGAACAAATGAAGAAAATAAAAATGAAGTTAAAAGCTATGCAATGGTGGTAAGGGAAAAATTTCACCCAATACCGAAAGCAAATTTTGCTTTACTAATTACATCAAAAGAAGACAAACCTGCAGATGAAATCGAAAAAATATTAAAAGACAAAATAAAACTATCCAAACTAGGAATAGGAATTTCTGGACTAAAACAAACATATCAAAACAAAATAATACTAACATGTGAGAAACAAAATGACACCGAAAAAATAATAAACGAAATCAACAAAAACCCGGATATTGGAATACACGCTAATGAAATAAAGAAAAAAAAACCATGCATTATCATTAAGGGTGTTGATGCTGGCTACAAAGAAGAAGAACTCCTAACAGATTTGATAAATCAAAATGAAGACCTAAAAAATGCCATGACCTCGGAAACAGACAATGAACCAATCGTTGTTAAAAAAAAGCTGAAGAATAAAAAATCGGAAAAATTAGCAAATTTCATCATCCAAACAACTGCAAAACTGAGAAAAATAATAATATCTAAAGAAAGAATTAATATTGGATATACAAGAGCACACGTAGAAGACTGTGATCCACTGATGCAATGCTATCATTGCCTTGGATACGGACACACCTCACTGAGATGCCTCGACAACATGAAGAATCCCAGATGCCTCCACTGTGCAGAAGAGCACAAAATACAAAACTGCACCAAAAAACAAGATTCTGCCAAATGCCACAACTGCACTAACAGAAAGGGGTATCAAAATGATCACGCTGCCAACAGTCACTTATGTGAATTCCGCAAAAAAATGATACAAAATGCCCAAATGCGAATTGAATATGAGTGAGTTGTATTTCGTATATTTATTTCTTTAAAAATGAATGATTTCTTCACTGAGGAATTAGATAAAACTCTTAATATTTCGGAATATATTTGTCACACTTTAAATGATTGTAATAAAGTCGTGGATAAAATATCAAATTCATTCTCAGTACTCCATTTGAATATCAGATCGATGAAACAAAATTTCAATGAATTTTTACTCTCAATTAATTTACTAAATCATAAACCGGACGTCATAGTGTTAACTGAAGCATTCACCAACGAATACAATAAATTTTGCATTCCAGAATATAGCTACTTCGTAACATCTTGTGCTATTAATAGAAATAGTGGTATTGTTGTATTTGTTAAATCTTGTTATTCAAACATCGCAGTGGAAGAAGTACCTATGCAGCGAGTTAATTGCTTAGATATTAATCTAAATGTAAATAAAATATGTTTTAATATTATTGCAATTTACCGAACACGGATCAAACGAGTATACATTTATGGATGAATTAAGAAGCATTATATTATCAAAAAAAAATAAACAGAACATAACAATAATCGGCGATTTCAACATAGATGTTTCAAATGAAAATAGTAACAAAATAAAAACTGAATTTATCAATTTTATGTCGGAAATGAATTTTATATTATGTATAAAAAAATATACTAGAGAAATTACGGGTCAACGTCCATCTTGTATCGATCACATATGGAGTAACACTAAAGATACCGACAAATTACATACGATAATATTTACTGATCATCACACTTGCATCTATATACAAAAACTTAATATTAATAATCATATTGATTCAAAATGCAATACTTTTACAAAAAAGTCACTAAACCATCATAAATTAAGCCTAAAAATAAAAACAGAAACATGGCGTTCCGTATTAGAATCAACCTGTGCTGAAACATGCGCAAATATTTTTGATAATATTCTATGCAATTATATTACAGCATCAACAGATGTTAAAACTATAAAAATTAAATCAAAATTCAAAAAAATAAAACCATGGATTTCACATGGCTTAATCGTGTCTATTAGAAAAAAAGAAGAGCTATATCGCTTGACAAAGAAATTTCCCTTAGATAAAAAAATATACACATATTATAAAAAATTTAGGAACAAATTAACCTGTTTACTAAAAACCACTAAAGAAAACTTTTACAAAAATGAAATTGATGTGGCTAAACAAAATGTAAAACATATATGGAAAACAATAAATGAAATAAATAGTAGAAAAAACAAAAAAACTCAAATTAAAAAAATTAATATCGGAAAAAATTCTATTAATGCCTTAAAGGAACCGACAAAATGTGCTAATGCCTTCAATAAATATTTCGCTAACGTCGGTCAAAATTTAGCTACACGGATCGATGAAAATTATAAAATAGATAATTTCGAAAAGGACTGCCTTAAACAAAATAATCTGTCAGTTTTCAAACCGGTAACAACAGATGACATAAAAAATATTATTAGTGAATTAAAAGGTGCATCTGCACCAGGGTTTGATGGAGTCACAGTAGAAATATTGAAAAATTATAATGAATTATTAAGCATTCCAATTACACACATTGTAAATATTAGTTTAAATAGTGGAATATTCCCCTCCGTTTATAAAAAATCTATTGTAACACCTGTTTTTAAATCTGGCAACCCTGAAGAAATATCAAATTATCGACCAATATCTCTTGTCTCAAACATTGCAAAAATTTTCGAAAAGATCGTAAAAAAGCAACTTTTGTACTATATTGAAAATAATAAAATAATTAGTCCTAGCCAATTTGGATTTAGAGAGAAACTAGGCACTCATGATGCCATTGCAGAACTAACTTCAACTATATACCGTGCATTAGATAAAAAAAATAAATGCCTTGGCATTTTCATTGATTTACGTAAGGCTTTTGATAGTATCTCCCATACAAAACTAATAAATAAATTAAATGATATCGGTATTATTGGTAAGGTAAGGTATTGGCTGAAAAGCTATCTAACTCAAAGAAACCAAAAAGTAAAATTAAATAACTCACTAAGCGTGGATGAAACTTTAGAATTTGGAATTCCCCAAGGGACTGTTATTGGACCAATTTCATTTATAATTTACGTTAACCATATGTTTAAATTATCACTTAATGGTAAACTTATATCCTTTGCTGACGACACTGCAATAATTATCGAAAAAAAGACATGGAACGAAATTACCAATGCAGCCAATCAAGATATGAAGGTTATAAAAAATTGGTTCGATGGCAATTTATTATCACTCAACACAGAAAAAACATATTGTATTCCTTTCACTCTACAAGAAGATGTGCCAAATAACCAAATTAACATAACAATTCATTCTAAAAATTGTGTAAATAACGGTACATGTAATACGGACTGCGCGAAACTAAATCATAAATCTAATATAAAATATCTTGGTATCTTAATAGATAAAAATGTTAAATGGAAAGACCACATTAATCTCACTGTTGAAAGAATAAGAAAACTTATCTATATTTTCTATAATATACGAAATATTTGAAATAAGAAAACTATCAAAATTGTCTATTATGCATTAATTCAGTCCATATTGCAGTACGGGATTATTGGGTGGGGAGGGGCTTTTAAGGCTTCTTTACAGCCCATAATTACAATTCAAAGAATAATTATAAAAATCATCCTTAGGAAACCATATGACTCCCCTACTTTAGAGATATTTCGGGAATTTAATGTACCATCTATCACAGAATTGTATAAGAGAATCGCCTTATATCAAATTTATAAAGAATATTTTATTTATAAAATTCACCCCTCAGATAGCATAAGCAATAGATTCAAAACTAATGGCTTAATAGCCATTCCTATGCTTAGAACGACCACGGCTCAGCACCACTATTCATATTTAGGTGTAAGATGGTACAATATATTATTGTCCAAAAATAAAATTAGTGTAACCGAAACTGTGAATTATGAACAATTCAAAAAGTTAATTAAGTCCCTAAAATTGGATACTGATATATTGTACCCCTAATTTTCTTACACTTACTCAATTTGTACAAAAATACATATTAATTTAATTGTCGTTAAAAAACTATTTTTCTAATTTGTTTACCTGATATATTGTACCCTTAATTTCCTCGCGCTTTCTTAATCTGTAAGAAGATATATTATTTTAATTATCCTTAAAAAGACACTTTTCTAATTTGTATACCTACATATGTTAATATTATGTTTGTATTTATATCAAAAGTTATGGATTATTGTTTAAAAAATCATTAGAACTAAATGTAAATACTCCTCCCATAAACACGAGCTCCTTGAGCTCAACTTATGGAGTAGTAGAATAAAAAACGAAAAAATTATGTATCTGTCTGCATATTGTTATCATTTATAATGTTAAATAATTTACAAGTAATAAATAAAAAAAAAATAAAAAATATATATATATATAAACGTTTAGATATTTTTTTTTTGGTTTTGCCTGTCTCACTAGGAAATCCTGTGCCGAGACAGACTGGTTTTCAAATATTTTATCATATTAAAATAAAGTACATTTTTCAATAAAGCGAAAATACTTGACAAAAATTTTCAGGTTGGTAGGTAGTGGTAACAATAATGTGATAGAGGATTATATTTGGATGAGTTGACTAATTATTGCACGACCTTTTTCGATGATCCATTGTTTGATCAGGATTTTGTTTTTGTTAATATTATTCGATTGTTTTGTTATTTCAGGTAGGTTATTGTATATTTTAGACGCAATGTATTTGAAATTTCTTTGACCAAATGTTGTGTTTGTTTTAGGTGTTTTTATGAGTTCTTTGGTTTTGTGCCACACATTGTATCATCTTCATTTTTAAAATTATAACAGCATGATTGACTCACCTACTTTATTGCAACTCATCTTTTTCAATATCCCTTCATGTAAGCTCAAAAATAATAACTTCCTTTCCTCAACAAAAATCCAAAAATTATGAATACCATTCTCTAATGTCTAAAATTGCCAGATTGCCAGAAGTCAGGGACTTGAATTTTTTGGTGTAAATCAGTCATTACGCAAATAATATTTTGTATTGATGTTGCAGAAGTCGTGAACTGTAGCAAAACCTTACTGCTGTCTTGATTTGAAATTATCTTTATAGTTTTTGTGCCCTGTTTTTACCATAACATATATCTTTTTATTGAATTCGTTTAATATGTAATGTGTTGTTATTGGACATGGTCCGTTATTAAATAAACATATTTATCTGGTGACCTGCATTTTTTTTGTTTTATTTGTCATATCGTGTTTATATTTATTCGTAAATACAAGTTTCTGCCTTTGGTAACTCATGTTTCTACAGATAATGCTGATTTACTGGCTGCTTTAAGACATAAATTCTTTTATATATATTATATAGTATTTTAAATAATAATAATAATAAATATATATTAATAATTATAAGACCTATTTGTCCTCTAAAGATTTCTTGAATTTAAAATTATTTATTTTTCACAATTTCAATAACAAATATTTACACGTTTTAAATCCAATCAAAGTGCCTTTAATTGATTGAATTCTGTTGAAGGAACCCTTGGTTGTCGTATATGAACATTGTCCAAAAGAAATTGTCCGAAAAAGTTTGCTTCGTTGGAGTGCTGGTAAAAGTCTCTGGCAGTGAGGCATGAAGCTAGCAGAGGAAGGATGAAAGTAGACTGAATGCTGTTTAAATGAGATCCCTGAGGCGCATGTTTGGGCTGATTAAATCATAATTATTTATATTTAAAAAAAGGATGCGAATATGATTTGGGCATGTAGACTGAATGAACGAAGAAAGACTTGTAAAGAGAATACATGAAAGTGAATACTAGAAGAAGTAAGGGACGCCCGAGGAAGACATGGCATGATCAAGTGAACCAGATACTCCATGACTCGGGCCATATCAAGTGTCAGAATAACAGAAGGCTGTTGTGAGACGACGTATGAAGCAAGGAGTGTGTACCAAGACCGAATTGTTTGGCGGTCCATTCTCTCTGCCAACCCTAGTTAGAAAACGAAAACGGTTACTTTATTTTTATTAATTTTATTTTTTATAATTTTATTTTTAATGATTTTATTTTTATTAATTTTATTTTTTATTCATTTTATTTTTATTTATTTTATTTTTATAATTTTTTTTTTATAAATTTTATTTTTATTAATTTTATTTTTATTAATTTTAATTATTGCACGAGTTTCGGATTCATCTTTGAGTCATACCGATTCAAGATTCAATTCGGTATTAATGAGTTTTAATCAGGTAGCCCATTCAAATTGATCCACGGAATTATAACCTAACCTATCTATACATAACCTAACCTAATATAACTTAATTGACAGCCCTGCCATCGTCGACACTATTAAATTCCACGTACTGACTAGGGACACAATGTTACTTTTACATGTTTTATTAATATGGTTTCAATTCTTCATATGAAGCGGTTACTTTGTGATGTGACATTATAATTTAAAATTAAACAATAACTTTGTAAACATCACTTATAGGTAAATACTTAATGCCGACCGGGTTTCGCTACAACCATAGCTTCATCAGGGCATTATTATATTGTTTAATTTTAAAATATTGTTTCATTTATTTAATTTAGCAGTTTAAGGTTATTTCTTGCATTAAAAACTTTGTGTATAATTTTCGAAAGCTCAATAGGTATATTCTGTGTTTACAATTAATATAAAAGCCCATCTGTGATAATAGCCTCGTAAGCAAGTTTAAATTGCCTATGTGGTGATATTTCACAAAAACAACGAAATGTAATTTTTTTATCAATAAACATTAATGTTAATAAATCAGTGAATCGTTTACATTGAACAATTAATTGTTCAACCAAAATACGGATCAGTGCTCATTATCAAATTGATCGATGGTAAAAATAATTTATCCATTGGTGTCAATATAAATAATAAAACTTTATATTAAAGGTGACTGGTTAAATATCAAAAATTATAATAACCACATAACTACTTACCCATGCTGTTAAAATAATTAATAAACAATTATGTACAAATCATATATTTCAGCTGACCTTTGTCATTAATGATCTATTGGTTGATATCATATTAATTTATCGCAGAGGGTGGTCGAATTTTTTACCGACTTCATTTCGTATCATTTTAAATTTCAGATTTGATTGTTTTATTTTAAAACTACGATGTAATAATATTACCTACGCTCTAAGAAATTTAAAATTATTTCCTGGTTCAAGAGAATACGTGCATTCATGATTGCATCCTAGAACGATGTTGTTTTTAATAAGTTCAATTGAGTGGTTCTCTAAAAAAATTGTTCAGATTATGTAGCAAACAATATTCTGATAAAAAGGTAGGTTTACTTGAGTGTGGTCTAATTAGAAACAATTATGCAGGACGTGTCGAATGTTTTTGTTTGAATTTCATGGTCTCCAAAAAAATAAATGATCCATTGGATTTTCATCAGATCTATTGTGTTGAAAGTGATATTTGTTTGACGTCAATACCATTATTCACATCTAGACCAACATAAATCATCCGCATTGTAACCCTTGAAGAGTCCAAGATGTCTATAGGTAACGCCTCCAGTCCTTCGGTCTCCTGCTGCCTTTCGTTGAAATTCACACCTCGCAGTGATGGATTACTCACATCTAGGTCAATATGCTTCATCAAGCGTTCTACCTTTGGAGAGTCATAGTTGCCTATAGGTAACGCCTCCAGTCCTTCGGTCTCCCGCTGTCTTCCGTTGAAATTCACACCTCGCAGTTATGGATTACTCACATCTGGGTCAATATGCTTCATCAAGCGTTCTACCTTTGGAGAGTCATAGTTGCCTATAGGTAACGCCTCCAGTCCTTCGGTCTCCTGCTGTCTTCCGTTGAAATTCACACCTCGCAGTGATGGATTACTCACATCTAACGGCATCATTTGACGGCCGGCGTGGTCTAGTGGTATACGCTTTTGACTACAGATCCGAAGGTCGCGGGTTCGAACCCGGCGTGCGCAAATAAATTTTATTTGATTAATTTGTGTTATTTCACAATTAATTAATTTAAAATAATATATAGTATATTTGCGGCACGTTCCAGAGTGGAAGATACTCTCAGTATCGCCCTGGTGTAAGACCACCATTCAGAATTGAAACGTTGCTTGAAATGGCTTTAGCCGTGTTTGGTGACCAGATCTGAATAGCCAGGTACATCCCCCCCACCTTCCTCTTCCCCATCTCCCTCCCCTCCCCAATACCCTCAGCCTCACAACATACCCCAATTGGGGATGCCATAGTCTCACTGGCTCCAGACGGGAGCAGTTGGGACTCTTGTGCGGTATTAATGTAAAAAAAAAAAAAAAAAAATCTAGGTCAATATGCTTCATCAAGCGTTCTACCTTTGGAGAGTCATAGTTGCCTATAGGTAAAGCCTCCAGTCCTTCGGTCTCCCGCTGTCTTCCGTTGAAATTCACACCTCGCAGTGATGGATTACTCACATCTAGGTCAATATGCTTCATCAAGCGTTCTACCTTTGGAGAGTCATAGTTGCCTATAGGTAACGCCTCCAGTCCTTCGGTCTCCCGCTGTCTTCCGTTGAAATTCACACCTCGCAGTGATGGATTACTCACATCTAGGTCAATATGCTTCATCAAGCGTTCTACCTTTGGAGAGTCATAGTTTCCTATAGGTAAAGCCTCCAGTCCTTCGGTCTCCTGCTGTCTTCCGTTGAAATTCACACCTCGCAGTGATGGATTACTCACATCTAGGTCAATATGCTTCATCAAGCGTTCTACCTTTGGAGAGTCATAGTTGCCTATAGGTAACGCCTCCAGTCCTTCGGTCTCCCGCTGTCTTCCGTTGAAATTCACACCTCGCAGTGATGGATTACTCACATCTAGGTCAATATGCTTCATCAAGCGTTCTACCTTTGGAGAGTCATAGTTTCCTATAGGTAAAGCCTCCAGTCCTTCGGTCTCCTGCTGTCTTCCGTTGAAATTCACACCTCGCAGTGATGGATTACTCACATCTAGGTCAATATGCTTCATCAAGCGTTCTACCTTTGGAGAGTCATAGTTGCCTATAGGTAACGCCTCCAGTCCTTCGGTCTCCCGCTGTCTTCCGTTGAAATTCACACCTCGCAGTGATGGATTACTCACATCTAGGTCAATATGCTTCATCAAGCGTTCTACCTTTGGAGAGTCATAGTTGCCTATAGGTAACGCCTCCAGTCCTTCGGTCTCCCGCTGTCTTCCGTTGAAATTCACACCTCGCAGTGATGGATTACTCACATCTAGGTCAATATGCTTCATCAAGCGTTCTACCTTTGGAGAGTCATAGTTTCCTATAGGTAAAGCCTCCAGTCCTTCGGTCTCCTGCTGTCTTCCGTTGAAATTCACACCTCGCAGTGATGGATTACTCACATCTAGGTCAATATGCTTCATCAAGCGTTCTACCTTTGGAGAGTCATAGTTGCCTATGGGTAACGCTTCCAGTTCTTCGGTATCCTGCTCTCTTCCCACGGTTCGCATCACTCCTTATTTTTAATAAGTACTAGCTGATGTGTTCCTGGCGTTACTGGAGGTTATACTTAGGAGATAGACATATACCATTTCCAAATTTTCTGTAGGCCTTTTTAAGATATACAATTCCGTCGTACATTATTTTGATGTATCTCATAAGGTTTAACCAGCAATAGAAATGTAAGCGCCCGAAAATATTTTTTTACGACTCGATTATAAAGCATCGACTTTTCTCTACTTTCAATCGACATAATATGCATGTATTTAATATAAAAACCTATGGAATTTTTTTTTCTATATGAATGTGAAAACCCTATCAAATTATAGAAGAACTAAGCGCACACAGAGCCAGATGCGAATAGCGATATTATTTTATATTATTTATAGATTTTCTTGTGTCAGGTCTCTTCTATAAACAAATAACTGCACACAACTAAAATTATTGAAATAACGTGCGTCTACTGTCGATATATCGACTTGTCGATATCACAAACACAAATTTTCCCAAGAGTTCAATAGCAACCGGATTTAAAACTAACTTGAATTCGCAATCCATTTGATCTGCGGCGCTTGTTGATCCTGTTTCAAAGACCAATCGGGGTCTTGCCTATCTAATCATTTTAGATATTCTTTAATTTGACAGCTTTTCACATAATAATATGAAAATACCTGATACAAAGTGCAGAAAGACAGAGCCAGCTGTGTTAGTTCCTGGTCATAAGTATAACAGTTTAAAAAATCTTCACGCCCCAGAAGATCAACCATTTCAAAACATTGGGAAAATAATACTACAATTTTAACCGTTCTCAAAAGTATAACAAAGCTGTCAAATTATTGTGAGGATACATATTTTGGAACGTTTTCACATGGATGTCGCATAAAATAACCCCTATTTATTAAAATCATTGTAAAATATACGAACAATCTTATGCGTCGCCAAAAATCCAAAATGATTATCGATATTTTGGGGCGACTTTTAAAATGGAAAATACAAATAATCGCACACAGTGACACAAAAGGAAAAAAATCATTAATTTCGTCTGTTCCCAAAACTGTTTCCAAGATTAAATCTTATTTTTCATTGGGACTCCTTATCGGATAGGCCCCAGGCGTCAAAATTCCTGGCCCGGACACCATAACGAACTACCAATAAACTAATCGCTTCACGATCCTGTTGTCCTTAGAATTGTTACTGTGAATACCTTTCACAAACCATAGTAATACTATTAATTATTGTACTACTGACTATAATTGCGCACAGACGGCAAGTAGAAGTCTCCACTCCCAAGGAAAACTTATTGACGCCGGTCGATGTTTATGTCCGCATTGCGTCATGCTGGGCAAAATCATAAATAGGCATACCGTTCATAGTTCCGTTTTTACCTCTCCTTCTTTCTCAAAAACGAGGTATTTAACTGATAGAGAGGTTCCACTGGAATTCGTAGCGGCAGAACTGTAAACTCAGTTTGTCATTGACAGTGAACGATAAAATGTGCTGCTCGTTGGCTCGACTTCGATTTAAAAAATGTTCTGCCGCTCGAGTTTAGGCCTTGGTCTGAAGAATGAACTCAGGCAACACAATGCGAATACAATTTATTGCGTTCATCGTATTTGTAATCCATGTAATATTTTTCCCACAACAACAAGGACGTCTTCCATAATACGTATGAACAAATAAGAATAATTAACCCATAGTTGGTGAAATATGTTTCTTTTATTTTAATTTAATTTATTTATTTAATACATTTGTTGCTGACTATGTGACTATTATCCAATAATAACACAACACAAAGCCATATTAAGAACTGAAAAACAAATAAAATGTTAGATACCTAGCTATAAATAAAATTATTGGTACCTAGCTACAAGTAAAATTATAAGTACCTAGCTACAAATAAAACGGTAGGTACCTAGTTTACCTAGATTTCTGAAAATTGTTTTGATGAAATACATGATTTATGAAATATCAAAGATTTCATAGTTTCAGTGTATTTTAGCCATGATGAATCTGAAGCTATATACAGAAGAATATTAATCTTTATAATTTTCAATCCAAAGTAAAAAGTTTTCAATATCGTGGAAAATGCATTTTATTTTATTTTTATTAAATGTGTACAAATGTTATCATGTATTGTCAGGTCGATATTAGTTCCAAGCTAGGCAGAACTCCTGTTCTAAGGAACAAATACTTGTCAAATGCTAAAAAAATACATAAATTGTTTTTTTACTAAAACTATCTATCATATGTGTCATTAATGGGTAACCATTTGTGTAAAATTTTATTTATTTGCATAAAAGCTTCGGATATTTGTGATTTATCTGTATTTTCTTGAAGCTTATGATAATAATAAATAAAAAATAATAATTGGATGACTTGTATAGCGCCGTTTTTGTGTAAAATCACCTCAAGGGCGCTGTAAAAGGTCTGGTTTTGGGTCTTGTTTTAGGTCTGTTTTAGGTCGCTGTTTTAGGTCTTGCATGAGTAAGAGCATTTTTAAGGTTCAAAATACCATAAAATCGAGGCAAATGCGGTGAGCTTCTAGGAAATACACGATGAATGTCTTGGCTCACTAAGGGTTAAGTGAATGAGAGGTGACGGTTATGGCCGAGACATTTCGTCCTTTGCTTAGTTAAAAGTATCGAGGAATAAAAATACGGATATATAACGAACTAGAATTACACAAGCTGTCGAGACATTTCGTCCTTTGCTTGGTTAAAAGTATCAAGGTATTAAAATATGGATATATGTTTAACGAACTAGAATTACCTGAGCTGCCAAGACATATTGTCATTTGCTTGGTAACTACAACAAATATTCTTTAACTAGCGACCCGCCCCGGCTTCGCACGGGTTCAATGTACTAATGTAAGTATAAATATCATACATTTTTTTATTGATATATTATTTGATGTAAACATACATTTTTTTATTGATATATTATTGTATTTAAACATACATTTTTTCACAGTTTACCGATTAAGAGACTTTAGCTGAACAAATACACTTTTATAGCTGTCAATATCAAAGTTTTATCTATAATCGGACCATATTGACATTAACTACAGATTTTTTTTTATATACGATGTGTACAGCTATTTTTGCAATATACATCACAAACAGATATTGCCATTATATATATTGATTCGATTAGATATTGATTGGTTTATTTATGGATATTGCTTAGAAGTTACACGCGAAAGGGCTATATAAGTTTCTCGAAGCGAAAAACACTCAACGCTCAAAACTAAACCTGCAACATTGAATGTTTTACCCTGTGACTTAAGTATTAATGGTAATTTAAAAATACATTGTTACTGGAAATTGCAGTCGTTTAAAATTGGGAATTATTACAACTTCTCCAGATCCTGATCTAGTCAATATTGTGCACTCTATTATGATTTATTTTAACGATTTTACCCTCAAACGCATACCGTTGCACAATTTGGGTGGATTAATGTTCCGTAATGAAATAATAGAATTATATTTAACCGTATCATACTGCGAATAAAAACAATCAACATGTTTTGCTATCTTTATTGTATGATCGCAAGATTCAACCCGAACTAAATACCATCTAGACAGTGTCTTGGATAAATATATCCTATTTTTATTTTAATGTGCGACATCTATTGACTTTTTGCAAGTCTAGTACGAATATTAATTTTTAACTCATAAAGTTTTTCAATAAAGATAATGTTGGTAGTTCTTATTTGAAGTATTATGCTGTTAAATGTGACCGAAAGAGATAGGGTCCCATTATTAGATCAGTTGGTAGAGCGGCGCTCTGGCAAGGCGAGGGTTCTCGGTTCAAGTCCTATATGTGACGGTATCTTTTTCTGATTTTTCTGTTTAAAATTTTTATTTAACAAATTGCTAATATTATCTTCAATAATTAAATATTAAAATAAGAGGTTTTTCTCATTAAGTTGTTGCAAAAATAAATAAGGAAATATTCTATTGAACTTCATGAATGTAAAAAATATCCCAAAACTAATGCGGATTTAAAACTTCTTCATGAAGAGAACGTTGGACCCGCCCAATACAATTTATAATTATTTTTTTCCAATGTCATTATTTCATTCTGTTATTGCTATTGCATAAATGGATTCTAAAATAGATCACGACTTACTTTTTATGCCAAAATACATGTAAGAATGGTCGTTAATATTTCAAACTCTAGTAGGTATTTATTTGCGGACCTAAACAAAGTTTGCAAATTTTTTCCCTGATTAATTATTAAGCTATCGAGTTAAAACAAGCAGAGAGCAAGAGATTTACAATATTTAAATTGTGGTTAGATAAATATCGATTCGTATAAACATTACCAATCAATGAGATAAAACCATAGAGGTTATGTTATTTAATATCTAGTGATAACCGTTGATCAATGAATTACGTTGACAAATTCTATGTATTGCTTTCAAACGAATTAATGGGGACAACCATGGCATCCATGGTCATGGATAAGACTCTCGACTAGCAAGCAGGAGGTTGCGGGATCAAATCCCGGCGTGCGCAAGTAAATTTTATTTGATTATTTCATAATTTACTCATTTAAAATAATAAATAGCTCGTTCCAGAGTGGAAGATTCTGTCAGCATCGCCCTTGTTTAAGACCACTATTTTTTTAAAATCGTAATTTTCCAGTACAGAGGTTGTAAATAGTAATTTTGATGTTTCACGGAGAAAAATGAGTTGCGAATTTATAAAGAATCTCTTCAAATTTTCAGCAAGCCGATTAAAACAGGATTGCAGGAATTACAAAAGAATGAACAGGTTTTCTGATAAACTTTTGATAAATTACGAATATATTATCACTATGTCGGAACACGTGTTCATGAATATCCGAAAATTTTCGCATTTCGTCATGAATATCAAGGCCAATTAGGGCCGTCCATATGCGGGGATTTCAACGGTATTACAACGGTAACCGGGCAACTCAGTACAGTGGCAATTCAACACACTTTTGAAGCGTGAAAAGTTATGAAAAAACAAGAATTAAAAGGTTACGTTAGATTGGTTTTATTTCTCACTTTTCAAATGTTTCAAGGCATCTCAGAATAGTGTCAAGTCAAAACTCTTTTGAAAAGTGAAATAAATTCATTAAAAGCGATGGTAAAAAAGACCTATCACTTTTAAATATTTTATATCACTTTTCAAAGGCGCATTGAATGGTTCCATGACAACTCAGGACAGTGGCATATTCAACACGCCTTTTTCACACTTCTGTGGTCAAAATGTACATTTATGGAAGAGGAAATGAAATGCGACCGACACAATAGAATAACATTAGGAGAATGCAAGGCCTTCTTTTTTGTGACATGTTTTGAACTAGTTTTGATTTACTGTCCTGTAATTGTTTATTAGATTAGCATACCTATAGTTAGTACTATGTACTCTATGGACTTAGCCAAGTAATAATTACAGCAAAAAATACAATAGGAAAAGTACCAATTATTAATATATACCTTTGCATCCGTTATTTAAAAAAGAGTACTTATCTGTTATTTCTTATAATTTGGTTTTAATTAGTCAAAGTGATTGTAGTTTTACAGTTTTTTCAACTTGTTCGTTTAATATTTAACATTTTAAGATTTAAAAAAACCTTACAGTCCTTCACCGTAACTTAAGGAATCTATCGGACATAAGGAATCTGGCGGACGAAAGATACACAATAATGTACACCACAGTTTAAGCATTTGGGGACCTACTCGTTAAAAAGGGCAAGTTTATTTAATTAATAAGAATTACCTAAGTACGTTAGTATATATACTCAAGTTAACACCCCCATTTTATATATGCGAAGCCTAGGATGGTTATGTAAGAATATTTCTCCAACTGGCAAATAAAGCCAAATGGGTCGAAAACCATTGCGACAGCTTTCCATCTAGCAATTCGAAGGTAAATACCAAACTCTGTGCTCAGTTTGATGGAAAAAAATATTCACCATGACCCCGACCCCCGTATTTAGGGAGTTACAGCTATCAATGGGATATAGTTCTTCCAAGATACAGCCCACATGCTTTGGTTCACAGGGCGATGCTTGAGGTCCTAGATTGGCTCACTGACCTAGATATTCGCCTCCGCCCCCCCACCATACGAAAGGAGAAGAATACCTCAATTAATCTCAATTAACTGTTTCCGGGAAGTATACGAAAACTTAAAAACCTTTTCTTATTGGAATATTTAGAAAACCCATTATCGTGTAAAAACAAAAGATTAATTATAAAGAATACCTACCTACATGACATAAGATAATAATCCGCCCAGGAAACCATTTATTGGTTATTTATTTATACAACGAAAACCACGCCATAGGTCACTTAAGTGTGCTCGGGGACATAATTTTTGCCAATGATTAAAACTTCAATGAGGTTTATAAATCACGAGGTTCAATCAGTTATTACTAATAAAATTGAATCTTCCCTCTTGGCCACAATCAATATCCATATCGCACATGCTCTAGCGAGAAATCCAGAAACTTTCCATATTCCTTTTCAAATAACCAACTTCTGTCAACCTTTTGTGCAAATGTGTCGACTACAAAACATCAACTGAAGTGGCAAGATATAGGTTATACTGAAAAAGCTGAAGATACCGGAGATATTTATCGATAGCTCCGATGGAACGAAAAAATTCTTAAATCTCTTCTTTTAACTTGACTCAAACTTTTGTAACTTATTTTTTTTTATCCCAATTTTTTAAATTTACATATTGTCGTGCACCGTTATTGGACGGTTGGTATTATTCATTTTTTATTATTGCTTGAAATTTTTTTTATTTATTTAAACCGCAGAACTTTACAGTGTTCTTGCTTTCGCTTAATTTCGCTTAGACTTAAACTATACTGTCTCTTGTTTTTTTTGTCGTGATACACAGTGGTGTAGTTATAGCATTCACATTGGGGGGGGGATCGACCGTACGGAGGGGATTCAATAGATTTAAATATATATTTTTTTTAACTGAATAAAATATAATAATACATACATATTAACTGTGTACCAACATTATAAATAAAATAATTACGGAATGAATTAATTTGAAGGGGAGAATGTTTTCTCTATCGCACAGTGTATGACGCGAATATATTGTTAGTAGTTAGATCAAATTATGTTGTTTAATCAGATAACACTGAATTCTTGCCTGTTTCGTGTTATTTTACGCCTCTATACAGATGTGGTGAAAAATTGAAATAATTACATACCATAAGTGTGATAATAAAGTTTATGGTCTCACTTAGGCGAAATATATCACGACGGACAAAGATGTATTAAAAAAATTATGATTTATTTCCAAGCCAACAACTGACAACCTAGATGCAAAGATACATATAGATCAATCTATTGTACTCTGCTGGAAACTAGTCAAAGGTCGTGACTAGATAGGTATAGCCAGATTCCATTGCAGGCGGAGAAGTTTGTATTTTTTACGTGAAATATTTGAGCGCGACCCTGAAAAAGTTATTGGGTAATAACTGGAGCTCCTTGTACGGGGAATTATATTCAGCAGCGATAAAGAATTCACGAGATGGTTTGATGATATTCTGAATTAATATTTATATGTATTTCAGTATCATTCCAGCACTGCCACGGTGGAGTTCAATTAACAGTTTGTTTTGTACGTAAATCCGAAGAAAAATAGAAACATACCAACAATAAATCACTCGCCCGGACGGGTGGGCGTTTATAAGCATGGACTCATCTTTTGGTAATATTAAAAGTAATATATAAAAAAAATAACTTCGGTAAAAGACTGTAAAATAAAACACAGTTTGGATTATAGCATAAAAAACTAGATAATCTAATTAAAAGAGAACATTTAAAACTTCAAAACAAAATAATTGTAGAACAAGACCCACTTATAACGAACAGTGAACATTATGTTAAAAAATTGGAAAAAAATAATCATAATATCAAAAAAAACATGCAAGCGAGTGGAATGTTTAAATCTCTGGCTTTTTACCACATTATAATAAAAACAAAAATCGACAATAACGAAGAATATTAAAATACCCAAACTAGGAATAAGGAAGTTGAGTGAAAAATATTTTGACTTATAAAAAATATGTTCATGTAGATAAAAAAATATCGATTCTAAATATATAAATATATTTCTATATTATTATTCTTAGAATTAGTTAAACGTTCTTGAAAAAGCATTCAATAGCAATAGACTGTATACGCTCCACGATTGGTCGAAAGAATTCTGACGTCACATGTGTCGTGACTTGTACGTACAACGGATCACCTATGGTGCATCTCTTTCTATTACATGAGAGACGGTCGGTTTAGATGAGAGAGGTGTATAGGCCAAACGTTTATTTGGATTTGTCAAATATATGTACGTATTTGTTGTTATTATTATATGAAATGGATTTCTAAAGATACATATTCGTATAGTGCTTTATAATAATATGTTGTTTATTGCATAACTTAGAAGTTTTTATTATTATACATGTCACATAACATGTGATACACTTCAGGCCGCCGGCCGCCCAGAAAAGTCTCACAGTGAACTGGGCTGTAAACCGTTATTTTACTTTTGGTCTTTACTTTTCTGCGCGGTGGTCCTGAATTCGCGCGTGGCAAGTCAACAAATAGCGACGGAATACCGTACCGGGCGGGAAAAGCAAATATTCTAACTTAAAATATTAATTTAACTATGAAATCTCAATCAATTTTCTTTTTTTTTTTAATAACATCAATTCTAATAGACGGTTAACATTGGTAAAAAATTTACTGGAATTCCTTATTGAAGAATTAATTTTTTTTCCATACAAAATGTTAAAGCGACGTGGTTCTTACAGTTTGAATGACGTCACACCCACCCCAGCCTCTTACCGCTCGGATTCCGCTCGTTTTGGCGGGCTTAGTAAAATTCTAACTTTGAGAATTAATTTAACTACGAAAACAAACTTTAAAAAAAAAAAATACTCGTATTTAAGTTTGAATGCGAACATTGATAAAAAAATAAAAAAAAATGGACTCAACTTCCTTATTGCAGTGATCAACATCAGAAGAAATTATTATCCCTTTACTACACATGTACAAACTGATAAAATATAAACTGTCCATTTCTTGAAAATAAATAAATAACTGATTTATTAAAGGCCAAACAATAATAAAATGAATGATACTTAGACTGACTTCTATACTAGATACGATCTGGGATGGGAGAAGGAAGTTTGAGCAAGTGCGACTACTTATACACAGTAAACTCTTTCGATCTCACTCTTACAATGCTCAAGTAAAATTAGCATTTTGATAATCACACATCCTTGAATCTACATTTATGTTTATATCTTCAAAACTGATTTGCATGTATTTTTATTTATTTAAATTTTTTTTTTAATATATATTTAATTTATAATTTATTATATTTTATTTCAATAGACTCTTTAAAACCAGTTAGGTATTAATTATCTCGAACTATGAAAACAACAACTATTACAATAATTGTGTAAATCTTTATTTCAGGATATATTTCAAAATGTAAAAGATAATAGATCTTAGAGAATATATACCGTTCAGACACCAGCAACCGATAATTATATTGAATTATATAACAAGACTATGTAGACGGTTTTGTATTTTATTAATCGATGCAATTTATAGCGGGTTGCGAATTAAACTAGTCCTTTAATATCAAAAGCGTTCCAAGCTTTTATAATGGTTTATGTTTTGTAATTACTGGGATTTAATGACACTTAGTAATTATTATAATCTTGCTTCATGTGGGAGCAACGTTTAATGATCCAACCTACTTCGACCTAGAATTACGACTTTCGATTTCTTTCCTAAGCCGCTTTATTTTAAGTTTTTTTAATTTTTATCTTATTAGCCTAATAATAATAATAATAATAATTGGATGACTTGTATAGCACCGTTTTTGTGCAAATTCACCTCAAGGGCGCTGTACAAACTTATAATACATTTCTACAGTGATCTATGTTATTAATTAACTATTTATGGAGATAATATATAGTAAAATACTTACCTGGTAGGTCACTTGAGATTAACACTTAATTAACATTATCTAATTGTTTATTAGCGAAATTTATATACAGGATTTAGGACATAATTGGAAAATTGAATATAACTGGACTTTCTCTCAGGAATGGTATATTTAATTTAAGGGTACGACAGCTTATTATATGTTGTAGTTATCCCTCAATAATTTATCGTTGGTTAAAGAAAGAAGATAGAGTATTCCGGTATAATACCCCAAAAATAAATCACGATAATACTTTTGGCCGTGAAAATTTCAAATCATATCCAAGTTCAAATATATTCTCATTCGTTCATCTAGTGAATGTTTTATCAATGTTAGTCAGACACACCTTTTTTAAATTTAATTTATATCAATGTTAAAATCCTAAATATTTTGCAAGCCGATAAAAAATTATAATCTTATTGGGGCATGGCGTCATTGATAACTCAAAATAATATACATACATTTGCATGGTTTTCAGCTTGCCATAAAGTGCATTTAATTATTAAAAACGAAGGAAACTCTTTCTTTTCATTCTTTTAAAATGTTGTTGACACTCGAGCAAAACTGGATGGTAGCTATACGTTCTAGTAAAATATACATGCTCAAGTTACTCGTTCTCATAAAGTACATATAGATAGAACAATACACAAGTAACTTTCTTCATCAGGAGCAAGTATATGTATAGTGATGAGGTGAACATTGTTCATGAAACATGTAGAGTTTATATATATTAAAGTGATGCAAACAAAGTTATTTGTGTTTTATTCCAATAAATAATGACATCACAAAGTGATAAACTTTCAGGAGAAATTTTCTTCGAAAAATTACACATAGTTATTACGAGTAACTAACTAACTAACCATCACTCCGTTTACCCACAGGGGTGAGCAGAGAGGACGGACCGCCAAACAACTCCGTCTTGGCACACACTCCTTGCCTCATTCACATTCATACATCGTCTCATACATACTCTTCTATTATTCTTACTCTTGACATGGCCCAACTCAAGTATCTGATTCACTTGATCGTACCATGTCTTCCTCGGGCGTCCCCGACTTCTTCTACCATTCACATTTGCATCGTATATTCTCCTTGCACCCTTTCTTCGCTCATTCGCTCCACATGCCCAAACCATATAAGCGTCCCTTTCTTGATCTTACTCATTACGCCTACAGCAGCCTCGCACTCTTTGCGAATCTCCACATTTCTCACACGATCAAAGATGGTTTTACCACACATACGTCTCAGGGATCTCATTTATACAGCATGCAGTCTACTTTCATCCTTTCTCTGCTAGTTCCATGCCTCATTTCCGTACGAGTACTCATTAACTCATCATGTTATTATACATATACATAGTTACTACGCATACTCATTAAGTTATTATACATATAATTATTACGCGTACTCATTAAGTTATTATACATATAGTTATTACGCTTACTCATTGTATTATTATACATATAGTTATTACGCATACTCATTACGTTATTATATTTATTATCCTTGATATACGAAATATTTTGCTCGCTGTCACAAATTAAAGTACAATTAGGATAAGAGTATAGAACACTTTTGATTAGAAATAAATTAATCAATCAATCAATCATTTTGAAGTTGGGCGTGGTGGATGCAATTAGGTAGTTGTGTTGTTAGGTACCTACATATATTTAGTTATTTTTTGTCCTCAATTATATTCATTGTAGTGTCCTTGTCTTGCCCATGAGAACAATATCAAGTAACATTGTTAGTTTCTTTTAGTACATACCGATAGTATCGATCCCAGTTTGTGTTTATATATGTTTTGATTTAGGTATATATGTATACATATTTAATTAACATGTATTTTTATTTGACATGTAAGCTGTACGTGGTTTATAAAAAATATTTCCGTCGGTTAATGGAATCGAGATTTACGATTATTGCTTCAAATTCTATCAACAAAATCTAAACAACCTAGACATAATGTATTAAAAAACATTAAACATTAATAATGTATTAAAAAATACTAATATTTATTTTATTTATTACAAGATTACATTACAAAATGATAACAAAGATATAATGTATTATTCCCAGTGAGTTTATAAAATTCATTTTGGGAAAGACAACATTAGATTAAGGACAAAACAAATAAATAAAATACATTAAAATAAATAAACGCAGTTGTTATTATGGAGTTCCAGAGAAAGATTGTGTTAGTCATTAATGAAACTGCTAAGGAAATAGCTTTTGAGAGCTTTTGCCAATGTTTTTTTGTTCGTTGCCGGAAGTTTTAAATTACTAGGTAATGCGTTATATTGCTTATGTGCAATGTATTGTAAGGAGTTAATTCCAAATTTGGTCGTGTAAGTAGATGACGATACATGTATTTGATTTTGTGATCGTGTTTTGTGCTGGTGTATGTCAGAATTAAAGACTGGTTTAGTGTTGGTGTGTGAGGAGTGTTGAATTATTTGCAGAATGGCAGTTGTGATGTTATACTTTGGCAGGACCGTAAAAGGAAGTATTTGTGTCTGTGAGTATATATCTTTGACATGTGTATCCCATGGCAGATTATATATATTACGTACGGCTCTATTTTGAATTACTTGTATTTCGGAACTTTTTTTTTTGGTAATGGTGCCCCAGATACTAACTAGATAACTCAGGTGGGAGTGGATCATAGCATAATATGTTGCACGCAGTAGAGATGTGGGGAGCATACCTTAGAATCGATAGAGTACAACGGTTATCGGGGAAATTTTGGATTTTACATTCTCAACATGGGAGTTCCACGAGAGTCTATGAGTAACCCCAAATATTTCGTTACTTGAACATGTTGTAGCTTTTCGTTGGCAAGAATGATATTCATACCCATGTTATCTTTTTTTCCAAAAGTAAGGTAATGGGTTTTTTTAACATTGAGGCTTAATTTATTTAATCGCAGCCATTTAGCCAGCTTTGCGAGATCTTTATTCATTAGAGCTTCAAGTTCCTTCAGATTTTTACAATGATAGTAAATCACAGTATCATCAGCGTAAAGTTGAAGTTTTCCCGAGATGCCACATTAAGTTATATCATTGATGTATAGTAAGAAAAGTAGAGGCCAAGAATCGAGCCCTGTGGCACTCCACATGCGATTTTTCCAAAGCCGCTTAGGTAACTACACATTCTTCCCTTTTTTGGTGTTAAAGGAAGTTTTGGTTTGATAATAATATAATTGAAACAACTAACAACAACAAAAAATTTCAATCAATTCGTTTTATCACACAATCGCAAACAAATTATGGCTGATTTCTTGATACATCAGTTCCAATTTTGAAAATGATTTTTTTTTAAAGTTTTAAAACAAAATGGAATAGCCGTTCAAATAAAAATATATTTTAGTTCTACCACAAAGCAAAGCATGTGCAAAGGTATTAAAGTAGATTATAAAATTTGTATGGTTTAAGTAAAAATCATGATATTGTACATTTTCTTTGAAAATAAAATATACTAAATGAAATTATCAAAAATTAAACAATATTTTTTTTTATTATTTGAGTTTATTTAGGAAACATACAGTTGTACATGTGAATTAATTTTACAATAAAAATGAATATATGATTTACGTTCCAGTAAAGTTCAATTTACAATCTTTTTTATGGTTACAGGTTAGGAAGAAAGTAGATATTTAAAGTTATTGGTAAAAAAATAATGAAAAGAATCGTTTTGATTTCGGTACATTGTAAAATGATTTTGTTTTTAAAAGTTTTTAGGGTACAGTGGAAAATATCAATATCTCTTAGGGTTTTGTAAGTTTTGCAGATACGTTCGAGTTTTGTGCGTATTTTGATTTGAAATATAAAAAATAAATATAAAATAATATGTGAAATTTTCAGTGATGTTTTAAACTAGATATAAAAAATATGGTACCTGCAAATATTTTAGAAAGAAGTTTTATAAAAATTCATAACATATTGTGCGTACAAAAGCATAAACAAGGTCATGCATGTATGGCTTTGCATTGCTGAAGTAAGTATAAATACGAATGGCTGTTGATTTATAAAAAAAATGCATCTGTTCCGGTCTTTTTAAGCCAAGATTTGATGTGTGATTAAAATATCATATTATAGGTAAATATGTACTCTGAGTTTTTGACGCAATCAGTTCAAATATTGAAAATGTCACGTAAATTCAAAACAAATCCAAATCATTGAACAGAGTGACAGTCACTCAGAGACAGATTTACAACCAAAATTGGTATATTTGATTATAATACCCAGTGTCTGAGTAGACTGTAAAATAAAGGAGAAAACCGAACAAACGCAAAGCATGAAATCTTCAAAACTACAGCCAACAATAATCTTCTACTAACAAGTTATTGCAATAGCTTAGCGGGTTCAAATGCCCAGTGAATGAAAATAATATTTAATAATTGAAGATAATATTAACAACTCTCAACGAAAAATGTGAAACAGAAATTACAACAAAAAAAAAGATTCACAATTCAAAAAAAAAATTACAATTTGAGGTTTTACTCAACAAGTTATTCCACTACAAAAATATTATTTCACAATAATTACGTGCAAGATAGTACAACAGGATGTCATTAAATATACCTTACAGATATATGGGGGCACAGTTTTCAAAGTAAACCACCTACATCAAAGTTTATTTTGAGATTTTATATCAATTACTCAGATAACGACAACATAATTATAATACAATCTAGGTGCAAATAGCTAAAATGCTAAAATGTTGAATATCATGAATATCTTGGTCACCATGAAACAGGCAGTCACCTAGTATCGTGATTTAATGTATCATATACAATTTAATCAATGTATTATCATGTGTTTTATAAATAAATAAAATCTTTGTTCCTAAGATAGTTTCGCAGGCAATACCAGATGTTGCAAAGACCCAATCATGTCTGATTACGTCTAAAAGCGATAGAAATGACAATCTAGTCTCCTACAACTGAAACAATCTTCCCAACCTTTCCATTGATATACTTGGTGTAACTCTAAGTGACCAGCTCAGGCACGGAGGTTCCGTCGAAGCCAGAGGCAAGTTAGCCTCTCAGAAGCTGGATGTGCTGGAGGAGGCCCACCACTTCCCCGCCCTGTTTTAGGTACTGATGGTACCCCTTCAGAGCTCTCGCAAGGACGCTAATTTTTTTTGATATAACGTGTCTACATTTAAAATTTCAAAACAAGACCTCTAAAATGTCCATGCATTCAATGTTATTCGCAGTATGCAAGTACTGCGTATTAGTAACTTTTTAGTAAGATCTATTCTATTTTGTTAGTTTAAACAAATCATATGTACAAAGTATCAACAAATCAAATAATAATTCACAGCCACCTGCAACATTGGTAAAGTGTGCGCCTCTTTGTGTGGTGGGGGGGTGTCGTCGCCCGCTCACAGGCAGACCTAGGGAGAGAAAACAGGGCATTGGATAGGTTTCACGGGGACCAGGTTCCGCGCCCTTGAGCCAGGAAACCGGTTGTGCCTCGACGAAAAATGTGAGTTGGGGTTGGGAAAAAAATCCCGAGGACTGCTGTATGTACTGCACAGGGCCCGCAGATACTGCAGATAGTACACAACTGATGACCCTGTACAAACGGCAAGTGCGCCCCACTGTTGATGTTTGCAGCCACCTTCGGTCTGGAGCCCCAAGATACCCGAAAAAAACCCTTGATTCCCCTCTCATCATCCATCCTTAGGGCACAGGCGTCAGGTAGGTATGCTGTCCTTGTTCTACCGGTATTACAATGTCATTGACCTCTTTGGCACCGGTGCACAGTTGAGAAACACACCAAACACGCGCCTAACACGGTCTACATTTACCAATGTACACGCCCAACAGAAATATATACATGGGTTGATTCTACGATTCGTTCTTGAATTCAACAGCTCTGTATTTCCTCCCTCCTGAAACATGGGTATCTTCAAGACCCACGTTCACTCCTTCCTCTCCTCAAAAAGATCCTCCACGCCGCATCCCCAAAGATGTGTGGTGTTATTGTATAAAAAAAAAATACCAATATTATAAAAATATATATTGATTTGAGACACTTAAGGATTGAACCCACCCGTGTTAAAATGCATCGGAATCGTAATTCTCGCATCACTACTTTCTAAATCGATTATGGTATTTCCCTTACTTAATATAGACAAAAAAACAAAGATATTAGAAGAACGAGATGTGCTATGCGCAGTTCGTACTGAGTGGAATTGTTCTGCCGAGTGTCGCCGGTTTTGTTCACCAATACTACTGCACACCTTCGCTTACGCTAAGGCATCGCTAAGGTATCCGCACTAATACATAGAACAGATTTCTGTGCGTACACGTCCCGATACCGTTCAAAGTACCCTAATTAGGTAGTACTCCGGCTACGGTCCAGCGGCCAACATATCATATCTCGTTCTTCTAATATCTTTGCAAAAAAACAATACCCTAGAAACACGCCACCCCAGACACGCTAATCGGTGCGTGTGCAATTATTAGTCAATAGATCCGCTTTAAAAAATCACTTAGTGAAGCTAACACAATCGTGTATCAACATCTTTCATTTCACACGATATCCGCTCGAATCAGTGCTTAACATTAGTTAATAACACATTTTACCTTCCATAAATTACCTCAACCAGTAGCCAAAGTTAATAAAAACGTAAAAAAATAGCCATTAATTGATTCGTTACTTTGATAAATAACTTTTAATGCCCATTTGAACGTTTATTGTTAAGGTATTCAATAAGTAACGAATATAAATATTATTTTAACATATGGTGTCATGTAACTCAACTGTTTTGATATATTTATTTCCTATGTGTGAGGTAGGAATGTCTAGCTTTATGAATGGATTTAATGTAATGAAAAAGTATTTTCGTATAATTGCTTAATTTATGATCAAATCTGATTCAAAATTGAAAATTGGCAATTAAGTTTAAACACGCGTGAGTTTGATTGAACTATTGATGTCGGGTATTGTAAGGAATAATATTTGAACTTCATAAATGGTATACGGGTTTGAGTGTTGATTTTATTCAAATATAAATAATGACTTTGCACTTTTGTATCGAGGAAGCTTTTAAGATATTACCAAACAATTATAAGTAACGAATTTGATATTCTTAGAATACAAATCAATGCAAATGATTTCATGATCACAATCCAGTGCATTTTCTTTACAACCAGTGCACTTTATTTTAATGATAAAATCTTTCTCAGTCTTTATCTTTCTAAAGTGGTTCGCCAAAAAAAAAACCTAAACATTAACCCATTCCGGTCGCCTGCCGCATACCGTGAGACAGGCCTTTTTCGTCGAAACGGTTGTTTGTCTCGCCCTCCACGACACAATGTCTGTCGTGTATATTGACATAAATACAAAGACCGAAAAAAAACCTAAACATTAACCCATTCCGGTCGCCTGCCGCATACCGCGAGACAAGCATTTTTCTTCGAAAAGGTTGTTTGTCTCGCCCTCCACAACACAATGTCTGTCGTGTACATTGACATAAATGCAAAGACGGGTTATGTTCATACTAATCGAATAAAATAAATCGGCACGTTCCTGTTTCAAAATTAAAATCGAATAACGAAACGCACGAGAAAAGAATAGCCACAACGAATTTGTGTGAGTGAATGAAATGGTTACAAATAACATCACACATAGCTAAATGAACGGAACGCATTAGAAAGAGATGGCCATTCAAATAATATGTGTACGGGTGAAACGGCTATATTATTATGATCTCCCGTCGTTTCTTTTGCCTCCTCCATCGCGCATATGCTCGCCCGTCATTGGGCCGTTTTTACCTTCAATCCTGATGAACAAACGAGCGAGCAGAGCAGTAGAACACGAAACACTGTCACTAGATTGTCCTTCATACTCTTATGTGTTTCTGCGTTCTCTATCTCACTTTATTTTATCCGAAAAGTATTGTGAATGGAAAGAACTCCATCAGATTTGGTTTTTGATCAAGAATGATTTTTGCACATCTCAAAAGCACAGGGAGGAATTTTTTCACAAAAAAGCCCAGAGCGTTTGTGGAAGCCGGTGAAAGCTTGTCTGACCTACGGGATGTGTGATACTAAACGCAGTAAATCACCAGTTTGTCTACTGGACCCAGTTACAATGATTAAATTTGGTAAGCAAAGTTCTTTGAAATTAAAGCAACATAAGATTAACACCCATTTTTAGAAGCCACATCATAATTGTTATTCGGATAATATGTTTATATTTTTACGATGCGTATTACTTATATTAACGTAAAAAAAAAGAATAACATTCCCGGGTTACGAATAAACCGACAAAGTTTGAAAGTATCCTACTACCATCTAAGTAAGCGCAAAATGTTGCTTGTGTCGACCCAGCCAAGAAAGTGAACTCACCACGCCTGGATAGGAAGCAGATGCGATGCCAACTCAGCCACTGGCCGGTCTTGTTGATTGCTACGACAACAATTCTCACATTTTGCCTAGTTTCTCGTTTCATTCCCCCCCGCCTTCCGAAATTCTACCAATTTATAACTTATTTTTCTTGAACACTTTTTTGAAGACAATACATTTCTAGAGCCGGAACGGTAAAAATGTGAAATTCCTTGGGTAGAAAAAAAATTACAAAGTATGCTCCGAAAATTATTAAAAACACATTTTTTCTGTTATTTAGTATGTTATAAGGTAAAAAAAATCACCCAATCAAGTGTGTCTTTAGATGCAACATAAATCAGTCGCGTTTTTTTTATTAAATATTTTCCCAATTTTCGCTTAATTATTATCGATTTTTTTAAATATTAGCGCGTTCTTTTTAATATTCATATTTACATATCTCCCTTAAAAATTATATTCTTTTTTTTAATGCTTACTACGGAGCCTTCATTGTTAGGTTAGTATTCATAGAGGGGTTGAACCTTAAGCCTTCGCACACCCAATTTCTACTAAATTTAAAACAAGTTTCTCCTTAACTATTTAATTTTTAAATTAAGATAATATCTATACTTTTGTTACGCTGACAAGTTAATTATACGAAATTCCCTCGATAGAAAAAAATCGCAAAGTAAGCTTTAAAAAACGTTATTTGATATGTAATAGGCATGAAAAAAATCACAGTGTATCTTTAAAAACAACTAAAGCATTTGTCGAAGATTTTTTTATTTTTTAAATATTTTCACCATTTTCGCTTAATTATTTTCGTTTTTTAATATTAGAGCGCTCCTTCTAACATTCGTATTTACATATCTCCCTTTCAATCCATCTTTGAACCC
This sequence comes from Hesperophylax magnus, assembly GCA_026573805.1. NCBI lineage: Eukaryota > Metazoa > Arthropoda > Insecta > Trichoptera > Limnephilidae > Hesperophylax > Hesperophylax magnus. The sequence goes on from JAIUSX010000046.1 coordinate 28,764,098, forward strand.
TTACTAAATACCATGAAACCGCGTATGGATGTACCTAAGGATTGTGTTGTATATTGCACAATTATATCAATGTTGGTTTAGCAAAATCCAAAAAAATATTTATGTTTATTAAACCGGTTTCGTTCGGTATCCTTTAAAAATCTTAAATGGTAGGCATATAAAATTTATGCTCTACATTTCTCTGCCGTGAAGTATTCAATTTCAAGGATCATTTTTAATGGCACGATTTAGCTTAGGTATATTGCAATAAACAAGCCTCGGGTGTTGACAGAAATAATCAACGGTTAGAGCATAGCCAATCAAAAACGTGCCTCTACTAATCCACTTTTAATTTCCGAGTTAAATTATATTGGATAGAGTTCTCGCTTTGTGTTAAGCCCTCCAGCTATTTTATCTAACATAGGTTTAGCAATAACAAAGTAATCACGTATGGGTCATTTCTTTCCTTAAGGAACAGACCTTAAAAAAAATTGTAAAAAGTTAAATCTTTGGTATAGGGTAACTCATCAAAATGACAATCAACCCACCTTTTAAGAGTGATATAAAGTCGTAAAAAGTGATAAAACATAAACCAGGTTTATTAATCACTTTATATCACGTTTAAAGTTGTGTTGAATTGTCACTGTGTTGAGTTTTCATGGAACCTTTAATATCTTAGAATTTAGTTAGAGGTACTCCTCACAGATGGCACTTGTAGCAATAATTTAGATCTGTCAGTAACATAGAGATTTAGAAGTTTATATTGCTATTCAAGGTCGTAAGCTCAGAATTATTACCACTTTATAATTTAGGGCATTGGGCCAAGCTCCGATTAAAATTAGCACTAATAAAAGCCCGCAGTATTTTCTTGAATACTGCGGGCTTTTGTTGAGCTATCAGACACTGGGAGTTACAGTTGGAGTTACAGTTGGCTTAGCTGGAACCAGCCAGAAAGAAATTTAACTAAAGAAAATTTAAAGCTCTAACAAAAACTGTAACATGGCACTTTTGTGTAGTTATTAACAACCTCCGTCTTCTGGGGTTTATTTGCCTTTAGCAAATAATTCTACAGGCTACAATTTGGATTCTGAAGTGTATAATCTGTCTTTAACAAATCCTTGGTACATGTCAAACGCTTTGTCCCTCTGCCTAAATCACACTTATTTCTGTATGGAATAAGAGGAAGGGCATGTGTAGCAATAAGATTTGAAGAAATGAGTACCTAAAATACACACTCAGTCATTCGTCCATATCAAAGATATTAGAAGAACGAGATATGTTATGTTGGCCGCCGGACCGTAGCCGGAGTACTACCTAATTAGGGTACTTTGAACGGTATCGGGACGTGTACGCACAGAAATCTGTTATATGTATTAGTGCGGATACCTTAGCGATGCCTTAGCGTAAGCGAAGGTGTGCAGTAGTATTGGTGAACAAAACCGGCGACACTCGGCAAAACAATTCCACTCAGTACGAACTGCGCATAGCACATCTCGTTCTTCTAATATCTTTGGTCCATATTATATTTACAATTTCTAAATCGTATCATTAATTAATTAATTGAAATTTTTATAAATCGTTTTTCAACTACAGGGTTTTCCAATAAGAGGTGTTATTTTGATATTCAATCGTAAAATATAAATGGTTTCATTGTTTTTGTGGCATGTAACGCCGTTTTGTTGAAAGTAAACGTTGTCCAGATCAATACCATCCAATTCCGGCCATAAAAATAATTAATCATCTCTCAATAGCGCAATTTATCCACCATAACTGTTGCTCCAGCCTCATTTTCGAAAAAGTAAGGTCCAATGACTCCGCCGGACCATAAACTGCACCAAACAGTCACACGTTGAAGATAGAGAGGCTTTTCAACAATAACTCTTGGGTTTTCCGAGCCCCAGATGCGACAGTTTTGCTTGTTGACGAAGCCACCGAGGTGGAAATGGGCCTCATCACTCAAGATGATTTGCATTTAATTCACTGAAGTGAATTTTAATAATTTCAATGCGTTGTTGAATCGTGTATCGTTCCATTTTTATTAATTGCGTAGTTTTTTCTTGTCAAATGTTAAAAAATGACAGCTTTAAAAGTAACATCTACCGAAATAGCGGGCTATTCAAAATAACACCTCTTATTGGACAACCCTTTATATAATTAGCGGTTAGCATAAGATTTTATTTTCTAGGCGATGAATTAGTAACTTTCCGGGGGATCCCTCTAGAAATATTTGTGTTTCTAGTAATAGTCATCAGAAATAATTCAAATAAATTATCGATTTTCTAGGCCTGCTAGGGTAAAGTCGACCGTAAGTCAGTTAATTACGCCTGGCCGCGCGCCGAATGCTGTTTTTACACATCATTACTTATTTCGTCAAGATTCCCACTTTATTTTAGAAATTTTATTTGTGCAATTTTAACCGCAGGCCTGTCCAATACACCAGGGCCGCACGTCGCATATTTTTGTGCACGGCTACTTCACTTACGTCCTTAAGATTCTGGCTTTAATTTATGGTTTGTCTCGTCTTAGCCAGTTCTCAATAGCAATCTTTGGAAATGCTATCCTTGCTCTACCGGTATTTTAATGTAAGGTGTTGGGAGGAACTAGCGTCATTGATCCCTTCAGCACCGGCACAAGTGCGGGAAATACGCCAAGCGTGCGCCCAAAATGTCTGCACGGTTGACATTTTCCGCATGAGAACGGATCGTTTCCACGACACACTACCACTCGATCTTGAGTTCAAGAGTTTGGCTGTCAAACGATTTGCCAACATCTGTTTTTCATCCCTCCTTCAACATGAGTCTCTTCATGATTCTTCACTCCTCGCTCTCCTCAAAATGACCCTCCAAAGATGATAAAGACCAAAGATAGGTGGAGTAATTAAAAAATATAATCCAATTAACTATTTACCATTTGAACCACCTGTATTTTTCTTAGATAATAAATACCTGTTATACTTAACATAGAAACGATTTTGCCTTTTTTAAACTGGACTCATCTTCTTTTACAGACAGAATATACTACTCCAGGGGTATTCTGCGCCCGAAACCTACCACCATAACGGTATGAACAACAAGTTTGCGATATTGACATATCGGAATGTTGCAGCATATTGCGAACTCCAACTGAAACATTGTGAAACGATTAAGATAGATGATATGACATACAACCCAGCTACAGTATCTCGTCTAGACTTTGTTGCACAAGGCACAACAACAACAAAAAACACAACCCAAGTAAATTATGTTTGAAATAGAATGTCCACAGTTTCAAGAATTTGAGTTGATTTAATGTTAAAAATACTGCATCATAATATGTTTGTTTAATTTGGGGGCTTTTATATCTACAAGATATGCATGGATGAACTTGATTCAAATTAATTTAATTAATTAGGTAAGTTTAATTAATTAGGTAAGTACTTGAACTTCGCTAGGTGCTTAAGGGCTTTTTATTTGATTAAAACTGACAAGGCAAAGAATAGAACAACAAACGGACAGAAGTAGGTTTATGACATCGTCACACGGAAAAAAAATTAAAGAGATCTTACACGGCTCGCCGGTGAATTCTAACTGGCAGTTTTTTCAGAGAAATCTGTAAATCAGAGGAAAATTATGGCGAAGTTTTACTAACATGCTTTTATTACGGATTGCAGATTACTGAGATTAGGTACTGTTGTTTTTGTGAAAATCAACTGAAAAGTTATTTACTGCTAACTTCGGCTGTGACTCTGTATGTAACTCAATGAACTCTAGAACTTTACTTTGAATTTAGGTTTCATTTTCAAAATTGGATGTCTGTGTTTGAAGAATTCAGAAAACCGATGAAGTGGGTACCTTTCTATGGGATAATATTGTTAACAGAAAATTATTTTAATTGCAATTTTCAAAATTGGAACCGACTTGTCGAGAATTCAAACTTTCCCTTTGATGTATTTCGTTTAGACGAGATAATTGTTCCTTATTTTTTCCTCCTATTAGACACGTTTGACCTCCAACGCCCCCATCGCTCTAACGCCGAATGACCGGAAGCTACCGAATCCGGTCTGCTCGCACCGCTAATAGCGTGAAACTCGAATGTGTTATCTCGATATCAGAATACGTGTTCATAAATATCCCAACATATTCGCATTTCGAAATTATATATCATCAAGAAAAACGCAGGTGCATGAACACGTGTTCCGATATTTTTGGAATTTAATGAAAAATTATCAGGAAACGTCCTGCAATCCCGTTTTTAACCGGAGTACCAATATTTTTTAGAGATTCTTAATAAATTAGGATTACTCATTTTTCTCCGTGTAAGCAGGTAAGACACTACTGTTTGTCATAAGGACAAAAATATATAATATTTGTATAATATTATATTTCAGTACAGAGAGATAAGGTAAAATCTTTTCACTTTTCAAAAGCACCACAAATTATTTTATTTCCCAACCGTATTCATTACTTTTATTCCGACAGTGCAAATGTTACTAATTAGTATTTATAGAATTCTTAATATCGGATAAGCATCGTACTTTTATTATACCTACTGAGTGTTTTTAAATATTTTTATTATTACCTTAAATTTGGAAATTAGCCCAACTATTCAAAAACACTTACCAACCCTTAAACGGTGTTTTATTTACACTTTGAATAAAGAATATACGAGCTCAAATTCGACATGGTACTATTCTTTTTCTTAACTGTGCTCCGAAAGAGCTGGTAACGTTGCATTTCAATAGAATGACGCTTGAAATTCCCGTCTTGAAAAAGTGAGGTTTTTTCGAATATGTTATTTCTTACTTGACTGTTTTCGCGTGATTTTAATAAGAGTTCTATTAAAGTGATGTTTTAAAATAACTATAAAAATATATATCATAATATCTGGAATAAACAAAATAAGTCGTATACATGTGTAGGTAAATATAAATCCTACGTTTATATAGCGTAAACAACGATTCCAAAATATCATTTTTGTGGTTATTCTCTGGGAATTATTATTATATTTCCTTACCGTATTAACGAGATAAGACCGAAGTGATAATATTCTTGCAGATTCCTTAAATAAAATCGTTTTCAAAATATTTTTTTTTATCTAGTTCATAAAATCATATAGGTTTTTTTTTCTCATAAAATTTTCAAATCTAACAAAAATATAGCACATTTAAAATACCTTGGAAATATTCTCAAATTCGATGAGAAGTTTCAAGTTTATACCACAGATAAACAACCATCTTTGGCTGTATAATCGATGTACGTCTTTCCATGAACTAAATTATGTCATTTTCTATTTGATGTGTCTATTAAGTAGGTTTTCACATACACGGTTGTTTATCAATTTCATAAAGTTTTCACATACACGGTTATTTATCAATTGTATAAAGTGTTCACATACACGGTTGTTTATCAATTGTAAAATTTTTTTAAATACACGGTTGTTTATTTAAATATATATTTACGCCTAAAAAAGCTTTTACATAAAAGTGATACATGATGCAGTGTACATAGGAGAATATCTGTATTATACAGGAGATACTGACAGTAAATAGATCTAATCCATTGTAAAGTAGGTACAAAATGCAGAATTGTAAAATTGTGATTACAAGTATAATGGGAAAAAATTGAGAAATAATTTTTAAAAAAAGTAAACTAAATTTAAAAAAACACTAAATATGAAGCAATATTAGTAAAACCTAAGAGTAACATAAAGTAAAACAACACTACATTTATGACAAAACATTAAAACTAATTTACCAACGCTACTATCAATTGCATAAAGTTTTCACATACATGGTTGTTTATCAATTGTATAAAGTTCCTACATACACGGTTGTTTACCTATTGTATAAAGTTTTCACATACACGGTTGTTTATCAATTGTATAAAGTTCTTACATACACGGTTGTTTAACAATTGTATAAAGTTCTTACATACACGGTTGTTTATCAAATGTATAAAGTTCTTACATACACGGTTGCTTACCAATTGTATAAAGTTTTCACATACACGGTTGTTTATCAATTGTATAAAGTTATTAAATACACGGTTGTTTATCAATTGTATAAAGTTTTCACATACACGGTTGTTTATCAATTGTATAAAGTTCTTAAATACACGGTTGTTTATCAATTTTATAAAGTTTTCACATACACGGTTGTTTATCAATTGTATAAAGTTATTAAATACACGGTTGTTTATCAATTGTATAAAGTTTTCACATACACGGTTGTTTATCAATTGTATAAAGTTCTTAAATACACGGTTGTTTATCAATTGTATAAAGTTTTCACATACACGGTTGTTTATCAATTGTATAAAGTTCTTAAATACACGGTTGTTCATCAATTGTATAAAGTTTTCACATACACGGTTGTTTATGAATTGTATAAAGTTTTCACATACACGGTTGTTTATCAATTGTATAAAGTTTTCACATACACGGTTATTTATCAATTATGTAAACTTTTCACCACGTTTGTTGGTAAGGCTGTAGGTATTTAAAAAAAGTGTAATAAGTCGGTAAAAGGCAATTTAGGAACTATATTATGTTTTTACAAAAGTTAATTTATTGCACAATTTTCGGTGCGAAATTACAATCAATCACCTTTCTACTCAATCAAAGTTAAAAAAAGATAATTAAGAAATGCATATCTAATTTTGTCAACCGTTACATTTATTCAGGGTGATCGTGTTAAGATTTTTTTATGAAACCGTGAATTATTGAGATACATACTTTTTTCTAACTAGCCGAATATTATGCCTTGTAGACTTGACAATAATTGTGCGCAGATCAGATACCATCGCGCTATAAAAAAACATTGAATCCCAAAGATGGTTGAAATTCAAAACTTTTAAGATTTTCGAAGACGATTTAAAAAAAGTCACTGAAATAATTCTGCCCAGATCTTTTTAAAAACTTTCTAATTTCATCATCCGTAGGTACTGTAAATACTGTTTATCCTGTAAATTTCGTTGATCTATCTCTGCGGTGTCATACTTAAAATGTGTTAGTAAAAAGAAATAGTTTAAAATGGTGATTACTAATGACTAATAATATGTGTCATCATTTTTTTAACTAGGCTTTTACATATGAATAGTATTTTTTTTTTTTTTAAAGAAAGACAAACATTCCCGGGTTACGAATAACCTGACAATATTTGAAAATCTCCTACTATCACCACAGTAAGCTGAAAATGTTGCTTGTTTTGCGATGGAGGACTTAGCCAGCCAAGGAATCGAACACACTACGCCTGGGTGGGACCCAAACGCGATGTCAACTCGGCCACCGACCGGTTTTATATTATGTATTTATATTTATTAATACATTACATATTTACTATACATAACTAAACTGTCTTAGTAACAATCTTTTGTATTTGTTAAGTGATAAATTAAAGATGTTCACTGACTCCGTATAATTATTTACCTCCGTACCTAAGTATTCTGGGCAATGAGGAATACATATGGTGGTTAGTACCAGAATTTCTGAGCTAACATAAATCCCGATTTATAGTATTACGTAGTGGAATCCGTAGGCTTATCAATGCAAGCAATTCTGGATTTTTTTTTATTGAATCACAAAAAGTTTTAAAGTTTTCATCTAGAACATACGTAGGGTGATTTAAGTACCCCTGGGAGTGTTCTACCGCTGGAAATTTATATGAAAACAGGAAACATGACCGTGATTCGACAAAAGCAAATCTGTATGACTCAGCCACAGGTTCATTGGGAATTCTTCTTTGGTATATGTGGTTGTGAAATACCTGAACCGAGTTTCATGACGATATTAAGCAATTCATTTCTCGAATCCGAACTCTTTCACGATGGGTTTTTGCAAGGTATTTTTTTTAGCAGGATGGAGCACCACGCCACTATGCCACAATTGTTTTCGATTATATCAACACCGCTTTTCCGGTCATTGATTTGACCGTGAAAGACCTTGATGACGGACAGCACGTTCCCTTGAAATCCTTCTCATAGCACCTTCTTAAATAGATCTATTTAAATTTCACTTTTGTTTTCCTGAATGAATGCAAATCTCGGAAGTTGAAATAAACCCACTTCCTGACTTCCGATCGAGTTGAGTCTCGGCAAATAGTATCGTTGTCGATGATAACGCATTCTATCAATTATGAACACACACGAGAACATATACACGTTTCTCTGAAATCGGATGACACCACAACAGTTAACTAACTACCTTCGGGAGGTGATTCTACATGATGGTAGAAGTATAACAGATAAATAACTTTTTTTCGAAATTTCAATGTTTATTTCCCATACTGTTTTGTAGTAGTTTGTGTTGTTTGTCCAGGTCTTGATCGGTACCTGATTGCTACCCACCCGTTATAACTTTTTTTCTTCCCAGAACTTCCCTTTCTTTGTATCCTACATACAGCATCCAGAAAGAGGACATGGACAATCAAGGATTTTTTTTATCCAGGGCCTCACGTGTGGATATTATGTAAAAAATGACTAATAATAATAAATACCGTGATGTCAAACTTAAAAATAATCCTCCGAATTCTTCCGGATCCAGCCTTTGTCAATAAATAGTAGGACTCATTCGACTCATTACAGTTTTGGCACGTATAAACTGACCATCAAATTTTTGAAAAACTGATTTATAGCAATTTTTATGAAATGTTTTTCTAAATACATTTCCAAAACAATATTTTTGCAATACGATATTGTAAAAACTACTTATTCCCATTGACAAATATCTTTCTAAATGATTGTTTCTTACAAACTCGTCTTATTCTGTCAACGGCCTCCGTAGACGAAGGGTAAGGCTCTCGACTAGCAAGCTGGAAGTCGTGGGCTCAAATCCCGGCTTGCACAAGTAAATTTCTTTCGATTATTTTGTGTTATTTCACAAACAACTCATTAAAAATAATATAAACTATATTTGCGGCACGTTCCAGAGTGGAACATAATCTCAGTATCGCCCTGGTGTAAGAACAGCATTCAGAATTGAAATGGCTTTGGCCGTGTTTGGTGACCAGATCTGATTAGCCAGGTAATTTTAAACCTTCCTCTTCCCCATCTCGTTCCCCTCTCCACTAACTTCAGCCTTACAACATACCCTAATTGGGGATGTCATAGTCTCACTGGCTCCAAACAGTTGGGAGAAGTTGGGACTCTTGTGCGGTTTCACATTTAAAAACAAAAAAATTCCATCCAATTTTACTGTCAAAAATACTCCGTTTCAGCCAATAGAAACAGAGCATTCGGTCACATGACAAAATGGCCTCCTAGTTCATTTGTATTGAAGTTGCTGTCAGTTGCGTTATATTAAAATGTTTAAATCAACTTAGTCCAAGACAGGATTATTCCAAAATTGACTGACAAAACAGATTTATTCCAAACATAAATTATAAAAATCTTATTACTTTTCAATATTTCTTTATAATTTATGATTCTAATCGAATATATATATATATTTTTTTTAACACTAATTTAATACATTTTGAAATTGGGTAAACATTTGAATTACAATAGTATACATATATATTACTAATATGATTTTCAACTACACGATTTTTCAATACATTTTTAAACTAATGAACATTTATTTATTTTTTCAATGGTTTACTACTTTGAAGCGAATTTTCTAATAGATGGGATAATATAATGTTTTTTTTTTGTATTATGCAATTCACCCTAAAGAGAGTGCTATGTGAATGGTAATCATTTGCAAACAAAAACATAATTGACACCCGTATAATTTATTTTCGATTTACCAATAAAACCTTCAACTGGAGTAAGCCGGTTTTGCAAAAATACCCGTCTAGTATAGACTATCCTACTTAACATTTAGTTTTGTACATCAAAATGGTTTTTTTGCAAATGTATTTATTTAAAAATAGATAAATCATTTCTTAAATACCCTACACATTCTTCCGGTACAATCACCTGGCACCATGGTAGTATCTGCTCTTAACAATCTCAAATTCGCTATTTTAGAGAATCAAACAATATTTTGTAATACCTAATTATATTCTTGCTAACAATATGCATGCAACTCGAGATTCCGAATAAGATACTGCCTTATTTACAATGCCTGTCCTAAATAAATTATGTTTGATTTATTACTTCAACAATAAAATATTTATTTTGTTGCACAAGCAACATTGATTTTTGTAATAAGGTTTCAGAGAATACTTACCAATCCGGCTCGAAGGACCAGAACACAATGGTGTCGCGAAACTGTGACTCCACTGTGCGGGTTGGTGTTAGAAGGTAGGATAAACATTTTGCAACACACTCGAAGGACCAGTCTCAAAATGATGTCAACTGCAATTAAATTATATAAGACATTTAATTTCTACGCATCCGCTAAACTCAATGGACAGTATTCCTCAATATTTTAAAATCTTGGCTTCTGGTACATAAGGTAAGCCCAGATTGGAATATAGGAGAAAAAGCACTCACCCGTCGCAGTTGGGGCCACAAAGCATGCCGGCTTCAAGATGCTAAATTGTCATTTTTTTATTCCTCGGTCTCTTTTACATGACGGAAGAACCTCACGCTTTGTATGAACAATACATTATATTAATGTGAGATGCCCATACTTATTAGTCCCTTTATTTAATGGGAAGTTTAAATACGAACAGTGGCGAACTAATTGGTAAATTTACCAGGGGCACATAAATGACATTTTTTAAAATTTTGTTTTAAACTTTAATATGATAAGTTTTGTGAAGGTTCGAGTTACAAGACAGATAGCTCTAATGTAGTTAGATCTTAAGAGGTTATTAACATATCAGACAGATGTCAGTAGTATATAGATTTTTCCCTCCGGGCTCAGAACCGATGTGGGCACGTGAACCTAAAAAAGACCTTAACAGCATTAGTGCGATTTAGTATGAATGACATTGAAGCCACATCTATGGTGAAGGAATATTGTCTGAAAGCCTTTTTGAATGACAAAATTTTAAAATGATTGATGAAATGATGCAAAGTAGAATAAAATGAACTATTATCTTTTTATTTTTACAGTGCTAATGTCTATTGCTATTATTTGTTTTGTTTTTGATGAGACAGAGAAAGAAACGTGTCATGATAAAATTAAATAGGTTAATCCATTGTTCATACATCCAGTAACTTCCAGCGTACAATTATTATTTTTTATTTTTTTTAAAAAGAAAGATACACATTCCCGGGTTACGAATAACCTGACAATATTTGAAAATCTCCTACTACCACCACAGTAATTTGAAAATGTTGCTTGTGTTGTGATGGAGGACTTAGCCAGCCGAGGAATTGAACACACTACGCCTGGGTGGGACCCAAACGCGATGTCAACTGGGCCACCGACCGGTCACAATAGTTTAAAACTAATTTAGTAATATTAATGTAATGTACTCGTATTAATGTATATACAATATTACTGTATAAAGTATTTTCATTTTGATGGTTCCTTGAGAGATGGTTCCAGAACCCGCGATCCCCTGAGGTTGTTATTAATAAACCAAGGTAAGTTTTACTTAACTATACAGAATAATTGAAGAATGTTTACCTGGCATGACGGAATTCGAACCCGCGAACTCCCGATTCGTAGTCGAGGACCGTATTTTTATGTACTTGACACGACACCCTCGGGCATCCCCGACTTCAATTCACATCAATTTCACCTCATATATTCTCCAAAACTGAAAACTATTGATCTTTTAAAAAAGCGTGCGGATTCATAGATGATAAAGCCAGTTATCTACTTTTATATTGTAGTTACATTACCTACATTTTTAGAAAGTTATTTTTCTCATTTACTGAGACAAGGCGCAGCCCACTACGTCTCCTTTTTTGAACACCACTGCATAACTGCATACAAATACAACAGGAACACTCTTGAACAATATTCTCTGAGGATTTATATCATTTTTCTCTTTCACTTTCTCAGGGACATGTCAGTTTGTTGTAATCTAATATACATTTGAGCAACTTATATGGAGAAAAAGTAATTAGCAACCAGCTGTAATCCTCCAGGGACCTCTAAGGCTTAGCGCATCGTTTCTCAACCTGGGGGTCGCAATCAGTCCGCCAGAATAATACTTTGATCATTGAACTATTTTAAAAAGTTGCTGGAAATACTATATAACACCAACAAACATATTTACCTACGCGAATTCGTTTAGTTAAGAAAGATATTTTCTATTGGGGTATCATTATTTTTATTACTATATCTTATGAATACTAATTTCTCGTGGCATTTATAGACCGTTTGGATTTTAATGCGTTATTTTAAGATAAACATCGACAAAATGCTATGGACGTTGAACAGACTAACATTATTATTTTTTTGAGACAACAACTAAATATTGCTTTGTTCTTCATCCACAATGCCATTGGGCAAAAAGGATGTGGAATAAACCAATAAGAAATAAAACAGCGCATTAGTATTATTTTGTCCTACATCCGGATATGGAAAAATCCAACAGAAAATATCGTTTTTTTTTTGTGAACTTGGATCAAAAAAACTTTTAAAAAATCTTACAGATTTAATTTTTTTACTCGATATGTAATAAAGCGATACTGAACAACAGGTTTATATGACAATGTCTATTTTGTTAAAAATGTTCTCTAAAATAAACCAATATTCACAATACACGAAAAATATTTTCATTAAATTATGTATTTCAAGTTGTAATCAAGTGTTATACATACTTACTTCCTAATATAATTATGAATAAAGATGCTTTAATTAATTAATTACTGAGTTTGTTTTTCACGTGTATCAAAAAGTTTTCTATTTGTGGATCGACATTTGGAAAACACTTATAAGTAAATTCATTTAATGTATAAGTGTGTATTTTCAAGATATAATAGACGATTACTGCATTTAGTTTTTAAAGACACTGAAGCCTTTTTCGTTCAATGTTTTAAAAGCATCAGTTACTAAGCTTCCATATTATTTAAAACTTATCTAAACCAAATTCTTAATAAAATCTTAAATTTAGTTCTACTTAATTGTAGAGTTATGACAGTGAATATTGGTTGTAAGTCTTTTCGTAAGTAAGTAAACTAGTAGTGCAAGATTTTTATAAACGTTAAAATATATAGTGAAGGGGTTATAGTATATTTTACTTAATTTTTTGGCTTTTAACTCGTTCAGTGGGAATCACTCCCATGGGCGGACAAATCCAATTTACTTAACAGTAACAAAAGCTCCTGACAGCGAATGGGTTGAGGGAGTCGCGACACTAAAAAGGTTGAGAAACGGTGGTTTGGTGAATGTGATTAATACTGCACTCTACATCGGGTCCGGGGCTTGAAGGCTACCACGATTCTTGATTCATGTCATTATTTCTAAATTCTTACAAATATTATAGGCACCAACATCCGATGGCCATATTATCACGACTGTATATCTAACAATAACTCTTGTTTCCGCATGCACGGTGTCCGGAAATTCCTAGTACAAGTGGAAAACTGGTGAATCTATAGCATTGCCTGAAAAAAAAAATCTTTTTCTATTTTAGCATTTCGTTGTTTTATGAACTAAAGGGTCGAATTTATTGTTTTTGTGATCTCGTAGAACTCCGCTATTTTTGAAAAATTTTATGTAAATCAAATCTACAATTATTAAGTTCTACAAGTATTTTAGTTTTTAATTCTCGCCCAATTTTAATTATTATTATGACTAAAATGATTTATTACCATTTAAACCGATTTACTGAGAAATTAATTATGATATTAGATTTTCTTTTCTGTGGGGTATTTTAAAATCTATTTTTCCCACATTAAATAACAATGTTTTAATGGTTGTTTAATAATGACGTGACTATTATTTTCTTCTTTAAATGTGTTTTATTGTTTAGGTCTTGTGAACATATTGAGAAATGGGGAATAAACAATTTTCCTTACTTTATTTATTAATGTTATATTAGGATCATTGTTCATTTATTGATTCCCTATTTTTCAAGTAAATAAAAAAAAGTCGGATCTGCTTTTTGACGCATTTTGAAAGACATTAAATGGCTGATATTAACTTGCTGACGACAATTTTTTTCTAAAATTTGGCCAAAAAATTCACAGTAAAAATTATAATAAAAATTCCAACATAGCTCAAATCGAGAAAAGTTATACAACAAATTCCACAAAAAAATTGATATTACGATAGATTTACCAGCTTCCGCTTGTTGGTACCTACTACGAATTACCAGACATCGTGTATTTTTATGTGGAATACCTTACAAGATTCCCAACTGTCCGTAGCCAATGAGTCTATGAATCCCCGTTTGGGGTTTGTTGTGAGGTTGAAGAGAGTGGGAAGAAAAGAGATGGGGAGGAGAAAGATTGGGAAACACCTGGCTATTCTGTTCTGGTTACTATTTATGTCTAAAGCCATTTCAAGCGACGTGCTAAGGAAGATACTGTTAGTATCTACCACTCCGGAACGAGATGCCAAAGTAGTAAACTTAAATGTGAAATAATCCACAAATTTTGAACCCGCTACCTCGGGATTTGAATCAAAGACCGCTCTGCCAAGACGATTAAAATTAGGCTTATCAAATTTATTAAAAAAATTATAAATTTATATGTAGTATCTTTCTTTTTGGCCACAATTATAATCAATGTAAGTTAAATCTGGAAACTTTCCATATTCCTTTCTAAAGAACCAACTAAAGCTTATCCCAACCTCTTGCGTGAATTCGATGACTTTATTGTTTAGATTGCGGAGATATTTAGCGATAGTCGTAAGAATGAAAAATTACTCTTATTTTAACTTAACCCGAACATTATTGTCTCTTGCGTTTTTTTTAATACTCAGATGCCTAATTATTTTTTATTGTTCTATGTTTACAAATTAATGTTCATCGTGATATTTATTTAAAATTTTGTTTGCCTTCTGTATTGTGTACATTAATTAGCTAAAATAATTATATTACATCCCTGTAATCTTCTTAAAATCTGTAGTGTTGAGAGTGTAGATTTAAGTTATCGAAATTTATTTTATGTAATTTTAAGATGTTTCCAAAAACTCATGACAAAGACAACATGTCGGCCATACCCGAATTACGAGTACAGCCGATGCTAGCCGATCTCCAGGCCAACAGCTCAGTACGAGTTACTTCCCTCAACAGAATAACTCAGAGTCTCCTATAGAATGAACGCAAGTCCTGCTGAATATCTCACAGTAATGAATAAACTCGTAATATCAGAAAAACCGAAGTAATCATTCCGATATTCAAGTATGCACCAAATTAAGAAGAGAATAAACAGAAGGCTACTTCAGCTTGTCAATTTTTTACGAGTGCGTTTTGGTCTAGTTCCTTTGTAACAAATTACTTAAGTGGCAGTATCATTTGTTGATACTTCTCCACTTTCTGAGCATTCACACCGCTTGAAGGTTGTTTCCAAACAACCATTACTATGTTTTCTTTTTGATTATAGCAATACCCATCATTCATTTAATCTATTGGACACTTAGTTCTGCTAGTGCGTGTAATCAATCCTTTTCAACAATTTAAATTAAAAGATATTGCATATAAGTAAAGAGCAACCGCAATGCGGAGTGTCATCATTAGATCAACCACTCAATTTGGTGGTCAAAGTGAACCATTTAGGCCCATCGCATACAGGTATTTACAAGCTATGCCACTGCGATGCTAAGGCGTTTACTGATGTAAAATGCTACTCTTTAGTGTGTCAAGAAATCCACCGTAGATTTCCTAGTATCTCACCGCACTTACCTTGATTTTAAGGTATTTTGAACCTTAATAAATGCTCTTAGCATACTATTATTTTCGCTTAGCAAGGAAACAAAGTATCCTAATATTATTCTACCTTTTCGTTTTGTTATTTGGAAATGTGTTAATCTGTGAAAAAGCTCGCCGCAAAATTTTATGTCGAGTGTTATTAAATGTAATTCTAATTTTCAAAAGTTTATTACTATATTTATTTACAGGAAAGATCCGTACGACTACTTTTTATTATGAAGATTGCTGATTTTGATGGAAAAGAGTTTTTAAAATATACAAAAAAAATATCTAATAAGACGGTAGCTATTCAAAAATCGTTTAGCAAAAACAATTAAGTTATCAAGAAAGCAGTGCCAGCTAAGTAATATATTGAAACAATTATAGACTTTTTCTTTAAAGTGTATTTATCATAGTGAAATTCCACCATGAATTGTCGGTATAAATAATTGTAAATTGTCTATATAATTACCGTAAGTACTTTTCATATTTTTTCACTTGAAACCGAGGAGGTAACACGATATCTAGGGACTCAATCGGTGAAGAAAATGTTCTTACTCTTCTCATTATAAGCGTGAAAAACGATCTTAAAGAAGATTTTGGTTCACATATATAACAAAAGATATATTAAAACTCTAGGGAATTCGTCAAACAAGTGCAAAAGATGCGAATACGACTGAATAGCCTTTGACCACCATTGTCAGTAGCGTGCGACTGAAATCAAACCCCATGTCGACGCTTCGCAGTGTGTAAGAACACTAGCTAAACAGTATTGCGTAACTTGTATCAGCGGGCGTATGATATACGTTTAAAACTTGCGTCTCTTGTGAATATCCCCATGTGCGATGGGCCTAGCTTAACTAACTTACAATAACGCCATTAATTTCTTGGGGTAGGCAGATTAATGAACTTACAACATAATTCTTGGCATTCACTTTCTACTTCGTCCACATTCATGTAACATATACATACGTAATCTTCTGCTACGCTGATTTTTTTTTATTGATATGATTTACCGGTTTTGATTTTTTCCACTATATATCGTAAAATTTACGTTACGTTATTTATCTACTGATTTTACTCATCAGTAAAATTAAACGTTAAAACCATGGAAATATAATATAAAAGCACAAATATAGAATATTTTTTTGAGTACATTTATTTGAATTTCCCTTTTTTTTCGGTAATGAATGGATGCAAATCATAGAAACAGAAATTATTCAACTTCACGACATCCGATTAAGTTTGAAACATTATAGACAGGCTCGTAGACACACGCATACACATACATATTTCACTGAAATCGGACGACATTGCAGCAATTAATTTACGAAATCGATGTTGCTCCTACTCGATGTTGTTAGCGTGGTTGACTCCAGTCCTTGGGAAGGAAAGGACGATCCTCAGCCATATTTATATTTTTAGGCCTTAAAATACATTTAAAAATAGATGTGTTAAGGTAATAAAACCTTAATTTTTACGAGTTGATTTTTAAAACTCCTCAGGACAATTTGCTCGGTTTTGGGAACAAACAGCTATTACCCGTCAATTTGTTCCCTTTTCGGAAAAACTCATATTTATTTATTGCATCTCACAATACATAAAACACTTTTTTTTCACATAAAAATCAACCCTAGGACTGAGCCTGTATCGAGGTTAAAAATTTACATTTGAGTGAAGCAAACATAAGAGTATCACAAACATAAAGTAATTCTACATACAAACACAAAATATTTCAAAATTAAAGAAAAAATGTGTATTAGATGTGTTACCAGATGGGTAATTTGACAGGGTTTCATACAAATCATTGTGTCTCCCTTATCATCATAGTTAGATAAATGAATTAAACTGTGTTATAAAGAAAAAAAACATCAAGGTTCCGACCGCATTTTGAGAAAAAATGAAGATTTTTTTTTAATTATTTTTATATAAAACGACAAAAAAGAGGTTGTAGAATTTTTTACAAAACATTTGTCTATTTATTTATTTATACTGGGTTTTTACAGACGATCTCACTTACGTGATAAAAATCCAGTTATAAAAATTCAGTTAACTTACAAATACACATACAAAGACATATCAATTCTCATATAACTAAATAAAGATTAAAATATAAAAAATAAAAATTCAAGATTAAAAATAAATATGAAATACAAATATTACAGAAAAGTAAGAGACGCAAGTAATACATAATATAATCAGTTCAACATATTGTTTAACAATAGCAGAATTTTGTTTCTGAATCCATACAAATTATCGACAAAAATATCTACTTCAGCACACTCAATCTTATTGTACAGGCTACACATTTGGGTCAGAGGTCTAAAAGATAAGTTCTTTATTGTTGATTTTTATAAATTTAATTAAAATTGTAGTTCAGTGTTTACACGAAAAAACTTAAGGTGAACAATGTTTGATACTTTTATGTTTGTTTCAATTTTTTTTTATATTTTAATAATTATATGTAAACATATAATTATTAAAATATAAAAAAAAAATTAATTAATATTAAAAAAAAAAATTCTAATAATAAAATTTGAAAGCTTATATTATTACCTTTCAAAAATAGTTTTTATTTTCGGATACGTTTCGTAATATCTCGATTGTTTGGATTTTATTGAGAAGCTGACAAACAAATTCTCATTAGTTAAAGAATCACAAGATTACACGAACATTATTGTTTTGAATAAATCACAGGCAATTAACCCAGTGTGGTTTTTACGGGTATTTAATGATGCTCGCGTGGCTGCAAAGTTAGTGTTAATTTATACCAATCATTATTTAATCTTCGATGTAAAGTGTAGCGCAACTACCTGTTGTCCGTTAAGGAATACCGCCGATTCCTCCGTCGTTGCTTTCCCTCTTTCATGTTACATCGGATCTAACAGTGGTTGAATAATACACGTTAAAACGAATACAAGTTAAAATGAATAAAAGTAAAGGTTTGTTTGGTGAGCAAATAGATTTGTGGCATTAGGCATATTTTGCGTTTAAAGATTAGCAGTTAATTTATCTATACTTATCTAACACAAATGAATCTATTTTCCTGAATAGTGCTATGGGAAGTTGTTGGGTGTACTGTACTGGTCTATTGTTAATTGTCTTCTTAGTATTCGGAATACGAAAAAGATTACGAGTTACTTTATACTCGTAACCTAAATGCAAGAAATATTTAGCAGGACATACGTCCGTGATCGGCTAGCATCGGCTTTACCATTCATTCAGGTATAGCCGACATGTTGTCTCTGTCATGTGGCGTAACTACCGCCACCAATGGAAATATCATAAAATTTCATAACGCAAGCATACTACATAACAAAATACCCTGACATAGGGATGTTCGACATTTGCTAATTCCCATTGACGGGGGAATTATTCGTATTTTGATTGGGGGCGTACACAAGCGCCATTGATGGAATGGAATGATCGTTTGACGACATAATGGATGGACAATCGTTCGTTCGATTGCTCTATGTCTCTAGTCCTTTGGAATACATTTTTATCGCGGAACGATATTTTGTTTTATTTTATTTTAACAGGGGTATATTTTGAAGCTAACGGTATTGGGGAGAGGAAAGTGGGAAGTACCTTGCTATTCAGATCTGGTCACCAAATACTGCTAAAGACATTTCATGAAACGTTTAAATTCTGAATGGCGGTCTTTCAACAGACCTACACTGAGAGTTTCTACGATTCTGGAAAGAGCCGAAAATATGCTAAATATTATTTTATGTTGATTCATTGTGAAATAACACAAATAAATTCAATAAAATTAACTGGGATTTGAACCTTAGAGAAGCGTTTGAAGCATGAAATGCAATACATCTTTTATTCGCATAAACTTTAAAATATGTAGTCTACAGAATCCTCTGAAATATTTTATATATGACGTATTCTAAATGTAGTATCTACGTAAATGTGAAGAAACGCCGGCGATGCACTACGTAGTAATGCAAAATCATGTGTTTCTGAAATGTTTCAGATGCTTTAATTAAATACCGCGAGTATAATATATCTTGGTCTTTGAAATAATCGAGTATTTTTTACATAAGTCTTTTTATAAGCCCAAAAAATATAAATTATAATGCCTATGAAAACTGCTTTAAAGTTCAAAATTTCCTACTTACGAACCCATTTTCGGTAATGGTTTTATTGTATAATGTAGCGAATTAAGTTATTTATAAAATGATCGGAAAACATTTAAATATTTATGCCTGAATATCCACAAAATAAAATAAAAGGCAATTTTTGGCCATGTTTTTTTCTTGCATAAATTAAAACAGCTGGATGGTGTTAAGCGGAAATTTAAGCCTTATCGGCATCTACGTAAGGAGTGTTATTGATGGCGGCTCGATTCAAAATATTACACGACGTAGTGCATCGCCTTAATAAAATAAAGAATTCTCCCTTGAATATCTTGAAATACTTCTCCTTACCAAGCTGCTTTCCGTGTCGGAAATCTTTCGCCACCTACGTATAACAAGATGTGAAATCAAATCATTTTAAAAACAATACTAATAATAACAAATTGTAACTCAGGTGCAATTATTTGTTGGTAATTTGTCTTTCATGTCACGCACATTTTTTATTACATTAACCACACATTATTATAGCTCGTTTATTTACAGTGTGATTTATCATTATATGTAGTCATTAACTCAGAATGCTTAGTTGCATTGCTTTGTTCGCCAATTCAATTATTGGAACCAGCTTTCTGTGTGTTACCTTGACGTATTGTTTTTTCACGCAACTTCACACATATCGCATTCACCTAAACAAATTTTCTGTGAGTTCATACGCTGTGAACAGAAATATTCAACTATTTTTAATGCGTTTAATCTGTCAATTAAGTGATATTAATACTTGTGGTATAATTAAAGAACTTTACCAACTACTTTACTGTGACATTGAGATTCGTGCGGAAATGTCGTAGACAAGATTATAATCTTTAACGTACACACACGTATCTTTCCTAACAAAGTTCATTATTTCAATTAGGATAGGAATTTTTTTAGAAAGTTTTTTTATTGCGGAATTTGCGGCCTTTTTTGATACAGAATGAAGGTAGTAAATTGCGGCTTCCGTGACGAGGAGTAAGGCTCTCGGCTGGAAATCTAAAGGTCGCGGGTTTTAATCCCTGCGTGCGCGAGTAAATTTTATTTGATAAATATGTGTTATTTCACCATTTATTCATTAAAAAAATTATATGCTGAATACTTGCGGCACATTCTAGAGTGGTAGATACTCTCATTACCGCAACACAACATACGCTAATTGAGGTAGCCATAGTCTCACTAGTTCCAGTCAATTCGGATACTCTAATGGTGTAATCATATTTTAACAAACTAAATACTCGAAAAATATTGGTCGAAATACAGTCACTACAGTAAGTTAATCTTATTGTCGTGATCAAGTCATGGTATCCCAACTTTTAATTTATGGGTTAAATCCAAATTCACGTTATGCGAGTAGAAAGTATTAGATAATATCCAAAGCAATCCACAAAAGGAACTTATCCTGATATGATTCCGCAACCACAGACCTTCTTGGTTTTTTTTCTATAAGCTTTAAAAATCATATCGAAAATTCAATGGATCTCATTATTTAAAACCATTAACCATTAGGTAAGTATTTTACCCAATCGTTCATCTGTAACTTGTTTAACATTCTATCTTGATCTTAGATATTAATGTGGACAAATGGATGGAAAAAAATTGATTCTAATCAAATGTTTTACTAGCAAAAATTTTTTTTACATATTATTCTATTTACTTCGAATCAAAATTGGATAGTAGTTTCTCTTTTACATGATGCATAACAACATTATAATTTTTTATCAAAACGCACGTGGCCTCCGATCCAAGACTAAAGAATTCTATCAAAACGTCCTGATCAACGAATTCGACATAATATTAATTAGCGAGACGTGGTTAGTTGACAGCATATCCGATGATGAGCTGTTTGATTGCCGGTATAACGTATATAGAAATGACAGAGATACTAATCGAACGGGTAAAACTAAAGGGGGTGGTGTTGTTATAGGTATAAAAAAAGACTTTAAAGTTCGATCTCAAAAGACATGGACATCAGAAGCCGAGGATATTTGGATCTCACTATTACTAAGACATTCAAAACATTGCATTTCAAATATTCATATTTGTTGCTCTTACTTACCAGGAGTTAGTCCTAAGTTGTCTAATGCACAGCGTTTCTCTATTATCAATAGTCATACAACTACCATATCTGACTTAACTACTGAATTTCCAAATGACATTTTTCTAGTAATAGGCGATTATAATATGCCAAATGTGAGCTGGAACTCTACGTATCAGCCACGTAGTATTGACCTCTGTACCTCTACCCTCCTTAGCTGCCTTTCGTTTTCCAATTTAACACAGTATAACGAAATTTATAATACTCACGGACGAATTTTAGATCTCGTGCTTTGTAACACTGCAGTCATTGTCTCCGCGGCTGACTCGCCACTAGTAATCGAAGATGCACATCATAAATCTATTATAGTTGAACTAAATATTCCTCTCCCTGCTACCACCCTAAAACCCCAGATAGTCAAAATGTTCAATAAAGTTAACTACGAGGTAGTTAATGATGCTCTCAGAACAGTGATTGGTCCTCTGTCGTTAATGCACAGGACGTAGATGCTGCAGTGCATTATTTTTATGGTATTATTGATGCCCTGATAGATGATCTGGTTCCAAATAAAGTAATCAAATCAACCAAATTCCCAACATGGTATTCGGCGGCTTTAATTAACATAACTAAAGAAAAATTAAAGTTTTTTCGTGCCTGGAAACGGTACAAGAATCCTCTAGATTACCTATCTTTCACAATTGACGGCCGGCATAGTCCAGTGGTAACGCATTGGACTGCCATTCCGAAGGTCGCGGGTTCGAACCCGGCGTGCGCAAATAAATTTTATTTGATTAATTTGTGTTATTTCACAATTAATTAATTAAATTAATATATAGTATATTTGCGGCACGTTCTAGAGTGGAAGATACTACCAGTATCGCCCTGGTGTAAGACCACCATTCAGAATTGAAACGTTGCTCCTAATGGCTTTAGCCGTGTTTAGTGACTAGATCTGAATAGCCAGGTACTTCCCCACCTTCCTCTTTCCCTTCCCCACTTACCTTCAGCCTCACAACATCCCCCAATTGGGGATGCCATAGTCTCACTGGCTCCAGACGGGAGCAGTTGGGACTCTTGTGAGGTATTCACTATAAAAAAAAAAAAAAAAAAAAAAAAATACTTCGCAAAAGACAAAAGAAAATTTCTAGTCATACTCATAACGCCTACATTGCTCGATTGGAATCAGATATAAAAAATAATGTTAAAAAAATATGGAATTATGTTAAGACGCAAAGAAAATCTCCCACTATACCAGAACATATGACCTATCATTCGACAACGGCACACGATAGCAAAGAAGTTACAGACTTATTCGCTGATTACTTCTCAACGGTCTTATATTTAATAAGCACATTGACTCAATCGTTAATAGGTCGTATAAAATGCTTGGTTTCGTGCTACGTGTAAGTAAAATATTCAGTAATCCGCGTACAATTGTAATGTTATATTTCGCATTAGTCAGAAGTACACTGGAATATGCATCGCCTATTTGGAATCCGCAATATAAACTTTACATAGATAGTATAGAACGAATCCAAAACAAATTTATAAAATATATTACCCACAGATTCAACAATAATATTGAGTGTACATTTGAAACTTTGCAGCGAAGACGAGCAGTAGCTGACTCAATATTTATACACAGAATTTTAAACAATGAGATTGACTGTTCTGAACTTTTGTCACTTATTAACTTTAACATACCTTTGAGACGTACACGACATACAGTGCTATTCCACACGCTAAATTATAAAACAAATGCAGCATCTAATTCGACAATTAACCGAGCTCTTCATACTCTAAATAATATTTGTATTAACTCTAACATTGACATTTTTTCGGATTCACTGCCCAAATTCAAACGGGGCATCATGTCAATAATTTAAAGAATTCAATGCGCATACATACAGACACACCCTTACACAAACACTCACACGCACATTACACACGTCACACACACACCTATAAACTACACAAGTCACCTGGTAATTAAGGAACAAACATACCACTTAGCAGACATTACAAGGAAACATATCACAGGTACACAACATGAAGTATTTTATTCCTGTATATTGTTTCATCTCTGTAAATTATGTGCTGTTTGTTTCAATAATATAAAATAAAAAAAATAAAAATAAAAATAGAGCCTGAAAAATTGGCTTTTAAATTTCGACCCCAAGTCTTGAATTAGTCCCGTAAGAATAATGATTTTTTGAGAAATGAAACTTTATGTAGATTTTGTTACTAATTTCGCTTTGGACCATGATTCTTATCATGATTCCGAAATTCCAGCCCGTTTGACACCATAGAGCCTGAAAAATGGCTTTTAAAGTTTTAATCCAAGTCTTGCCAGTCAGGATGATGATTTTACAACAAATGCAACTTTATGCTGATTTTATTACTGATTTCGCTTTATACCATGATTCTAATCACGATTTCAGCCCGTTTGGCACCATTGATTCTGAAAAAATGGCTTTTAAATCTCGGACCAAAGTCTTGCATTAGCGCCCTTAAGAATGGCGATTTTTCCAGAAATGCAACTTTGTGCAGATATTGTTTCTGATTTCGCTTTGGACCATGATTCTTATATTACTATTCCAAAATCATAGTTCGTTCAACGCTATAGAGCCTTAAAAAATTCCTTTCAAAGTCCGAACCCAGAAAAACAAATTTATGCAGATTCTATTAATGATTTCGCTTTTTACCGTGATTTTTATCATGAATCTAAAACTAGAGCCCGTTTTGCGCCAGGAAGAGCAATTCTATCTAATATGTTAAAATCAGATTTGTTTTCTGTCGTCATCTCGCAATCTTTATTTATTCATAACCGATGGATGAAATTCTATCTGTACTTATTCTTAAACATTCCTATGATAGGACTTTCGGCCTCAACTCCACGTAGACCACAGATATATTGTTTTTGATTTTGTAATATACACTTTTTTAGTTTTAATAACTCCGAGTGATTGACATCCTATTGTTAACAGACCAATTGACATATCTAATACACATACGCAATGTAGACTTCCTTAATCTGTTCTACGGGTATTTTAATGAAGCATGATCTAATTAACTAGCAGCAACTCGACGTATACGAATGGATTTTCTTCATATATAATCCGGGACTCTTCAAAACGCGCATTCATAAATCAGGTGCAACATAGCTCCCCTGCCTTCACCCCGAACAGACAAGGGAGTTCTTGTGAGGCGTCATATAACAAAATATAAGGCCATGTTGAATGACTAGATATTGATAACCTTACCATTGTCTACCTCATATATTTCCCTTCCACACTCCTCTCAACCCAACAACGTGCCCCGATTGTTGATATCATAGTCCCACTGGTTCCGGACTGTTGGGACTCTTGTGCGGTGTTCATGCAAAAAAGGTCACATTGGTCCCTTGTCGCTAAGACTACGTACTTTTGTGAATGGTTTTTGATATATTAAAACACCTTCTTCATTGATTAGTCTTAAACCTCTTTTAGAGGTGACGAGTGTATTGGACAGCCAGGAGGCTACTGTCCGTTCTGTAACACGAGGGGCGAACCCATACACTAATGACATCTGTTGGAGAATTCTATGAACTATTTATACTATTAACACTAGAGCCATCTGTGTTTCTTAGCTCAAACTATTACACAGACTGACGCAATCAACTTTGCAGTTGGGAACATTGCAGTTGTTCGTTGGGTCCTCTTTTGACCGCCTTCCAAGTTATACAAGTTGTTCATTAGATCTTCACTCCTACATTTTCGAAGTGTCTGTAGACGTGGTCCAGTGTAGTATTCTTTCGTGGTAAATGATTGGTCGAATCAGAAACAAGGTAGGAGCAGGCGTACTTAAATTATGCATGGACGGATGATAATGAAATCTGAATTTGTTAGTACATCAATATAATTGTACAAAAATCAGTCAGAAAAGAAACTACATCATGATTTATATTTGTATTGATTATAAATTTTCTCAACAAGTGTAGATTAAAGTGAGGATATTTAGTTTATCTAGTTTTAAGATGTCTAGTAGATACAGATGAGGCAGTAGTAATGTCACATGACAGAGACAACATGTCGGCCATTCCCGAATTGTTACGATTACAACCGATTCTGGCCGATCTACAGGCGAGCATCTCAATACGAGTTCCCTCCCGCAACAGAATAAGTTAGATCTAAATCCTGCTAAATAAACTCGTAATCTCAGACGAACCAAAGTTATTATTAAAATCTTCCAATCATGAAGTGTATTGCAAATCATGAAGAGAATTAACAATTCGCTACAATATTATTTCACTTTAAAAAATAACCACCCATTTAATTTTCATCGAGAGAGTTTTCTCATATAGGTATCGTAAACATTTACCAACCCTTCCATGTCTCACCATAATACGTGCATGAAAAATTCAACTGCTGTCATTGCCTCAATAACCTCAAAACTTATAATCGTATCTTCTCAAATGATGAGAATGTTAAATTAAGAAATCTTGTACAATAAAATAAAAAATTAATTACGATTCGAATTTATTTCGTGATACCCGCTTAGTTTCTGATTCAGTCACTGATTTAATATATCGCTTTACGAGCATTCGAAGGTGATTTATTATCACAAGCCCACTCACTAATGTTCTTACAAGATCAGTTATTAAAGTTAAATTATGAATATTATAATTGGTATTGGAATGTAGAAACGCTACCAGTACTCAAAATTATACTAACTTTAAACTCGGTCTACCAATAGAAACTACAAAACACTTGATGGAAGAATTAAAATTATTAAAACTCTCATCAAGAAGACTGGTTTCTGACTTATTTTAAAAATTGTTAATGGAATTAAAGACAGCCCTGATTTATTGACCATAATCACCTTTATCAATTAGAACTGCTCGATCGAAAATTATTATTAATTCCAACAACAGTATCGGGACTAAGTCGTGTACATACTAACTTGTACCTAGACTAAATGCAGTTGGAAATAATTTCGCAGATTTTAGATGTGTTTAACTACACGGAAATAGTTACAAGAAGACTGTTGTAACAATTTATTTATTTATTTTCTTTTATTGATACATGATTTAGAGAGTACAGGTGGTTTTTTGTGATATTTCACCCTCCATGCTAGGGATGACCCTGTGTTACGGCGGGTGAATTTTACAGTTTGCGGACATAGAATCTGTACATTACTATAATATAAAAAAGAAAAATGATGTATAGCTAGTTTGGGTTGCAAGAAGAGGACGGAGAAGTTAGAGAATTATAAGAAGATGAAAAATTATTAGTAAATACATCACACTAATTAATTATGTACATACTGTACCGCTAAGTTAGGGAATAAGGATTTATTATGTTTTGTCTGAAAGGTGATTAAATTTATAGAGTGTAGAATGAATGGGTATTACAGTTGTAATGTATTTCGTGTGTAAGGATCCATTTCGTAATTTGTTTTTTAAAGGAATGGGGTTGACTCACGGTTTTTTGGTTTTCAGGGGTAAGGTTAAAGATTTTAGGAGCTAGGAAGAAAAATTGTCTTCGAGCTGACATGGTATTTAGTGAAGTTACTTTGTAGTGACTGTTGGTTGTTGTTCTGGTGGTGTAGTTGTGTTGTAAGAGAGTTTTGTTTTTATATTTGAACAGGAAAAATAAAAGTATTAGTTTATTATCAAAAGTATTTAAGTATTAGCGAAAATTTTAGATGGAGTTGTCGTATGTTAAAGACCTTATACTCTATGAGGAGTCGAGTGGAGGGGTATCTTGTCGGTCGCTTGTTAACATACCACAATAATATTAATAACTATGCTAAGCTGAAATTGTATTTGAGTTCAACTGCACGGAATATAGTTACAAGAAGGCTATAGTAACATACGTCAATAATATTAATAACTAAGCAAAGCATAATACTATTCTTCTGCGTTCAATTTCTATATATCTAATAGCAAACTTTTATTTCTTGATTACTGTTGCACTAAACTATTATGGGTATATAATATTTGTAAAAGTCCTTATGGGCGTAGAATATATAAATAAATACCAAAAATCCTGATTTTCTTAAATGCTTTCACAATATTTCATGTCGGAAATGTTTTAAATTAACTAACGATATTTGTATCGTATAAAAAAATATGTAATTTTTTAAAACATGTATTTAATCATATGAGTAGAACCTGAAATTGTAACAATAAATCATTGAAGACAATTGACCAGACATTGAAAACGATAATTTGAGTATTGCTGTTTTATTAAAATCCTGTTAAAAACGGGATAACTTGCTGTTTCCTAATAATCTTTTTGTTCATTCATAATATATCAGAACACGTGTTCATGCACCTGAGTTTTTTCATGATAATACAATGAAGAAATGTGAAAATATTAGAATTTTTTTTCTTAGTGTATTCTTTTTATTGGCTGCCATCTTTATGTATGATTGCAAGATTCTTCCAGAACTAAATGCAATCTAGATAGTGTCTTATTAAGCTTTCGATTAGCTCAGTAGTAGATCAGTTCCCCGGCAAGACAAGTTCTGGGTTCAAACTTTTTCTGATGTTTCTGTTTCAAATTTGCGTTTTAGAATCGCTAATATCGTTATCAATGATTAAATGTTACAATTTAAAGTTTTGCTTATAATATTACATGAACGCATTAATTTTTGGGTTACCATGCCATCGTTAATCTTAATTCAGATATTTGAATATATTTTATATTAATCATATTTATGGAAGAAAAATGGTGCTTCGCTTGTCACTCTTCTTAGGACCCGTAGTTTCAGTATAATAATTTAAATTATTGTGGTTTTCGACGTTTAGTTTGGGTGTAGCCATTAAGTACCGGATTCTGAAAACGATAAAGCTTAGTCCCGTCGTCTCTATTCATATTTATGGGTTTTTGTGGATTTCAATTGCCTTGGTAATTAGACATGCTCAATGCGTTTTTAATCTTCCCAGGACTTCACGAACAATTTCAAAGTTATAGCCGGTTTCGATTAAGTGCTCGACATTTGCGGATTTGTTCAGATGGCCGAGTTTGCACGCTGTGTTCTGAGATTCATTTGGAGATGGTACGTTTATGTCTGGCCCACAAAAACTTTGTTTAGTCACATACGGAGAATCTTGTAAACTTCAACAGTCTGAAGAAGGAAACATGGTTTTTGCAGGACTCAGAACATCTTGGATTTTAGTCGTCGTTCCGAAGACAATCTTAGTACTTTCTTTCCTCAGTGCACTGGCAATTCTGTCATTAACATTCTGAATATTAAGGAAAGAAATCAAGAAATGTAAATTCGGTTTCTCGTTTATTCTTTAGAATAAAATTGAGCCACATAATTTTTTACACAAAGATCTTATAAATTAACAATACTCTGTACTTTTGACCACCACGTACGACAAGACCGTTTCCTTGGTTGAGGGGTAAAGCTCTTGACGAGCAAGCCAAAGGTCGCGGGTTCAAATCCTGACGTGAGCAAGTTAATTTTATTTGATTTATTTGTGCTGTTTCATAATTTAATCATTAAAAATAATATAAAGTGCTTATACTTGCGAAACGTTCCAAAGTGGAAAATACTCTCAAGTGTGTAAGACCCTCATTCAGATTTGAACCGTTGCTTGAAAACGGCTTTAGCCATGTTTGGTGACCAGATCTGAACATCAAGATATTTCCCCCCTTCCTCTTCCCCATCTCTTTCCCCTCCTCACAACCTTCAGTCTCAAAACATCATACAATTGGGGGGCATATTTTCACTGGATCCAGACGGTTGGGAGCAGTTGGAACAGTGCGGTATTGATATTAAAAAAATAGAACTTAACAACTACTCTACTTTAGTTTATAATACCATATAATTGGCTTATTACTATAACCGGCATTGAATTATTGCAGGCGGCACTTTAACTATTAAGTAGACAACTAGGTGTTTTATATCAAGAATTGCACTAATCAGTAGACATTTTTTTCAATAATTTAGTATAATAAGCCACATTAGCTTCAGGCAAATTCACAGATACAACATTGAACCATTCGCATATAGATTTCGCAATGTCGATAACTTTCGCACATATAAATAAAACAAGAACTTAATGGCACTGATATTATCTAGTTGCGAAATGTGCAAAAATATCACACATTCGTTTTGCCTAAAGATTGTTATCACTAATCTATTTTGGTATATATAATAAATTCCACTATTACGAATTCAAATTGAAAATAAGCGTTTGTATCTAGATCAAAAACTAAATCATTTCGTTTAGATTATTTATAATTATTCATTATTCATTTTATGAATAATGCATAGTCCAGCCGGCATAGTCCAGTGGTAACGCATTGGACTGCCATTCCGAAGGTCGCGGGTTCGAACCCGGCGTGCGCAAATAAATTTTATTTGATTAATTTGTGTTATTTTCACAATTAATCAATTAAAATAATATATAGTATATTTGCGGCACGTTCCAGAGTGGAAGATACTACTAGTATCGCCCTGGTGTAAGACCACCATTCAGAATTGAAAACGTTGCTCCAAATGGCTTTAGCCGTGTTTAGTGACTAGATCTGAATAGCCAGGTACTTCCCCACCTTCCTCTTTCCCTTCCCCACTTACCTTCAGCCTCACAACATCCCCCAATTGGGGATGCCATAGTCTCACTGGCTCCAGACGGGAGCAGTTGGGACTCTTGTGAGGTATTCACTATAAAAAAAAAAAAAAAAAAAAAAAAAAAAAATTTTGTCACATTTAAAAAAATCAGTACTTCACTTACTAAAATATAAAAAAGAATATAAATTCATCACACAAAAGCACATTGAATTCAATTTTGAATAACGTATAATTTATACCTCAATGCGCAACTTCGTTACATACACAAATAAATACATTTTCCCGACAATCTACTTGAAGTCATTAGAAATATTTTGGGTTATTACGAACCATCAAATGCAATTAAAAAACAAACTTTTGCTGGAATAGTGACACAATTCAAAATGATTTGCTGCAATAATAAATCAATTTAAAATGAATTTCTGCAATAATGGCACAATTCAAAATGATTTTCTGCATAAATGGCAGAATTAAAAATGACTTGCTGCAATAATGGCACAATCTAAAATGATTTTCTGCAATAGTGGCACAATTCAAAATGATTTGCTGCAATAATGACACAATTTAAAATGATTTGCTGCAATAATAGCACAATTCAAAATGATTTGCTGCAATAATAGCAAAATTCAAAATGATTTGCTGCAATAATAGCAGAATTCAAAATTATTTGCTGCAATAATGACACAATTTAAAATGATTTGCTGCAATAATAGCACAATTCAAAATGATTTGCTGCATAAATGGCAGAATTAAAAATGACTTGCTGCAATAATGGCACAATTTAAAATGATTTTCTGCAATAGTGGCACAATTCAAAATGATTTGCTGCAATAATGACACAATTTAAAATGATTTGCTGCAATAATAGCACAATTCAAAATGATTTGCTGCAATAATGACAAAATTCAAAATATATAATTTGCCGGCAACCAGTTTTGAATATTTGTAGTTATTGTTAATTATATTGTGAAGCAATATCGACTCTTAACTGCTGTGTTGCGTCAACTTTTGATTGTGCAGGTATGTCGTCTTAATAGTAAAAAGAAAAGTGGAAATTGTTAGTTTTTACGAAATAAGTCATTAATATATTTTTTATGTTTGATAAATCATAAATCACTTAAAGGTTGTTATTGAAGCAAACGAGGTTTATATTATTTTACCCCCATAGTATTGTACCAACTCGTAATATTTCCAGCGCCACAATGTAATTACGTATACTATATTACAACATCTCGATTCAACGAAAATATACTTTATACCTCTTTTTTTAAAGATGTAACATTATCATGTATGTGATATTTGCAAAACTATTTAATATGACGTATCTGTAAAAATCACAATGCCTTCCTAGATTTTTTTAAAAATTTTATTTTAGTTTGGGGGAAACAAACAATTATAAGTATTTTATAAAAATAATTAAATTTTACAATCATTACTAACCGGTAAAATTATTTACATTAAATTCATGTTACCTAAAAAAAAATAAAAATTAATTAATTAATTTAACTAAGAATCTTATACACACTGTAGACATTTTCAACTGTAACTATCAAATCATATAAAATACAACTGACTAAGCAGATAGCTATCGTAGTAGTTTATTTTATTGTTTTGAGTAGTATAATCATGCGATAACTGATTTTCTTTACTTATTTATGGTAATTTTTTTTTTAAATCTTTTTTTTTGTCATGCATATATATTGTGTAGATACAAATACTAAATGAATAATTTAATTTAATGGGACTTTATTGGTGTAGAAGATATGAATAGTTATTTTTTATGCTTTAAATAAATGAAGTAAGCATCACCAATTATTCCAAGTGTCTGGAAACTCGCAGTGTAGGCGATAAACTGAGAAAAGTTTTTTAAAGATCTCAGCATTTCGATATTTTTTTATTTTAAAGTATCGTTTTCCGTAGATACAGGGCTAAAAAAAACTTTTGTAGCCGAGTCTACACTAGCGAGCAGTTTTAACAAGAAAATTCTAACTCCGACCCGATTTATACAAAAACCAAATCTTAAAAAAAGGTTATACCACAAAATCGACTTCGAACACCATTAAAATCAGAAAGTACTAAGTATCTAGTAGAAAGTAGAAAGTACTTGTTATTGGAGGTAATGCCGCATTCCAGGTGATTCCAGATTTTTTTTACAACAATGCGCAATCGAATATTCTTAAAAAAAAGGTTATACCACAAAATCGACTTCGAATACCATTATAATCAGAAAGTACTAAGTATCACTTGTTATTGGAGGTGATGCCACATTCCAGGTAATTCCAGATTTTCTTTACAACAATACGCAATCGAATATTGCCAACGAGCGTAGTTTTCCTTTACCATTGTTTATTTATCCTATTCGTGAAGTCTTATCTTCGTGCAAAAAAAAATAATAGTAACAAATATTTATCTTTTTAATCTTCCACAAATTGTGAGTTTCTGCCAATACTAAGTTCAGAGACATTAAGGTAATGAGATTGTGATATTATATTAAAATTAAAAATAATCTGGAATATTTAAAGTAATTTAAAACGTACAAGCTTCCATTTGAAAATCCGATCCTTCCAATTAGTACGTGATCCGATACTTGTATCGTAAATAGGTACGGGTCTCAACTGGATTTGTAGCAATGACCACACCTTTGGAAAATTGTTTCTTGTAGTCGTGAGATTGGGCGATATGAAATGGGTTATTCTTTAGCTATTACATATCTTCTAGTCTTGCTAAAAAACGTAGTAAAAAATTTAAAACGACCGTGTATGTGAAAACCTTACTAATTGAAAAGTAAAAAAGAAACCGACGAATGGAAAGATACATAAGGTATGCATTGCTTATCAAAAAAGGTTGTTGTATAAACTTCAAAAAGTAATAATTTCTCATCGAATTTTTGAATTTTTCCAATGTAATTGAAATGTTCCATATATTTTTTTTTACTTTTGAAGATGTCGAACACCATTAACGAAAACGAATACCATTTTAGAATCTCGATAAACTTACCTATTTAATTACTATTATAAATTGTGGATACTACTATATTTAATATTACTTATAATTACTTTTATTTTAATTACGATAAATTATTGTCTCTTTTAAAATGCATCGAAGTTTTTTTAACCCTCTAGTTTCCAAAAAACGTATTTTTGTGTTGTAGATTCGCCAGTATCCCGCTTTTGCCACTAATTTCCGGACATCGTGTATAAATTAATGAGGTGAATGTTACGATCTCGAATGCCAATCTATTCATCCCCACAAGGATTGAAGAGGTCCCCCCTGAGAATACTAATTAATAACAAATTTACTACTTTCCTTGATTTAACTATTTAAATGCAGTATAGATTAATGTTTATACATATTTATAAAATACATATTTTTATGTGAATACCGCACAAGATTCCCAACTGTCACCAATCTAGGTATCCCTTTTTAGGTTGAGGCTGAAGGTGGTGGGGAGGGGAAGGATATGGGAAGAAGAAGGTGACCACATATGATTAAAGCCATTTCAAGCAACGTTTCATTTCTGAATGGTGCTCTTACGCCAGGGCGATACCAAGAGTATCTTCCACTCTGCGACGTGCCTCCAATATACTATATATTATTTTTGATGAAAAATTTGTGAAATAACACAAATTCATTAAATAACATTTATTTGCGCACGCCGGAATTCAACCTACTTAACACTTATCCTTCCTTAGTTAAAATTTATTATTTTTTCCTGTTTTATATTTGTTTTCAATGTACAGTTTTTTTTATAATTTAATAAGCACCCCTGGCCTGAATACAAGCACCAGCTTACACAAGGGAAGAATATAATACTGCACCAAATTGAACTTGTATTGCTAAAACGGCTGTTCATGTGAAATAACCCAAATACTAGCTAATAAACAAAAAAAAATGGTCGTTTCTATTGTTGTCAAATTTAAAAGTTTAATTTGACAACAATTTTAAATTTAAGAGTCAAAGATACTTTTTATTAGTACCAACTCGAATTTAAACGTTTACAGTCTTTATACAAAGTAAAAATGTTAATGCGTTTGTCAATTATCTACTTAAATAAACTAAAACTAGCTAATAAAGATAAAAAAGTGTCGTTTCTGTTAATAAGAATACTTATTCGTTTGTCCATTATCTATTTGAATAAACTAATACATATATTATGTTTTTTAAATATAATTGTATGTATAAAATTATAACGAACTTTTTCAGTGGTTAAAGCATGTTTTTTAGATAACTTTAACTAACGTCTTACCAGTATTCAAATTTTTTAAATTATGTGCCGCCGTTATCAAAGTCATTTAGGTCAGTGCATGTCTGCAAGTGCAGTGTTCTTTGTTGTGTTCTCAATAAATCACGTGCCTGAGTTTTTTGCAGTGGGTATTTCCTAACTTTTATCTCAACAATATTCAGAGTAGAGTACGTTGAAGAAAGCTGGTTTGGATGAATAGTGTACATAAATATAGATGAAAAAGTTAGGAAGTACCAACACAAAAGCCGAAAACTGCACTGTGAACATTGTAAAGATACTTTTTTAACTTCCCAGTTGTAGAGCTCTTTTTATTATTGAAATAACTGAAATAGACTGTCTCAAAATAATCTCAACGTACCATCTACCTACCTGTCTGCCACAAAAAACTATTTTTTCTCATTAAAACTAAACTCACCAATTTCCCCCGTTCTCCAAACACTCAATAATCTTTGTCCCAACAAAGAGAGTATCAATATATTATTTTTAACTAATATATTGTGCGATAACAGAAATTAATCAAATTTAATTTACTTGCGCACTCCGGGATTTTAAACCCGCGACCTCGAGCTTGCTAATCAAGAGCCTTACCCCTTTACCATGGAGGCTGTTATCGTGTTACTGTATGTTTATAAAATAATAAAAAATAAATTAAATTATAAATTAGTGAAATTATTCCAATTAGAGACTTTTCGCAAATCGGGAAAGGCTTTATTTAATAATTTTGTTTCTAGAAATCTTCTATCTTACTCATAATAGATAAGAAAGCGCATGTGTACTGCTTATACCGGTCGTAATACCGCAGTATTAGTGGCTGACAGATTTTTAAACCACGCAACCTCCAGGATTCGTGACGTATTACTACGGTATTAAGACGGAGATCGCGAATTTGTTAGAAATCTGGTTGATTTGACAGAAATTGATCGGTCGCGCAATTAAAATGCAAAAAAGCAGCAATACCCATTTGCAGCACTATCAGAGGAATACTTTAAATCGAAATATCGATTTACCAAAGCAAATACGGAAAGCATAATCAAATTGGCCAAATTACGAAGCAATTCAAAGCAGATCGTGTCAACGACATCGCGAATGTCATTCTGAAGAAACGTGAAGTTATCAACTAAACTTGAAATGCACAAATGCCGTGTTTTTGAGAATAGAAACAAAGTGGTGCCAGTCTAAAAAAATCTATAATTCAGTCTATAAATATACGGCCCTCCTCACCGTATAGCTATACCAGCGCTGCATCGGCGTATTAGGGAATTTTTATAAGTAAGACTGATATGGTTTTATCTTTTACGTAACCTAACCTCAAAGCATAAACCAGCAGTAATAGTAATTGGACCATCGATCTAAAATAATAATTTTTTTGTAGTACTATCAAGTCATTAGAAATCTTATATACATAACATAATAAAACGTTATTATGCATAGTAATTATATTTTATGCATTAATCAATCAATCAAAAATTACCCAATATATGCAATCTAAGCAAAAAATAACGTTTTACGACATGTAATTAAATGCATTTAAAATTCAAAAATTAACAGCTGGAATGATATATACACATTCGGATGTTTTTTTTTGTGACGTTTTTTTCAACTTCGTGTGTAATATGTCTCCGTGTCTTTACTAAAAACAAGACTTACAAGTTTTGTTTTTAGTAAATCAAAATTGTAACCTATATCACGAAACAACAAATATATATTCTAGTGTTAACAGATATCTCAATTTTCTTTTGATTTATCAATACAAGACTTTACTTTTGACAAACCCTTTCTTGGATTATTAATACAAAACTGGACTCCTGAAAAAAATCCTTTTTTGGTTTATTAATACAAAACTTGACTTTTGACAAACCCTATTTGATTTATTAATATAAAACTTTACTTCTGAAAAGCCCTTTTTGGTTAAGCTTAAGCTTAGAAAATGAAGTAACAATGTGGCAGGTTTGTGGGCAAACGAATCTCATTAAATTGGGATTATACCTCATTAAATAAAAATTTTTGTAACCCTAAAACGTTCGAAAAACGGAAATTTTTCTACATATATTTAAGTGTGACCAGTCAGTGACTGAATTGGCAACGCGTCGGGTTCCCACCTAATTTAATTCCTCGGCTAACTAAGTTATCCATCACAACACAAGCAACGTTTTCGATTAGTGTGATGGTAGTGGTAATCTTTGAATTTTTTTCCTTCCCAATATTTTTTTTACAAATAAGTTACACACACAATTTCAGAATAAAAAAATATATACGTAGGTATCAATGTTTAAAGAGGTTAGGTTTTGGGAACCCTCAAAGGCACCTCCTGTTCGTGGGTAATACAAAATTAACTTTGATTAATAAAAAATAAACTCCTCTAACAAAATAATATATATTTTTTTTTACAGTGATACCGCACAAGAGTCCCAACTGCTCCCGTCTGGAGCCAGTGAGACTATGGCATCCCCAATTGGGGTATGTTGTGAGGCTGAGGGTATTGGGGAGGGGAGGGAGATGGGGAAGAGGAAGGTGGGGAAGTACCTGGCTGTTCAGATCTGGTCACCAAACACGGCTAAAGCCATTTCAAGCAACGTTTCAATTCTGAATGGTGGTCTTACACCAGGGCGATACTGAGAGTATCTTCCACTCTGGAACGTGCCGCAAATATACTATATATTATTTTAAATTAATTAATTGTGAAATAACACAAATTAATCAAATAAAATTTATTTGCGCACGCCGGGTTCGAACCCGCGACCTTCGGATCTGTAGTCAAAAGCGTATACCACTAGACCACGCCGGCCGTCAATATACAAAAATTAAACATAAAGAATTAAACATACAAACTTGTAATATTTCCTACATAGGCCCAGTAATAACTAAATGGTTGATTGGACTGGGTAGAGGAGAATCTGAAAAAAACTTCACATAATAAAAAGACATAGACTAATCACAAACTATATATATTTTCCATTTTTCTAATTATTGCTCATACACAATAGAAACATACACAACAGATCAAGTTCGTCTCTATCATAAGATTGTAACGATTAAACATCACAAATTAAAACATTAATGAGATAGGTAAGTTTTTAGATTCTCACGGCCAAAAGCATTTTTGTTGTTTGTTTTTGGGGTGTTATGCCGTGTTGCGCTAACTCCTTCTTTAGCCGACGTTTCGGACAGCGTTGCAGTGTCCATCATCAGGGTTATTAATTCACACATCTTCGGATCTACCGGATCTGCCCTGATGATGGACACTGCAACGCTGTCCGAAACGTCGGCTAAAGAAGGAGTTAGCGCAACACGGCATAACACCCCAAAAACAAACAACAAAAATTAATGAGATATATTATAGACATAGACAAATCACACACTTACTTTCACATATTTTTGGTTCCTTGGAACGGGCAATTTGCCTAGTTAGGAACCAATAATTTCGACCTGATAAGGTACAATAATCTTTAATCACTAAAAATATTTTAATTATATCTTGTATCATATTGTACTGTGTGTAAAAAAAAGAAGTTTTATTTTTTGCTCTACTAAATAATTTACTCTAATTCGTAAAAATAAATTTTGATAAAATGTCTATATTATTATCATCGAAACAAGAGATGGATTTTAACATAACGTAAAGATGATATAATTGACTGAGCGTAGCGAATTCCTATTTAAACTCGACAGCTTGGCATTACGTCAGTCTGTAAAATAGTTTGTACGTTCTGTTTCCCGTTCAAGTGGCGTGGCGGTGTTTTTTTTACATTAACATCATACAGGAGGTCCTAAGAATAAAAATCTCAAGACCTTTATCATCTTTGGGATGCTTTGTGGAGGTTATTTTTTGGGAGAGGAAGTTTTGGATAGGAAAAAGCTATCAGGGGTAGGTAGAAACCTAAGGGCCGATGAGTCCAGGAGCGATGGACGTATGAATCTATCCCTTCCACTGCGGTTCTAAGGCATGCATCGAGAGAGCTCGGCTGGAGAGGTCAGAAGGACTCCCTAAACCAGTCGCTCCTGATCCAGCCCACCCGATGTAGCAGGCGGGCGAACGCATCCGCCGCCAAGACCTCCACAAACCCCACCCTGTGAACCCAGGCACCCCTGCTAATTCACTAAACCACTTGTCAAGCCACTTGGTGAGACCTATAGCAGGGGTGTTGGTTATCTAATAAATGGCTCCCGGGGCGGCGGTATCCATACCCGCCTCCCAAATTATTTTTTATCTCGTGAGCGTTGATCGAGCTATCGAATCGGAATAATCTAAATGTATGTTATGGTACCTATCTGCCTGAATAAAGTTGACTAAAGAATTGTTTTTTTTTCGAAGAAAAAATCATCATTAAGTTTATCACTTTGTGACGTCACTATTTATTTATTAAAAATTCAAATAACTTTGTAAACATCACTTTCGACATGTTTCGTTATAACTGTACAGTCAAGTGCTTTCAGTGTTCATTTCAAGTGCTTTCAGTGTCCACTTAATCCTGATGACGGGAACATCGTTCATGAAACATGTAGAAGGTGTATATAAATAAAAGTGATGCAAACAAAGTTATTTGTACTTTTAATAAATAAAGAATTTTCATTGAGTTAGTGACGTTTCTTGGAGCAAATTATACAATTCCTAAATTAAGATGATATAATAAATGCCTTATAAAGTAAGTTGGTATTTAAATACTTATCTTACAATCGTATGACTTCAGTGAAAATTTTTGTTTTGATTTATTGAATAATCGAAAATAATTAAATAAATAAACGTACTTTTTGGACATCAGGTCTATCTACTTTTTGATAATAAGGTCTATCTACTTTTTGAACATAAGGTCTATCTACTTTTTCGATATAAGGTATATCTATTTTCTGGACAAAAGTTCCATCTACTTTTTGAAAATAAGATATATCTACTTTTTGGATACAAGGTCTATCTACTTTTTAGACATAAATTCTATCTACTTTTTGATAGTAAGGTCCATCTACTTTTTGAAAATAAGATATATCTACTTTTTGGATATAAGGTCTATCTATTCGACGGCCGGCATAGTCCAGTGGTAACGCATTGGACTGCCATTCCGAAGGTCGCGGGTTCGAACCCGGCGTGCGCAAATAAATTTTATTTGATTTATTTGTGTTATTTCACAATTAATTAATTAAAATAATATATAGTATATTTGCGGCACGTTCCAGAGTGGAAGATACTACCAGTAT
Source organism: Hesperophylax magnus (assembly GCA_026573805.1). Lineage (NCBI taxonomy): Eukaryota > Metazoa > Arthropoda > Insecta > Trichoptera > Limnephilidae > Hesperophylax > Hesperophylax magnus. The sequence continues at coordinate 28,803,910 of JAIUSX010000046.1, forward strand.
CGCCCTGGTGTAAGACCACCATTCAGAATTGAAACGTTGCTCCAAATGGCTTTAGCCGTGTTTAGTGACTAGATCTGAATAGCCAGGTACTTCCCCACCTTCCTCTTTCCCTTCCCCACTTACCTTCAGCCTCACAACATCCCCCAATTGGGGATGCCATAGTCTCACTGGCTCCAGACGGGAGCAGTTGGGACTCTTGTGAGGTATTCACTATAAAAAAAAAAAAATAAAAAAAATCTGCTTTTTGGACATAAGGTCTATCTAATTTTTGGACATAAGGTCTAACTTCTTTTTGGACATAAAGTCTATCTACTTTTTGGACATAAGGTCTATCTACTTTTTTGACATAAGGTCAATCTACTTTTTGGGCATAAGATCTATCTACTTTTTGAAGTTCTATCTACTTTTTAGACATAAGTTCTATCTACTTTTTAGACATAAGTTCTATCTACTTTTTAGACATAAGTTCTATCTACTTTTTGGACATAAGGTATATCTACTTTTCACACTAGTTTTATATTAGAAAAAATATCTAATCTTTTATTTAAGAGCTCACTTGCAACTGTGCCGATAAGTCGTCTTTTAGATTAATATTCCTATCGACTATACAGCCAAGCCGACAACCATATTACTTGTAGTTTAATGACAATTCCGGAATAATAATAAACAAATTGCTTTCTCGATTTCTGTACCAATATTATGCTGATATTTTGCAGTAAGAAACCCGACCCAACCGCAATCCATCCAATGGTAACGACAGGAGCGCGAGCAGTCATACCAGCAGGAAGATACGGGGCAAAAGCACCGCCGATAGAACAACTCCCGACAAACACACAGCCTGCAAAAAGACAAATCAAAGGAGAACTAGTGCCAGGACAAAGCCGACTTACAAATACGATGATGCAACAAAAACGAAAAGACACAATCTTAAACAATTATAGGTTAAGAGAAGAATGGCTATACACGGGAGCAAAGAATTTCGAAATAATCATAGGAAAAAATGATCAATATGGTATTCCGGAGACAGGACACATTTTACCAAGTGACAGAGACCCATGGTGGAAGAAAATATTGGAAGTAAAACCGCCAGCTGCACCGAAAAACAAACCGAGCGTATGGACGATGGGATATGTACATGGTGAATTTAAATAAATGACAATTACAAAACCGGTTTTTAATTTATTCAACAACAAAAAAAACACAACCCCTATTGTTTCAGGTTAGCTGGCATACTTGGTTGAGTTGGTAATTAAAAATGAGTCATAAAGGGATGGGGTTAAGTGGATTTAAACAAGTCCAAACAGGTTAGGTTAGGTTGAGTTGGTACAGTCTCTACTACTACGGTTTCCCGCGGGGGGAGCGAGAATCTCCACCCAGAAAGTGGGAGAAATAACAGTCACTCAACCAAGTATGCCAGCTAATCTAGAACAATTAGTGATCATGCGTTTATAATCTAGGCAATAATTTAGAGGAGACCATTTATAGAATTAAGCGTAATCTATACCATCACTGATATCGTGAATTCGGATTCGAATATGTATTGGGTTAGAACAACAAGCCCAAGTTTCCCGTTACGAATATCGATACAAGATTAATGCGATCGATCAGAGACATCATCATTCTTCTTAATTTAAATACCTATGAAGAATATCGTGGTAAGATTTATGCATTACAAATAGACGTAGTGTCGTATCAAATCTCCTCTTAAACGACGTCAATAGACGTTGTGTTGTATTACATCTCCCCTTAAGCGACGTCAATAGACCTTGTGTTGTATCACGTCTCCCCTTATGCGACGTCAATAGACGTTGTGACTTATCGCAACATCTCTAATGTTAAATTTCGACCACTGAACAGTAAATTCCGTTACGTATAAAGATTTGAAAGAAAACTGATTTCGCCAGTTTATTAAGTTTTTTTATGTGAAATTAATTCTTGAGTTCCAACTGCTCCCAGTTGTCATAGTTATGGAGAGCCAACAGAACCGTAACAACCCCAAATTGAGGTATGTTTTGTGGCTGATGTGAGTGGAAAAGGAATGTACCAGATGGCTATTCAAATCTGGTCACCAAAGACGGCTAAAGTTACTTCAAACGCTTCGGTTTTGAATGGTTACCTCTCGATAGCCGATACTGAGAGTATGGAGTATCTACCACTGGTTTTGGTCAATTTCACCAGAAGTAAAGAAAAAACAAGCTGACTTTAGAGCATAAGGAAAATCCGACTACACACATCTATAATTGAAACTCTTCAGTGTTTTCGGCCAAGATTGGAAGTTTATTCTTGTATACATGAATCTTACAATAATATACGGTACTCGCAGATTAAAATAATATACGGTACCCAACGGTTAAAATCTATGGACAGAGTTAACCGTGGATATCTTAATAACTTCATCCAGCTTAAGTAATGTAAAGCAAAACGATGCAAACTTAATTGAAATATATTATGCAATTCGTTTCCTCCCATAAAGAAGGATAGACAACACTGCTGTTGAAAATAATACCACACTACTAATTAATTTGTTCGTTGTTGTCATAATTTGTAGTGTTTTCCCATTAAACTTTTTTTACTAATATTCTACCTGTGCCATTTATATTTTTTTTAATATTTATATGTGAGTTACCTCCGAATAAGTTTTCATAATTTCCAATCGGTAAGCTAATCCTTGCTCATTACTTGACCCTGCAGAATAATTGATTTAGTCCACTCAAAGGCCTCTGTGGGAGAGTGGTTCAAATGCGTGCGCAAGAAAATTTTATTACAAAAATTATTTCATAATTTAAATTTTATTTTCGGCACGTTCCAGAGTGTCATATATTTCCATTGTCACCATGGTAATAAACTAGCATTTACTATCGAAACGTAACTTAAAATGGCTTATGTCGTGTTTGGTAATCAGATCTGAATTGTCAGGTACTTTTCTACGTTTCCTAATTGGAGAATGGAAGTACTAAAATTTAAAAAAATAAAGGTGTGTGTGGTACTTACTTACGTAAACGAAAAGACTCTGGTAATACTGAACAAAAATATCAGGTTAATTATTCTGTTACACCCAAAGAAATAGCAGATGCGTTTTTTTTTAAATCCCGAGTGTTTTATTTCATGATGGAATATTTGTATTATATTAGAACTTATTTGCCATAGCCTCTAGACTTCGTAATATAGGCTTTTGACTTAAGTCTAAACGTATCGGGTTTAATTCCTGTCATAAACATATAATTACAACATAATTAATATGGTCAAGAGGTTTTTCCTGTCACGTCTCGGCCGGTGTCTGCCCAATGTAATTAGGTTTGATTTTCATTACGAAAATGGCTGTTAAGCTGTTGAAAGAAAATCACCATTAATAATTTTCCAATTACGAAAAATAAATTGCACGGTGCGAGTTTTGGCGATTGGGATTAGTTGCAGGTTATTTGATAACATTTTTCGCTTACAGATATTTAAGTCATGTCACATATTAAGAACTATATTTTATGACGTTGTCTCTAAAGCAAATGGCAACATCACACAGTATAATTACTTTAAAATAAATATCAATGATTATATTTAACCATTCAGGCCTCTGGCACATTGACCGTTATATATCTTAAAGATGCCGTCAGAAAGTCGGAGATTTTGTGTGTATTTCCGTTTCTCAATCATATCCAAATAAATCGGATAATTCTGAACAAATCCGAAAAATAAAAACAATTTTCAATTTTTTTACTTAAAAACTTTATAATTTTTAATATATTAAAAATAAACTTATAATTTTTAATAAATTAAGAATTTTCATTGAGTTAGTGACGTTTCTTGGAGCAAATTATACAATTCCTAAATTAAGATGAAATAATAAATGCCTTATTAAGTAGGTTGGTATTTAAATACTTATCTTACAATCGTATGACTTCAGTGAAAATTTTTGTTTTGATTTATTGAATAATCGAAAATAATTAAATAAATAAACGTACTTTTTGGACATCAGGTCTATCTACTTTTTGATAATAAGGTCTATCTACTTTTTGAACATAAGGTCTATCTACTTTTTCGATATAAGGTATATCTATTTTCTGGACAAAAGGTCCATCTACTTTTTGAAAATAAGACATATCTACTTTTTGGATACAAGGTCTATCTACCTTTTGGACATAAGGTCTATCTACTTTTTAGACATAAATTCTATCTACTTTTTGATAGTAAGGTCCATCTACTTTTTGAAAATAAGATATATCTACTTTTTGAAGTTCTATCTACTTTTTAGACATAAGTTCTATCTACTTTTTGGACATAAGGTATATCTACTGTTCACACTAGTTTTATACTAGAAAAAATATCTAATCTTTTATTTAAGAACTCACTTGCAACTGTGCCGATAAGTCGTCTTTTAGATTAATATTCCTATCGACTATACAGCCAAGCCGACAACCATATTACTTGTAGTTTAATGACAATTCCTGCATAATAATAAACAAATTGCTTTCTCGATTTCTGTACCAATATTATGCTGACATTTTGCAGTAAGAAACCCGACCCAACCACAATCCAAATATCTATAAATGTTCCTCTTGGTTTGTAATTAAATATCTTATGATTTATGATATCAATTTCTGTCTAAATATCAAAGGTATCAGGTAACATTTCTTTGCATCATATTATAATATATTATGTAGTTGCTCTATATATGCATAGTTACATACATATTATGTTTGTTTTGTGTAAGCGTTTCGAGGTGTTATCTCATTGAAATGCATTAATCTATGACCGAAAAGAATGTACACTTTGCAACTAGTTTCTGATCGAAATTTTCATATACGCATAATTATAATGTAATTATAATAACTTGTATCGAATGTCTGCCAGATTTATAGCGTGATTCTTTTTGCTAATGATTATGCAAGCGATTCTAACCTGGATTCGCCGATGCGAAACTTTAATGCTACGTATACATGTGCGAGCCGAACTGCTGAACTGAACCACAACTTATGGGAAAGAAACAAAGCAACCGCAAATGGCGCGAAACGCAGCTTGCAGTTGCTTTGTTCCTTTCCCGTAATTCGTGGCTTGGTTCGCGTTTAGGTTCGCAAATGTATACGTACCATTATAATTCAATAATACAGTATGGTATCGTTGCATGGGGAGGAGCTTACAAATCATCACTTTTACCGCTGGAAATCACTCAAAAGCTTTTAATAAAAAAACCATCACACTACCCAACCTCACAACTTTTCCAAGATTTTCAAGTCCCATCATTAAAAAATACATATACAAAAAATACGCTGCTTCAAATCCATAAAGATCTGTATAAGAAGTCACACCATGCCATGGTTCGTGTCAAGAGCAATAGGCAAAATTCAATGGGTCGCTTATGCACTCCATTAATGCACGCCAGTTTTGCACAACACTATTACACGTACCCTGGAGTGGTGTGGTTTAATCAACTAACGACAGAGATGAGATAAGAACCGGACTATAATTAATTTAAAAATAAAATAAACTTCACTACCTTAAATAATTTAACGAATTAGAATGACGATGATATCTCACTATATTATTTTATAAATTATTGTATAAAAAAACTAAAATCTCTTCACTTTATATGTTTTTATGATTCTTTTTTTCTTCTATTTACATATGTATGTTAAGTTTTTATTTTTATTCTTTTCCCTTTACACACGAGTTTTAGACTCTTGTAAAGGTAAACATGTTATTTTTTATTGAAATATGTTCTTTCTATGTAAATTTAAATAATTATACTGTATTTTATAAAATAAATAAAAATATTAAAAAAAAATGATTTAAGTTATTTACTAACTAACGCTCTTTTTAGGGGATTTTATATAGGAATAGAAAAAACTATACATTCATTGTAGGTAGAAAATATATGGTAGAAGAAGTCGGGGACCCCCGATGTAGACATGGCACAATCAACCAAACCACACACTTGAGTCGGGTCATGATGACAGAAGTGTACGTATGAGACGACGTATGAATGTATTGACAGCCTCAGTAGTCGAGTGGTAAGGCTTTCGACTAGCAAACCGAAGGTCGCGGGTTCAAATCCCGGCATTCGCAAGTAAATTTTATTTGATTAATTTGTGTTGTTTATTCATTTAAAAATAATATATATTTTACTTGCGGCACGTTCCAGAGTGGAAGATACTCTCATTATCGACCTGGTGTAAGAGCACCATTCAGAATTGAAACTTGCTAGAAATGAAGTAAAGTTTCAAGTGTTTGGAGACCAGATCTGAATAGTCAGGTACTCCCCCACCTTCCTCTTCTCCATCTCCTTCCCCTCCCGACAGTCTCCAGCCTCACACCATACCCCAATTAGGGATGCCATAGTCTCACTGGCTCCAGACAGTAGGTAGCCGAGTTGTTTGGCGGTCCGTCCTCTCTGCCTACCCTTTCACGGAAATGGCGTGATTTTAGTTAGTTATAAATTGTAATTTTAACTAAACTGCCTCAGTGATAATATTTTGTGTTTGTTTATTGATAAATTGAAGATGTTTACTGACTCGGCTTTATTATTTTTCTCCGTTGGTAGTCTGGGCACTGGGCAGTGAAGAATATATAAATACGGTAGTTAGTCCTAGAGCATTACCTAGTGCAGGGTTCGGTAACCTTTTGAAACGGAAGAGTCCAAAATTACAATTTACAAAGTTTCAACGTTTTTTGCCAACAATAAATAGCATTGCATAAATAAAGTTTTTTGATAAAAAACTAATCTATTTATTCGTAAGAAAAAATATCTATTTTTTTATATATATAAGTAGTGTTTTTTTTATATATAAGTTGTGCTTTTTATATATAAGTAGTGTTTTTTTATATAAAAGTAGTGTTTTTTTATAAATTAGTAGTGTTTTCTTATATATAAGTAGTGTTTTTTAACAAATCAAATAATATGTGGTTTTTTTAGGTAAGTACTTATTATTTAAAGAAACGATTAAAACAATTAAGGCGATGCACTACGTAGACAAAATCTTTTGTTTTTGGTTTGAAAATTTGGTCGCCTATAAATGGTTCAGATGCTTTAATTAAAGACTGCGAGTAGAATACATCCTAGCCTTTAAAATAGTCGAGTATTTTTAGGATAAGTCTTTTTATAAGCCCCTGAAAAAAATAATGTATAAAGCCTATGAAAACTGCTTTGAAGTTCAAATCTCCTACTTACGAACCAATTTTCGGTTATGGTTTAATGTATAATGTGGCGAATTAAGTAATTTATAAAATTATCGAAAACCATTTAAATATTTGAGCCTGAACATCCACAAAAGAAAATAAAAGCACTTTTTGGCCATGTTTTTTTCTTGCATAAATCAAAACAGGTGGATGGTGTTAAACGGGAATTTAAACCTTATCGCCATCTACGTAAGGTGTGTTATTGATAGCGGCTCGATTCAAAATATTAAACGACGTAGTGCATCGCCTTAAACATTTACTTACAACACTAACTTGTACTTCCATAGCAAACAAATTCAATGGGAGCGATGGCTTTGCATGGTTATTCAAGTAGAAAATTTAAATTTTACTAAACAATGTAACTTGTACTTAAAAATAAAATAAAATACAATAACACACAATTGAGCAAACCAATTCAATGGGAGCGTTGGCTTTGCATGGTTTTACACAGTTTGGATAAAATTGGCTCATAAATTGTTGTTTTAAGTTTCAAACACGACTCTAAATTTTCATTTGTTAGTTGGCTTCTTACTTTGCTTTTAATTATATTCATGCAAGAGAACGCTTACTCACACGAATATGTCGATCCAAAGATAGTCAGCACTCCAAATGCCCAGCTATGCCGAAATCAATGAAAATTACCAAACATATAAACAATCTAAAACTGCAAATTCCTACCTACTTTGATCCTCAGAGTTCGAAAACCTTTACTTCGGTTTTTTTTTCTATTATTCTATATGTACAATATTGTACATACATACCTATGAGAAGATAATTCGCTTCTAACTCTTCTACTTGAAACAACAAACTATACGTCACAGCCAAAGCACTGGTGAAGACGCCAAACTGTCTTCCGTCGAAAGTGAATTAAAACCTACATGGAAACATCGATTTTTAAATTATTGTTATAATATTTGTGTATGGAACTAAAGAGCCGCAGCTTCACATCCAAAGAGCCGCATGTGGATCGCGAGCCTCAGGTTGCCGACCCCTGACCTAGTGGAATCCAAAACCATACCAATGAATGAGATAATTGGCCGGATTACGAGCCGACAGGTGATTCAATTTTGATATTAATATTTCAATCAGCAACGGATGTGTTTAACGGAAACCTTCAAACAGTGAAAAACGTTTGAAAATGAACTTCTTTATCAAATTCATGCGGCTCGATTAGATCTAATGTTTCTCAAATGGTAGAAGGCTAAAATATTCACGATTTCCATTGGATTGTATTGAGATAGCAGATTCTTTAAAAGTAAACAGTTGCTGACCCTATACAAATTTCGCTCAGGCAAGAACACGCTCTTTCTATAAAAATGCAATATACCTACTAACACCAACAAACTAACACGCCTCTCAATCAACAACAACAATAAAAAATCCCCGAGCACATGCGATCTATAATACCTCCGTAAGCTTCCAGTTAACGTAATCGGGGGACAAGACATTAGCGGCATTTCGCTTTTATTTCATGCGTAATCCGACCAAGTAATCAGTACCACGCTACTCGCCGCCTTGCGAACACCGTCCGAGTGAGATATCATTATTACAGTCAGTGGTTGCATCAAGTGGGTTCCAGTTGACACGGTTCCAATATTTGTTTTGTAAGCCGCAGTTCTACCTATATTTTTAAATATTTCAGTGTCAGCGATATCGTATTATTATTTTTTGTTATATTTTTATTTTCACAAGAAGTTCTGTGTGATATTCAATTTTAAGCATATATGAAAACATAAAAATGGTGATAACTATTAGACTTATTTTAACCTTAACTCCACACAGGAGGTACACACGAAAACTTTTTCCTCATGGACATTCTTTGGGGATGCTGTGTGGAGGGATATTTGGTCCCATGCATGTATTGATAATTTTAGGGTTTATTTCAGTTTATAACATGTATTTAATACTGAATAGACAATTATTTTTGGGCAAATTGAGAGATCGTTCTTGAAATAAAAAAAAGTGGTCCGTCGAGCCGGATACCAATATTACAACACTATAATTTACTTAGAGACTATCTGTTTTTATTGAAACTGATATACAACTTTGACGAGGTAAACTTTGCAATCATTGGCACTGCTAGTATTTTTTTTTATGTACATCATATGTAAAAAAATCTATCGGAAGTGAATTGCTCGGTATCAACCAGCAAAATTAACCACGATAAGCTGAATATCATCATACCTCGGAATCAAGACTAAAAAATGCCTTTTTTAATAGTGTCGGTGTTGAAAAAAAATACACTTAGTTAACTATTTGTAAATCAATGTAATTTATATCAACACGCCACCCGGTTTCGTCAGAAGCGTGTCTCCGTCGTTCATGAAATAATTTGAACTGTAATAAAACAAGATTATTAAAAAAATAAATTTAATGGTTCATAAAAAATCGTGCAGTGATTAATTTTTACAAAAAGTAAAAATAATCGTTGTGTTTCCTGCAAAAGATTCTGTAATTTCACGGCCATCGTTACAAAATAAATGGAATGTTTATAGAGTTGGAATTAGCGTAAAGAATAGTCAATTAGAATTTAATAATGGAATTTATGAACAACAGGTAATGTTCATACAAAAATGATTCTAAGTTTAAACACCTCATTCAATTAATTTAACCATCTGTATCTAATTCACATTTTCAATAAACCGAAAATACGTCGTAAAAATAATTATTTAAATAACTTTTTTTTACTGCGTTATATTATATTTCTTTACGGCAGAAAATCTCTCGGTATGCCATGCTCTGGCGTAATGAAATTTGCACATCTTTTATTGGCGAGATTTTCTAGGACAACACAGTCACCTCGCAACGTATGTACTGATGTACTTATTAGTCAATTTCACTGAGATAAAATTAGAAAAGCAATTGTCGTCAAACGTTTTTCATTTTTTTCAATTTTTGAGATTCGAGTAAAATGGGGTAGTAAAACTACATTTACTTTCGTATTTAAATATTGTAGTAAAACTACATTTACTTCCATATTTGAATATGGTGGTAAAACTACATTTACTTCCATATTTGAATATGGTGGTAAAACTACATTTACTTCCATATTTGAATATGGTGGTAAAACTACATTTACTTCCATATTTGAATATGGTGGTAAAACTACATTTACTTCCATATTTAAATATGGTAGTAAAACTACTTTTACTACCATATTTAAAAGTTGCAGTTTAATCACTTTGAATGTGTTTGTGCACACTGATAGTCGTTCAAAATTGGTCAAAATCGTGTTGCACTTCTGCCTCAGACCCCTCTTACCCCACATTCAATCTACGATACAGAACACTACTACACAAGAACATTAAATAAAAAATTTCTACTGAAATTTTGCTTAATTATTTGATTTTTATGTAACATTTTCTTCTCAGAGGACTGTGTTTTCTCTAGTTTTATATATACATATCTATCTATTTATATAAAAAAGAAAGTCTGTAGTAGATAACCGCGTGGCGGACATTGGCATTTGTTTGATTTTTATAAAAATTTTGCCCACTTGACCTTCAAAGCAAGAGGAAGGTCAGTCACTCAAGTCATATTTCGAAAAAACATGTGTGAAGTTCGTACAGCACCGGGGACTTCAGCTATTTTCATAATAAAGCTACAAAAATATATATTTTCAGCTCAGTCCAGCGACATAAAAAAAATTGCAGACAAATTACTTCTTATGGCCTCAATCTAAACATTGTATTTTCATAGCAAGTTCTTGATAAAAAAGAGGTAAAATTCCGTAGCGGAATTCTAAAATATATTATAGTCACCGATGAAATATTTGTATTGTGTTCTTGACCGCTCTATGTAGTTTTTATTGTTCATTGCACACTACACTTAAAATATTTATTATGAACTGCGTTTAGTCACTTGGTTGATCAATCGATTATCAGACGTATCAATTTCTTGTGGTTTGAAATTAATTCTGAATTGTCATATCTGTTTAGTAAGACCACGAAAGTTTTTGATATGCTATTTGCTCAATATATGTCTTTAACCGCAATATTTTAGCTAGCCAAAGTAATAAAACAATTTGGTTGTTAATTTGGACATAAAATTTATCCTAGGAACTTCAAATGATATGTGGTGCAAAACTGAATCAAATAATATACTTATCATTTTGTGGATTGTATAACGCTATAGAATGTAACGATATATAAATCATTTTGTGGATTGTATAACGCCATAGAATGTAACGATATATAAAACATTTTGTGGATTGTACAACGCCATATAATGTAACTATATATAAATCATTTTGTGGATTGTGTAACGCCATAGAATTTAACTATATATAAATCATTTTGTAGATTGTATAAAGCCATAGAATGTCGTGATAAATATTGTGCAAATAGAATAACTTTTGCCGAGTGAATTCTATGAGAAATTAGTTATTAGAGAAATGCTTCAACTTCAGCTTCAGCTACTTTTTGTATTTGAAGCGAATACTTCATAAAAAACATTTATATGTAATTTCTGAAAATGCTATGGTTCAATCGCAAAGGATCTCATTACACTCGAATTCGTTTACTAAACGGCCATGGTCCTTTAAAATAACTTTATTTTAAAATGGCAATTAAAGTGATTTCTGCTAAAAATATTACATAATAGATAGGCACTTCATCGCTTGTCTAAATTCTCCAAAAACTTGCAATTTTGAATACAATCACTTAAATTCAAAGCAAACGTTTTACAGTTCACAGAGGGAGTCACAGACAGAGGCATATCCGAAATTAGTTTTTTATGTAGGTACAAAATCGTTTCAATGCGTATATTTACTACTTTATGAAATAGTGATAAATTGAGAATAAAAGATTCATTATGTTTTTCGTAGTTCTCCTTACTAGGAGCCTGTGCTTAGGCGCTAAGTAAATTACGCCAAAGTGCGAGTGAGATTAAAGCAAATAATAACAGACAAGATACACACTGTAAGTCAGTATACAAAATGTCTGATAGGAGATTTATGTCAGACCTGGCTGTAGTACATAGAGTTACTAACAAATTAATTGACACCACTGCCATCGTCGCCACTATTAAATTCCATGTACCGATTAGGAACAAAAATTAAAATGTTTAATGCTTCTTCAATACATACACAAATAACTATCGACACACTAACTAACCAATAGGATGCGTGATCTAGGCAACAAGTTTGGGGGAATTGATATATTTAATGACAACAGTTATAGAAATAAACGAAATTTATTCCAGCACTTCGATAAATCCTACAAATTATAGTAGTGATGGTAATGTAGTTTTAGGGATCATGCGTTCATAATCTAGGCAATAATTTAGAGGAGACCATTTATAGAATAAAGCGTAATCTATACCAGCACCGATATCGTGAATTCAATTATATTAGCTATATCTAGATAATTTCGTAAAGGAAATGCTCCGAAAGCATGGTTATTATTATATCTCCGAAGCAATATGTTAACGAATGTCGCTTGGTCCCGTTTATTTCAATTTAATCGTGGGCTTGTTCAATTTCCAACCTTACAATCGCTCGCTCTTTTGTTTTTTCAGAATTGCGAAATCCCTTTCCTGTGAATTGCAAATTTCTGTAGTGTGTTTCGTTCTCGAATTCTCGGTGGAACAACTATTGCCAGCTGCAGTACTCTGTGCTACTATGTACTGCAGTGGTTGCATTTAATGCAGGTTAATGTTTACTGCGCCAGTGCGCATTTAAACGACATAATTAATACTATTACTTCTTGGGAAGTCTGTACTATTAACAGAGATTTGTAAAACGGTACCAACTGTCACTTGCGTTTTATCACGTGAAACATGTAGTGTTTTATGAATTTTATAAAAATAGTCATTAAAATTTTTAATCTTGGGTATGACACTATCAAGTATAGAAGTGTTATTGATAGGTACAGTAGATACAATACGAAATATGACGTAGTGTCGTATCGCGTCCCTGACTAAAAGAGGTAGACGTATGTTGTGTTATATCACATCTCCTTTAAAACAACGTCAAGAGATATATTTTTTAAATCACATCTTCTCTAAAACGACGTTAACAGACGTTGTATAGTATAACACCTCCTCTAAAATGACGTTAACAGACGTTGTATCGTATAACACCTCCTCTAAAACGACGTTAACAGACATTGTATCGTATCACACCTCCTCTAAAACGACATTAACAGACGTTGTATCGTATAACACCTCCTCTAAAACACATTAACAGACGTTGTATCGTATAACACCTCCTCTAAAACGACGTTAACAGACGTTGTATCGTATCACACCTCCTTTAAAACGACGTTAACAGACGTTGTATCGTATCACACCTCCTCTAAAACTACGTCAATATGTATTGGGTTAGAACAACAAGCCCAAGTTTCCCGTTACGAATATCGATACAAGATTAATGCGATCAATCAGAGACATCATCATTCTTCTTAATTTAAATACCTATGAAGAATATCGTGGTAAGATTTATGCATTACAAATAGACGTAGTGTCGTATCAAATCTCCTCTTAAACAACGTCAAGAGACGTTGTGTTGTATTACATCTCCCCTTAAGCGACGTCAATAGACGTTGTGTTGTATTACATCAAGCGACGTCAATAGACGTTGTGTTGTATCACATCTCCCCTTAAGCGACGTCAATAGACGTTGTGTTGTATCACATCTCCCCTTATGCGACGTCAATAGACGTTGTGACTTATCGCAACATCTCTAATGTTAAACTTCGACCACTGAACAGTAAATTCCGTTACGTATAAAGATTTGAAAGAAAACTGATTTCGCCAGTTTATTAAGTTCTTTTGTGTGAAATTAATTTTTGAGTTCCAACTGCTCCCAGTTGTCATAGTTATGGGGAGCCAACAGAACCGTAACATCCCCAAATTGAGGTATGTTTTGTGGCTGATGTGAGTGGAAAAGGAATGTACCAGATGGCTATTCAAATCTGGTCACCAAAGACGGCTAAAGTCACTTCAAACGCTTCGGTTTTGAATGGTTACCTCTCGATAGCCGATACTGAAAGTATGGAGTATCTACCACTGGTTTTGGTCAATTTCACCAGAAGTAAAGAAAAAACAAGCTGACTTTAGAGCATAAGGAAAATCCGACTACACACATCTATAATTGAAACTCTTCAGTGTTTTCGGCCAAGATTGGAAGTTTACGGTTGTATACATGAATCTTACAATAATATACGGTACTCGCAGATTAAAATAATATACGGTACCCACCGGTTAAAATCTATGGACAGAGTTAACCGTGGATATCTTAATAACTTCATCCAGCTTAAGTAATGTAAAGCAAAACGATGCAAACTTAATTGAAATATATTATGCAATTCGTTTCCTCCCATAAAGAAGGATAGACAACACTGCTGTTGAAAATAATACCAAACTACTAATTAATTTGTTCGTTGTTGTCATAATTTGTAGTGTTTTCCCATTTAACTTTTTTTACTAATATTCTACCTGTGTCATTTATATTTTTTTTAAATATTTATATGTGAGTTACCTCCGTATAAGTTTTCACAATTTCCAATCGGTAAGCTAATCCTTGCTCATTACTTGACCCTGCAGATTAATTGATTTAGTCCACTCAAAGGCCTCTGTGGGAGAGTGGTTCAAATGCGTACGCAAGAAAATTTTATTACAAAAATTATTTCATAATTTAAATTTTATTTGCGACACGTTCCAGAGTGTCATATATTTCCATTGTCACCATGGTAATAAACTTGCATTTACTATCTAAAAGTAACTTAAAACGGCTTATGTCGTGTTTGGTAATCAGATCTGAATTTTCAGGTACTTTTCTACGTTTCCTAATTGGAGAATGGAGGTAATAAAATTTAAAAAAATAACGGTGTGTGTGGTACTTACTTACGTAAACGAACAGACTCTGGTAATACTGAACAAAAATATCAGGTTAATTATTCTGTGACACCCAAAGAAATAGCAGATGCTTTTTTTTTAAATCCCGAGTGTTTTATTTCATAATGGAATATTTGTATTATATTAGAACTTATTAGCCATAGCCTCTAGACTTCGTAATATAGGCTTTTGACTTAAGTCTCAACGTATCGGGTTTAATTCCTGTCATAAACATATGATTACAACATAATTAATATGGTCAACAGGTTTTTCCTGTCACGTCTCGGCCGGTGTCTGCCCAATGTAATTAGGTTTGATTTTAATTACGAAAATGGCTGTTAAGCTGTCGAAAGAAAATCACCATTAATAATTTTCCAATTACGAAAAATAAATTGCACGGTGCGAGTTTTGCCGATTGGGATTAGTTGCAGGTTATTTGATAACGTTTATCGCTTACAGATATTTAAGTCAAGTCACATATTAAGAACTATATTTTATGACGTTGTCTCTAAAGCAAATGGCAACATCACACAGTATAATTACTTTAAAATAAATATCATTGATTATATTTAACCATTTAGGCCTCTGGCACATTGACCGTTATATATCTTAAAGATGCCGTCAGAAAGTCGGAGATTTTGTGTGTATTTCCGTTTCTCAATCATATCCAAATAAATCGGATAATTCTGAACAAATCCGAAAAATAAAAACAATTTTCAATTTTTTTACTTAAAAACATTATAATTTTTAATATATTAATAATAAACTTATAATTTTTAAAGTATTAGAAATCAAACATAAAAGAGTCTCATCTTCAGTTTTTTCATCTAAACACTGAACTTAAATTACAAAAAACTAAAATAGCAAAATATTTACTACCATAAAACGGACATATGTCTAGTGTGGTAGTCGAAAAGCATGTAAAAAAATGTATACAAATATATTTTACGAATAAAGGAAAGAAAAAAAACCTTAATTTTTGTCGTTTCATATAAAAATAATTATTAAAAAATTCACAAAATTCCATAATTTTTTCTCAAATTCCATTCATAAAACCATGATGTTTTCTCTTTCTAACGTCGTTTAGTTCATATTTCTAACAATCGTGGTAAGGGAGACTGGAAGATTTTTAGAAGACCATGTGAGCTGAAAAGAAAAGTGAACATATTGGCCAGAATATTCAGTAATAGTTGGTTGTTCCCAAAACCGAAAAAATTAGCCTAAGGAGTTAAACATAATAAATTTTATGGATAATATCTCTTATCTTCAACTCCTACACCTGGTTTAACAATAAAAAGGTTCCATTCCGCCTGCTAAAACCTGCTAAACTTGGTTAACACAGTTTAAATGATTTTGCATGGCATTGAATAATTAAACCATTAATTGTCGCTGTTATGTAACAATATTCACCATTACATTAAGTGTACAAGGGGTGCATTCAAGTATTTACAATATTAAATAAAAGGCATTGCTGTAGTATTTTTACAAACTTTTTTTTAAAGAAAGACAAACATTCCCGGGTAAGCAATCTCTTACTACGATCATAGTATGTGGAAAATTTTGGTTGTGTCGTGATGGAGGACTTAGCCAGCCGAGAAATTGAACTCTCGACGCTTTGGGTGAGACCCAGACAGGATGCCAACTCGGTCACTTACCGATCTTAATTTTACTATTTGATACTTTCTGATAATTGCTTGAAATTATAATAAATATCAATTAAAAATGTCATAAACTTAGAGATACTTTCAATTAAACTGTGATGATCAAACGTGAGAAAGGATATACCTTCCATAGAGTCCTTCCATCGTGAATGATCTTTAATCCTTAACCTTTACTAATGTGAACAAAGGCTTGCTAAATAATGTTGATCGGACAATGACATGGCATTTCCGTTAACAATAACCGAGGAGATTGTTCCAAATAATTATTATAATTTTCACAATATAATAAACAGAGAAATGGTTGTTACCTAAATGCCAAAATAAACACTAATCAAATTAATTTTTCTGGAATAATTTTGTGTTGAAAATATAATGTTATTGTGTAGGTATCGCTTGTCTGAATTATTCACAAAAAAAGACAAAATTTTTATAATGACACTTTAAACTTAAATTTAAAGCAAATTTGAGTTCATTGAACATGAACATTGAACATTTCACGCGGGAAAAACGCACATCACAAACAACCAAAATTAGTATTCGCTTGTCTGAATTATTCACATAACAATCGGATAAAATTTTGATTACACTTAAATTTGAGTTATTTGATCGTGAATATTTTCACACGGGAAAAACGCACATCACAGACAACTGAAATATTTATTTTTGATAATATCACATTACATATAAATGTTTTTTTAAAGAAGCACCCTAAAAATTTATATTATGCAACCTTCAATTTATTGTACAGGCCTTTTAAACCTTAATAATACAACTCTCGAATTACGGTTAAGTCGGAATTCGCTGAGGGATTCAAACACAATATATTCGACTGCCATTCAGTCGGTATCCGCTGCGGGATTCAAACCCCATATTTCCAGCTGTCATTCAGTCACTATGCACTGCGGGACTCAAACCCCAACTATCCGGCTGCCATTCAGTTGATATACGCAGCGGGATTCAAACCCCATCTTTCCGGCTGTCATTCAGTCGCTATCCGCTTGGAGATTCAAACCCCATTTATCCGGCTGCAATTCAGTCGTTATCCACTGCGGGATTCAACCCCCATCTATACGGCTGTCATTCAGTCGATATCCGCTGCGGGATTCAAACCCCATCTTTCCCTCATTTTGATCGAACTTGATGTTTTTGTATCTTTTGTTAACAATACATTCCATTTAAAACATAAGCAATTTCCGGCAAGTTATTATTTTTTCAGTACCTACCAGCAAATCAACTAGGAAATTGTATTAGAATGAAATTAAATATTAATAAATGAATATCTCTTCTCTTTCTTCGCTTTGTTGTGTTTTCCAGATTGGTGTAAACTTTTAATTATTATTCTAGAATTTTACGACTCAACTGAAATGTCAGAAATTTAACGCATTTTAAAAAGCCGGTTACTTGCAACGAATATTTTAAAGTGTGTCCGTATTTTACGATACTTTCTCTGTAAACTGGTTTAAAAATTGGCGTACCTACTTGTATATGTGAACATGAATCAGCTAGTGAACTGGCCGTTACACAAAAATTGTATCAGATGTTGCGTAAGCGTTTTTACTACTCGCGTCCGAATTCGCAACAATGAATTCAACCGTATTCTTAGAAGTCAAGTGTAGTATTTCACAAATGTAAGAAGGCATTGCTTGTATTTCAATATGAACTGATTCAAGTGATTTTTTTGTTTTGTGTATGCCAGGATTGTGTACAGCATATTTGCCAGTACGTCTACTACGGACAATCGATAAAGTAATTTATGGTCAGTTTGCGATATTTGCGAGCACGGTCAGAATATGAATCCAGCAGTAGGTAGACAAAAACCGCTAATTTTAACGCGTTCTCCAAGGTGTCAGATATGCACAATGAGTCTGTCAATATGCACAACTTTTTGGACAATATCGTTCGTTATGAAAAATAACTGCCTTATTAATGAATTGGAGTTGAACTAACTGAGCTCTTAAAACTGAAAGAAATCGTATGCCCGATCCATAGACTCACTAAATTATTCTAAGATACGATCAATATATTCCGTTCCAACGCCAACGTAGAAAAACAAAATGTTAGTTATAACTAATGAAATTGATTCACAGAAAGCTTAGTGGAAGAAAATGTCGCAACTCATAAGTTCGAAATCAATGTGATATCAGTCACCAGTGCTGGGATGAAGTTTGCAGGTTAAAACTTAGGTACTCTACAACCTCCAACCTCCAGGTGGAAAGAGCATGAAAAGAATAAATAAGATCGTAAGAAACAGTTAAAAGTAATATGAAGAAATAATTAAAAGATGTGGAAAACTTAATTGCTAAATCAATTTACTAAAATTATTTTATTTTCTCAACCGAAATATTTTTAAGATATTTTGCACTCGATCTTTTTCACTTTTTCAATTTCTTTTAAGTCTTAACAGTCATCATCTTTAATATAGTATATACTTCTAGACATGATTTTACATTCTTTCTATTTTTTAAATTTTATCTTACTTATTACTCCATTATATTATACTTTTTCCAAGAAAACTTCAAAATACTTTGTGTAAAAGTTAGTATTTTAAGTAGGTATAATTGTAAAATTTTAAATCACAAAATATATCAAAAATTATTGTAATTGCACATGTTTTGCCTTCTTTCGATTGTTTTTGTTTAAAGCAATTTTTTTCAATTCTATAATAATTACTTCTTCATTCTTTTTTTATCTTTTCTAGTATTTGTGTATTTTTTTATTATTTGATAACTGTTAAATTTTTAATTATTATCCAAATTTACACTTTTCATTTATCCGTCTTCTTCCAATATGGTTTCAAAATCATTTTATGTTTTCGTAACTTTCAATTATATATAAATGTTATTTGAAAGCTACCATTTAAATTAACATCAATTAAAAAGTGGCCATTGAACGCCAGCGCGATACGTTGAGTATGTTATCTACAATATCCACTTATGTGTATAAAACAAAACAGACTGTATTGCGAAATTAGGTCAGATATCTAGAACGCAATAAACACTTTTACAAAGTGCCCTGATGACTGTTTGGCATGACTGGAGACAACAACCAGAATCAAAGTCAAGCTCAAGAGAAATTCATTTGAATTTACCGACGATCGAGAGTAAAAGTGGTTATCCATTGGTAGTTGTATTGACTACGCGTGAATTATTAACGTTTACTTGAAAACTTGCCAATAGTAATAATTTACCATATCTAACACCTTACTCGTGCAGCGTTGATCAAATGAGTTTAATAAAACAACATTATACAAACAAAGAGAAAATATTAATTCATAAGAATACTAATTTAAAGGGGAATTCAATGAAGAGGGTTCATAGATTTTTCAACAGACTAGATAGGTTTAACACAGTTTATTAAAAAAATTATTTCATAAATACATTAAAAATGAAATAAAGAAGTTAGAGAGTTCCATAGAAAGATGGTGTCAATGGAATAAAGCCACTGAGGATATATCTTTTAAGAACTTTTGTCCAGTTTTTTTGTTTGTTACTAGAAGTTTTAGGTTACCAGGTAATGCTTTGTATCGCATTTATTGCGATGTATTGTAAGGAGTTATTTCCAAATTTAGTGTTGTGGGTAGATGACGATAATTGTATTTGATTTTGTGATTATTTGGTGCTGCAGAATTAATGGCTGATTTCATGTAATAATGATTATGTATCTATTTTAAAAAATATAAAAATTACATGGCATAATGTCTATGGTTAAATCAGTTTTTAAAAGACACCCTATAACTGCATACAATCAATTTAATGGTGTGATATTGAAAAGTTGATTTCTCAAAAAATGTTTCCAATTAAATTAACAAATATTCGTTTTAATCTCCGTTCAAGTGGTTGATCAACCTTAAATATGCATAAATATTTTACACGTTAATTTATTTATATATTTTTAAGACATTTTAATGATTTTGCAACGTTGCAAAACACGACTTGTGTCTGGAATACTGTGTCATATCTGAACGACTTAATAACAAGTTAATCTTACCTCACACGTTATTGATTGAAACGAAAGTAAAACACAGCCACGCCCCTGTTCTCACCGTTCTTAGTTTCCCCTTTAGCAACGAGTTTAAAAATTCTATATAACCTTCTAGGCGAATGGACAGTATCGAAAGTGACAAGCAATGACTTTCTGACAATTCCATTGGCCCAGAGAATATTTTTTCTTGAATTATGTCTCCGGAACTGCACGTTATAACTGTATTAACAACTCTTATATCTGTGTGCGTCACTAAGATTAAAATTGGATGTACCTGATTCTAAAGTTAAATCGTATTTTTAAAATCGAGAGTGGACTAGGCACCTACTTTTGAAAATAATTTATAGGTTAAATGGTCGAATACAAACAAGGAATTTGAAGTTGTTTATCTTCAAAAAAGTTTTGTAAGGTTAATCGTGATTTATTTTTGGTGTATTATGCCGTGTTGCGCTACATCCTTCTTTAGCCAACCCTTCGGACAGTGTTCATCATCATAGCAGATGTGTAGTCATATTATATTTACATAAGAATAACAATGTAACACTATCCAAAACTTTTGCTAAAAAATGAGGTAGCGTAGCACGGCATAATAACCCAAAAATAAATCACGATAATACTTTTGGCAACTGTTATAAATTATTCAAACATATTACATTTTAAATAATTAGAATTTTTTATCTATCAATAAAATGTGACGGTTATCTACTTAATTCGCATATGGCAACTATTTAAATACGACAAAGAACAAAGAGACATGTCTTTAAAGTTTGAAGGTGGCAACAATACTTTTTGCGTACTGAAAGAGTCTGAAGACCAATTACATATATTTCATATGACCTTGTTGACAACAACTCGATTAATTTATAGTCAATAAATTTATTGACAGCTTTAAATTAAAATAAATAAATACCAATGCATGAATATTGTAGGTCAATAACTTTTCTTTCCAATGATACTACTTGAAAAGTAGTGTGCTTCACCACAATGAATAGGTTTCAATTTTTTAAAACCCACGCGTTAAAATACTTTGTTCCTGAGAAAGTGACCGAGGATTTATTTCGAAAGAATTTTCTTAGTACCAAACATTAACGCGCGAATAAGTTGAAATTTGTAACCGATTGCCGGTTTCATTGTTGAACATTTTGCATTATTTTTCGGCAAATAGTCTTGCATATGTTTCTTTGAGCATGAATTAAAAGGAGTTAAAGGGAATTAATAACAACTTCAAAACATAGTAAGTTTGAACAGAACTATTTTAATTGCCATTTGACTGGAAATGATTTATGAAGACTTTGGACTATCCCGTGATTTTAAGGGGACTGAAAAAACTGTGATTGAAATAGTCTTAAAATCTCGTTTTTTATGTGAATATTTCACAAGAGTCCCAACTGCTCCCGACTGGCTGAAGCTAGAGCTTAATAAATATCATGATCTTGTGAACCGGGATCCCCACGGGATAACCGGATTTCGTTTATTGCAAAATATTCTTAAAGTCTTGGGATACAGGCTACTTTTATTTTGGTTGATTTTAGTTAATAATGTATGTTAAATTTAAAAAATTAAAACTTTGTTACAACCGCAACTTATTATAAAAATTCAAACGTTTTAATTGTGATTGAAAAATGCTAGCACCGTAACCCCAGTTCTGAAAATAAATCCCGGGTTCGAAAGCCCTATATGGAGCCAATGGGACTATGCCATCCTCATTTGTGGTATATTATGAAACTGAAAGGTGTGGAGGATATTACGGAGGAATAATATTGGGTAGAAGGAGGTTTTGTTTTGGAAACTTAAGTTAAAGTAATCTAAGTGACCGATTTTTTTTAAAGCGAAAAAAACGAGTACCTCCAAATCTTGTATTTGATCTACCGGGATGTTCTTAACTTCTTCTTACTACCACTTGCCTATCAAATATATATATGATAGACAATATATGATTGTCAATATACAATATAATATATGATTGTTAGAGGAGCTAGCAGAGAATTAAACCCCCGAAGCCTAGGTGGGAACCTGATGCTTTGGACCACTAGTCACCATTCGGTCCATAAGCTCTTACACTCCAGATTATTTGGCTGATACTTTATTGTCTCAATATTTTTAATTTTGCGCAAAACTTCTTAATAACGGGAATGATAGATACATACATCTAAATTTATTTTAGCATTCATATTCATGAAAAAATCATTCAGCTGAAAGCAATAAAAATTACAAATTTTACATGCTACCTATGCAATTACCTCAATACTTTCTCTTCAATGCAGATTCCTCTCGGACAATATTCAATCTTTTGATATCAGATCTGCAAGCTCAAATTTCTTTTTGCATAATCGCCTTGCATAACAATGTATCGACTATCAGTAATGACGGAACTCAGTAACTGTCAGTTTCACGATGAAAAACCGGAATCATCCAATCAAACTGCAAAGGCATTTGTTTTAAATTATTTCAAGCAATTAATGAGAGTTATTAAAAATAATTTATTTTAGAGCATTAACCCTTCCCGGTCGTGTTGCACGGATTGCGGGACAGTAAAGGTAGAAACACACTGGATTGACGTATGCTACGTAAGCAACGCATCTTGTCACACGCAGGGCAAGCCCACGCTTCCATCGCTGTGCCGATCAGAGTGGGACGTGTAATGATGGAGGGGGTGGCGTCACGCCTTAATAAAAAATTTATTGAAAGCACGCAATTCTAGCGTTCCGTGACATTGCAACTAGCCTGATGAAAGTATTTGAACAAAGTTAATATTTTATTTTTATTAGAATAACTTTTGAAGGTTGTACCCAACAATGAAATATGATTATGAAAAAAAGAAAAATATATTACTAACGAATCTAAATAAAATATGACACATAATAATAAAAAGATACCGATCTCAACTGGGAATCGAATCCAGAATCTCTGTCTTACCAAACCTTAAAAACCTTTCGTTAAAAGTCATTTACCCTTTTTTTTATTTTTCTGTGTCTTGCTCTGTTTCTTATTTCGTTTAGATACATATCATATTTTTCAATAGAATTTTTTAATATAAATTTAATATTTAACAATTGTTACCCGCTTCAAGATTGGGCTGATTTAAAATACTCAACTACTTCATAAAACTACAATCACGCAAATCATCAGAGATATATATATATATATTTTTTTTTAATCTCTTTTCGTTTTTATTTGATGCATCAAATTGTGACCCCGTTTGACTATTACATTTTAATACTGATCGTATATTTTATAAATACAACAGATTCTTTTATTAAAAATATCACAAGGGTGTCTACTTGCGTATTTTCGTGATATTTTTGTGACGACGCTTAGGTTAGAGCGTGTTTAGACAACTCTAAATTATAAATTTTTTAATAGTTTTACATTGTGTTGGGCTTTTACATAGATCATAACAGAATATACCTAATTAGCTATCGAAAAGTACATAATTTTAAAGCTCGCATTAATGTAAAACTGATCAATTGAATATGAAACAATGATATTCAAACACGTAAGAGTAACACAAAATAACAACTAAAACCATACTAAAAGACAAATCGCTAAACCTGCATTATAAATTGTACGATTTAGAAAATTGTAGGTATGGATAAGGCTATTGAGTGTATCTAGTTGGTTGTGTACGTGTTGCAAAAAAATGTCACACTTTTTCTTGTGTTCCTCGTCGGTATATGAGATTTAATAGTGGCAAATATGGCAAGGCTGTCAATTAAGTTGTTAACAAATATGTAATGCAAACAAGTCTTAAATAATTATCCTGTCAGACAGTCAGATAAACAGATAGCTATATAGCCAGTAATTAAATGCAATTGATTCATCAAACTTATGTAGGTACTTAATAAATCCAATTGGAAATTTGAGCTTATTTAATGTACCTAAGAAATTTATGCTGAAATCGTTATATTATCGAATTGTTATATTAATTTTATAGAAAAGGGACCAAATAGGTGAATTATACTCCACTTTATTTCTTACTAATGAAATTTAGAGCGTTTTCATACAATCTAAAGACTTAAATCAATTAAGGAAGCCAAGAATCTTTAAAGCCTTATTAGTTTATCGTTAATGTGTAACTTGTACGTAACAGCTTTCACGTTGGTATTTAATGTATTACAATAAAGTTAGTCGATTAGTTTTGGTATGTGCTCTGACCGCGTGTGATAAAAAATATAGCATCAAGGATGTATTTTATGAATCTCTATTTTAGAATAGATTTAGTAAAATCTTTAAAAAAATCAACCCGTAATTTTTTTTTAACAATGTCCTATAAAACTAAAAAAACAGACTAAATATTGAACTGTAGTCGACAACTCTACTATCCTCGCCAAATGCCGATTGGGTAGGACCGACATTTACTTCGTACCTGCTGTAATGTCATCCGATTTCAGAGAAATGTTTATATGCCAGCGTGTGTGTACGTAATTGCCATCAAAAGTTGATAGAATGCATTGTCATCGATAATAAGTCTATTTGCCAAGTTTCGGCTCGATTGGATGTCATAAAGTGGGTTAATTTCCACTTCCAAGATTTGCCTTAAAACAAGACCAATTCAAATACATATATTTAAAAACAAAAATTTATTAATCGTCAAATATAGGGTTTTCCAATAAGAGGTGTTATTTTTATATTCAATCGTAAAAGATCAATGGTTTCGTTGCTTGTGTGGCACGTAGCGCCATCTCGTTAAAAGTAAACGTTGTCCAGATTAATACCATCCAATTCCGGCCATAAAAAATCATTAATCATCTCTCGATAGCGCAATCCATTCACCGTAACTGTTGCTCCAGTCTCATTTTCGAAAAAGTAAGGTCCAATGACTGCGCCGGACCATAAACCGCACCAAACAGTCACACGTTGAGAATAGAGAACCTTTTCAACAATAACTCTTGGGTTTTCCGAGCGCCAAATGCGACAATTTTGCTTGTTGACGAAGCCACCGAGGTGGAAATGGGCCTCATCACTCAAGATGATTTGCATTTGATTCACTCGAGTGAATTTTAATGCGTTGTTAAAGCGTGTATTGTTCCATCTAATAGTATTATTGTCCCAGCGTCTGGACGATGTAGGCCCTGTGATTGGTCAAATTCAAATTGTGTTTAAATAAGACTTTAAAGATTAAGACACGATTTCATACTGAAATAGAATCGCCACATGTAATAAGATATTTCTTCAAAAATATTGTTTCTGTTCATACAATTTTTGGATAATATCGAAGAAAATATGTTTCAGAAAGTTCATGATCCATTGGATAAATTACATTACAGTGAAAATTATCCACAATTACTTGATTACGTTTGACGTTTGACGAAAAAAGCACGCGTTCATTCAACATGGCCGATACGCACCGCGTCAATAGATAACCGACAGAGCGCTCCTCTGGCGGTGAAAGAACGAACCAAGGGGCTGGCGCGAATATTTAAAAAAAAGATTTCTTCTGGAAGTTTATTTAAACTTTGCAATGGCATCTATAATATTATTATGCGATCGTCTGGAAGGTATGGGCCCTCTGATTTTTCGAATTCAAATAATTTGTTTTGGTTAAATTCCGCTAACTTGAAAATTAAGACCCAATTTCATACCAAAATAGGATCACCAGATTTCTTCAAAAACATCGTTTCTGCTCATATAATTTTTGGATAATATCTAAGAAAATATGTTTTAGAAAGTTCACAATCCATTGGATTAATTACGTCACAGTAAAAATTATCCACAATTACGTTTTATATATTTGAAGAATCAAACATTCCAAGGTTCCTTAAAAGTGTCAATCCCTCCTTTACCGGCCGCTGGGGTAGTTTCTCTATTGGCCGACGTATACGTACAACTTCATTTATTGAAACAACGGTAATTATTTACGTGAAACTACCGTTTTAATACGTATTTACAAATAAAAAAACATTTGATTCAACTTAATGACAATAAACAACAACTCTTTGCATGTACGATTTTGAAAAATATTGATATTTAATATTATTTACGTAAATAATAATTTCGCATTATTTTGACAGAACACCGATATGATATACGCGAAAGTATAGGCACTGCCAACCCAATAAAATAACATGAAAGACAATCGGGAGATAGAAACGCTTCGTTGATTGTAAAATTAGCCAACAAATCTCTAATCTGACATGTACTTATATGTATAATAAAACAATCATTTTGCCAGGCATAAATATTTATATAATATATATTAAGGTATTATTCGGAAACGCTGGACAAGGATAATACGAAATATTTTAAAGTAAAACCTTCGGATTTACCTTAATTAATATAGAAGGAATCTGAATGCATTCGGGAATTTTTGAATTTTAGCATTTTAATTTTTAATTACGTAAAATTAAAATTTGCTTTCGTTGTATTGGATGACAGCCGGAATAATTTCTATTAATGACATTTTCTTTTTTTGGTATTCCTGATATGAGTGTCTAGAATTTTTACCATAATTTACTCTATGCAAATATTATTTTGGTATTTTGGTTTCTTTTACAAGTAAGGAAATATTCAAAAAAAGGTTATTATAGGTTAGGATAGGTTAGGTTGGGTTATGCTAGGTTAGGTTAGATTAGGTTGGATTAGTATAGTTCAAGTTAGTTTATAGGTAAGGTTAGATTAAGTTGGATTATTATAGGTTAGGATAAGTCAGGTTATGTTAGGTTAGGTAACGTTAGTTTGGGTTATTATGGGTTAGGTTAGGTTGGGTTATTATAGGTTAGGTTGGATTTGTATAGGTTAGGTAAGGTTAGGATAGGTTAGGTTAGGATTGGTTCGGTTAGGTTAGGTTAGGTTAGGCTAGATTGGATTATTATAGGTTAGGTTAGGATATAGGTTAGGTTAGGTTGGATTATTATAGGTGAGGTAAGCTTAGGTCAGGTTAGATTATTATAGGTTAGGATAGGATATAGGTTGGGTTGGTTTATTTTAGGTTAGGTTAGGACATAGGTTAGGTTGGATTATTATAGGTTAGACTGGATTATTATAGGTTAGGTTAGGTTATTATAGGTGAGGTTAAATAAAATAATAGTCAAATAAATCATTTGTGCTAAGTAGGCACTATTTTGCCGGAATATTGTATTACATTATATTTTTTAATTTACGTTTTTCAATTGTCTCTAGCCGCTCATTTCAGGAATACCGACAAAAGAAAATGTTATCAACAGAAATTATTCAGGCTGTCATCCCATACAGCGAAAGCGAATTTTCATTTTACGTAATTAAAAATTAAAAAGCTAAAATTAAAATTTTCCCAAATGCTGTTCGATTCCTTTTATAGTAATTATTAAGGTAAATCAGAAGGTATTATTTAAAAATATTTCCTATTTTCCGTGTCCAGCGATTCCGAATATTTACCTATACTAATTTACCTTTAGCCATTTAGGCAATTATTCGGGAAAGGTAAAGTTTTACCCGAACAACTGTCATTCTTATTATGCCTAAACGCCTTCCTGTTCCGTGTTTTAACAATATATACTCACCCTCTCTCTGTGAATGACCTAATATCTACCTATTAATTGTAACTGTTGTTAGTATCACTTAAACTGGGCGAAGCCCAACCAAGTGCCGCCCGCAGGGCCTAGCTGAAAAAAACCCGCGGAGCGGGTTTTTAACTGCTAGTTATTATTATTGGGGTAGTTTTTACTTGTCAAATGTCAAAAAATGACAGCTTTAAAAGTAACATCTACCGAAATAGCGGGCTATTCAAAATAACACCTCTTATTGGAAAACCCTGTATTAGCGAGATCTATCCAAGGCGCAGTTATTATTCCGGCATTCCCAAAAAAGCTAATTTAAACACCCTATATGTTTATTTATAGTGTTCTAAAATAATAATAAAAAATTGCTTACGAGACTTAAAAGCGCTGTGGGAATACGATTTCCTGTTAGAAAGTTAGTTTGGTCAGCATGCATTTAAAGAATCCATAAATTAAATTTATTTATAAATAAATTATAATTCCTACCAAACGATATTTTTTTATGTGAAGTTGTTCCACTTTTTCTGTGGCATACTGCAACTTTATAGGTAACTCCATTGAATAGAAATTTATTTATTAAATTATTTAAAAAAATAGAAAAACCGCTGCAATAATAACCATTTATTATGCGTAAACTCTTTTCGTAATATTGTATACCTTACCACGCAGAAATCATAACAATTTGTATTTGTAATCGTAAATATGTATGTTGTCGTAAATCTTTAGTTTAAGCCGTATTTATAAGTCATACTGTAGCGGTATTGTGTAAATACCCACTCGGTCATAAAAATATGTTTAATTTTAAGTCACTTGTTAAAAGTCTTAGTTGTAAATCACTAGACCTTAATCTTAGTTATAAGCCACAAGTAATAAATTATAATTCTAAGTGATATGAATAGATTAAATGCATAACTTTAGTTGTTAAGAGCCCTTGTGGTGATTTTCTCACGAAAACGGCGCTATACAAATAATTCAATCACTATTATTATGATGAAATGCGAAAATATGTTAATTTTCATGAACACGTGTTCCGACATCGTGATAATATGTCCGTAAGGAGACCTTAATTCGTTAAGGCATGTAAGCCCATTTTTAACCAGATTACCAATAATTTGAAGAAATTCTTAGCAATAATTTATAGTACTTATTTTCTACGTGTGTATGTACTTTTGATTGCTGTCACTGTCCGTAAAAAAATATGACACTAGTTTTTTGCTCCCAAAATAAACAGATTCAGTTATGTAATTTCCTCTGCACAGAAACACAATCATAATGAAATGGTAATTATAAGCATTGCTCTGAATTGCGCCGCAATGTTAAGGCTTAGCCTATTGTGTGTAATTGTAATTGAGCAATGGGCAAACACTGATATCTGACAAGATGATTATTTTGATCTAGATTACTAAATAGGTGTGTAATTTAAACAGTTAAGGCAGCAAATTTACTTCCAAGTCATTTAATTGCATCTTTATTTCATTGCTTTAGCAAATTAGGTGTTAGCGTACATGCAGCGTGTCTGGTATTCATACGACACAATACCCTAAAATAAAGTCAGAATCTTAACGATGTAAGTGAAGCAGCCGTGCACAAAAATATGCGATGCGCGGCCCTGGTATATTGAACAGACCTGCGGTTGAATTTGCCCGAACAAAATCTCTAAAATAAAGTGGGAATCTTAACGAAATAAGTGATGAAGTCGTGTAAAAACTATATTCAGCGCGCAGCCAGGCGTAATGAACGGAGATACAGTCTACTTTACCCTAGCAGGCCTAGAAAATCAATCTTTCTCTGGGGTTAATTTTAATTATTTTTTATGAACGTATTACTCGAATCAAAAATGTTTCTAGAGAAATCCCTTGGGAAGTAACTAAATAATCTTTTAAAATATTAGAATCAGATACTTACCGCTAATTTAATACTTGAAAACCGTTTAATAAAATTTTCAAACCGTTTTACACAAATTATTTTAATGGTAATGTTTTTTATTAATATTATAGATAATAAATTTACATCCATGGGGATCCTTCAAGAAATATTTGAGATTTAAGTAAAATGTTCATTAGAAATATTTAAAATATGAGCGCCGAGTAAACCCCCGATATTATATACTTATATCGCCTTCAAAATTTTAAATAGCCAAGAGTTTACTGATATTTTTTTAACATATTGATTTGTCGTGTTTACGCACCTGTAATTAAACTTCCGTGCGCATATAAAACCAATCCTTTAACTCCACTTGAAATCAATTAATGTAAAAGCAATTGGATACACTCTTTCTGAAAAGAAACTAAAAAAAATATATACAAGAACTTTCCTTAACAACTTTTTAAATACCCATCAATATAATGTACCATTGAAGAAGAAAACAATTCGAATAAATCGAAACGTAACATGAAACAGAACAAAAAGTAGAAAAATAAAAAGATAACGGTCTCGACTGGGAATTAAACCCAGAATTTCTGTCAACAGACTTTTCGGACAACGTCTATAACCACTCGGCCACTGGAATCTAATTATTTTTATGTCATATTTGTCGGTCTCATATTTCAAATCAGAGTTAACAATATTATATTGCAACTCATTTTTCTCATTTCTTTGGCAGCGATCTTTTGGAATTATTACAAAGTGGTAAAGAACTTATCTGTTACCTAGATAGTGTCTCGGATAAACATAACTGATTATTTTTTTAAATAAACACATATTTTTTTATCCGATTTAGAAGTATCTGCTAAAAATCGTTTTACCGTGTGTCCATTCATAGCCATCTTAAGAAAGCTTGGTGCATCCCGTACTGGTGCACAATTTATATACAGATTTCAATTCGTCATACATTTTAATGGAGTTGGGATGTATGAACGTTACTAATTTATTATTTGTAACGATTGCTCGTTGTGACATTAATTAAATTTATCATTGATGGGTAGTAAATAATTATTATTGTGAATATACATAATTCTCATACAAGCCAAGAAAGTACAAGTATACAGTGGTATATGCAGGGAACACAGCAGTCATAAAATCATACTGTCTCATACACACTCGATTGTCTCTTTCGTACATGTAGGCAAGCGTTTCCTTTCATTATCTAATGTTCTATACTACCCGGCTTCGACCGAGTTTCAATAATTTTTTTTACTAAACAGTAAAAAAAATGCATAAAACACTGACGGCCTCCGTGGTCGAGGGGTAAGGCTCTCGACTAGCAATCCGAAGGTCGCGGGTTCAAATCACCAATTGGGTATGCCATAGTCTCACTGGCTACAGACAGTTTAAAGCAGTTGGGACTCTTGTGCGGTATTCAAATAAACATCGTTGCATGTTCGTATAAATTTTCATGCCAGTGAAAAGTGTGTAATAGATCAAATAATAAATCACGATTTATGAAACAATTTATTCTTCTAATTGGACTTGACTCGAACGGGATAATGTTGAAAAGTTCTCAAGACAAATGGGGAACTGACATAGGGCAAGCGATTATGTCTCAAAAACCTCATAAACCTTTATATGGCGTCTGTTACGATAAATAACAATTTTGCATTGTACAAACACGAATGAACTTTAAATGCAAGCATTAGCACTAGAACTGCTTTTAAAGTACTGAGTTTAATCGACCACCTTGGAAATAGAATAATATTATTAATTAAAGATAAGATTAAGTTTGATTTTAGATACGGGCTTAGAAATCTAAACTTTGTTGTGGTTATTCATATTAATCTAATCTTAATAAAAATTTCAAACACAGAAATTCTAATTAACAAAAAGTAAAAAACCGTTATAAAATTTTTACAGTGAAATCGTAGTATAACTTTTGCATTTGTACGGATAACAAAATGGCCAACCTCACATTTTAAATTTTAAATAGAATAGAGTAGAAATAATAATTTTAAAGGTGTCTACGAACGCCTTGTAAACCAAGCAAAAATATTTTTTTTCTTGAATAATCACCCCACCTATGTTTCGCGGTATGAGCATGGAACACGATGTATAAACATGTGTAGTAAATGTTAGTAATAAAAATGTAATGTTTTTCCTCCTTCGTATAATCCGGCCTCTTCAAGACCCGCGTTAACAAATCCCTTCCTACAGCTCCAAATCTCTTCAATTTATTAGTAATTCGGTTAAAAGTTGGATTGCACACCTTTACAAATAAATTAACAGGTTTGCTGACTGAACTTTTATTAAATTACGAATATATTACAACTCTTTCGGAACACGTGTTCATGAAAATCTGAATGGTTTCGGATGTCGGAACACGTGTATTTACCTTAATAATATATAATATTAAGATTTTCGACAGAAGTGCTCTTGTGAGTTCTTACATAAAAAGACCTAAAGTGTCACATTTATTTTTGCTTCTGATAGTTTGAGGTCAATGACAATACTTTATGATTTCCATTAGTATACCTACAATGCGAGGTGTCTTAATAAGGTATTTCTATACGTGTTTAAGTGTAAATATGATAAGTTAGTGTGTTTTGTGCTCGTGTGTTTCAAAGTGGAAAAACACTTTAGTTGTGTTTTCAATAATTCATTCTTACTTCTGCTGTATTAACTTACTTCTGCTTAGTAACTTAGTAACTTACTTCTGCTGTATTATACATTTAATGTGTATATTTTGCAATGTAAAGAGTATTGAATCCAAAACTTTTGTAAAATTCCAAGACATTTAATTAATTATTATTATACAATAAATCAAAATACATAAACGACAATTTTACAGATCTGTGTAGTTCTTTGTTCCTATCTGAAAATACATTCCAGCATGTCAAGCCATAAAAATAATACCTGCCTACGTATAATTCAAAAATATAATATATATACCTACCAGGGTATCAAGCAATCATCCACGTAAAAAGTGGTACCAGAATTAACATACCTGCTTGTACGTAGAATGCAGACTTAATTACAATTTGACCGCAGTTTGACTTCCTGTAACAATTGTCACAAAAAACAGGCTCGGCAATGAACCTATTAAAGCGATGGAAAACAGATCACGCGTAATGGTACACGTAGCCAGGCCTTCAAACGTGTTGCTTGCCGAAGACAATAAATAAATCGATGTTGAAAACGAAACCAGTTCCAATAAATCGAAAACGAAACGAGTTTCAACAATATCCAACAACTACTGATCAACAAAAACAAGAATTGAGATGTGACAACTTTCGTAGTTTAATTTTTAAACCCTATTGGATACTCGTATTTTTGGCTTAATTTATAATTTTCAGGAGCTTATTTTGGCAGTGTTTTAGGTTGAGACGTATGGAACTTCGATTTTGAGTTTTTGAGACAATTTTTAAATTATGGTTTTGAAATTCTAAAAGTACGTACAGTCGCAATATTGTATGCGAATCAGTTTGTGATTTTGTGTTGGACTGTAATCAATGTTTGATTCAACTATTTGGGTAGTTGTGGTTAACAGTTGGAAAGGATACTGACTTATCTTTGATCTTTTTAATAGATATTATGTATTTGAGGGATTCTGCGTAGTCATCGCTGCACAAACTTCCGTAATAATAGATTTGAACTAAATGCAATGAACGAACTCTACCAGTTTTCTTAACAAACTGGTCATGTATAAATACATTGTTGCAAATGTCACTGATGTAAATACTCCCAGACAGGGACAGGTAATTGGGTAACTAGTTGAATGGGGGAGTGAAGTAACATGCATATGTTACATACATATAAGAGGGGGATGCGTATAGTTGCGTCAACAGTGCGTGTACATGCGTTTCGTTCGCAGGCCATCATTAAAAGCAGGACAAATATTTTAACTTTCAGACAAAGGAAATTATATGAATGGGTCCTTAAGACCATAAAAACTGCTGCTACCTACCTAAAGCCGCGCACAGAAATTACCAACAAACATGCAATGCAATAATTTACCGTAGTGTTTATCCCCGGTACGCAGCTCGTGCGCAGAGCATCGTACACACTGCGATATTTTTTTGAAAACCTTTGTTGTATTGCATTTGCATATTCTATACTAATAAACGCCACATTATTATTTTCAATTCAATTACCTTGATAAGTTTTTTAGAATTCAACCTAACAAATTTATTCTGCGGTTGGATAAAATCTACATGTATTTACCCAGGAATATTTTTAAACTTCGAAAGGGCAATATCGAACGAAAATTATAAACGAAATATTATTTAACGTTATTCCCTTTTATAATCCTTGGTGTCTTTAGGAAATATCTCAATCTTTAATCGTCTCCTGCTAACTCTGTACTCATCCACTTGCGTAATATTATTTAAGTATTTTGTTCTTCTAGAAAGTTTTAGAATGTTCTACTAGTCCAGATAGTAGTAGCATTTATTGGCCATTGTTTAATCGTTAATTATTGTAACTCAATGCATATTATACTACTACGAACTCTTAAATTGTATTTTTAGTGTTAAAGAGATGGGATTAGAGTGCGATGTGAAAGGACTGTAAAATAGTTGTCCAATATCTCTTCTTCATCACTCGAGATATTACATTTAGTTACAATAAGTAACGATTAAACAATGGCCAATAAATGCCACTAGTAGGTATCTGGACTAGTAGAAAATTCTAGAACTTTCTAGAAGAACAAAATACTACACAAGTATTACACAAGTGGATGAGTAGAGAGTTGGCAGGAGACGGTTAAAGATTGAGTTATTTCCTAGAGGCCCCAAGGATTATTAAAAGGGGATAACGTTAAATAATATTTCGTTTATAATGTTCATATAAAGCATGGACGACTCGTGAAATAAATTACAAAAGACACAATAAAATAAAATTTTGTTGGCTTATGACGGCCGGCGTGGTCTAGTGGTATACGCTTTTGACTACAGATCCGAAGGTCGCGGGTTCGAACCCGGCGTGCGCAAATAAATTTTATTTGATTAATTTGTGTTATTTCACATTTAATTAATTAAAAATAATATATAGTATATTTGCGGCACGTTCCAGAGTGGAAGATACTCTCAGTATCGCCCTGGTGTAAGACCACCATTCAGAATTGAAACGTTGCTTGAAATGGCTTTAGCCGTGTTTGGTGACCAGATCTGAATAGCCAGGTACTTCCCCACCTTCCTCTTCCCCACCTTCCTCTTCCCCATCTCCCTCCCCTCCCCAATATACCCTCAGCCTCACAACATACCCCAATTGGGGATGCCATAGTCTCACTGGCTCCAGACGGGAGCAGTTGGGACTCGGACTGTGCGGTATTACTGTAAAAAAAAAAAAAAAATTAAACTGAATCCCAGGTTTCAAGATACATAGTATCTTAAAAACGATATTTATTGAAACTTATTGATAACTTGATAATAATCACAGTAATACCTACATATTATTTCGCAATATTTCCTTTTGATTTTAAAACTCGACATACCTACATCAATATTAAGATAATCGTATCGAATTGACATCCAATATCGACAAGTAGATTTATTATTGTACGTGATCTAAGCTGGGTTGAAATGGCCAATTAGACAAAGCAAAAACACAGGCGTGGCTGACTGGTATGTTGGAAGGCGTCATTATAATAACCTCCTTCTAACATTGTCTAACTTTAGATTGATTGAGGATTGATAATTATGTTATCTGAATTTTGAAACAAAGTGATCATTTTGAACCATTGATGTCAGATATGCAAGTGGTATCTATCTATTTATGAATGTTTCTTTGGTTGTGCCCGATTCCAAAACTTCCGGACCTATTTCGCTAAAAATATTAAAGTTTGTTTTTATTCCGGCATTTATAAGAGTGTTTACAGAGTAGTTTGAATGGTAGAAGAAGTCGGGGACTTATCTCTGCGTGGGAATGAGATACTCATTCGAATTAAAGTCGATATAGTGTAGTTTTTCTAAAGTTCTAAAGTAACAATTAATTTTCTAAAGTAACAATGTTGTGAATGGTCGAAAATGTCAAGGATGTCCGAGGAAAACACGATTCAAATAATTATTTGTGGTAAAAAAATACGTATGTATTTAGCGAAGGAAGAGATGTAAGAAGAATGTATAGTGTTGGAGAGAATGGAAGAAGAAGAGGAAGGCATGGCACGATCATGTGAACTAAATACTTATGTACAGTAAAAAAACTTTTGTTTGGTCAAAACTCCAAAACATGCATACCTTCGAGCAACGCCGGGTACACGTCAGTTAATTTATTAAATATACTTGCTTTCTTAACTTTATTTTTGTTTTCAAGAGAATTTGAGCTTCCCGTTCATTTGTCTGGATTAGCAAAAGCTCTACAATGGTAAGTTCTGAAATCATAAAGTTGCAAACGTTTTTTTATGAGAAATTTGTTGGTCTCTTCGGATAGTATTTTCATTAATTATGAATGTGTATAAAATAATGTCATCTCGGACACTTAGTTTTTTTTTTAAATTTATAAAGCTCTTTATACACAAAAGTATGGTTCTCACGTGTTGTTGAAGGTAATTTATTTTAAAAAAACACATAAATCTTGAAGCTGTCAGTGCCGATAGTTAGTAGTTCTCTTAACGTAATATGAATGAGAAGCAACTGCTTTACGTAAGATTGGTAAGCAACATAGTAGATAATTGTAACAAGGGAGATGGGCCACTAACCATTGTTTTGACGAAGCGCGTCGGCGCTGCGGCGCCTAACCTTTTTTCTACCTACACACCAAACACATAACTTTCATAGGCTCTGATGATTTAAGGCTCCATATTAAGCGTTCAAAGGTGGTTTGAAAGGGAGATATGTAATTACGAATGTTAGAGGGAGCGCGCTTATATTGAAAAACGATAATAATTTAGCGAAAATTGGGAAAATATTTAATAAAACGCGACGCGTTTTTAAAAAGAATAAAATCCCTCAACACATGCTGAAGTTGCATTTTTCATGCCTATAACATATTAAATAACAGAAGAAAATATGTTTTCATTAATTTTCGGAGCTTACTTCGCGATTTTTTTTCTATCGAGGGAATTTCATACAATTACCGTTTCGGATCTACAAATGTATAGAAAATATTTTTAAAAATACAATATATTTTTTTATGAACTTAAAACTAAAGTGTTAAATTCAAATATGTTACATCGGTAGAAATTCGGAATGCGGTGCTTAATAGTCCCTGCAGTTTGGTCGTAGCTCCGCGATTGTCGGCAAGCTTCCATCCCACATATCTTAACAGTCCGTGCAGTTTGGTCGTAGCTCCGCGATTGTCGGCAAGCTTCCATCCCACATATCTTAATAGTCCCTGCAGTTTGGTCGTAGCTCCGCGATAGTCGACAAGCTTCCTCCCATATTTCTCTTTGTTCCTATATCCTAAAGCAATACCTACCCTAGCTTATTCTGTATCAATGATTTCGGACATACGACAATACAGCTTATTATTGTGTTGGAACGTATCTTGCAATTAGAACGCAGCCTTGAGTTATCTGCCACGACACGGCACCAGATCTGGTTTTGGAGAACAGGGGGTCCGTTTAACCAGTGACATTACATTTCTCTGTGATATTTCACGATCTCAGCAATGACAGACATTTTTTTAAATGTTGTTTAAGACAAGTGCAGTAAGTGCAACCAGATTAATTGTTGATTGCCTTGGTGACATATTTAAAATGGATATTATAACTACTTTCAGAAGCTAACCGTTGATTGTTTTTGCCTTGTTTTTTAGGGTAGACTACTTTACTACGTAAACGTCTTACCATCAATCTCGTGTATTTATGTAATACTGTAACTATTACTAAGTCCACTACAATTTATTAGTGACACCAGCTAACCTCAAAAAGTGAAAGAAATGTTAAAAATGGAGTTATTTTAATTATAATTAAATAGTAACTGAATATTCAGATTTGGTTATTTATCATAATATAAAGTGTACCTTTAAACTTTTTAAGTTGTGAATTCTCCAGTACCTGACAACTTAATGCATGTTTAAGGTTGGAATGATATTATTGTATTGAAATAAGTAGCTGTTTCATTTGATCGTGCCATGTATTCCTCGGACGTCCTCGACCTCTTCAACCATTCACTTCCAAGTCATACACGGAGAAAATTTACTTATATAAAATATTAATTTATAAAAAAATGCTCAAATTATACGCTTTTCTGTTAAAAACGGGACTGCAGGCCTTTAACGAATAAATTGACATAGTTCCTTAAAAAATATCAGTTAAAAGCGAATGCTTTATGAGGACGCCGGAACACGTGTTCACAAATATTAATATTGATATTGACGTACTGATATTGTTGCATTCATTTATTTATTCATGATATTTATATGACAAGAACACGTGTTCTCTCAATATTGTGAATGACTAATATTTTATTGGGAAATTCGCATGCTATCACTTTTTTGACTTGATCATTTTTCTCCGTGTACATTCTCCTTTCATATCTTTCTGCGTTTATCACTTGTCTCATTTGTTCATATAAATTATTTGATTCATTTCTTCCTCGTGCATCCCCGACTTTTTCTACCATTCACTTCATGTATTGTCATGAAATCCACATTTTCAACGTTAAAAAACTACATAATGTCTCGTTTAATTCGACTCCATATCTCAATCCAGTTCAGAGATATTGAGTTAAATCTTTCGCAGGCGCCTCCGACTTCTTCTATTATTTAAAACACTATGTAAACACTCCTTGCACAAATAAGAATAAACTTTCAAATTTTAACTGAAATCGGATGAATGATATAGGAACGAGTGCGGGATAAACAAAGAAACATTTATTTTTTATATATTATATAGATGATCTCATGAATCTCGAGGTTTGCCCTCAGTACAATATATTATTCTGATAGATAATCTCATGAATCTCGAGGTTTGCCTTCAATAAAATATATTGTTCTGATAGATTATCTCATTAATCTCGAGGTTTGCCCTCAATAAAATATATTATTCTTATAGATTATCTCATGAATCACGAGGTTTCGCCTTAGTACAATATATTATACTGATAGATAATCTCGTGAATCTCGATATTGGCCCTCAATAAAATATATTGTTCTGATAGATGATCTCATGAATCTCGAGGTTTGCCCTCAGTACAATATATTATTCTGATAGATAATCTCTTGAATCTCGAGGTTTGCCTTCAATAAAATTTATTGTTCTGATAGATGATCTCATGAATCTCGAGGTTTGCCCTCAGTACAATATATTATACTGATAGATGATCTCATGAATCTCGAGGTTTGCCCTCAATACAATATATTATACTAATGGATGATCTCATGAATCTCGAGGTTTGCCCTCAGTACAATATATTGTACTGATAGATGATCTCATGAATCTCGAGGTTTGCCCTCATGAATCTCGAGGTAACCCTCAGTACAATATATTATACTGATAGATGATCTCATGAATCTCGAGGTTTGCCCTCAGTACAAGATATTATACTGATGGATGATCTCATGAATCTCGAAGTTTGCCGTCAGTGCAATATATTATGAAAATAAAAAATTCAATTGAAATATCGACTCACACAAAGGACTTACGATATTAAATACAAGAAATTGTTAACACTTAACAAAATTTAAGCGTAGAGCGAGGATATTTAAAAAAATATATATTAATTTAGAATCAGTCAAAAAATTAACGTGCCTGCTTTTGACACCCGGTAGTTTCAGATATTACAAATACCTTTCACTTATTATTATACAATTACATCTTGTAATGTCTGTTTAAGGTCCATACCAAATACCAACCGCCGCCTTACGGCCGCCCAAGGATGAAAGAGCATGTCCTGTTCACAATGAGAGCAAAAAACTCAAAGCGTCTTTCTTTATCTAGTATTCTAGCTGAAAAGTCTCAGAAATTATCATCAATGGTCGTTATGTCACGGCAGTTTCTCTTGATAAATATGCCGGAAGCTTTTCTCTACGTGAGGTGTTCAGTATAGTAGTTAGCGGTAGTATGAGATAGTATTTATTATTTACATGAAATTAAATAATTTGAATACACCATTTTAAATCAATAATAATCGACATGTTTCAATACCAATGATTTGTTTGTATTGATTTGTAAATATTTTGCAGTATTAAGATTTTTAATGCAAACATTAAAAAAATGGCTTTCTTTACGTTTTTTGCAACTTAAATTACTGATAACGAAAAAATATATAAAAACGCACATATTTTATATTACAAATGTATTACAAATATTACCGTCACCTCACTTTTTGTAGTGGGATTTAAAAATAATTATAAAAAAACTCACAGATTGCGGTCGGTACCTTTAGTTTCATAAAGGCGCACATTTATAGATTTGAATATAAAGCGTGGTATTTTTTTTCTTTCTGACACCGTTTAGATCATATTTATCATAACAACAGTAAGGAAGATAAAACGATTTCTGTGAGACCATAAGAGTTGTTCTTAAAAGCGAACAAATTATCCTGAATGATCCGATTAAACACTTTTTCCAATCATAAAGTCAAGCTGATAATGAAAGACAGTTGTCGATTCAGTGTGTCATCAGCAAAGGTGCCAATAATATATTGTCTATGATATGTACAAGTGTATTCTACATTTTACCCACTATCATTTGCTTTTGAATAACTTTTACTTTTCAAATATATATATACTTTTAATTTGAATCCGCATAAGAGTCCCAAACTGCTCCCAACTGTCTGGAGCCAGTGAAATTACGACATCTCCAATGGGTCCAATCTCCAGAAGGTGGTGAAGATGAGAAGGAGATGAGGAAGAGAAATTTCTGGAAGTACCTGGCCATTCAAATCTGGTCACCAAACACGCCAAAGCTATTTCAAGCAACGTTAAAATTCTGAAGGGTGGTATTACATCAAGGCGATACTGAGAGTATTTTCCGCTGAAATCAACAGTAATAACACAAATTAATCTAATAAAATTTACTAGCGCACGCCCGGGTTTGATCCTGCTACCTCTAGTTTGCTAGTCTAGAGCCTTACCCCTCAAGCAAGGAACATTCATGTTTGTTAGTTTTGGGCATCATTACTGTTTTAGGAAGAAAGAAAAAATAAAATCAAACGTTAACCCCTCAGGCTAATTTGTTCGCGTTTGGGAACAGCTCACATTGATCCCATAGAAATCGTATCTAAACGGTGTGAACGAAAATACACCATGCTTTATTTTCAAATCTTCAAGAATTACAGTGTGAACTTACAATTGGAGAAATTATTATTTGTATATGAAACAACTAAAAATTAGGTGGTAATACATTTTTAAAAAAATTTTATCAGTTATTTTAGTTAAGAAAAAACGTTAGGCGTACCGTTTTCAAACACTTTTACGTTTGCATTAAAAAAATATATATTTTCAAAATTATATGTTAAATAATCAATTAATAATGTTTCATAGTCATAAAATTGGAAAAAGTAACTCATCGCCTTTCAAAATCAGTTTCAATTTTTGGATATGTTCAGAAAAATTTCATTTATGTCGATTTTATTGCAAAAAGGAAATACTCTGACATTCTGAAAAAAATTCCAGAGGCATCAGGGGGTTACCGATCTGATCGAATTTTAATCGCAAATTTGAACAGAAAATTGAAATTAAATTATATTTTATACTTTGATAGTAATAATAATATTTGGCTATTTTATATAGCGCCGTTTTCAGTTACAAATCACCTCAAGCGCGGTGATAATAATTGTTTCATATTGCAATAAAATGCTGTATTTCTATGAACTAAGGCCCCACCCTCCCAGAAGAATCAAACATTTATAGTTAAATACCTGAATTACATTGTTAATTGAGCCATTGATCTCGCCGTGGAAGTAGGCCTCCAATAACGATAATGTTCTAGCAGTAAAGCCGCAGATACACTTGCTACTAACTCAATCAAAGGCATGCCAATAGCGGTTTTCATAGGTATCCTGTCGCTGCTAGTAACTCGCATGCCAGTAGCTCGTATTTAATCAATTCTCTCCTATTCAATAGCATGGCGTTTGATTTTTGTGTGCCAGTGGCACGCGGAGTGAGAGGGGAGTGGTTGGAGTCGTTAAGCAGCTCTTCTAGTAGCTAGCAAAGTTAAAACAAACTTATTTTGTTACGCCAAAATGGGTCGATGGGGCGATGAAAAGACTTCATTATGCACTATCGCAGCTACCAGTATTTGTGGAATATAGGTTGGCCGCTTTACAAAAAAAATGCAGTTCGTTTCATATTTCTTACTGGACAATCTCACCAGCTACGCTCACAAAACTAAAGGAGTCAGTAGTCCGCATGCCTTTATCTACCGTGTGTATACTAACCTACAAGCACACGAGTATTTAGCATGCCAGCTACTCGCCAAAAGCATGTTTTTTCACTGTCATTTATATACGGCTTTAATATTGTAGCAGTATTCAAAAACATTGTACTATGCAAGGACAATCCCACGGAATGGAATTCTTAATTAAGTGTTTTGCACGTCTTGTGCCTTTCTCCATTTAACCAAGCCTACTTTTTGGTCCTTAGATACGATTAGAATTCATATTTGTTAATATTTCATTGTCTACACGGCTTCGTGAAATTCCGGTATTTTGTTTGATCAAAAAGGGCGTAGGTAGGTATGATAATAAATCATATAAAAGTAATGAAGAAATAACTAATTGGTCATATTAAATGAATTCAGGTGGTTAATATTTAATAGTCTAGCATTGTATATTTATCGTTAGTTTATTATTTTTAGGTAGAATATACTGGGTGTTAAGGGAAGTACTTGACGTCAAAAACTTATTAAATTTTGGTCTCCACAACACCAATTTTTTTTTCCACGTGATCCCAATCTATCACTCCTACCCGAACTGTCCAATACCAACTAATGTTTTGAAATGTTCTTACTTGAAAAAAAAAATCTCACCGGAGACCAAAATTTAATTTACATTTTTTACTCAAAATAATGTCAGGAATCACTTATTGAAGTAATTCAAGTACGTCCCCATTTCATAATTTGTTAGGCAGGAAATCTTATTAAGGTACATCAATAAAAATATCTTCAACTAGCAACTGTTAGAGGCAGATTAAGGAATGGACTAAGCCTTTAAGTAAAACTGATCAAGAAGAGGTTCAGATAAACATGGGATATAATATGAATGCTGGTCCTGCAATTCCCGTAAGTGTCATTTTACATTAAACAAATCGGTGAAACTACTCGTTATCACTCGGAAAACTTCAACAGTGAAAGCCAAACCGTCCTTTTCCGCTAAGTTTCAAACTAGTATTATGCAGACAAATTATTTTTAATACAACTGAAACATGTTTCTCTTCGACTTTCAATAACCTTAGTTGAAATTCATTTACCTTCGACAAAATAGTTTCTAAATTGAAATACAGTTTGAATACGTTTACTAGGTAGAAGATACAATCAACATACCACGATTTGTACATTTGTATAAAGGTAGCTAAAGTATTGCTAAGTGTTTACCTTCCAAAAACAAAACGACAAATACATACTATTTCTTACAAATCATAAGGCACGCCAAAACCTAACGCCAAAAGTTTTTTTTCTTACAATAAACATAAATTATGCGGTTAATTTGAATTAATTATGAATGTACAGCACGCGAGGCTTTGATTTATATCACATATTTTAAAATTCCATTACTGGGTATTGCACAAAGCTGTTTTGCATAAGACGCCGCTTTGGAAGAAGATTTTCACTGGTTTGAGAAAGTGTTGGTTATTTACAACGACTATATTGTAGGTTATCTGATTAAATTCCGATGCGTTGCATTTATAAAGGTGTTACACTCTGTGTACAAATAAAGACATGACTCATAAGTTCTCGGAAAATGCATTCATATATATATATATATATCATAGTTATATACCATAGTTATGTTTTAATTGAACACTTTTAAAAGTCACATACAGAATATTTACTATAACACCCCAAGGTCGCTGTACATAAGTAGATTTTTCTCAAAAAAAGTGTTTTTAAATGTCTTTTAAAGCCCTTAACCCTTCAGGCATATTGACCGTTATATTTCTTGATATACGAGGGGGCGTCATTAATTTCGCGAAATGGGTAGGTAGGTGATTAGTGGGGGTGTCTCTGAGTTAGGTACTAATTGAACAACTCATTATTAGTATAAATTCCGGATTTTATCTTAATTAGGTCATTAGTCTTTGAGCTACCGTCGACCAAACAAGTCAATCAAGGGGAGAATTGTGAATATGGAGACAAGCGAGTTCAGATCATACTGGAAGAGATGTCATCCGTTTACGGAGACTCTTGTCCAA
This sequence comes from Hesperophylax magnus, assembly GCA_026573805.1. Classification (NCBI taxonomy): domain Eukaryota; kingdom Metazoa; phylum Arthropoda; class Insecta; order Trichoptera; family Limnephilidae; genus Hesperophylax; species Hesperophylax magnus. Next base: position 28,848,194 of record JAIUSX010000046.1, read on the forward strand.
GTAAAACTATGGTTTACAAGTAGCGTACCCTCTTTAAACAAGGCAGGGACTCGCTTGAAGACGACCCACGGTTAGAAAGGCCTATCGAAGTGACCACTCCGGAAATTATTCAAGTATGATGCTGACAGAAGGTCGAAGAGTTTGTGTGTATTTCCGATTTTCAATAAAATCCAAATAAATAGAATATTTCTGAACGTACCCAAAAACTAAAAACTATTTTTAAAAGGTGATGAAATACATTTTTAAATTTGATTATTAGAAATAAATATAAAAATGGCTCACCGTACTTTATTTACACTTTGCGTCAATATTTTTTTGATATAAAGATCTTTCGTGCTATACCGCCATGCAAATATTCTGAATTTTAAATGATACGATTTTATCAAAAATTAAACGTCGTGTTTGAATGGAGCCGAAGTTATGGAATTTTATATATTCGTTATTATTTTTAATTTTAATCCATAAAAATATTTCGTTTCAATTTTTCAGTAATGATAAACTAATGACCCCTTACGAATTTTTATTTTGTATTTATATCGGCGGTAGGTACCTACATAAAGTTAGCAAATAATTCTAACATAACCTAACGCTAACTCACGTAGCCTTGCGATTAGATAATAATATATATTTAACTGCCACTCCTCGCAACAATATATTTGTAACAACTAAAAGTCAATATCTTTATAGTATTATATATAAGCATATTTTTTACGTAGTAACTGCCTATGAGAAAGATTTGAATAATATGTCTCACCAAACTGTATTTTTTTATCATCAGTTCTTGAACCTACGTGAATTGGCACTGACAAATAAAAAAATACAATTTCCTTCCTCGCGAGTCATTACTTTTTTTATAAATTTAATTGCACTAGACATTCGATCATTTGACAGATCAGAAAAAAATCAGCCAGAAAAATAAGTAGGTACTAGGATACCTGCCTATTTTTGCAGAAATAAAAATAGAAATTAGCAATGAGTGTCATAGGTATTTTTTTTTATTTCTAGCAAGAATTGAAAAAATAATGATTGGCACGGTGGGTACTATGTTTTCGGTTTTTAAGCAGTCATTTCAAATATCCGGTGAGCAGTTAAAAATTTTAAATTTATTTTACGATGTCAATAACGTAACAAGTTGTAATTGTATATTTTTTTAAAGGTAATACAGGATCCTGCAATCGACAAACTAGTAGTTCTGTGAACAGTTGACCTTGCGTCTAAAAATGTATGATTCATTATAAATTAATAGTTTTACAATTTTTCCAAAGAAACGTCACTATATCAACAACATTTTTTTTAAAACAAAAAACAGATAGGTACCATAATATTGAAAAAATGAGAATAAGAAAGTCCCGATACACACGACGATTTGAAAATGGAAACGTAACGTTCAAACCAATTTAAAGACAGACGAGTTTAAACAGGACTTTGCTACGCTCATTCAATTATCTCCTTATTATAAACGCGGTGTAATTATAACGCGGCACGTAGACTTATTACCACGACGTTTGTATGATTAAAACGGCCTTAAAGCAGGCGTAAGGCCGGCTTTACGATACCAACGTTGAACCGGTCCATAAGAATCTAATTAGGTAAATGGTTAATGTATAAATTCTTATTCCCTTCCAATATTATACTGAAACAGACCAAAGAAAATAGAGAGAAGAAAGGGAACAAACCGCGTTGCGGGGGAAGTGGCGTGGGCGCCTCCCTTTCAGTTATTTGTCAATAAATGAATCCAACGGTCTACAGGCAATTCTCATTAGAAGATCACTATTTAGTCTTTGAACGTAAAATCTGCTTACCAATAACTAGTCATTTTACAATGACGCGCGGAACTCGAACCCGTAATACACGTTATTTGTAAATTGTAAATTTCGGGGGAATAAATGTTTTATAATTAACTCACCACAATTAAATTGAACACGTGAAATATGAAAGAACGTCTTGGTTTTTTTCGATGTGCATTCGTCGTAGGTCGAATTACAAATGATTTTATAGTTTGTTTAAGATTTGCTTGAATCTTAGTGGTGCCAAAAAGATTGGCATATGGTTTGCCTCCAGCACTTTCAAATGATATCCTGATTTTGTTTTAGGTCATGTCTATATCTGCTTTGGTCTGGGATTGAAACAATGGTACAAAAACATCCTTGAAGACCGAAACATTGAAAAAGCTGAAATATAGCATCATCATAATTACCCTTTTTTCTTTTTCTTACAGATCGGTGAAGTGTAAAAATAAATAAAATGACAAGTTTAAAAATGTTCCTGGCAGTGGTACTGTTATGCTGCGTATCCTCAATTTCGTGCTTTACGCAAGACATAGTCCAATGGCCTCTGGTGTCCTTCAACTTCGACGAAGGAGGTCAGGAGCAAGAGAAGACCTTCAAACCGGAGAACACAGTGTTGACTGGATTGGAGGTGACCGGAGAGAGACTTTTCCTTGCGGCTCCCAGATTGAGGTCTGGGATCCCTGCCACTTTGAGCACTGTGTCCAGGAGAAATCCACTGGGGTCCAGTCCTGTTTTGGAGGTAAGAAATATATTTTGTTTGACTCTTTGTTTGCAAAACAACGATTATAAATTACGATTATGTGTATGCGACAATTATCCACGAATTATAGCTTATAGAAGTCAAAGCCTTGTTTATGATTATGAAGCCTAGCTTACAGCGTTCAATATTAATGTCCTTTGAATGTGTTATGAAATGTAGTTTTCTGTCTGTATTGCCTTTGGTGTTGTGGTTAGCAAAATGGTGTTTAGATTTTTTGTTAATATTGAGTGAATAGACTAAGATAGAGAATCAGAAAATATAATATAAAATGGGTGGATACACCGTGGAAGACCAAGCTTGATAGAATCAAATATGTAGGTAATACTCGGTCTTTTGAAGTCGTAATAGCAAAAAAATATGTAAGAAACTTAGGATAACTGTGGTAGAAATGTTGTTGTTATTGAACTACTATAGAGTTCTGTGGCGTTTCTTCCTTTGTATTAACCCGAACGAAGAATTGGCTTTTTTGTCTGAGAATATACTCTCCTAGGCGCCGTGGTACCGGCTCTATAAGGCTTCCGTGGTCGAGGGGTAAGCCTCTTGACTAGTAAGCAAGAGGTCGCGGGTTCAAATCCCGGCGTGCGCAAGTAAATTTTATTTGATTAATTTGTGATATTTCAGAATTTACTAATTTAAAATAATGTACATTATATTTGCGACACGTTCCAGAGTGGAAGACACTCTCAGTATCGCCCTGGTGTAAGACCACCATTCAGTATTGAAATTTTGCTTGAAATGCCTTTGGCCGTGTTTGGTGGCCAGATCTAAATAGCAAGGAATTTCCCACCTTCGAATTCCCCATCTCCTTTCCCTCCCCATTACCTTCAGCCTTACAACATACCCCAATTGGGGATGCCACAGTCTCACTGGCTCCAGACGGTTGGTAGCAGTTGGGATTCTGGGAAAAAAAGAAATGACAAGTTAATGTTTTTCACTAAACCTAAAGATCGTCTAGACTTGAGCTTTTTCCCGGTAAATTTCGATAAAGATTTTTATAGATTTCTTGTAAAGATCAGTAAAAACTCATGTTAATGATTCCTGAGCTTCAAGTTTACAAATAATACATATTCGTCAGTTTTTTTTTCATTCGCTCCTTTGAAACCGTTTTTTATTCACTTTTTTGACCGTGTTTTCTTCTTGCGTAAGATAATATACCTTTCTTACGACATATTGATATTATATTGTTCAATGTTGACAGAAAATTGATTGGCCTCCTTTGTCTATCCACTGTTAATTACAATAGATTTTTTGTCACAACTACAGGGTTTTCCAATAAGAGGTGTTATTTTGAATAGCCCGCTATTTTGGTAGATGTTACTTTTAAAGCTGTCATTTTTTGACATTTGACAAGTAGAAACTACGCCATTAATAAAAATGGAACGATACACGCTTCAACAACGCATTGAAATTATTATAATTCACTTGAGTGAATCAAATGCAAATCATCTTGAGTGATGAGGCCCATTTCCAGCTCGGTGGCTTCGTCAACAAGCAAAATTGTCGCATCTGGGGCTCGGAAAACCCAAGAGTTATTGTTGAAAGCCTTTTTATCCTCAACGTGTGACTGTTTGGTGCGGTTTATGGTCCGGCGGAGTCCCCCTGTATCATTGAATTTTTTTTGTAATTTCTAGTTTCTTTTTGCCTATAAAATGTAAATATATTGGAAGTTACAATCAATCTGCTGGTTCAAAATTGTTTTATTTTTACAAATTTTTGATGATTTATTTATTAGGTATACTGATATCTTTATCTTTTTTGATTAAGGCGATGCACTACGTCGTGTAATATTTTAAATCGAGCCGCTATCAATAACACCCCTTACGTAGATGGCGATAAGGTTTCAATTCCCGCTTAACACCATCCGCCTGTTTTGATTTATGTAAGAAAAAAACGTGGCCAAAAAGTGCCTTGTATTTTATTTTGTGGATGTTCAGGCATAAATATTTAATTTTTTTCCGATCATTTTATAAATAACTTAATTTGCCACATTATACAATAAAATCACAATCGAAAATGGGTTCGTAAGTAGGAGATTTTGAACTTTAAAGCAGTTTTCATAGGCCTTATACATTATTTTTTTCTGGGCTTATAAAAAAACTTATCTAAAAAATACTCGATTATTTCAAAGGCCAAGATGTATTCTACTCGCAGTATTTAATTAAAGTATCTGAAACATTTCTAGGCTACCAAATTTTCAAACCAAAAACACATGATTAGTGCATCGCCTTAATTATTTTTTTTTGACAAATTTTTAACGTCTATTGTCATTGAAATGATGCTCAGTCTATTTTTTAACGAAATTAAATTAAATAATCATCCGCTAAGTACCTATGCCTCATGTTCAGTGGTTTTTTTAAACTTAACGTTCCCTTTCATTTTCTTCTAACATTAAACAGCCGCTAAACGTATTCAAACGCTCGCTCTCCAAGTACCTACGATTACAATAACAGACCACTGCTGAAGTACTTTCTATATTTTAAACCGGTGCCTCAGGTCGGTGCCTTAATAAATATATATTTTAACAAAGCTTCCTTTATAAGGAAACAAAATAATAAACTTTTATCTTCAGATCTCCCGTCCAGTATATTTTCGTTTAATTCATACACATGCTGTGTTTTTCTTATATCATTGACAATGTGTTAATTTTGATTCCTGATTAATAAAATAGATAACGATGCATTGAATCGCTTGAGAAAGTTTATGGGCAAAAATATTTTGGTGGAGTTTGCAATGATCAACTGTAAAAAATAATAATTGCTGCCTACTATAATTACGTGATTATTTTCTCATTGCTTTCTCCAACGCGATGTACGTTATAATCTTCGGGTTTATAGATGGGGTTAATTTTATAATTTTATTAAAATACACTTTTTCAAGTTACTCTTTAAAATGTTAAGACTGATTATTTGTTTGGTTACCGGATAAATCATCAAAATGATTATTCATCACATCTTTAAAAAATTATATAAAGACATGGAAAGTGATGAAACAAAAAATTTATTAACTGGGTTAAGTAGGCTAGGTTAGGTTTAATTTTTTTTTGACTTTATATTACTTTTTAAAAGTGTGTTGAATTGTCGCTGTGTTGAGTTATCATGGAACCATGCAGATTCTTTGTAAGTTACACTAAAGACAGTTGAAAGAAATACAACACCTTGTAGAACTTATTTTTATTAAAAACTTGCTTCAGTCCCGGCGTTGCCCGAGCTTTTCGCAGATTTTTTTTTAAATATTCGTGTAGACAGAAAACTTCCTCTTGTTTTGAAAGTCAAATGTGCTAAATTTTATTAATTTCGGAATAAAAATGAGAAATTGTATAAAAATAAAATCCACACCACCACCGCCTTCTCGCCCACCACAGACACTCTCCTCTATGTAAATAAAAGATGGATAACTATTTTTATTTAATACATACAAGGTTTATTAATATGGTGGTTAAGGTTAAACGCGACGCTTGTTATATTCTACGTGTTCATAGATGGCGTGAATTGTGGCGCTTAACCTTAATTTTAATATCTTTGATATTAGTGTAAGAGCTCACCCAAAGATGGCCCTAGAAATTAGTCTATTAGGTTACCCGAGATGGCGTTTAGATGTCAAGTATTTTTGGGACCTCGTGTATAATAAATGAGGTGGGAACTTCAAGGTCGGGGTCCAGATTATTCTAACCGCCTATTAATTAAGATATAAGAGGCGTTGTCAACATCACATTGAAGTTCAAGTTTTTTGCTAATCCGGAGTTTTATTTAAAAATGGAGTTTCTGAGAAAATCCGAATAGACAAAAAATAAAAAAAATAAATAAAAACATTTTAATAACACCCTAGTGTACTTATTTCTACAGTTAACTGGTATTAAAACTGTAGTAACTGATTAGACCACACCCAACATGCATTTACTTGTCTTGTTATTTCTGTAAAATAATTATAAAATATTAAATACGCCGATTTGTTATTCACGAGGTTCGTGTTGGTATTTTTAGTATTAATCCAGCAAAGTAAACTCAGCACTTAGTAATCGTGATGTAATTATTTTATAATAAAGAAACATTCGGGTAACTTGTTAGCTAATAAATCTAAGATAAAAAATTCAGGAGTCGCGTCGACGTATAAATGGCTTGTTTAATACCTGCCTGACCTTATTGGCTCAAAAGATTGTCCGCTTATAAACATAGGCGATAAACAGCGCATTCGTGTACTGTGCTTATAAAGTCCAAATCTTCGATCTATTCGCTTAATCAGATACTGCAACAATTAAAGTGCTCTGTCTGTGCAAATGGTTAAACATGGTGTCCGGAATTATGTTCTGAATAATTATATTATATAAACATTCAAGACAATATTCAGACTAAACATAAAAAAAATTATAATCTTCTCTTGCGTAGATGGCGACAATTTTTCTTTTGAAAAAACAATTTTTGCAAGTTACGCTCTAAAATATTCACATTCATTATTTGCCTGTGCCAGTGCATACGCAATGTGAATATGAGTAAATATATTTGTCCGAATACAAACTTAAATCTTTCAAAAAAGGCATACACATGCAATAATGTATCGATGATTCTAATAAGTAAAGCTTGTATATAGGAAAGTATGTGTATGGGAATTCATCTGAAAAGGAAATCGGTTGTATATGAAAGTATGTGTATGGGAAAGTGTGTGTATGGGAAAGCGTGTGTATGGGAAAGCATGTTTATAGGATATCAAGTGTATATAAAAATATGTACATGGGTAAGCGTGTGTATGGGAAAGCATGTTTATAGGAAAACATGTGTATAGGAAATCGTGTGTACAAGAAAACATGTGTATGAGAAAGCATGTGTATGGGAAAGCATGTGTATGGGAAAGCATGTGTATAGGAAAGCATGTGTATGGGACAGCATCTGTATAGGAAATCTTGTGTATAGAATATCAGTTGTATTTGAAAGTATGTGTATGGGAAATCATGTATATGGGAAAGCATGTGTATAGGAATTGACAATAATATAAGCATTTTCAAAGGTTGGGTACCAAGGAAAAGGAATCAAGAATGAGTTAGATTTGGGAATTTTGAATAAACATGAATGTCTTGAAATGTCAAAACCAAGTCCGCTATCTTTCACATGTAGTATAAAGAAAGTGAAATTTACCTAGTTGTTTTTGAAGATAATATCTGTACATTTGTATATCCGAAATGGTAATTATATGAAATTTCCTCGACAGAAAAAAAATTGCGAAGTATGCTCCTATTCTGTTATTTAACAGTTTTAAAAAACCACATGTATCTGCAATTTAGGCATTTGTAGGGAGCTTTTTGCTTGTTTTTTATTAAATATTTTCAGAATTTTCGTTTAATTATTATCATTTTACTTTTAACTAGCGAACTCCCTCAAACATTCGTATTTACATTTCTAACTTTCAAACCACCTTCTTGGATATGGTTTGGAGATTTTCACGTCCAAAAGTATTATAGTGATTCATTTTGGGGTACTATGCCGTGTTGGGCTACCTTATTTTTTAGTAAATGTTTCAGCATTAAAGTGTACATTATAATCATCAAACTGTATACACATAACACACTGTAAAGCTCTCAGAGACGTAGGTTAAAGAAGGAGGTAGCGCAACACGACGTAATATCCTAAAAATGATTCATCTTCTTCTTCTTTTTGAAACGCTTACTACGGAGCCTTAAAAAGCCTTAAAGTGATGCTATCTAGATTCTCTAAAATTTTCCACATCACTTCCTAGTTGAGCACTACCCACCAGCGCGATATAATAAAACCCAGCCAACGTGTAAACAGACCAATGTAAGTGCTACAAAGGCGTGCAATCACTTTTGCAGGTAACCAAAGACGTTAATTAACTACTAACCTACCTGAACTCACGATCCTACGATCGCTTAACAAACGTAAACAAATAAATTATTACTACCTTCTATATTGTATGTTATTAGTATGAGAGTGAACTTAACAAGTTGTATTGACAGATTGCTTATCGAAAAAAAACTGCCAGCGGCCAAAGAAAGTACAACATTCCTTCCCAATAATTAATATGGTTTAATAAACCTGTTTAGATTCGAGTATCAAATATTTTTAACTGAATTTAAATATTTTTAAAAAGTTGTGAAGAACTACTTTCTTTTACAACAACGTCTTTTATATAATTCTTAATCAAAATGATTGTACATTCGACTTTTTACATATCAATCATTTTCAAAATTATATACGGTAATGTTAAAATAAAATTTTATATTGATTACAGAACTAGATTTTTAATGCTTGGTAATCAAAATAAATTTGATTACCAAGCATTCAATATTTAATAATGAAAGTAAACCATTGAAGCAACTGTTGTGTTAATAAATACACATAAACAAGCAAAAAAATTACGTAGATTTAAAATCAAAGCTAAGAAAATCCGTTCACTCCTACTAATCGAAAAAATGTTGTGATGATTCCGTTTTTTGTATTCACATATTTTAAAAGTAATAACTGCTCAGAACTAATAGGACAATGCACGGAGAAAAACGAGTATGGATTTTTTAATCAAAACACTATTAAAAATAAAATATTAGTCATTCATAATATATCTGAACACGTGTTTACGGAGATGCCAAACTATTATTGTTCTGAAGAACATGTGTTCCGACTTCCTTAAAACATATTCGTGCTTTACTCATAGTATGTTATTAAATTAGTCAAATCATTCGTTATAGGCCTCCAGTCCAATTTTTAACGGGAAAACGAATAATTAAACCCATTTTTAAATAAATTAACAATATTTGATAATTAAGTTTTCCGAGTGTGGCAACGTTTCAAATTTTTCACTTCAGAACGTAACGAAAATATATTATACTTGCCCAGGCTTCAAACAGACTTTTTCGAAATCAGATGCAGATAGTAATTTTTCCTTTCTTTTGAGCATCAAGTGTGTAAAAATTCATAAAGTAGTATCAAAGTTCTGCTTTAAGGGTGGGAAAACGGGATGGTTTATGGATGTGGGGTGGTTATTCCAAATTCTATGTAAACAATGAGTTTTCTCTTGTTATGAATGTCAAGTGTGCAACATTTCAATGAAATAAAACTGTAGATTTGTATAAAAACAAAAGTAGGCCAAACGCCCGCTATAGACACTATTCTTTATAAATTATATTAAAAATATATACTAGCAAAATTTTTTTGAAATTTCATTCAGACAATGATCTAACTCTTGTTTTGGAGGTCAAGTGCCTTCATCAATCTCGGAATAAAACTGTGAATTTTTATGAATTGTAAATATTTACATATAATATTTATTTTCTTCATATTTATCAATTACAATTCGTATGTATATGATTTTTCTTAGCACAAAGGATAACAAATTATTATAAGCAATAATTAGTCGCCTGTACTAGTACATATTGAATCATTGGGCGTGTTGGGAATAAGCCGACGTAGCTCAGTGGTCCAGAGCACCTTAGTGAACATCAGAAGTTGCTGGTTCAATTTAATTTTCGATTTGTATAGATATTTCAGGCGAGTAACTAATGCTTATAATAATTTGTTATCCTTTGTGCTATACATAAATTACCTTGTCTTATAAACATTAGTTTATCATTTAAAAAATTAATTAATTTTCTTAAAAAAATTTTTTTACTATCCACATATTTTCTTCCTGGTTATTATTATTACTCAGATATTATATTCATTAGTTAAGGTTAAAATTAACCATTTTCATTCCAGGTGAAATTACTGATACTTATCGTATGAACCTACGTAATGGGTGTTTTTACCATGTATAATATAATTTACTTTATCATGTGAATCGTAATGTACTGTATATGTCTAAATAATCAAATTAATTAATTAAAAAAAGAATTTCGATTTTGAATTGAGATCTGTGGCATCCTAATATTGGGAATGTTTTTAGGTTAAAGAAGGGGAGAATGTGGATCCATGTAGGTTGAATATTACCAAGCTATTCAGACTTAGTTACCAAGCACAGCCAAATAAATTTGAAGCAATATTTCGATTTTGAATTGCGGTTTATGAGTGGTTCTACGGCATCCCAATGTGAGAATGCTGTGAGGTCGAAGGAAACATGGAGGAGAGAATACGGGATAGTGGAAGATTGGGTACTCAGAAGTGATCACTAAACACAGATAAAACCATTCTAGCAACATTTATATCTTGAATAATGACCTCTCATACGTCTATAAAACTTTTTTTTTCTTTCTCAATGTCATTTTTACACTTGAACTATTTTCGCACACTACTTATGGATGTGATTACAATAATAATTATAATTGTAGGTTATTCGCACGCCGATTACAATATCCGACACCGCTTAAGCACAATTATTGAGTGGTAAATAGTTATTGTAATCACGTCATTATCGTTTCGTATTTTTTGTTGTTGTTACGTAATTCGAGTAAATGGCCAAATGACCTGATTAACGAATAGTTCTCATACTGATCGAGTTCAGTATGCAAAAATTGGTTGCCTAACATTAAATTCGTTCTGGTCTTATTCAATATTGTTCCTTCAGCGCAGCATACGTTATGTCGGAGAAATTGTTAAGGACGTACATGACTCACAAATATTTTCACTAAAGTAATACACAAGCGGAGGCAGTATTGACAGCAAGAAATTCGCTTTAGTTAGAAAAACATTCATTAAATGTATTAAATTGACAAGATTGAATGAACTTTAAATAGTTGAATAAGAACTGTCTTATTTGTAATTATTTGTTCAATGTTTTATTTAATATGTTTGCTTTTTAACAGCAAATCTGTCAAATAGAAAGGGTTTGCATAAAACAAGTTAAATTCATAACAAAATTATATTTCAATCAATAAGTCAATTTGGTAGGCGGGTATGGGTACCGCCGCCCCTTGAACCATTTATTGGATAATCAATGCCCCGCCATAGGTCATCCCGAGTGGTTTGCAATGTTTTTTGACTTAGCAGGGTCGCTCGAGTTCATGGGGTGAGGTTTGTCTAGGTCTTGATCACCTGCTACGTGGTGAGCCGGATCGGAAGAGACTGATTGAAGGAAACCTTCTCCAGCCAGACTCTCTCGACCCATACCTTGCAGCGCAGTGGGAGGAACACATTGACCCCAGATTACTACCCACCCTTTAAACCTATTTTTTTCCAGAACTTCCTCTCTTTCGTTTCCCTAAAAATACCCTCCTCAAGTTGACGAAAGTCCTGAAACAACAAAAGAAAATCAGTATCTAGGCTTACGCAGTAAATGATATCAACTCGCAAAAGTTACTTTTATCAATTCATTCACCTTAAATAACTTGTTTTTTACTCCAAATCATTATTATTTCTTCAAATTCTTCAATTAATAGTAATACTCAACTTTGGCTCGAAACCCAAGAGCAGGTAAAGCTTGTAAAGATTGATTGTAATAATGCTTGTGACATTTAGAATCGGGCCGCTAACAATAACACTCCTTACATAGATGGTGATAAGGTTTAATTTCCCGCTCAACACCAGCCGCCTGTTTTGATTTATGCAAGAAAAAAACATCGCCAAAAAGTGTGTGTTTAATTTATTTTCCGAAGTTCAAGCAAAAATATTTAAATTTTTTACGATAATTTTCTATATTATTATTATATCGTTAGTGGGAGATTTTCAACTTTAAAACAGTTTTTATGGGTATTATACTTTTTTTTTCTGGGCTTATTAAAAGACTCATCAAGAAATTGTTCTACAGTTTCAAAGTTTTTTCTACTCGCAGTATTTAATTATTATATATTTATATATTATAGTATTTAAATATTTTTAAGCGATCATATTTTCAAACCAAAATCACATGATTTTACATAACTACGTACTACGTATTACTACTTTTAATGAAATCTATTTATTAATTAACGATACCAATGAAAATAATATTTTCTGCTGTCATTTCCAGGCGTTGTCTTAAAAATACAACTCAAAAATCTGAATAAATGCCTCCCGAAACTATTAAGAAATATTCGCTAAACAACCATTTAGAGTTCATTGTCCAATTCAATACGTTTTTACTTGAATGAAATGCAAATGACCCTTTTTATATAAGTTTGCTTTAACTTTTTAGATTGACTGTGACAAACGGTAATAAAAAAATCTGTTGGCGGTAGCATCGATACTTGAGTTGAATGTTTGCTATTCATTGCAAAAAATAGTATACCAAATCAATTGTTGGTATTATATTTTTATTTATTGTTAAAGGCAGACTTGTTGTAATCGAATTGAATGGTTAACTTGTTGTGAACTCTTTCATGATTTACTAAAAGGTTGGTATGTAATGCATTTAAGGTAGTTTTAATTATTGTATTTACATTTTAAAGAATGCAGGTTTTGTGATGAATTCTAATTTAAACTAGCGTTGATAAGTGAAAAATCACGGGACATTATAATGATTATTGTGGGATTGACGACAATTTTTTGTTAGCTAAAAAACATACACCCTTGAAAATCACAAAATGCGTCTGTACATGTAAAGATTAACCTCATTATTCTCAAGACCAATAAATACCACAAGAATTTGAAATTCCATTCGCTTTTGGTTATGCATGACGTGTGTAGAGTAAAAAACTAGAATGTTGTGAACTCCTGCACTCAGAGTACCTACTCGAGCAACTAGGCAAAATATATTATTCTGCAACAGTAACTTCAGTACCAACTACCACATACATGCACCTTTTTCTCGTTTTCAAACACATGGAAACAAATTCAATTCACCTCAAATATCGGCATATTTATTATAAGTTTGCCTGTTTTCAAGAGATACCTGAATGACATTTTTATGTAGCATAGAGCGATTGCGTATATTTGTGGTTTTCTTGTAGATATGTTGTGAACCTAAAAAATGTTTATTTTTTTGTTGATCTTTTAAAAATAAAAACCTTCTGTTGTCACTGTATTATGCAGTAAATTATGCAAAATATGTATAATGTAAAAGCCCATCAGGGTGTATGAATAAATAAATAACATGTTGCCAGATACTACCCAAATTCGCCTTTAGCAGAAACATGACATAATGTGACAAGTTAAATACGCTTTTAACTGTATGAAAACATAATGTGGCCAGGTACAACCCAAATTTGCTTTAAGCTGTTTTGAAACATAAAATAACGTGGTCAGGTACTACTCAAATTTGCCTTTAGCTGTACATGAACAATGACATGTGGCCAGGTACCTACTACCCAAATTCGCTTTTAGCTATAAAGAAACATAACGTGGCCAGGTACTACCCAAGTTTGCTTTGAGCTATGTTGAAACATAACATAATGTGACCAGGTACTACCCAAATTCGATTTTTGCTATATGGAAACATAATATGGTCAGGTACTACCGAAATTCGCTATTAGCTGTGTAAAAACGTAATGTGGCCAGGCACTACTCAAATTCGCTTTTAGCTGCATAGAAACATTCGGTGTTCGTATTTTCATCATTCATTTCTAACCATACGAAATAATTACTTTAACAACTCAAAGCACCATAACAAAAATACAGTTCAATTCAAATTCAATTGTTAATTACGAGGCCCACAGAATTTGTTATCGTTGCTTGTCTTCTTATTCATCTTAGTCGTCAATAAATTCGTCCTTCAGCAGTTCAAAACAAATCAACAAAAATGCTAAATAGATACATAATTGATAAATAAGTTTTAAAAAATGGTAGCAATGACACTTTGTAAGATATAATACAATTTAAAGTATGTACTTACACAAGCATTTTTGATAAAAAAATCAAGGTGAGTATTTTAAATCAATAATTCATAATAACCAGTTTATCTAAATCTGTATATATGATGATTGTAGATTACCGAATAATTACTTTACCATTACTTCCCTGGCATGCGATACTTATTTAGAATATTGTCTATTATGCTATTTTTTGTAAACATGAATGAACTTGATCGTAAAAAATAATGATGTTTCTACATTTTTTCCACAAGCATACGCATTGTTGAAATAATATTTGATATTTTTTATAATATGTGCATTTTCGGATATAAAATTCATAACTTGCGTACAGTGAGTTAAATGCTGTACCCGATAGATACTAAATAATATTGCAATATTTCATTATAATATAATATATTACATAATTGCTTTGCCAAATTATTGTGCGTACTTACGTGGCAATCTGCAGTGTGCAAAATTATATTTTTATATTCGTGCGAATCAGGCGGAATTCTATCTATTAGGTAGCCCAATTATATCCAATTTTCCGATTATATCCTAAATCTTTTCGCTAATAAACAATTAGTTAATGTTAATAAAGTGTTAATTCTATGTGACCTTCCAGTTAAGTATGGTACTGTATATTATATCAATATTTATTTTATATTTTTTTATATATATATGTGTATATATAAAAAAATATATAAATTACAAATTATACAAAACCAAATGAACCTTTGTCTGTCCAACTGGGAAGGATTCGCGTTTCAGGACAACCAAATTGTGTATTTAGTACATAATATTCTTACGATGGAATGGCGATGCTGTCAAAATAAATTTTGAGAACATTGTTGATTGCATTCGAAGTGACAGGATGGTTTCTTTATCCTTGAAAGAATCGCAAAGATGTAATTTATTACCAGGGTCAATTTAGATAACATTAGTAATTGCACTCAGAACAGATGAATGGTTTCTTTCGGGACATCACAAGTCTGAGATTCTTTACAGGGTATTTTGGAGAACATTTACAATTGTATAGTTAGAATTTCCACATTTATAAATCATTATAAGACATATGAATCCTATAGTACTATATTTTTAGAATTTCTTAGGTGATAGAAAGACACATTACTAGACCAGAATATATGCCGTATGACATATGAATTTCCAATTTTAAAATTTCGAATCTTTATTTATTAAATGGCTAGTCATTATTATACAGTAATCGAAATAAAACCGCGCAAAAGATTCGTAAATTTATATTTAAATAATAACAACAATGAAGATCAAGTATTAGGAACAAAATTAACCATTTTTAAACTTGAAATTAAAACTGACTTTAGATCCTTATCTCTCTTAAGTATAAAATAGCCTTTTGGAAGATAAAAAATACAATTTAATATAATATTATCAACGCTATTATATATATTTTTCTATCTAAGTACTTAAATAAGTTAAATGAAAAAAAAATCACTTTGTAAAACACCACTTTTATTATGAATTAATATTAACAGCCAACCAGGTTTCGTTTAGCTCAAGGTTTGTCAGGGCTTATTATATCAACTAAAGTTTTTTTTCATACAGACACATATATATATTGAAGAAAATAAAACAATGAGTGAAGGAGATAGAAATAAAAGAGCGGACACCTTATTAGTGCCAAAACGAGGAAGGATGTATACTGATTACAGGATGGGTAAGAAGGGAGGGGGAAGGGAGGAAACAGTTTTATCAGAGGTTAACGGAATAAATTAAATATTGGACTATCAGTTTAATTGATTTGATTGTTGATTATATTTGATTTATTATTGATGACTTTTTTAATTTCGAGGGCTTCTAAATTGTTTAACCTAATTCCAATTCCATTTTTATGTAATATTTTAGTCGAAGAGGTTTTATCAAATGAATGATTAGTTTCTAGTAGATGATTCGCGAATTCTGAAAAAGCATTATTATTTAAACACCTCAGGTGTTCTTTTATTCTTATGTTTTCGTTCCGGGCCGTTTTTCCGATATAAAAAGCAGAAAAATCATTACAATTAAGTTTATATATGCCCGAGTGGCTAAGTTTATCATCAATATCTTTAGTGTTAATTAAATATTTACCTAAGTTATTATTAGTATAAAAAGCGGGCTTTATTTCCGGAGGGAATTTTTTTACACTTAAAGAAGAAAAGTTATTTGTATACAGTACTATACGCCACTGGAATTGGTGATTGATATTTATATTATTATTAGATTTATTAAAAAGAAATTTAATTAATGCTATTTGTTTCAATTTTTTATTAAGAATATTGTCTACTAGTTTTGTCTCATACCCGTTATTTACAGCAATTTGTTTAATTATAGATAATTCCTTGTTAAAATTATTTTTGTTTAATGGTACGGTAATCAATCGATGTATCATGGAGTGAAAAGCTGAATGTTTGTTTGATATAATAAGCCCTGACGAAGCTTGAGCTAAGCGAAACCTGGTTGGCTGTTGATATTAATTCATAATAAAAGTGGTGTTTTACAAAGTGATTTTTTTTTCATTTAATATATAATGTCACATCACAAAGTGTTTGCTTCCTTCGATAAAACTTAAATAAGTATTCAAAAAAAAAAAATTTAATTAACATTTTTTTTAATTATACAATTATTAGTTAATATTAGATATGTGAGTTTGTGTTAGCATGAGTTCGCTCTCGACTCCCCATGTCCAGAAGCCAATTGCTTACCCATTTTCGCAACGCGCTAGCACTTGTCAATTTCCATGCTTCGGGAATATATAGTTAGTAATAACATAGATCATTACATAAATGTATTATGTATTTGTACAGCGCCATTGAGGTGATTTTGCACAAAAACGGCGCTATACAAATCATTGAAATATTATTATTATCTATCCAATGAGTAATATAGTAATACACAAGGAAAGGGGTAGAATGCCGTTATATTACCGATCAGTTTCGCTAAACACAAGCACCTTCAGGGTACAAAACACCCTGATTATGCTTGTTTTGAGCAAAACCGGTCGATCGTAATAAATTAAATAAATTCTTGGTTATAAACAAAGTTTTTTTTTTTTTTTTTTTTTTTTTTTTTTAATATGTTTTTTTTTTTACAATAATTATATACAATTTATACATATTATACAGTGTTACATAGGTAAATAATAATAGCTTTTCCTCACCATAAAGAGACGAGGCTCTTGTGTTTGGTGAGTGAATCCTAGCTCAATTATATGGAATCATGTAAGTAAGAAAATAATATATTTGCAAAACCAAAGGGATAAGTAAGAAATAGGCAAGATTTATCAATAATACAGTTTCAAGATTTGAAGAAAATAATAATAAGAGTAAGATATGGACTTTTATAGTAGTTTTAGGTAATTTTTTAATTTTATTTTAAATTCCTGAATATCTTCAATATTTTTTAAATATAATGGAAGGATGTTAAAATATGTTATACCTAGATAGAGATAGGTATTTTGTGTGTGCTTTGTATTAAGTTTTGGGATTTTGATAGTTTTTTGATATCTTGCTGATGAATTAAATTGTAAGTTATTTAACTGTATTTCTTTATAAATTTGTAGAATTGAATATTTTTTATATATATTGTCTATTGTGGGTACATTGAATATTGAAAAGAGAACCTCAGTAGAAAATTTGGATGGTTTTTTCAATATTACTTTAATTATCAATCTTTGAACTATTTTAAGTGGATTTAATATATTGTTATAAGTTCCTCCCCAGCCAATAATACCATATTGTAATATAGATTGTACAATTGCATAGTACACTCTTTTTAGGTTTTCTAGTCTAAGAATATTTCTAAGTCTTATAAATATGTAAATACATTTTCTAATTCTTTTGACAAGTTCACAAATTTGTTTTTTCCATTTAAAATGTTGATCTATATATATACCAAGATATTTAATTTCCGAAGTTAGACTAAGTATAGAACATTCTTGATTGCAATTAGTTCTGTTACATTTAAGTTGATGTATTATAATTTTTAATTCTGGTATTAATTTAAATTTGTTGATAGAGAATGGGATACATTTTGTTTTTTCAGTATTTAATGAGAGGAGGTTTTTATCGAACCAATTTTTCAGTATATTAATATCAGTATTTGCTAAGTTATTAACATTATTCCAATCAGTACCTTCAATTATTATGACAGTGTCATCAGCATAAGATATTATTTTTCATAAGATATTGTTATAATTGTTTTATTTCATTAATGTGTTAAATCGCAAAGTGACTGATTTCTATCAAAATAAAAATGAAAATAAATAAATGTATTAAATATTCTAAACCATATTTTTTATTACATAACAGAATGCTGTCAATATTACAAAACAATCTCAATGATTTGATAATAATCAGTAGGTAGGTACCTACCATGCAAAGGAATGTAGAAACGTTTTCTAAGTTCGTTCGGCCTTGTGCGTTTACAGTACCTACCTAGGACATTCAAAATGTACGAATAAATAAATATTTTTACTAAAACAACTTTTGGTAAAAATATTCAATATATATATATATATATATATATATATATATATATATATACTTCAACCTGTATTTTTTTAAGGTTATACCCATCTATTTAATATATCATTGAAGAAGAAGCTAATACTATCAAAGACATTACAAGACACGGTTAATAATAACGGTCTCAACTGGGAATTGAATCCAGGATCTCTGTCTTACCGGTACAACGTCTTTATCCATTCGACAATTGGGATCTAATTAATTTATGATTTTTTATGTCATATTTGTCAGCTCAGAAATAACAATATCATCGTTAAGACGCCTGTCCCGGAAAGACAAGAGATCCTGGGTTCGATTCTTATTTGTGACCGTTATCTTTATATTTTTCCGTGTCTTGTTCTGTTTCGTGTTTCGTTTAGATTTATTAGTACTATCTTCTTCTTTAATGATATTTTACATTAATGGGTACAACCTTCACAATAAGTTAAAAAGAAAAGTTGTTCCTTAAAAAGATATTCATTTAGACTTTTAGAAAAATTCAATAGGTGTTCCATACAAATAAATATCGGAAATGTTTATCCGAGACACTTTCTAAGTTACAAAACAATATATAATATTGGTAATTTTGAATTTGAAATATGATATCGACAAGTATGTCATGTATACGTAAAATAATTAGATCCCAAATGGTCGAGTAAATAAATACAGTTGAATATGACCGAAGGAGATAGGGTCACATTAGCTCAGTTGATAGAGGGCGCCCCGGCAAAAGCGAGGGTCCTGGGTACAAGTCCTAGATGCGACCGATTTTTCTGTTTCAAATTTTCGTTTAAGAATCGCTACTATCGTCTTCAATAATTAAAAAAATATATTTTAATCTTATTAGGCAAGCCATAATTATCCTGACCGGACGAAATATTTTTTTAATCTGGTATTTTGAATAATAAATGTGGTTTTGTTAAATTTCCTTTGTTTGTTTTGTTTGTGGTGGCGATGCTTTGTGCTCTTAGTCACTTTGTGAAGAGATAATTATTGTAATGTAAATACATATTTCAGTTTGCTTAATTCCGTTAGATAATATCTTAACCAATTAAAAAGATGATATCTTATTTTGTTCTTGAGCTACTTAGTTATTCTATCCAATATATTGAGCAATTTTGTCTAAATAAAAAATATGCGAAATTAAAACCATTTCTAAATGTAGATGTATGTATGTTATTTCTGTAGTCAGATGGCGAAATATCCATACAAATTGAAAATATCTCCCGAGTAAAAATAAATGCCGCCGACGGGAATAACTCCTTAATTTGTACACGCAATTGCTTCGTATGAAATTTTATAGCATAGTAATGATCAGCAGAATCCATTTCTAGCTAAAAAAAAATACCCTTGAAAATTCAAGTCTCTATGTCTATGAAAGGCGATTTTCAGCCCACTGTGAGCCGGTCTAGTTAATAACATTTTAAAGAAATTCCTCGCTTAAAAATGGGGAGGAAAATATCCTTGGAACAACAGTTTTATTAGAAAACACAAATTACGAAATCAAAAACGTACGTAGGAGATATATTTTCAAAAAAAACAAAGGTTAGTGATATTTAATTATCCGTGTACATTATACGTACTTATATGCTACAGGGTCGTTCGAAAGAATCAGTCAGAATAAGC
This sequence comes from Hesperophylax magnus, assembly GCA_026573805.1. NCBI lineage: Eukaryota > Metazoa > Arthropoda > Insecta > Trichoptera > Limnephilidae > Hesperophylax > Hesperophylax magnus. The sequence continues at coordinate 28,868,531 of JAIUSX010000046.1, forward strand.
ACATATTTTTTATAACATTTGGCGATAATTTTGTGTTGTTTAATTTCCAGGGAAAAGAATCAACTATGGACTATCAGGAGTTTATGTCTTTCATCGATATTTCATGTATAAATATTAAAACTTATGCCAAAGTACGTGAAACTGTTTGTGATTGCTGGTCAAAAAGTGCCACGAACCAAATGAATTTTGATTCGTGATGTGCGATTCAAATCATTTTATTTTTCATAATTTCTATTTTATTGTCCAATTCACTATTACAATATAAAGTGATACAATATTATGCAATCGCATAACTATATAATATGTAGGTAGGTACCGTAGAAAATAGTTAGAAATAAAACCTAGTTTTAATATATATACTACTTCAGTTGTAAGGAATAAACCCTCTTTTCAATGTCATACATATCAAATCAAGTAATAATTTAAAGATAAGTATTAGAAATAAAACTTACCGGGAATACCTTTCGGACAAACGAATAAATACGTAAAACAAAAATTTTTACTCACTTTTGGAAAAGTAAAAGAAATTAAAAAAATTAAATTAAACAAATATTTGAATTTATTTTATATCTACCATGTCAACGCACTGCATTTGTATTTATTTATGTTTACGAACTCCGATGTATAATTTACAAATATGTATGTAACTACTTATTAGGAAGAAAGCTACAACCGAAAATCAAGAACAATAATTGTTATTTCATCGGAACCATGCTGTAGTTTTCGTTCACAAACAGTTCTCCAACTCGTCGTTGAGGAGATTATAAAAAATAGGTTCTTTGTGATAAATCAGGGATTTATTAATACTTCGCGTATTACAATGGTGACTCGATAATCGACCTAACTAGAAGCTGGCTAATTGAGATATGGGAACAGTTAGTTTGTCTGGGAGCATTCTCACTGGCCCTGGCGACTACTGACCACTAGCTGCCATCTTACGGACTTCCAAGCAAGCTCTTTGCACTGTCCTCTATGAGTACATCTGTGAAGCTCTTAACTAAATCACTTCTCAACAAGTTCTTATTTGGTATTTTATAATATTTGTAGTCAGATGGCGTTTTCCCCATAAAGGGCATACTTAAATTATTATAGCGGCCTTCGCTAAACTCAAATATAATAATTTTTTAAAAGTACTATGTCACCTTTTTAATGTAAATGTATAATATTACTTACATTTAACTTTAATACTCCGGGGAACTTTTAAATCATTTTAACTCCTTGAGGTACGAACTTTTTTTTCTTATTTTTTACCTATTTTTTTTTTTTAATCAATTGATGTAACTTATAATAACGAGGAAAAAATATTTAAAAAAAAAATTGGACTGAAGGCTTTTCAGGAATGAGGTGGTCAAAATTTTATACCACAGTACACATGGGAAAAAAATATTAGGTTCAAATCAAAAGTTTATTAGAAATAAAAAAGGCCATTTTATATGACTAATTGTGGAAATTTTCAAAACAGTTTTTATCTTTTTTTACACAAAGGGGTACTTTGCAAACACAACATATCCAGTTGGAACGTATGGGCCTGTCTTTTGTACTACAATTCGCACAACGACGTGAAGTAGTATGTTCTGGCCGGTGGGCGCTATTTTTCAGACGTATTTCAGGGTCCACGTAAGGCTTATGTCTCTTAATTTCCACCACCTCCGATGTGGACCCACGCTTTTTGGTGCATTTCAGCTCCTCTTCAGCCAAAAGTCCTCTGTAAACTTGCCTCCTGAAATCTTTGAGCCTCAATGGATTGTCTTTGTCAGCCTTACCCAACTTGCAGAGCTCTGTGTAAACAATGTAAGAATTTACAATTGTTGCATCTAAAAAGTGGAAAAATAAACGATGCCACCATTTTTTAGACTTTCTGTTTATCGAGTAAGCCGCCTTCTTTTGATCAAACTTGTCCACATAATTCATGCAGTTGTTATAATTATTTAGAGCCAGCGGACATGGCACCCTTGTGATCTCACCAGTTTTCTCTTTACGGTTGACATGCATGGCATCCTTTGGGTTGTGAAAGTTTGAAAGGAGGTGTACAGCTCTTCTATCTCTCCCATTTTATCATGGAAATTCCTGTATCACTCACGTACCAGTCATATTCACCTCTTTTTAGGTTTTTATCATCCTTCATCTTAGGCAAATATTTTCTGGTTGATTGGACAGTTCCACATGAGCGAATATTCATATCTTTCAGCTGTTTTTGTAGGGGGTAGCAATTAAAATAATTATCAAAGTAAACTGTGTAGTTACGACCTTGAATAGATTGACAAAATTTTAAGACAACTCTTGGCCCTAAGTTAGACTCAGCGTAGTCATCAATTTTTCCTGTGTATATTTCAAATTTTAAGTTGTATCCATTTTCTGCACACATCATCCAGATCTTATAGCCTCTTTTAATGGGTTTTTTGGGCATGTTCAATGTGCTGCGGCCTTTGAATTTGACCATGCTCTCGTCAATTGCCAAAGTAGGTGATGGCTTGTAATTTCGATCAAAGGTGTCTGACAAGCAGTTCAACAAAGGCCTTATTTTATATAATTTATCGAAATTAAGTTGACCTCTAGCAGGCATCAATGAATTGTCGTTGAGATGAAGGTTTGACAACAGCCAGCCAAACCTATGGACTGTCATAAATCTTGAAATATAGGGGTCGTGTAAATCAGGGGACGATGACCAATAGTCTCTATAACTGGGGGATTTTTTAATTCCCATTACTAAATTTAGTGCAATGAATTTTTTAATTTCCTGAACGGTTGTGGGTTGGTGATTTTTCCCGACTTGTTGTGCGTATAGATTGGTCTGGAAGCAGATATTTTCAATCAAACTAGGAGTCCAAAATTTCAGAAAAATTTCCAAAGGTGTGGGATTTTCCATCGTAAGAAAGTCATTATGTAGTCCTGTTTCTTCACGGAATTCGCCAGGGAGGGCGGTATTGAACGTACGGCTCCATTTAGGCACGACTATAATCGGAGGTATGACAGGTGTAGATGCAGTTGTGCCTGGAACAGCAGCGGTGGATGACAAAACGGACATTGAGATATTAGGACTATACTGGGCAGATGGAGAAGACGATACTGGTCGGTTACGCGTACGCGAAAGATGAACATCAAAAGTAGATGGTGATTGTGAACCAGAAGGGCTGGATGTGCCTGCTATAGGGTGATCGAGTGTGGTAGATGAAGAAGACGCCGGGATTTGATTCCTCACACAAGATAGAGGCAGTTCATCATCATCATCGTCCGAAGAGGCGCTAACTGTGACATTTGCTAGATGCTCCTCCTGTAGATCCTCTTCCTCATTGTCTGAGCACCCATAACAACTGTCATCATCAGAAGGTATCTCTTCTAAAAGTATTCCTGCGATTTCTTCTTGGCGAAGACCTTTCTTCGGCATGGTGTATCTGTAAAATTATAAAATCAGAATAACCATGTTGTAAGACTAAAAAAATTACCTCAAGTACGGTGGTCGAAAAGCAAAACCACCAAAAAATTTCGATTTTACAAAAAAATACTATATTTATAGACATTTCTTATTGATAATTCAACAAATGAAATACAAGGGCACTAGAATTCATAAGAAATGGACAAAAATTCGAAATACATACCGTTATATTTCACTTTAAAGTCGGAGATCACAAAAAACCACAATTCGCTGGCAATTGTCAAACACATAACCAAACCGTGCAAAGCCACCTATTATCGCTATTGGAAACTAAATAGTAGAGAATCTATGTCTCACATGGCATTTAAAAAACTTTTCAATAGATGACCGTTTTAGCATAATTATTTATTTTCAAGGTGGCCGAATTTTGAAACCACAGTACTTCAAAGAGTTAACAGCTATTATATTTGTCATTTTTTTATGTAGTGGTCTATAAGTACTTAGCCAAGTCCAAACGCGCCAAACCCTGTTTCAATGAGAATATTAAAGTTAAAACCATATTAATCGAAAATACTAATACGGTATGACAGTCCCTTTATCTCATTACTTTATGGTCCATGCTCTGTCTAATGGATATGGTAGATAACCTTACCAGTGCACAACATTTATAAATTATTTAATTTTTTCGATAGAAATATAGTTGAGATAATATTAGTTTTAACTACTACATTTAGTTTTCTATTCCAAACCTGATTGAGCGTTTTTTTTATTTTTTTTTTTTTATATTAACTCCACACAGGAGGCCCTGAAGAAAATAATTTCCCTCAGGGCCTATGTCATCTTTGGGGATGCTGTGTGGGGGGTCTTTTTGTGGAGAGGAAGGAGTGAACATGGGTCTTGAAGAGTCCCTTTATGGAGTGCGAGGAAGAGGTGAAACCATCAGCAACCGCCTGAATCGACCTATCCCTTAAAAAGTCAGCAATCCACGTATACAGGGATGCGGGAAGTCCGTAAGAAGGCAATTTGTTGACAAGTCCTCGGTGCCAGACCCGGTCAAAGGCCTTGGATATGTCTAGTGCGACCGTTTGGGTCTCACCGTGACGTTCCAGGCACCGCCCCCAAACATGCGTCACATACGCGAGAAGATCACCGCACGAGCGGTTCCGCCGGAATCCGTATTGACGGTCGTTGATAATTTTGTTCTTCTCGAGGTATGTGAGCAGTTTGTCGTTGATCACACGTTCCATCACTTTGGACAGAACTGATGTGATCGCTATGGGGCGGTAGTTGGCCGGGTTGGAGCGGTCACCTTTCTTGGGAATAGGGTTAATGACCGCTTTTTTCCAACCAGAGGGCACAGTGCCACACTTCAGGGACATTTTGAAGAGCTTTGTCAAAACTGGAACTATTTCCGCAGCACACCTCTGCAATACCAGGGCAGGTATTCCATCAGGTCCACTAGCTTTGTTAACATCGAGCCCCCGTATGACGTGGAGTATATGCCAGATGCCAGATCCTCAGCTTTTTCATATAGAAGCCGCAGTGAGGAACCGACGGCGGAACAGCACCTCCGTCGCCGAGGGTCGAGTTTTCCGCAAACATTTTCCCTAATAGGTTAGCCTTTTCGGTGGCGGTGTTTGCTAGTGAGCCAGGTCAGGTCTGGTAAGAGGTGGCAAACTGGGTTTGCGAAAATTTCGACCTATTGAGCCTGCAAGGGACCAGAATGCTCTGCTGCCATGCGGGCAGGCAGCCAGCTTTTTGCTGATCTGCAGGTTGTGTTCGAATTTTGACCTATTAATGATTCTCTTGCATTCCTTTGCCGATTTGTTGTATGCTGATCTGCTTTCGGACGTTCGAGATGTGTTGTAGGCTCGGTAAGCCGCGTTTTTTCGTCGAACTGCTTCGGAGCCTTGTCGACTGAACCACGGCTTTGAGCCCACACCAGTTTCTTTAGTAGTCGATTTTATGAAGCCATCCATCGCCGATTTTATGACTTCACCAATCTCCTGGGCACATCTTGAAGGATCCGAAGTCCGAAAACAAACAGCTAACCACGGAAAAGCGTTGAAATGGGCCCGCATACCGAACCAATCTGCTGACCTATAGTGCCACACTTTTCTCCTCAGCCTCTCATTGGTTGATCTGAGGTTAACGGGGATTGATGTCGTCACTAGGCAGTGGTCGGATGATCCCAGAGGCGCTGTGACGTCAATCTTATAACCGTGTGGCACAGTAGTTAAGAATAGGTGTAACAGATTGCAGCGGTGAGTCTGGACATCAGGAACCCTTGTAGGCTCCTGAACCAATTGCTCTAATCCGTAGCAAATGGCAAAGGATTCCGCCTGTCCGCCAGCCGAGTCCGTTGGGCCTGAAAACTTAAACCATGGTTCGTTATAAACATTGAAGTCCCCCAGAACAATAAACTCGGCCGAAGGGTAGCGGGGCAAGAGATCATCAATAGTATCGCTCAAATGTTTGAAGAGTTCGGAAGTGTCTGATTCGCTATGGTTCGGTGAGCGGTATAAACATGCGTAGAATCTTGCTGTACTGGCAACATTGACGCGCACCCACATTACGTCGAATCTGGAGTTTTCCAGACTCAATAGTCGTACACAGTTGACGTCAGCTCGACTATAGAGGGAGACTCCTCCTTTGAGTCGGAACTTGCTTGCGAGGGTAAAGCCCGGGCAGTCCAGATATGAGGAGTCTGGCGGCTCGGCTATCTGAGTTTCGGATAGGAAAAGAAGGTTGGGATGTTGGGACAAAAGATGGTGATGAACAGAGTTTAAATTTGTGTGCAGGCCGCGAATGTTGGCAAAATTTACCAACAGTTTTGGCCCACACCGGGGACGCCTGCTACTCGCCGCTGTATTGATGTTAAATTTATTTTGTATATTCATGATTTTAGGTTTTTTTTTTTTTTGTAAGGGTATGAGGTGAAAGGAAGGTCTGGAAAGGAAAGGTATGAGGGGTGGGTAGGAATCTGGGGTTCAGGCTGTCCAGGAGTGATGAGCGTTTGGTTCCAGCCCACCCACTGCGGTGCTAGGCGATAGGCTGGGAGAGTCCGGCTGGAGAGGGCATCCAATGCGCCCCAAACGCTGCTGCTGGGTCCCCTCCGGTCACGAACCGGCACAACAGCAGTGGCGGGGTTTTTTCACTCGCTGATGGGGCAGCCCACCCTTAGTCGTGAGCCTGAGGGTCGGGCCCCTGTACTATCGAGCGGCCCGGACAGCGGTAACCGGTTGTAAAGGGTCTCCCTCAACCAGCATCTCCCAACCGGCCCGCCACGCAGAAGGTGGGCCGACGCACCCGCCACCAAGACCAGGGCAAACATTAACCCACGAACCCGGGCACCCCTGCTAAGTCACCAAACGTAGCGAACCACTTGGGGTGACCTGTGGCAGAGGTGTTGGTCATCCAATAAATGGTTCCCAGGGCGGCGGTACCCATTCCCGCCTACCAAATTAAGAAGATTAGCTGAGGATTGAACATTCCTCCCCAGCGACTGGCTTACTGCTGTGAACTTTTTAAATGTCTTAAAACATACTCAAGTAAATCGCGTACACAACTGCTCTAAATCCCGATGGGTTAGGATCGACATTTGTTCGTATATTAACTGCTGTAATGTCATATAATTTCAGAAAAATTCGTATATGTCCGCGTGTATGTACGTGATTGCCAAAAATTCATCACCGAACAAACAAAAAATACTAACTTACAACCCCATCTTAGATATGTACCCTTTCACACACCGTTCTATCACCTCCCCTCACCCTTCACTAATCCTTAGTCACGTATCCACCCCCACTTCAACACCCAATATGTCCACCCATAATTTTGTAATATTATCCAAATACTTTGCCCTGATGACGGAACGGTTGTTTAAAAATAAAGTGGTTTAAGGCGATGCACTTCGTCGTGTAATATTTTGAATCGAACCGCTATCAATAACACACCTTACGTAGATGGCGATAAGGCTTAAATTCCCGCTTCACACCATCCACCTGTTTTGATTTATGCAAGAAAAAACATGGCCAAAAAGTGCCTTTTAATTTATTTTGTTGATGTTCAGGCACAAATATTAAAATGTTTTTCGATAATTTTATAAATACCTTAATCTGCCACATTATACAATAAACCATACCAGAAAATGGGTTCGTAAATAGGAGATTTTGAACTTTAAAGCAGTTTTCATAGGCCTATACATTATTTTTTTCTGGGCTTATCAAAAGACTTATCTAAAAAATACTCGATTATTGCAAAGATCAGGATGTATTCTACTGGCAGTATTTAATTAAAGCATCCGAAACATTTCTAGGCGACCAAATTTTCAAACCCAAAACACATGATTTTAAATTACTGCGTAGTGCATCGCCTTAAACAAAGTTGATATTGTTTCATTGAAATAAATGGACATTCACCAACTTAGTTAGGTGCTATTGTTATTATTTCTTTGATCTAGATATAGAAGAAATGGTTACCCAATGTCTGCTACACCTTACTGCCAAGTGGTAATAATGCAGGGGAATAAAATATATGTAACTTTGTCTCTTGGCCATATAAGGTATCCCATGTTTGCACGATGCAACCGGTTTACTACGTACAAGGCAATGCTGTCTCACTATTTTAATGCGGCTTCATGTACGTGTTTAATTTATTTATTTATTAAGTGGTTTACACCCAGTTTTATTGAATCGATTGCGTTTATACCTTATCAGATTTTAATTTGTGGAGCTGTTAATCATTTTAATACATACGTCCGATAACACAGAATAACATTAGGTATTTTTGTCAGCAGTAATATTCAAAGATTTACACAAAACAAATGTTTTCGGCAACGTTTTTGCCACCGGCAACGGAAAGCAAAAGCATTGTTTATGGTCACTAGTTACGCCCCAGTCTGTTGAAAACATTTTGTGCACAGGGCTTAAGATATCCCCATAATATGATGCGTGGCTTAAGAGGAAGCCGCAAGCCAAAAAAAATGTATATTCTTGGTATACCTTATATTGTAGGTAATAGGCATTAAAATCGCTTGACAAACGGATTCTAGAAACGCTCAATTTCAAGCACAAAACTGGTTTTTATTTATTTTGTAAATAATTTTATACTAAAGCAAAAAAGTAAATCATGTGGAACTTTCACAGATAAAAGCTATAAAACTGTATTTTTTAAAAGTTGTTTACTTTACGCGTACATACATTTATATTGAAAAAAATTTTTTTTTAGTAGTTTACATTCATATTTTTTATAGAGTAATTTATGTTGTTATTTGTATTCTAATCAAGCGAAACGATAGTGAAACCTTCAATTAACCTAAAGCATATTTTTTGGTATTCATAAATAGTGAATTAGCATTAAGCTTCGCCTTAAGAAAGTTAAGCTCACGTCATTATAAGAGAGTTTCAAAGGAAAAAATTTTCAATGGTGGGAGTGTAGGGTATATTATTAAACATACTAATTTCACTACGAGTAAGTAATGTGAAATATTCATGAGTAATGCGTAACATTATTCATCTTCAAAGAGATTTTCAATTTTTTGAAATTGGAACTACTTATTATACATCAGACGAACGATAAAGTAGGTACCAACATTTTTTGTCTAAATTATCAATTATTTATTCGAAAGCGTATTTAATATGTACAAATTTTTGATAGATGCTCAAATAAATTAATGCAGTGAATATAAGTTGATGAGACAATGTGCGTAGTGTCGATCCAGTGTTATGATCCAATTAGAATGAATATAACGTGCCTTGTATTTATATAATGTCATTGGATAGGTGTTGTAATTTTTCAAGTTTACTAACATTTACAAATTAAACAATTATAATATCCTGTGATTTTTCATGAGTGTGCGATAGTTTTAGTTTTGCAAACTGTGGATAAGGATGGTTCGATATAGTTCATTAGAAAGTGTAGTAGTAAGTAGTTTCAAGTTTCAATACCGCTCAACAAATGTCGGTAAGTTTTAGATATTTTATTATAGTTTTAAGATATTTCTATAGGTGGCAGTTGTAACCCCACATGACAGAGACAACATGTCGGCCATACAGATCTCCAGGCCAGCAGCTTAGTGTGAGTTCTTTCCTTCAACAGACTAACTGAGTCTCCTATAGAACGGACGTACGAGTACATATGTCCTGCTAGATATTTATTGTAATAATCTCACGATAATAAAAAAGAAACCCTTAATCTCAGGTGGACGAAGTAATCATTGAAAACATCCGATCCGTATAATTAAAAAGAGAATCATCAGTATACTACAGAAAATCTATTCGATTTATAGAATTATGAACAAACACGATGGATATTAAAAAAAAATTAGAACGCCTTTTACGTTATGTTTAGCTTCAGACAACCAATACGCCGCCCTCCATATAAAAAAATACGTTGGAAACGATCGGGAAATTCACAGTGACCACTGATGGAGTCAATAAAACCTATAGATTGTAATTTTTACGTCGTAGAAATTGGAATGTAAATTACACCTGTGTGCAATTAAGTTTTTTTTAATTCACCGCTTACAAATCTGTAGATCTGGTTAAAGCATAATTTATAAAACTCGATCAGAAAATGGATCCATTAAAAATGAGGAAAATGCCTAGTGCAAATTATATAGACTTACATTTCTTTCTTAGCTGTTGACAAATATGGAACCAGTATTGCGAACCAGAATTTTTCTTTTTTTTTACAGTTGATGGAAACGGCGCGTCGCCTGTTAAAAAGTTTAAAAAATTACTTCCAATTACAGACAAAACCAGGTTTATAACTTAATTACGTAAAATAAACATATGTACGTAACATATAAGACCATCTCAATACCCACTTGATTATGTTATTATATATTACGAGAATAAGCTGTCTAGTTGTCGGACCGTTACGCCGTTCCCCGCATGCACTCGTGGGTTAATTCAAGTATATTATTTCATACATCTTCTGTTGTCCTTATAAGAGGATGTAAAAATATATATATATAATTTGAGGGGTGGGTATGAGTACCGCCGTCTCGGGAACAATTTATTGTATGGTGACGCATGCATCTACCCACTGACTGGTTCTGATTTTCGACATGACTCGACTCATGTGTGTATTTATTTCACTCGATCGTTTCATCGTTTTCCTGGATTATCCCCGACATTTTTGAATCTCTAGAGTATCATATACATATATTCTCTTGACACTCCTTTCTCCATAGGTCCGCTCTTTTAACATGAATCAGCCAGTTATATGAGGGACGTTTTCGAATTCCTCCTTCCATTTAGTTTGCCTTTGTTTTGAGATTATTTCAGTTTTTAACCAATCCTACCAACTATCGTTTGTGTTGTTAGTTGTTTACAAATAAGTACAATAACTTGATACGCACTTGCATTTGCCTTGATAATATATCATAACGAAATCCAAAAATATTCGGATTTTCATGAACACTTTTCCAATATCATGATAATGTATTCGTAATTTACTAAAACTTTATCAAGAAACATGATAATTAGTTTTAATACAATTTACCGGAATTACCAATAATCAACCGAGTCGACAGGAAAAAGCTATGGAAGGTGTTGTCCAAGTATGGAGTGAATGCGAATCTGACTCAGGCAATTGCGTCTCTATATGAGGGAAGCGTTGCATGTGTTAGGGTGAACGGTGGTTTTACGTGGTGGTTTGATATCACAAAAGATGTTTAACAAGGCTGCGTAATGTCACCGTGGTTATTCAATCTATACATGGATAATTGTATGCAAGAATTGAAAGAGGTGGGATTGGGCGCGAATTTGAGTAATCTGAAAGTATGTTGCCTGTTGTATGCTGATGATGCGATGCTGATTGCTAATAGTATGGATGATCTGCAGTCTCTCGTGTCTAGGATGAACGAAGTATGCGTGAAGAATGAGTTAATGATGAATGTAAGTAAGTCTAAAGTAATGGTGTTTGAAAGAGAAAGTACGAAAACAATGTGCAATATAGCTGTGAATGAGGAATACTTGGAGCAGGTGGATGAATTTGTGTATTTAGGAAGCATGTTTACGAGAGATGGGAAGGCTGACAGAGATATTGAAAGAAGAGTAAATGCAGGTAACTCCATTAATGGAGGACTGAACGCATTTGGCGCTAACAAAAAATTGTCCAAAGAAGCGAAGTTAGCAGTCCACAATGGAGTGCTGGTACCTACCCTGATGTATGGAAGTGAGGCATGGAACTGGCAAAGAAAGGATGAAAGTAGATTGAATGCTGTTGAAATGAGATCCCTGAGGCGTATGTGTGGTAAAACCATGTATGATCGTGTGAGGAATGTGTATATCCGCAAAGAGTGCAAGGCTGATGTAAGCGTAATGAGTAAGATCAAGAAAGGGACGCTTAGATGGTTTGGGCATGTAGAGCGAATGAGCGAAGAAAGGAGTGTAAGGAGAATATACGATGAAAATGTGAATGGTAGCAGAAGTCGGGGACGCCCGAAGAAGACATGGCACGACCAAGTGAATCATATACTTGAGTCGGGCCATGTCAAGAGTCAGAACAATAGAAGAGTATGTATGAGACGATGTATGAATGTGAATGAGGCAAGGAGTGTGTGCCAAGACCGAGTTGTTTGGCGGTCCGTCCTCTCTGCCTACCCCTGCGGGGAAACGGCGTGATGGTTAGTTAGTTAGTTAGTTACCAATAATTCGAAGAGATTCTTAATAAATTATCAGTACCTAGTCAACGGCGTGTTGAAGAATCAAAATCATTATACCTACCTACACTTGGAAAAAACATGACGCTAGTTCCATTAGCGAGATGAGGTAGCTGGTTTATTTTGCAAATGATTTTTTCTCGATAAATTAATGAACATAATGCACCTATAACATAAGTACGATTGATGTTATCGTTCAATGCTTATATTGACACGTACAGACTAATCGATGCAATATTTGCAATTTTAAGAAAGTAGATCAAGGATTCTATTTAATAAAATTGGATCACTTTCTGCGTGAAATGATTTATTATGATTTTAAGGTGCCGTGATATTGCCATTGATTGATCTGAACTATACCCGTACGCACTAGAAATGTGAACAGTATTTGGTTTTCTGGTTATTTGGAACAATTTTTAGCCTTAGGGCACAACCTCTGGTCGAACTTAAGTGCTCTATATATTTTGTTAATTTGTTGAGGTCAAGAGTTTGGCCCGTACATTTCAAAGTTATTTTACACTCTATCACAGTGCACTAATTTATAATTGGCATGGCAAAAAACTCCTTGGCGCTGAACCCAAAGTTCACGTGTTCAAAACCCAGGGCAAGCTATTACAAAATTTATTAAAATCTCATCAGATTTTTTCACAACTACAGTCTCAACTGTCCAAAGTCATTGGGACTATAGTATCCACAATTGGGTTATATTACGATGTTAACAAAGCTAGTGGACCTGATGGAATACCTGCCCTGGTATTGCAGAGGTGTGCTGCGGAAATAGTTCCAGTTTTGACAAAGCTCTTCAAAATATCCCTGAAGTGTGGCACTGTGCCCTCTGGTTGGAAAAAAGCGGTCATTCACCCTATTCCCAAGAAAGGTGACCGCTCCAACACGGCCAACTACCGCCCCATAGCGATCACATCAGTTCTGTCCAAAGTGATGGAACGTGTGAACAACGACAAACTGCTCACATACCTCGAGAAGAACAAAATTATCAACGACCGTCAATACGGATTCCGGCGGAACCGCTCGTGCGGTGATCTTCTCGCGTATGTGACGCATTTTTGGGGGCGGTGCCTGGAACGTCACGGTGAGACCCAAACGGTCGCACTAGACATATCCAAGGCCTTTGACCGGGTCTGGCACCGAGGACTTGTCAACAAATTGCCTTCTTACGGACTTCCCGCATCCCTGTGTACGTGGATTGCTGACTTTTTAAGGTATAGGTCGATTTAGGCGGTTGCTGATGGTTTCACCTCTTCCTCGCACTCCATAAATGCTGGCGTCTCACAGGGATCGGTTCTGTCTCCGACTTTGTTTTTGTTGCACATCAATGACCTTTTGACATGTGCACCGATTCATTGTTACGCGGATGACAGTACAGTTCATGATAGCTTTTTGTTTGACAAGCCCCCAAAGGGCACACAAACTCCAACGTCTCGGAGGGCTTTGAAGCAGAGAATGGACGGTTATCTCGAGAGTATTTCCTCCTGGGGTAAAAATAATCTCGTCGAATTTAATGTTTCAAAGACCCAATCCTGTCTGATTTCGTCTAAAAGGGATCCAAATGATAATCTAGTCTCCTTCAACGGAAGCAATCTTCCGAACAGGCCTTCCATTGATATGCTTGGTATAACTATAAGTGACCAGCTCAAGTACGGGGGCTGGGCGTACTGTACAGGCCCCGCAGATACTTTAATAATACACAACTGCTGACCCTGTACAAATCGCAAGTGCGCCCTACTGTCGAATTTGGCAGCCATCTCTGGTCCGGAGCCCCTAAATACCTGAAAAAAACCCTTGACTCTGTGCAAAAACGGGCGGTCCGTTTGGTAGATTCCCCAATCTTAACAAACGGACTGCAATCTTTAGAGCACAGGCGTCAGGTAGGTATGCTGTCCTTGTTCTATCGGTATTACAATGGAAGATGCTCTGAGGAAATAGCGTCATTGATCCCTTCGGCACCGGTGCGTAGTCGGGATACACGCCAAACGCGTGCCCAACATTTGTACACAGTTGACACTTGTCACATGAGAACGGGTCGCTTCTACGATTCGTTCTTAAGTTCAACAGCTCGGCTGTGGAACGAACTGCCGGCCTCTGTGTTTCCTCCCTCCTACAACATGGGACTCTTCAAGACCCATGTTCACTCCTTCCTCTCCACAAAAAGACCCTCCACACAGCATCCCCAAAGATGACATAGGCCCTGAGGGAAATTATTTTCTTCAGGGCCTCCTGTGTGGAGTTAATATAAAAAAAAAATACATATATTATTATATTGTTATATTTAAGACTAATGGAGTGTGGAAGAGAATAGGAAGGTTGGTAAGTAGGTACCTAGTTATTGAAATCTGGTATAAACATGGTTAAAGTCATTTCAAGCAACGTTTGGACTATGGATACAAGATCTTAATATATAAAAATTCAGCGCGCGTTTTTTTGAGCTCTCAAAACTCGAAAAGTATCCACCGATATCGCTGAAAATTTCAAAGTTTGTTCTTATTAGTGCTAGGAGTATTTAGAGAGTGGTTTGAATGGTATAAAAAGTCGGAGATGCCCGAGGAATACTCTTCAGTATTTCTGCACCGGAATGAGATATGGAGTAGAATTAAAGTCGATTTAATGTAGTTTTTTAACAGTAGCATTGTGGTATACAGTAGTGAATGATGGAAGAAGTCAGAGTCGCCCGAGAAAGACATTAGTCCACTAGTGATACATAATTATTTCAATCAATCATCGTTCTTTCGCCTATTATTTCCTAACTTACATATTTTAAACTTCTTACTTGAGAAATCTTATAACTTGTAAAAACAAATACAACATGAAGCAATCTTGTTTCTGCCATTGATGTATTATATTTAGATGAGTCATGGAGGGAAAAAATAGGTTCCGCTGTTGTTCGTCCGATTAGTCCGATTTGGCTTCCTACGATAATTTTTTTCTTATATATCTTAATTCGATATGCATATTAGAGAAAAGTGTTCATAATATAAATATCATATCTGAATACATTTTAAATGGAGTGATTATAATATTGTATATTTTAAACATGAAACCATTAATTATTATGACTATTAATTTCGACCGTCAGACTGACTACTTTCAAATGGCCATTAAATCGATTACTGATAACATCTGGTAAGTATTTTATTATAAAACATAATTTAACAAAGCGAGACTATATATATATAGTATTGACAGCATGACTTGGTTCGAACACCGAAAAGCACTGTCAAGTCCAGGTCAAATCAGATCATTGGAATGTAAATTAATAATTTGGCAGGCGGGTTTTGGTATCGCCGCCCCGGGAACCATTTATTGGATAACCAACACAGGTCACCCCAAATGGTTCGCAACGTTCGAATTAGCAGGGGTGCCCGGGTTCATCGGATGAGGTGTGTTCAGAATGCGCCTGCCCACCATCTGCGTGCCAGATCGGGAGAGGCTGGTTTGGGGAGACCCTTTTACCTGTCCAACTGTTCAGAATATATCAAGAACACGTGTTCTTTTCCTAATAAATAGCATGACGGAATGTGACAATATCTGTATTTGTATGAATACGTGTTCCGCCGTCCTCATAAAACATTTTCTTTTGGCTGATACTTTGTTAGGAACTATTTCAATTCTCTCGTTATAAGCCTGTAGTCCCATTTTTAACAGAAAAACGAATAATTTGACCAGATTGTCTTAAAATTATCATTATATATATTACTGATATTTCACATCAGTAAGTTTTCTCCGTACCCACCCCTCATACCTTTTTCCTCCATACTCCTGCCTTTCCTTACAAAGACCCTCCCCACAACATCCCCAATAATAAAATTGGTCCCGAGGGTAACTACTTTCTTCAGGGCTTCCTGTTAATTTAAAAAATAACAATGAGTCCCTGATTTATTACCTTTTAAGGTTTTGAAATGTTTCCTGCGAGTTTGAACCATAATATGCTTTTAGATATATATCTTTCAATATGTTAGTAGTTACGTAATATATCAACACCTACAATACATAATTTGTCAGTTTACATTATTATTGAATTGGCACGAGTAACGATAAAAAAAAACATTTGTTGATTAATCTATTGAGAACAATAATGGCTCAATAAGAAAACAGTAGCATGTGATTTATTAAATATAATGTTGTAAATGTCAACAATAGGCCTTAATTTATGGCGAAAAAAACCATGTACGATTTGTATAGATTTTTTATAACCATTCATAATGTAGCTGTTTAAAATGAGTGTGGTATTTTTTATTTATTTTTGAATTAGGCCGCATTCAGACAGGAGTAAAACTTCAGCCCGCCCATTGATGATATTTGTTTAAGGTGTACATATAACATGCATTTTGTGTATCAATTAGAGTCAACTTGACAATCATAAATCTCTACAAGTTTTTCAACGAGTAAATAAACAAATTCTTTCCTATTTTGTAACAAACTAACAAGACACGTGATTACAACTAACAAGATCGCAACTTTTATAACTTACACAATATGTCTGTAAATAACTCGCACAGATATCGCCATACATTATGTAACTAAATTAACACGGCTCATTAATGCTCCGTCAAGTACATCAATAGGAATTTATCCAAGTTCAAGAATATCGTACGTACGTCTTTCGTAACCTTCCGGACGTTTGCAAATCGTTTTGTTTCAATAATTACAAAGGATTGCTATAATTCCGTAATAAGTATTATTATGAAAGGAAAGGCAACACAAGTCGCAGTTCGTAAAACATTTTAACGATATTTTTAGTCCCAACTGCTTCCAACCGTCTGAAGCCAGTGAGACTATGGCACCCCTAATTTGAGGCTGTAGGTAGTGGGAGGGAAATAGGAAGGTGGAGGAGTGCCTGGCTATTCAGACCTGGTCACCAAACATTGCTAAAGTCATTTCAAGCAACGTTTCAATTCTGAATGGTGTTCTTACACCAGAGCGATACTGAGAATATCTTCCACCCTGGAACGTGCCGCAAGTAAACAATAATTTATTTCCAATGAATGAATTGCAAAATAACACAAGATCATCAAATAAAATTTACTTGCGGACACTGGGATTTGAGCCCGCTACTTTCGAATTGCTAGTTGGAGCCTTACCCCTCGACCACGGAGGCTGTCACTGTTTCTATAAAGATTAAAAAAACTGAAGAATAGATTATTTATTTTCGCAATAATGCTAGTTCAAGGTTATTTGTAATTAAGTGTTTAATAGTTTATCTAATATTATTCAAATATTTTTCCCGTGAATAAAGTAGGAATGGGTTGTGGCGGCTGTGGATGTCCCCCGAATCCTTCAACAAATATAAAACTCAACGAACGAAGTCGCCGGTGATTGCCCGCCACACCACGACCGTATCATTTTGGTTACCAGCGCTTCAAGTGCTCTTTGAGTTTTTTATCTTTAAAAAGCCAATTTACGCGACTTCTGGTTATAGTAAAACCCTATTCACCAATGATAGGTTATACCATTGTTTTCCCTGTCTTTTCCAGTACGACTTGTACGATATATATCAGCGAGCATGCCGGTATTTTGAAATTATCACCGGAGACCTATGCCCGGCGAGCGCTTATAACTGACCATAAATAAACCACTTACTAATTAAATTTGCACTAATAATCATTAAAACTATAGATAACACAAATTAAATTACCAGCAATAAGAACCGCACCCTTTTTAAATCTCTGTCCATATTACTTCTTCTGTATAAAATTACCAACCCAGAAACAAATATAACAGTTCTTAAAAAAATTGATGATTTTCAATCAAATAATAATACTAAAAATCTATTTCTGAAAAAATAAGAAAATACCCAGATTTAGGAAATGAGATTAAAAGAATTTGGCATTTTGTTATTTCTGCTACTGGCATTATATCTAGCTCTCTCATTCAAAATTTAGGCATATTAGATCTGTCAAAGAATTTATATATAAAAATGCAAAAATTTGTCATTTTGAATACATGTAGGATTTCGAAAGATTTTTTAAATATTTATATGGAGGGATCTGTAGGATTTATAGGCCCTGTTAGGAGTTCGACCGAGCCGAACCCTCTGATATGAAAATATCTGGAGTCGGTGAATTATTTTCCCATTTGATCTTTGGTGAGTTGACGTGTTGTTCTTGTATTGTTTTGTATTTATTATGCTTATATAATGCACTTTCATAATGTGGATTGACTAGATGATCGTATGAGGAAAAGTGTGTGGAAGGGTTTAGATTTTCCTGTGGAGAAGATTTAACCCGGACATAAAGTCGAAAAATAAAGAAAATAAAATATTCAATAGAATTAATCCAATAAAATTTTGTAACTGCTCGCGGCTTAAAACGGCAATTAACATTGAGGAATTATTAGCCAATAAAGACTTTTAAATCTCATTCCAATGCGAATTAAAGATGTTTAGTTTTAAATATTTTTTTCATACAAAACACTGAATTTTCTTAAGAAAACATAAACTATCTATACGATTTTTGTTGCAACAGCATCTTAGAAAATGTAGTTTAATTTGGATTTATAAGGTTTAAGTCTTCTTATTTATTGATTAATAAATATTTCTATAATTTGAGTTTTATTTCCATATCTTTGTTATACTTATTTAATGCAAACATTTGCAGAATATTATTGTCACAAAGTTCCTGTCAAAAAAAATTTCGATCAATTTAACATGTAGTTAGTATTCAATTTCATATAATTGGACTTTAAGCTAATACTTCCTCAACCTTCCTCTTCACCATCTCCATCCCCTCCCCACTACCTTTAACCTCACTGCATACCTCAATTGTGTAAGTTATGAGGCTATACTTCATAGTATCACTGGCTTCAGACGGTTGGGAGCAGTTGGGACTCTGATGCGGTTAAAGATTAAAAACACCTTTAAAAAATTTAAACAATATTTTTTATATGTTGTTTTTAGTTCATAACCTGCATAATAGCCCAAGGCAACGCAAATATGATAAATTCGTCGATAACTTTAACAATTTAAAAACTATTAAATAACGCTCTGTGGTTAGCCCACGTTTTTTACATCATTAATGCTCTTTTTTTTCATGATGTCATTGTTAACACGGACACATTATAGTGAAAAAACAATAGACATGTTTCACGTGTTTCAGTAGTCTAGTGTCTAAAATCGAGGAAACTGCCACTGTAGTTTTGTTCTGATATGTTTATACGTAGTGATGAATAGACGTAAATATGAATATATATAATGTATTTTTTTGGAATAACTTCATGGCTAAAACATCAAATTCTAATATTTAATCACTCAAGATAATATTAGCTACCCGTACGAAAATTTGAAACACAAAAATCAGAAAAAGATTCCATTGCATCTGGGAATTGAACTCAAAACCTTTAACCTTGCTGGGGCTCCGCTCTAGCCACTGAGCTAATTCGACCAAATTATTAAAGATAATTTTAGATTGCATTTAGTTCGAGAAGAATCTTGCAATCGTAGATAAAGAAGTTAATGAAAATGTGCGTTAAGAAAATGAAGATAACGTTGGTAGTTCTTAGTCAATAGTGATATAGTTAAATGACCGAAGAGAAAGGGTCGAATTAGCTCAGTAGTTATAGAAGAGCCCCGGCAAGGCTAAGGTCATAGGTTCAATTCCTAAATGCGTCCGTAAATGTTTATGATATTTCTGTATCAAATTTTTAGCTAATTTTATATTTAATACTTACTGTTTTTATTATTCATAACGTATTCAGGATACAGGCTCAAACAGTTGTTTGAAATAACTATAGCTATCTAGATCGAATTAATCAGGCACTTTTTAGAACCCCGTTCTACAATCCTTCCCGTCTCAACTTCCATCGATCCGTAAATTCATTTTTAGATAACTCAAATCTTCCTTCTAACTCGGACATTTAGTAATCATATTTATTTATTAGTTCCACGCATTGCAGGCTTTTACATGTATACATTGTTATAGGTAAGATGTTCAGGAGCACTATAATAATAAGTGTGTAGTACATCACATAATAAACTGGGTATGAGCAATATAAGCAGGTTCAATACAGAGAATTATATTGTACAGAGGAGTTTAATAATTGTATATAATTACAACAGTACATAGTAAGTACTGAAATGAAAGTGGTTACAGAGCAATATGTAGTAACTTTATTGATATCAGTTAAAATAAACATGAACAGTTTATTTTAAAGCATGTTTATACCTAGCAAACCTTTACTACGCCAGATTGGGTGTTTTATTGAACGTAGCCAAATTAATACGGCGATAAAAGATGCACACGAAGAAGTAATTAATGATGTACCGTGTGAAAAATTCAGACAATTGATACAGTAGGTGCTTACCTGGCTCTGAATATTGTTTTAAATTGTTCAAAAATAGATTTGTGATTTTTCATGTTTCTGCGGAGTTCCATCTGATAGTATTATTATTTTAATGACAGTACAGATGAGGGTTGTTGTAAACGGAATTGGCGCCCTCTGTTATTTAAAAAAAGAACCGTTGAACTTTTCAAATAGCATCCAGTTTTTATCTTCTAGTCAAGTATTAATATTTTTAAATCATTCCTTCATCCTCATCCTTTCCTTCCTTTCTTCTAATTATTGTAGCAAATAAATCAATTCCTAAATGCGTCCGTAAATGTTTATGATATTTCTGTTTCAAATTTTTAGCTAATTTTATATATAATACTTACTGTTTTTATATAATCTGTGTATCTCAATCATAACCTACGGTTGCATTGGGTGGGGAGGTGCAGGAAGAACAACATTAAACCCGTTATTGAAGGCACATAAATCTATTTTACGTGTTATTATGAAGAAACCTTTCAGATATTAGAGTGACGCTCTCTTCAAGGAATTTAATGTACTAGATGTCCGACAGTGCTATATAAAAAAAATTGTAATCCATGTTCATAAAAATAAAAACTAAATGAAAACAGCCGAACACAAACATCAAACCAGAAGTAAGGGAAGGAATGACCTTTCCGTTCCAACAAGCAACAGCGCGGCTTATCAAAAAATCTCGGTCCTAAAATACATAATAAAATCCCCTCTCAGCTGAAACTGTGTGAATTGTCATCCTTCGGTCCAAGAGTGACAAAATGGTTGTTGGATCTAGGCAGGACTGATTCCGAACTGATACAAAAAATGTAATTTGAAATCACGAACGCCTCTATGTATCTTTATGTATCTTTTTTATGTATCTTCGTTTTAACATACTTATTTTAGCTAGTCTTAAATCCTGTATTCATCTAGGATAACTTGAAACTTGTAAATTTGACTGTCCTGAAACGGGAATCCTTCCTAGTTGGACAGTCAAAATCATAAAATATAATCAATATTATATTTTAAAAAAAATGCGTTGCACCTAGCTATGTAATATATTTTATAATAAATTACAATGTACGTATTTTTGCAGGCTTTTCCCAGCTGGGACTGGCACGATGCCGGAAAGGGCAGCACTAACTGCTCCGGACTGATCAGCGTCTACAGGATGCGGTCGGATCGCTGCGGAAGATTATGGGCCCTGGACTCAGGGGTGATGGACTCCCTTGATAACTTTACGTAAGCAGATTAACTATATTACACTCAATTCTTCTAATATCATAATAATTTGAAATATTACTTTCCGTCATCATGTACAGATGTCTCTGGTGACAAAGTTGATAACCAGTCGGTAAGGTAGATCGCTAGTTCTTCTTGAACCTTAAAAGCCCCGGGTAGAGCTATTTGAGAACAATTTGAATCGGCGGGGTGAGGTGGAATATGTATGTACCTGCTTAATTTTATCATGACATGTCGGATTGTCTGTTTCATCAAATACCCCTAAAAATCATAATTCGTTTCATAAATTAACAATTTGTAAATAAAATTTAAACATAAAATATAATCATTGAAGATAATATTAACAATTCTCCAACGAAAAAATGTGAAACAGAAATTTAGAAATGATTCGATCACATCTAGAAAATAAACCCAGGATCTTAGCCTTGCCAAGGCTTTAATCACCACTGAACTAATTTGACCATATCAACTTCGGTCAAATTTAATTAATTGAGATATTTAATTGAGATCCTGAGTTCAGTTCCAAGATGCGACCGATTTATTTTCTGGTAATTCTTTTAATAAAGTAACATTTATTAGCTCCCGCCGGGATTTGAACCCCCCGACCTCCAGCTTGCTACTCAAGAGCCTTAGACCCACGACCACGAGGGCCGTCAAGATAGATATTATAGTAAGAAAAATCTTGGCTTTTTAGTTGGTGATTTTTTAAACAGCAAAGTTGGTGAATTCATGGATCCCAAAATTGCGATTTCCCGTATATGATTGTTTTCAATTAAATGAGCGATGTATCTTGCATTATGTTAAGTCCTTCTATACCAAATGCTTCGAACAGTCCTGCACTTTCCATAATATCGGTAAATGTATCTACATGAAGATCAGCGTTATTAGATTCGATATCATTTTATTTGACTCAGCTGTGAAAAAATCTTGCTGGCAATTTTTTCCTTAATCTTCGGATAAAGTCGTGGTATAGGGGGGCCACTGGGACTTAGGAACCTGATCCGAGATTCCATCAAATATGCCAATTGTCAGGTGAATGATCCCTCGGTTTTTTTATGATGACCACTACTAAAGTAAAGTACTACAATTATTTATCCCGTCATCTTAATTCAAAAACTGCTACTAAGAATCATATAAAAATGTCACCCATCACACCCTTCAGACCCACTTTAAAAAAAATTCGCAATCCTAGACATTGGACAATTATACGTTAAGACAATTCTCATACACATAAGGAAAAATGATTTAACACGCAAAACTAAACAAAATATTTGCACCCGCTATTCATCACACCAAAAATGTAAAATTCCTCCAACAAAAACAGACAGTTCCCTTATACATGGTGTCCGGAAACTCGTAGTACAAGCGGGAAACTGGTGAATCTACATCACATTTGGAATCGATTTTGTAGTATAATTTTTTTTGATTTGAGCTTTCGTTTTCGAGTAAATCGAGTCAGAAGTTGATTTTTTTTTTGATCAAATTCTTATAAATTATTACTGAAGATCAAAGTACCCAACTAATTAAAACTATTTAAAAATTTTAAAAGTAAAACAAATAATGACGAAAAAATTTGAACCCTGAAATAGCCGAAAAATATATTTTTTTGGTTTTTTTTTTTTTATAAAAATGCTCAAATCAAAAAACTTTATGTTTATTTGGGTTCCCCGTGTGGTATACATTCTCCAGTTTCCGGCTTGTACTACGAGTTTCCGGACACCATGTATAGCGCCTTAAATGTTCAACTTACTGAGTATTGATATTAAGACATCGAAAACTGATGATCTTTATGCCATTAGTGTACAGAACTGGTTATTTGCTCAAGGAAGGAAATATTATAAAGAATGCCTTACATCTTAAAAGGGTTCTTATTTTTTCATATTTCTCTTGTAAAATTTTTATCTCTAAATTAACTTTCAACAAAAACTTCATATTACGCTGATGCGATTATTCTTATTTTTATTTCTATTATCCTTAACATTATCTATTATTTTTATTTGTATCCTACCTTATTTTTATTTGTATCTTTATTTTTACAAGATTCAATCTACCTAATATTATATATTCGGAATTGGTTATTTATGAAGGGAAGGAACTATTTTAAAGAATGCCTGACATCATTAAATTAAGTTAATTTGCTATCTTTTCATTTAAATTCTGTTTAAAATTTCTTTATTTTTCTTTATTTCCATCTCTTCTAATTTTCAGTTAAAGTATTACCTATTTCACAAATACATTACAATTCACAAAAAAATATATTAACAAATGAATCATGTATTGCATTTATATAATTATACACAAATTTCGACTACCATAATACCGACATGTGTCTAGTGTGGTAGTCCAAAAGCATGTAACAAACTGTATTCATATACATTGTTATGAATAAAGAAAAAAAACAAACAAAAAAGGGCAATTGTTTGGTGATTGACCCTTAAGAGAACTTATTTAAATTGCCTTCTCTTTGCACGCGTGTTCTGGTATTCTAGCGTTCTGATATTTTATTTGCAGAATTCCGTCTATTGTATTCAGGTTTAGGAGTGTCAAATAATTCACCAAAATGAAATAATACAGAAAGTATACATTTATTTATTAACGCACACTAAAAACAGTTGTAAAAATAATGATGGGTACGTCTGTACCGTCTAAAAGCTAATTAACACTAAAAGCAACGAGGAGTCGTTAGTAATGTGTTTATCAAAGAGTATGAATCCTAGTTCCATGGTATTTATGTTAATAGATAAGGAATATTGTGTCACAGGCTGCAGGAAGTAGGAAGCAGGGTGTAATCTCAAATATTGAAGTAGACAAATCAAAATAAATAATGATCAACTTCTTGTTTTAAACTATAAACACACAGATTAGTTTTTGTAGCTACCGGACACTGACAGTAATTAGGTAGGTTTCGTTTTATAACAGTACGATTAAATATTGACTTATAACGAACAAACGGCTTGAGTACATACAAGTATCAAAGGCGTACTGGAAATTCAATCATTTCACTAGACCTGCATATTATAATTGATCGACCACTATTAAAACTAGTTGTAATAGTACAAATTAGCATTATACTGACAACCAAACCTAAACATGCAATATGAATAGGAGTTAAGAAAATTGAATGGATGGTCTAAGTCACAAGTTTACGTAGGTACCCCACATAATAACATAGAATATGAAAACAGTAAAATTCCAACTCAAAGTTTATTACGAACCGTGACAGATAGAGGTGTTCACTGTTTAATAGTGCTTCCTTAAAAAGAAAATGGAAAAATTCAGAGTTTTCGCCAAAACCAAATATATACCTGCCTAGGTGAATTACTTCAATGTTAACAGAAGACGCCTCAAAACGTTTGTATACCTACGCGGACAGAGACGCATGAAAGAAATTTATTTATATTAAGTTTCATTAGAAGTTTAATCTTATAATTTTATATATTGAATTTCATTATCGTGTAAAGTTTTATGTAGGCCAAACAGAACGGGCGATCTCCAAAAGGACATCAAAACATTTTTGAGCATGTAAACTTGGCCATCCTGATAAATTGGCAATTGCGGAGCTTTCAACTGACCCGGGCCATTACTTTGGATTGGTTCCTGAAGTCCTGGGAGGAACAAAAACCCGTAAAGTAGGCCTAGCTACGGAGGCAATTGAAATTTACAACAATCCCATTAATATCAAAGAGGCGACGGGGGCTCAAGAGTTTTTGGTGTCCGGTAATTGACGGCTACACCAAAACTAAACGCAGAAAACCATTTTAAATAATGTAATACCAGCTCCTACATACTTAATCACACACTACACCACAATCTTCGGTAACACATCCAATTTTTAAATTGTTAAAAAACAGTTTATCAATTAACAAATGCTAGTGTATAATTATTATTACTACGCGTGATAGCTGTTTTGCCTTCTGAAAGTATTTTCAAACAGCTCGACAAAGCCTTCGGGAGGAGAAACAGTTGACACGCGTAATAATAACTACACAGATGAACTTATATGTAAATAAATTGTTTTTTATCAATTGAATAATAATATTATTGATTTTATAAAATAAAACCTTTTTTAAATGCCTGAAAGAGTCTATGAAAATTAGCACCTTTTGTTGCGATAATTATAAGAATGAAGGACTAAAACGTTGGGCTACAACTGGAGACGTTGAAGAGTTTAATAAACATGTTAACGAGACTTGTCAATCAATAGCAAACTGGCTGTTATCACAAAATCTGTCGCAAACAAAACTGAACTTCTAAAATTTTGTCCAGTACAAGCTACACCTATAAACATAAATGTTAACTTTAATAACAGTCATATCGAACCTTCTCAAACTTGTTCACTGCTGGGAATACAACTAGATGCAAATATAAACTGAAAAGAATATGCATCTAAAGTTGTACCAAAAATCAGTAGCTTTTCTTTGTTCTAGGCACCTTTAAAAATATCTTAAACATCGAGTCAGTAATCACCGCATACTATAGATACGTATACTCAATGATAAAATACGGATTAGTTTTTTGGGGAAACTCAGTAAACGCCAAAGATGTTTTTATCATCCAAAAGAGGTGCCTACGAAAAATTATAAACTCTGATCACCTGGATTCATGTATATCAATTTAAAAAAAATCTAAAACTTCTGACAGTGACGGACATATATATAATACAGTTGTGCCTTTTAGTTAGATCATCTCCAGAAAAGTTCCCACAAAAAACCTCAAATCACAAACACGCTACAAGGTTAACATAAAACTTATTAATCTCAAAAGTAAACATAACTATATTTCAAAAAGGACCACACTACATGGCCATTTAAGTATACAAAAACGTTCAACGTAGCATCAAACAAATAACCGACATACTCAAATTTAAATCATCACTAAAAACATTTATTTTAAACAAATGTCACTACACTTTAAATGAATACCTCACATAAATTAAATACCCATAATGTGTAATTGTTGGGTTTTGTAAAATAATGTGTATTTGTTTGTTGGGTTAGCTGGAAGAAATATGATGTACCTATAAGCTATACCCTTTGTACTATGTATTTTTGTGTAATAAAAGTTTTTGAATTTGAACTGGATTTTAAAAAAAAACTAAAGTGAAAGGTAAAGGGAATCATATGAATCTTTTTTCAAATATTCTTAAATTTCTGAATATACATTTTTATTTACCATCGCGGAGTTTTGTAAATGTGACCTCTCACTGCATGGCAAAAGAGCCCTCTGCCACGCACGTTGTATGACGTTCCTTTTTTTATTTTTGAATAGACAACAACCACCGTTGTTTTATCCTTTTTTATGGCATTCCACAGTTAGGGTCTGTTTTTCAGTACACTCGGGAATGTTACAATTCGTAATGGGTTATATAGGTTATGTAGGAAACCTATCCGATAGCAATTTGACGAACGAAGCCAAACTTAAAAAGCAACTGAAATACCTGCCCCACAAGCGTCCACCATGATACTCCGTCCTCCGTGCTCATGGTAATAATAATTGTTTTAATAGTTCATTAGAACGGCCGCATTTAAATAAACTTCCAGGATTGTGTCTACATACCGGAGGCAAACTATTTTTTTTAAGTTTAGGTACCTTATCCGTTTATGAACAGTTGTTAATATAAATAATTGCAGTTCGTAACTCTGCGGGGTAAAGTAAAGGACGTTTAAAATGGTACTAATAACAACATGGTGATTGCAAAGTGCATTATTACAAAAGTTGTAAAAAGTTATAGGTCTTACATTTGTTACGGTCTTACGGTTGTTTGTCAGTTGTTAATAATTAAGTGAGTAATTAAAATACGTGCTATAATGACAACAGTCACGAACAAATCATAAATTCATTTTGTTGACCATTTATGTTGTTCAATTTTTATTGCAAAAACTTTTCTTTAACTTAAGAAGAAGACAATACTAACAAATCTAAACGAAAGATGAAACAGAATCTTTGTCTTACCGGGACAACGTCTTTATCCTCTCGACCATTCCGAGACACGAAGTTTCAAAATAATTATTTAAAACTTTGAGATCATTCAAAAAATATAGCAGCCAAAATTAAGGGGAAAAATAGTAAAGTATTAAAGTGATTTGTTTTTGGGGTATTATGCAGTGTTGCGCTCCTTCTTTGGCCAACGTTTCGGACAGCATTGCAGTGTCCATCATCAGGGCAGATGTGTAATAAAGGGCAGATGCAAACGTTGGCTAAAGAAGGAGGTAGCGCGACACGGCATAATACCCCAAAAACAAATCACTGTAATGAAAAATTAGTTGTAAGATAATATTATTAATTCTGATATTGAAACATGAGATTAACAAATATGACGTTTAATAATTAGATCCTAATGGTCGAGTGGGACGCTGTCCCGGTAATGGGTGTGTATTGGGTGCGATTTCCAGTTGAGACCGTTATCTTTATATTTTCTGTGTCTTGTTCTGTTTCGTGTTTCATTTAGATTAGTTAGTTTTATCTTAATCTTCGGTGATATTTATGTTATTATTTACTAGGTAATCCTGTTAAACTGGTTTTTATGTTAGCTTCACACAGGAGGCCCTAGGGAAAAAATATCCCTCACGGCCTATGTCCTCTTTGGGAATGCTGTTTGGAGGGTCTTATTAAGGAAAGAAAAGAAAGGTTCTAGGAAGGAAAAATGTATGAGGGATTAGTCCAGGAGTGACGGACATACAAATCCATTCCTCCCTCTGTGGTGCAAGGCAATGAGTAGAGAGAGTCCTGCTGGAGAGATCAAAAGGTCTATTTCAACAAGTCTCTCCCGATCCAGCCCGCCACGCAATAGGTGCGCAAACGCATGCGAAGCCAATACCCTTTGAATTGTTTGAATCTTGGTTTAATGTCCGATTTTTCACATGCAAAGACCGAATTATAAAAACATTTATTTAATCTTTATTTAAAGCATTTTTGAGTTATTGCATTGCCTAAAAATAAAGAATCTTATTTTGATTATCATTAGCATTAATTGCAATTTGCAGTCTGAAATGAAATTAATAATTTAATTTAGACGTTGCTGGAGTGTCTATTTATGAAACATTTTGCTGTTCATACATAATTTTTCACGTTTTCATCTACTCTGGAATTATTTCAATAATTTGCATGCCATTTGCAGTAAGTTATTTACGATAATGATAATCATATTAGTCTACCAATTCCTTACTTAAATTTAATAAGTTAATTAAGATGGTTGTATTGGAAGACGAATGTCGTAATCGTTTTTCATCATTGTCCTTGCTTAAGATTTTATATAAGTCCCATTTGCAAAAAACTGAATGTCACCCTATCTGTCTTTCTTATCTACTTGTTTCTTCTTGGATTAATAAGTAGTTATGATTCAAATATTGTTACAATATACTGTCAAATTACCCATCTGTAACTCATCAAATGCATAATATTTTCTTTCTTTTTGAAATAATTTGTGTTTGTATGTAGTATTACTTTATGTTTGTGATTACTCTATGTTTACTTCACTCAAATGTAAATTGTTAACCTCGATAGAGGCTTAGTCCTAGTGAGGTAGATTTTTATAAGAAAAAACGTAATTTTTGTATGGTGAGATGCAATAAATTATGTATTTCTGGCTGAGGCTGAAATGTCAATTAACGTGAAACAAACCTAAAAGATAAAAACATAAATTTGATTTCGTTTTATGCTCATACCGCGAAACATGAAGGAGAAAAACAATTAATATTTTCAAAATGATTACATTTAATGAAAAAAAAAACTACGTTTTTACATTGTAATACTTCTTTTTTCAATTTATCGACCTAGTTACGCCATCTCTTGGGCCGGCTACATTAAAAGATTTTTTTTATTCACTGAGGATTGAACCTTCCTCCCCAAGAACTGAAGTCGAACAAGCTAACTACGCCAATTCGCAATTGTGTAGGACTCATATTTATTTCGTATTTTAACCGCCGTAATGTCATCTAATTTCAGAGAAATAGAATGCATTGAAATCAAAAACGATACCGTCTCCACACAAAACAAGTTATGACTACGAACTATAATTATTTTTACATCGACATATAAAAAACATGCATTTATTGTTCCTTATCTATAATATGTAATTTTACATAAAAAATACACTTTATTTAATATTAAAGTACATAACTTATAGTGCTGGTGAATAAACAATATTTTATATTATATCGCCTTTTTTTCTATTTTAGGTGCAGTAAGAATAACACTACCGACTAGTTTTCTAGTGTTATTTTTTCTCACAATTATAATACCTAAAATGAGTGCTGAAATAAAGCAAAAAAAACACGTATTTTCAGATAATTTTATTTTGTTGCATGAGAATAAAACTGATTTTATAGCATTTTAAAAGTAACGCAACAATGAATATTTACGTGTTTCTCGAATAATGTTTGGCGGTTGATTTTCAATTAGTTTCCTGTGGGTAATTATTTGTACTGTCGATTTTTTAAATCATAATTCAGGTCGATGAGCTATTTATTGTGTGTTTTCCCAAGCGAGTTTGTTGTTTTTTTTTATCTAGAATAACGCATAATATTA
Organism: Hesperophylax magnus; assembly: GCA_026573805.1. Taxonomy (NCBI): domain Eukaryota; kingdom Metazoa; phylum Arthropoda; class Insecta; order Trichoptera; family Limnephilidae; genus Hesperophylax; species Hesperophylax magnus. The sequence continues at coordinate 28,898,635 of JAIUSX010000046.1, forward strand.
AGAATATGAAAACAACAATAACTATATTTGTATTTTTCAAATGAATGGATTTCTAGAACAACTATTTCTTTTTAACTTATTTTGATAGTTATACCCATCAATGTAATATATCATTGAAGAAGAAAATAATACTAATAAATCTAAACATGAAACAGAACAAGACACAGAAAAATAAAAATATAACGTCACAACTAGGAATCGAACCCAGGATTTATTGTCTTGTCTTTAAATGTGAAAAATTAGTTGTAAGATGATATTGATAATTCTTAATTTGAAATATGAGACCGACAAATATGACGTTTAATAAATAGGTCCCAATGGTCAAGTTGGTTAAGACGCCTGTCCCGGTAAGACTAGAGATCCTGGGCTCGTTTCATAGTTGTTACCGTTATCTTTTTATTTTTCTGTGTCTCGTTCTGTTTCATATTATAATGATATAATGGATATCTTTTCTGCATTATTATAATTTTAAATGCCTACACGATTTTCAGAAACTCGTGATAGGTGCAATCGGGAAACTGGTGAATCAATCATCAAATTATCAAATGATTTTGTGTTATTTTATTTTATATGAGCTTTCGTTTTCGAGTAAATCTAGTCTGAAGTTAGAGTTTTTATGGGCATTTGTGTCTTTTCCTTATTTTTACTCCGTAAGTATTCGCCTTTTATTTTACATAATAAAGGTGAACGTTTAAGACGGTTATCAGAAGAACACGAAAGGTACGATTGAATTTGCATTATTCATTATTTGCTTGCATTATTCATTTCGCATCTTCGATCAAAATATTACATTCCAAATACCTGCATAATTCTAAACAAGTATATTTAAAAGTAATTTAAAACAGGCTGCTGTTCCAGGGAAACCCTGCATTTATCATTTTGTTAGTAAAATTTAATTTGAATATCTTTAACAAGCGATAAACTAATGAATACCTTTAAATGATTTATATCGTCTGTCTTTAACAAGCGATAAACTAATGAATACCTTTAAATGATTTATATCGTCTGTCTTTAACAAGCGATAAACTAATGAATACTTTTAAATGGTTTATATCGATTGTCTTTAACAAGCAATAAACTAATGAATAACTTTAAGCGGTCAACATTGAATGTCTCTAACAAGCGATAAACTAGTGAATACCTGAAAGTGGTTTACATGGAATGTCTTTATCAAGCGATAAACTAATGAATACCATTAAATGATTCATACCGATTGTCTTTAACAAGCGATAAACTAATGAATAACTTTAAGCGGTCTACATAGAATGTCTCTAACAAGCGATAAACTAGTGAATACCTGAAAGTGCTTTACACAATGTCTTTAAGCGATAAACTAATGAATACCTTTAAACGGTTTACATGGAATGTCTTTAACAAGTGATAAACTAGTAAATACCTGTAAGTGGTTTACATGGAATGTCTTTAACAAGCAATAAACTAATGAATGCCTTTAAATGGTGTACATGGAATGTCTTTAACAAGCAATAAACTAGTAAATACCTGTAATTATTGTCTTTAAGTAGCGATAAACTAATGAATACCTTTAAATGTTTTTTTTTTGTTTGTCGGCAACCCGGGCGTTTATTAAAATAACATTATCATATAAGTACAAACAAGTAAGTAACCCGCCTTACTAGAAGATTTCTGTTCTGACGCGGGTACATGGAATGTCTTTAACAAGCGATAAACTAATGAATACCTTTAAGTGGTTTACATGGAATGTCTTTAACAAGCGATAAACTAGTAAATACCTGTAAGTGTTTTATATGGAATGTATTTAACAAGCGATAAACTATTGAATACCTTTAAATGTTTTTTTTTGTTTGCCAGCAACCCGGGCGTTTATTAAAATAACATTATCATATACAAACAAGTAAGTAACCCGCCTCACTAGAAGATTTCTGTTCTGAGGCGGGAATGTCTTTAACAAGCTATAAACTAATGAATACCTTTAAGTGGTTTACATGGAATGTCTTTAACAAGCGGTAAACTAAACCTTTAAGTGGTTTAACTAACTGCATAGAGGATGATACCTTCAATATTGCCCTAGTGAAATACCGCCATTCAAGAAGGATATGGGAAGGAGGAAGGTGGGGAAGTACCTGGCTATTCAGATCTCGTCAGCAAACACGGCCAAAGCCATCTCAAGCTACTGAAAAAAATTCTGTATGGTTCTTTCAAAAATAAACACAAATTCACGGTTTGTCGAGTAGTGCCAAAATAATTGTTATAATTTGAAACTTATCCGTATTTTCTCCCTATACTGAGGTATTATGACCTTCGTTCAAATTACTTGCAATTTTTTATTAATCGCTTAGATTTATGCAAAAATTGATATTGCCGAGAACTAATTAATTAAATACTCACTGCAGGATACGGCAATATACGTAGGTAGATAACAGCAATAATACATCACGGGATATTATAATTGTCGGCATTTAAAATGGACTGAGGTGATTGAAAAGAGAATATCAATTGATCATGCTATTATTATATCGAAATAAATACTACGAGAGAAGAAGAGAAGCCTTTACCAAGTGATAATTTAGGGTTGTTTTGAATCCTGCTGGTTTCTTGGTTTTTAGGTGTACACCTTTTACAATCACCATAAATGTTATATTTTCACAACATGAACTCTGTTAGCATTCGACATACGATATTGAACTTGGGGATGATATTTAAACTATTAAATGGACTTTTATCGAGTTTATTGATACGAGCTGCGAAATAACAGGTACTCTCAATCAATCATAAAACAAATGTAATATGGGTCATATTTTTCAATTATTGTTTTTTTCAAAGTAAAATTAATATAGGGATGTGGAATAATCACAAAACTGTTATATAAACATGTCCTAATACAATCCTTATGAATGTACATTTTAAAAGCTTATTTTTTGTATAAATTGATAACGTGTTCAAATTTTTAAGGGGAATTTGTTTTCTTCTACCTCCATTTCCTCTAGCAATTCGTCAAATAATGAATAATAAATAAATATTATAGGAATAGTAAAGCTCTACAAAGTATTTACAAAAAGATCATTGCCTCTCAAAAGACAATCTGAAATTTATATTTCGAATGAATACCGTTAGTAAACCTGAAAAAAATTACGACAACTGTCAAAAATTTTAAGGAAAGACATACTAATTTCAAACAAAATAGAAATATTAATTAATAAAATAATTTTGGAACATACTTTATCGCTTGTCGGAATCGTACCGAAAATCAGTTCAAAATTTGAAAATCAAATCCCAGTTCATTGAACGCTCTATTAACGCACTGGGGCAAGCAAAAGTCCGGCGCCATATTTTCGCGTTCAGCACATCACGTTGTTCGTAATATTGCTTATGATAAGGCGTCAGCACTTTTTCGGCCATAGAATTCTTTTTTAGCACCACTCTAAAAAAAAAATGAAACTACAAATTTAATAATTTCACTAAAAAATATTAACGTTTTAAATTAGTTACTGCATTCTTTGGGAAGCGCTAGCACCCAAAAGGAATCTAGTTCCAAAGGTCAAATCAATCAAATAATTCTATTGATTTTTAGTTGTAATATGATATCGATTCTTACCATTGGGAAAGTGAGTGAATGGAACAGTGTAACTATTTAGCTGATTATATAATTTATATTGTTGTTATTTCCAGGCGAGTGTGCCCCCCCAAGATGGTGGTGTTCGATATGAAGACCTCTCGCGCCATCAGATCCGTCACCTTCCCCGAGGAGCTGCTACGTCCCTTCAGTCTCTTCACCAACATGGTTATCGATGAAACCACCGCCAGGGGATGCGACGATGTCTTCATCTACATCACTGATACCGCTGCACCAGGTAAGCTGATACATAAGATATATATTCTAGGCGAGTAACCCTTCTGCCTCTTCACCAACCTTGTCATTGATGAAACCACCGCCAGGGGATGAGACGATGTCTTCATCTACATCACTGATACCGCTGCACCAGGTAAGCTGATACATAATATATATATTCTAGGCGAGTAACCCTTCTGCCTCTTCACCAACCTTGTCATTGATGAAACCACCGCCAGGGGATGAGACGATGTCTTCATCTACATCGCTGATACGGCTGTACCGGGAGTTATATTTGGAGAATATATTTCAGACAAATGACCCTTCAGCCTCTTCACCAACCTGGTCACCAACGAACTGCCGAGGGAAGCGATGATATCTTCATCTACATCACTGATACGGCTGCACCAGGAGTTTGTGTAATATGATTTGTGGACATTATTAATACGAGTAGATGCTGATTTAACTTCCTTTAACTTAAGCATACATTTCAATTTGCCACTGTTGGGAAAACTCGATTCTTCGATTTGTATTACAATATTACAAGTGAAGCTGACGGAGGGAAAACGGATTTCTTCAATACTTACCATTGCCGTCACGCTCATGGTATATAGTATTCTAATAATTTTTTAATTACATTTTAGCCCTGATCGTGTACGACGGAGCCGCCGACTATGCCTGGAGGGTGACCCACGCCGCCATGTATCCCGACCCCGACTTCTCCTCCTACAAGATTGGAGAGGATATGTTTGAGCTCATGGATGGGGTGGTGGGACTCGCCTTCTCTCCCGCCCTCAGGCAGGTGTACTTCCACCCCCTGGCTACAGACAGGTAAGAAATATGAATGTTTGTAAATTAAATTATCGAGGAACGAGTATCTCACGTAGGGTTTCCGCTAATGTGCCTACATTCAGTTTTTTGTTGTTGTTGTTGAGGACTGGGAAAATATGGTTTAGCTCCAATGCTCAACTACTTCCAATGACCAACAATTTTCCATACCAAGCAAAGCAAGGATTATGGCTTCATTTCGAGTTAGGCTGTGGACTACAAATCCGGAGGTTGCGGGTTCAATTCAATAAAACTACGCTTGAATGAAATTGTGTTGCTTCACAGATAATCAAATAAAAAGAATACGTAGTATATTTACGACACGTTCCGGAGTGGAAAATACTCAGCAACGCCCTGGTAAAAGATTACAATTCAGAATTTAAACTTTGCTTGAAATTTAGCCGTGTTTGGTGACCAGATCTAAATAGCCAGATACTGTTTCAACTCCATCCTCCCAATCTCCTCCATCCACCCCTTAACTTTTGCCTCATAACCTTTCGAAAATTATTAGGGCTTAAAAATATATATTCATATCGGTTAATAAACGCTGATTCTGAATGAAGTTTAATTACAAATTATTATTCGTAGAATTTCTAAATCTTCATTTAAAAACGAATAAAACACTTGGTTTGGCACGACTGAGTATTCTGATTCTGATAAGTTCTGAAATCACAACCAGTCTACGTGAGTAATAAATCAATGGTCTGCAATGTGTTTTTATTTCGCAGTGATGCAGGTTCTTATAGACCAGTAAATTATTTATCAGGTGCGGTATTGGATGTATTTTTGCACTTTGGTTCAATACAATAACATAAGTGACGAGATTCTAACATTTTGCCTAGTGTTATTCAATGTTAAAAGCGGGTCTTAAGAATAAAAAACTTCTCCACCCCCAATACAAAATAAAGCGCTAGTTAAATGAGAAACTTAGGCTTTATAAGAATGGTGACGTCACACGTCACGTCCATAGTTTTGTGCGATTTTGGGAAACCCGAAAAATTTAAACTATATAATGAGTATTATTTTTTACTATTAGAAATAACAATAACAATGAAAATTGTATTTATGTTAGAAGGTTATTACTGACAAAACATATATAAAAGGGTAATGGAGTTCTTTATTGTGGATGCCTTAGTCTCACTGGCTCCAGACGGTTAGGAACAGTTGGGACTCTCGCTGTACTCACATCTACTATAGTTCATTAAGCTTACATCGGTTTCGTTATTTACTCATCTCCTTTTTCTGGTTATTCTTCGTACTTGATATTATATTTTGATAATAATTGTATTAATGTATACCGTTTATTTTTTAGAACCTTCAGCGTATCCACCGACGTACTTAGGTCTGGACCTCCTGCGGAAGGCGAAGAGCTGTCCGTGACCCTCGTGGGCCGCAAGTCCTCTCAGGGACTGGGAATCGCCGTCAACCCCCAAACAGACACTCTTTACTACAGTCCTCTCTCGGAGACTGCAATCGCTTCGTGGAACCCTAGAACTAACCAGCATGAGTAAGACTTTATTCTTATTGTAATTCATAAACTACCCTCATAGAATTTCTATCCTTTTCGTGTTTTTATCTCTGGCATAATGACCAATATATTTCGTGTTTTCATCTCTAGTATATTGACCAATATATTTCGTAATTTCATCTCTGGCATATTGAAAAATATATTTCGTGTTTCGTCTCTGGCATATTGACCAATATATCTCGTGTTTTCATCTCTAGCATATTGAAAAATATATTTCGTGTTCATCTCTGGCATATTGACCAATATATCTCGTGTTTTCATCTCTAGCATATTGAAAAATATATTTTGTGTTTTCATCTCTAGCATATTGAAAAATATATTTCGTGTTTTCATCTCTGGCATATTGACCAATATGTTTCGTGTTTTCATCTCTAGCATATTGAAAAATATATTTCGTGTTTTCATCTCTAACATATTGACCAATATATTTCGTAATTTCATCTCTGGCATATTGAACAGTATATTTCGTGTCTTCATCTCTGGCATATTGACCAATATATTTCGTGTTTTCATCTCTAGCATATATAAAAATATATTTCGTGTTTTCTCTAGCATATTGGCCAATATATTTCGTAATTTCATCTCTGGCATATTGAACAATATGTTTCTTGTTTTCATCTCTGGCATATTGACCAATATATTTCGTGTTTTCATCTCTAGCATATTGAAAAATATATTTCGTGTTTTCATCTCTAACATATTGACCAATATATTTCGTAATTTCATCTCTGGCATATTGAACAGTATATTTCGTGTCTTCATCTCTGGCATATTGACCAATATATTTCGTAATTTCATCTCTGGCATATTGAACAGTATATTTCGTGTTGTCATCTCTGGCATATTGACCAGTATATTTCTTAAAGACGCTGTCAGAAGATTGGAGATATCGTTTGTAATTTTTCTTAGCAATAAAATCCAAATAAATAGAATATTTCTGATCGCATCCGAAAACTAAAAACTATTTTTAAATAGTGATAAAAAAGGCTATCAAATTTTAATATAATAAAATATATTATTTTAGAAATATTAAATTTTTAATGCAAACATACAAATAAGTTTTAAAAACGGCACACATTACGTTTTCCGTCTGAACACAGAACCAAAATTATAAAAGTATTTATTTTATTAGACAATTTTTTTTTTTAATTATTTTGACATCATTTTTTAACCGTTTCATACGAATATATTTTATTAAAATTCATAAAATTTACGCAAACAAATAATTCGTCTTAATATTTTAAAGCACAACTTGCAAAACGAGTATTTTCATAAAATTATTAAATTAACGCCATCTATATCCGCTTAGTTTCCCTTAAGGCGCTTGTTACGCAAATAAGAAATATATGAGATGAGATGTGGTCTGAAAATAGTAATTTGCTTACTTGTTAAATAAATATTTATTGTGTTTTTTTTTCAGGATTCTTGACGTTGACTCCGAGAAGTTGCAGTTTGTCGCTGACGTGAGGTGGTTTGACCATGACCCAGAAGCCGTGTGGGTTCTTAGCAGCAGATTCCAGAAGTTCTTCCTGCGCACCGTCAGCTCGGCCGACATCAACATCCGGGTGCTACGTATGACCCCACAACCCGATCACAGACCCTCCAGGTTCTACAGGAGTGCCAACCTGACAGACTACAACTATTAAATAAAAAATTATCATTGCTGAAAATTAATTCTGTAAGATCTTAAACAAAATTCATATTTTAAAAACACAAGAACGGACCAAAAACTAACATGGTATTTAACTCGATACTTACCATTCTGGTTTCTACTATCGTCATTTAGAAAATATTAATTTTGTTGTCAAAAAAAAATACGGCTGTAATCACATTTCATTTCATTTTTATGTAAATTAATGCAACTTAAAATATACCATTTTCGACAGCAAATAATATGTTAGTGCAAAGGCCTTTGTGACGTCACACCGGCCAACGTTTGTAGGGGCAGTCCGGGTCCCGGTCACAGCTGTCTTAGCAGTTAATAAGTTTTACAAACGTCATAGCCATATGCCAATTAATAAATTAATTAAAAAATATATGTTTTTAATGCAACGATTAGAACGTGAAAAATAATTTCATTCTCACTTTCTATAAAGATTCTCTAATACGCCGATGAAGGGAAGACGCTATACGAGGACGAGGGCCGAATACTGCTCGGGCTAAAATCTTTAGTCGTAATAATATTCTTACCATATTTTTTAGACTGGCACTACTTTGTTCCAAACCTCATAAACAAGGTCATTTTCACATTTCGCGTTTTGATGCTAACCTTGCGTTTCTTCATATGACATTTGAAATGTCATATGAAGAAGCCAGTCTGTTTTGAATTGCGTCGACATCCGATTATGCGTTCCGTACTTGCTTTGCTTAATAGATATTTCCTTTTAAAATATTCCTCTGATAGTGCTGCAAATTGGTCTTACTGCTTTTTTTATATTTACATTCCGCAACCGAACGATATTTGTCAAATTAACCAAAAAGTCTGCCATCTCCCCACAATACGTTCCATTCCTGGGGGTTGGGCGATTTAAAAATCTGTCAACTACTAATAATTCCGGTGTACGTATATCGCATTCGCGTGATTATGAGTAACGTTTTCCACTAACCCGTTCTTATCGCCCCGTATTATTTTTACCTTTTACAATGTCAATAAAATCCTGACGTCTATGCTTATGCTGATTCATATACTTTAAATTATGCATCCATGTGACGTTTTCAGTCAATTCAACTTCTCATATTTATAAATAAAGCCTTTCTAACTATCAAATTAATATTAGGGGCAAATTAATATCTCTGGGGTATTCATAATATTTTTTTCCATATTAGCAAGTACTTGATTTATTTGTTATTCTGCTTAAAAACGGGATTGCAGGCCTCAAGAATGTATTACTAAGTTTCCTGATAAGCTTTTAGTAAATTACGAATATACTATAATGATGTCGGAACACTTGTTCATGAAAATCCGAATATTTTTGCATTACAACTAAAATTCTTTGTATCGTCATGAGATATTATTAATTTTCGGCAAATCGACAGTTTAAATTTATTTCAGTTTGTACATAAGTATTATATGTAGCCAAAATACAACCAATTATGGATTTCCTCCTTGTGACTTTACCTCTACTGAGACAGCATAATAAGGAGCAAGTAAATTAAATTTGTAAGAAAGGAATATGAAATCAAAAATTTATACAAAACAAAAGATTATATAAAACGAAAAATTTACGAAAAAAAAACATTTATCAATACATTTATGTATAGCCATGAAGAGAGGTTGTAGATATAAATCAAATCATAATAGGAAAAAAAACAATAGAGACATAACATTATTCACAAACCATCAGAGAAATATTATTTTATGGATCTCTTGTATTTTGTAATTTTGCAACTGAAAATATCCACCTTGGATAATACGCTATTTTAATTATTTCATAGTCTGTTCAGGCAAGAATTCTGCTTAGGGTTCGTTTTGCACTGATCCACCCTAAACAGGACAGAAGAGCGTGTTGAACGCGCAGGTACATTGAATTGAATCTTATTAAAATGTTACTAAAATTATTTTTTACTAATTAGGTCTGTTTATATATCGTAAGGGCAACATTCGGTTTTTCTGCGTGTACCTATGACAAACACTTAACTTACATAAAAATTTGTACACGAGAAGAAATGAATTAAAAATGTGAACTTAATTCTAGGATAAAATAGTCAATTTTGTAAGTTGTTTTTAATATTGTTTTAGTGAGTGTTTTGGTCATATTCGGTTTTATGTACTTTTTTACTTTTGGAGTTAGAAGTCTACTTGAAAAGTAGGCTTTCCGTTTCTTTTTTACTTCATTGTAAAAATGTAAAAAATCGTCATCAAAACTTTTTATTTAGTTCCTTTTACCCGCCTTGCTTTAGTGTTAAAACTCTTTGCAACAATTTTCATAATTGCATAATAATTCATGATCTATTTGTGTAAGCAGTATGTTTAGCTTGTATTCTTTTTCAATTCTATAAATGCTGCCACTGAGAAATTATCCAAGTAAACGTATAATTTTTCATGTTTAAACTGGCTTAGTTCCATAACCACATTTTAAAATTTATTTACTGAAAGATGAAACTAGTTTAATGTTAATGAAGTCAGGTCCGGATCTGAGCCAAATGGCGCCTTTATTAGGTATTATCAGCGCCTTTGAGCCTCGGGTCTTTGGCGCCTTCGCAAGTCGACGCCTGGAGCGGATTGCTAAAATTGCGCCTGAACAGGCCCGGTCCTGAGTATAGCTTCAGAAGCCATATGAAACATAGTTTAGGGATAGTAATTATTATGTCTGATAAGATTATTTTGGGAAGGGAATATAATTTATTTCATTCTTGTTTATCAGGTGGCTGGTTATCGTATATGTATTATGATAAATCCTATGAACAGAATTCTTTTTTATTAATGTCACTCATTTAATCATATCAAATAACATGTGTACAGTGTCATTCTTTATTGTTATAAACACAAAATCCATCAATTCTTTCCACAGTCGAACTTTCAAGTAAAAGAATGCATCTAAAAAACGACCCTATTGCATTCTGAAATTGTCAAATGCATACAAATGATTGGAAAACTGTCTTATCTCCTGATTGCCAATACCGATTAGATCGATGACGCTAGTGTCTCTTGAGCACCTTGCATTAAAATACCAGAAAACAACACAGTACGTCCACAGATAGTTGAATTTATTATGTGGTTTTCCAGCACTTTTCTGCATTTTCCGATCAGAATTTTTCACCCGCATAATTATTACTCAGTATTTATTTTATCGTCAGTCGAAATCAATACAATTAAGAAATTGCCACTGGGAGAAATACCTTAATTAAATTGCACCTAATAAACCCACATAATGCTAAAATACATAGAAATGATGGAGAAATTAATTTTTAAATTTCATCAAAACACAAACAGTTATACGTTTTATAGAATACTTTTAATCGAACGAATGCAATGGTTAAATGTTATTATCACTTTTCATATTATTCATAAACGAAAATCATGTTTTAACTTTACGATCAGAATAATTTACTAAGCTACATATATTTAGACTTAATATTTAATTCTTTATGTATACTAAATTGTGATTAAACTATAAAACATTTTATAAAATAATGTTGTAAAAATAAAATAAAAAAGTGTAAATTGTAAAAAAAGCATTGTAAATTAACATGACTGTAATTTAATAATTTTTCTATTACTTGTTCAAATTGCTTAGTAAAACAATTAGTTAGAATCATCGTTCATAATATTTTTATGAGAATTTTTTTTGGTCTTTACTGTAAATATTAAATCTTCGTCATCTTGATTTTTCAGCGTGTTCATATATTTTTTTACTTTTGTATTTTGTGAATAAACATTTATTTATATTCTATATAATGGTTTTTATTTGCATCTTCATTTACCTCACGAAGACTTGTTTGTGTCATCTTTGGATGTTTGTTGATGCAAGTTATTTTTATTATTTACTACCTCTACCCCTTCACGGATTGCTGTGGCTCAGTCTGTCTGTGCAGCAAGAGAAACAATATTTCGTGTTGCTTTTACGTCCAACAGATGGCGCTGTTTTTCAAAAAGCATGTTTTTACCTGTCACAGGTATATAAAAACAGATGCCTATTCGAATGCAACGTTGTGTCAATATTTCAAAGCAATCGGTGAAGAACTTTCGGCGATTTAAGATTTTGAACAAACGAACATTTACATTTTTATTTATATGTATATATAGATTTAGTGTGTGGTGAGCAAATTAAAAGATTGTAGTTTTGACTTGAGATATCACAATACGCATTGAATTGACAAATAAATAATTTTTAATCGATTGTTATGCTTCCACTACTGGAAATTATTTTCCCATAACTAAACCACCAAAGGTATTCAAAAAGTCCTAACAACTGACGAGTCTACGAGCGTACATCCTGTTTGCTGATATTTCAATGAACTCCATAAAAAAACAGGTAGGTTAATTACGAATAAAAAAATCATCATTTTAAAACATCTTCTTTTGATAATATTACATCACGTTTATTATAACCCCATAGTATGACGCTGAAAAAAATCTATCGAGGATCATCGGGATTCCCCTGTTTTTATATTGCGTCACGTTTATGAAGATTCATTTGTACTCTTACTTCAGATGACCATAAAAGATCAAACCAAACGATAACGTTTACCAATAAGATTATTCGAGATATCGCCTTGATAAGGTCTAACAGAGGCTCGCATAGACTCCGAACTAGCGATGAGTCGTTCATAGCGCTAGCTTTTTTTTGATGAGCCCTGTAAACCGTACCACGGCTCAATTGAACGGTTATCCTTTTTTTATCAGGAAATATTTTATAAAAATAGCCCCATTCAAATTATCCTACTATTAATTGTTATTACATATTCGGATATATGAATGGTGTCTACTATTGTACCGGGGGAGCCGTACTGGAGAAGTTGTACCAAGGGAACCGTACCGGGGGAGCCTTACCGGGGGAGCAGTACTCTTCACTGTCTGACTCTTAGCCGTACTAAAATATGAAGTTGCTGCCGTGGATCTCGCTCTTAATAAAATGAGACATTACCCATCGCTACTCTGAACCCAGAGGTCAAACAGTCTATTAAATACAGGCGATGAACAAATAAAATGCGCTAATTTGTTTAGGGATTTTACATGCAAAATTAAACAAGTTGAAAAATATATTATTTGCACTTCATTTCACAGTAAAAGAAACACCAAACCGCATTGCCTAGATAAGATACCAACAATTATAAATAATAATCAACCACGCCTTCCATCTGTCTTCCCCTGAATAATAAGTCGGTTAGAAAATATTGCATTTATTGCTCCTCGTCATGTGACCAAGATATTGGAGATGCAATCTATCAATTTGTATTTTGTGCATTTTCTGTATTTTTAGCAATTTGATGAAGAACTTTTACGATAGTCACTCCACATTTTTGTGGAGTGACAATTGCTTCTCACTCCACACTTCTGGCACTGAGGAAAATTATTTCCTTCCGGGCCTATTTCACCTTTCGGTATGTTGTGTGAAGGCTCGTTTTAAGAAAATAGGGAGAGGAATCCTGGGAAGGAAAAGATTATAAGGGGTGGTTAAAAAACCATGGGTCGGCGTCTCCAAGAATGACAAATGAATTCATCCCTCCCGCTGCAGTGCAAGGCGTTGGGTCGATTCGAGGCGTTCGACTGGAGAGGTCTCCCACAACCAGCCTCTCCCTATTCGGCCCGCCAAGCAGCTGGTGGATAGACGCATCCGCCAACATGACCTGAACAAATCTCACCCAATGAACCTCGATACCCCTGTTAAGTTGCCAAACTTATTCCAATGAACCGTTATCGGGCGGCGGTACCCATACAAGCCTCCCAAATTAAGAACTAATACTGCTAAGCGTTGACACGTTTATCCGCATATGTAGGCAGGGATAAGAGAATCAAGGTGAGAATAAAAATAAGAATTATTCCTATTGACATAAGTTCCTATATTCTTCCACCTTTATCTTCCTCCCGAGGAACTCAAATTGTTGATATAGAAAATTTCTCACAATTTTGTACAGCAGGATCCACGCAAGGAATGGCAGCATTTGGATACAACATGAAATAAAATATAATTGCAATTCTTCGGTTGAATATTTCACACACCTTGGAATGAAATTTCGCTGATGATTTAAGTTTTTTTCAATTTATACCGTAATCAATTACAGCACAAACAAATCGTGACAATGTTGATACCTATCCGTTACATCCAATATTATTTTGTACTAGCTGACGTGTACCCGGCGTCGCTCGGGATTATGAATGGTTTGGAGTAAAGTTTAGAAGTTGTAATTTCTAATAAATAATAGTATTTGTTTCATTTTATCGTTCATCGGGCGTCCTCGACTACTTTTATCGTTCACGTCAACGTCAGACGTTCTCCCTTCACCCCTCTCGTCGTTTATCAGATATGTCACATCTTACCACACATAAGTATTTGATTCATGTCTTCCCTCGCGTCTCTGACTTTTTCTACCAATCCTTATTTGAAAGAACTTTAGGAAACAACGTTATTACTATAAAAAAACTACATTACATCGACTTTTATTCGATTAAGTATCTCATTCCTGTACCAAACCAATATCTAAACACTCCTAGCACTAATAAGAATAAATTTTCAGCGAAATCAGATGAATAGTAGAGGAACGCGTACGGGACGAACAAATAAACATTCATTTTTTAAATGTATGTATAGATTATCCAATATTATTGTTACACGGAAATCCCCAAGTTTTGATGTTAGAAACAAACTAGCCAAAATGTATTGACTTGATTTTAGCATTGTAATATTATCGGCTGTGATAGATCGCTGGAGAGGCAGCGGTATTATTCAATTGACCATTGATATAGCGACATTGCAATAATGCTAAACTTATCAAACTTAAGGCTCCGTAGTAAGTGTTCAAATATGGCTTGTAAGATATGTAAATACGAATGTTAGAGGGAGCGCACTAACATTATAAAATGATAATAATTAAAAATTGTGAAAATATTTAATAAAACACGACTCGTTTGAAATAGAGCAAAAATGCTTTAGTTGCATTTAAAATCAAATACCCTGTGAATTTTTTCACACCTATAATATATTAAATAATAGAACGAAACGTATTTTTAAATATTTTTTCACACCTATAATATATTAAATAATAGAACGAAACGTATTTTTAAATATTTTTTCACACCTATAATATATTAAATAATAGAACGAAACGTATTTTTAAATATTTGTTCACGCCTATAATATATTAAATAATAGAACGAAACGAATTTTTAAATATTTTTTCACACCATATATTTTCATATATTAAATAATAGAATGAAACGAATTTTTAAATATTTTTCACACCTATAATATATTAAATAATAGAACGAAACGAATTTTTAAATATTTTTTCACACCTATAATATATTAAATAATAGAACGAAACGTATTTTTAAATATTTTCTGAGCTTAGTTTACGTTTTTTTTGTCTATCGAGAGAAATTTATTATATTCAATTTTTTTTTTGTTTGGAACTTAAATACTTGTGTTAAAGAGAATTATGTTATAAATCGGTAGAAATTGTGAATTTGGGGGCTAAGAGATGTTAACAATGACTAATGATACTGGTAGATATGAAGAAAAAATATTATTATGTAACTACCACGACATGTTCATATAAGAAGGATACATATATATTAATCTCGCATACCTACCATATGAACAGAGAGAGAATCCTCAATATGTAATATAGTAATATTGTCTGTCGGAACGCTCATCAACGACATCAAAAACCAAAAATCTTTTACATGACAACAATCTCTCCTTCCTCAATAAATGTGCTAGTTCTATTCTCTAGGAGAAGCCTTTTTCCACCTTGCAGAATTAGTTTTGCTTCCTTAGGTAACCCCCGATTATTCGTAGCAAAAAATGACCATCATGAAATTCTTTTAACGCGTGTAACCCGTGGAGATATACTCGTAGCTTGAATCGTAACCATTCATCGCCTTCTAATGTTACGCTGTAAACTGTCTCTGAGTAAGACTGCGATCGAGATTTTCCATTCCATAAAGAAATCATGAATAATCACTCAAAATTCTGAATCAATTGTAAAACTAACATATCAAATAATATGAAAAGGTTGTGCAACTACCCATCGTTCGAAGTTATAGAGCCTCTCTTTCCACATTTTCATTAGTCACTTTAAAAACTTGTGAATCCCTCTATTTTTTAAAACATTTTCCAATTCCTACAATATAAAAAGAGTTATGGATATGACATGTATTCATGACAGACTATGGATATTGATAATAGGTTGTCCCGCGATGCCATCAATATTATTGTAAAAGCTTAAACTAAATAATTTTTATAGCTGTTTTTGACATTTGACTTGTTCAGTCTTTGGCAATTTCAGGCATGGAAAGATTAACAATCGAACAATGTATTAAAGTTATTGAAGCCTATTACGAAAATGGGCGTTCAAACAAAAATCTCATCATCTCTCAAAACAGCGAAAATTTGACGCCTTTGGACTCCTTCCTTTGGGATTATCTCAATAGTTAGGTCTATGCCAATAAGCAAACAACAATTCAGCATCTGAAGGATGAGAAAAAGCCATTGTTACCGTAGGATTAAGTGGCAACAAATGGAAGTAAGGATGGGTTTATTATCTAGAAATAAAAAAAATATTTAAGAATACTAAAAATGTATTACCAAAAAAAAGACATAATAAAAAAGAAATTAATTAGCATTCTACTATATAAACTGTCTGGCAAAGGGCTTGCATAGGTAAAATGAAGGTGTGATACCAGTTTGTTTGCATCAAGAGTTTGTTTGTTGTATATTCCGGTTCTTCACAGGAACTCCAGTTTATAATGTATCCAAAAAATAATCTTGTACTCCAATGCAAACAACCTCACGCTGCTAGTCTTCAAAAGAGTCCCTCTTTACCAATGAGGATCGGCAGATGCCCTCCGATTCCATCAATTCAATGGTCAAAGCTCCATGTGCAAAGCTGATGCTCACAAAAATTGGCGAATATGTAATATGTAATACCTAGATACTAGAAGTAGGAAGTGGATTTTATTGATGTTGTATGGAAGATAGACTGGTGACAGGCAGTCGCATGCTCGGAGCTCAGATTGGAGATAGTCATATGTAATACCTAGATACTAGAAGTGTGAAGTGGATTTTATTGATGTTGTATGGAAGATAGACTGGTGACAGGCAGTCGCATGCTCGGAGCTCAGATTGGAGATAGTCATATGTAATACCTAGATACTAGAAGTGTGAAGTGGATTTTATTGATGTTGTATTGAAGATAGACTGGTGACAGGCAGTCGCATGCTCGGAGCTCAGATTGGAGATAGTCATATGTAATACCTAGATACTAGAAGTGTGAAGTGGATTTTATTGATGTTGTATGGAAGATAGACTGGTGACAGGCAGTCGCATGCTCGAAGCTCAGATTGGAGATAGTCATATGTTATACCTAGATACTAGAAGTGTGAAGTGGATTTTATTGATGTTGTATGGAAGATAGACTGGTGATAGGCAGTCGCATGCTCGGAGCGCAGATTGGAGATAGTCATATGTAATACCTAGATACTAGAAGTAGGAAGTGGATTTTATTGTAAATAAGAATAAGTATTGTAATAAATAAATGCATAATATGTATACTCTGACGCGACTGATCCATTAGTTATATTCATGGAATTAAGTGGATATAATAATATGGTACCTCACGATTTTTGCAACAAAATCATCACTTCTTTTAGATTAGGTGCACAATGTTGCAATACCTTAATTTAGATCACAACTGCATGAAATTTCTTGTACTATCGGATACAAAGTATCAGTTTGTAAAAATTACAGACGATAAAATAATAAATAAAAACTGTATTTTCCAGTGCGTTGCGTGAAACATCAGTCATAACAAGAGTGTGAAAATGAATTGTGTTAACAGTTGTATAGTGTTCCGCTGCGGATACTTTTTAATAATTTAATATTGAAAAACCTCTGTTTGGATTGGTAAATGCGGCAGTAAGTATGTGTAACAACCACAAAAATTATATTTTTAAAAATACCATGGTAAGACACACGTCCGGTTTGCACTAACCTCTATAATGTCAATTTCCTCGTGGACCACAAATGGCATTCTAAATATTCTTGAAGACCGCAAGTAACCTTGGCACCCATTATTTCGTTGCATTTTCTTTTCTTAGATTTTTACCGCATCTCCTAAAAACCGGAGATAATATCACTAGTATAGCAGGTTTGCATAAAATTGTATATTGGGATACCGCAGACCATCCCTTTTTCAACACTGCAAAAGAATTACGGTCGTGCAGTCATACTTATAAAGGTTCCCTAATACGCCACAAACAGGACATTTAAAATACATTCTTGTGTGTAGTGTAAAATAAATTTACATACAAATTTAAATGTCCCTAGACTAATGTGTCTACAGCAATCACATTTGCACATTCACTGAAGGAAACACAACAATATCAGTATTTTTTTAGACTAAGCTTAAAATTACAAAATTACAAGACATAATTATTTTTAAAATATGTTTAAATTAGGTATGTAATAAAAAATATCAAACCATCAAAAATCAACAAACAATATTTGTTTTTTTTTTATGTACAGAAATCGTGGAGATATCTCTTGAAACAATTTATATTATTTACGAAAATATCTATGCAAGCATGTGTTTTAGCAATATCGTTGTATGATCGAGACATTCTGGACATAGGATTAAAATAACCAGTGTTATTGGTAAAAATTTCGGTCCAAAATATGTTAAGGTTTGTAGTGAATTTGGGCCTGGCGTTTAACTTGATTTAATGGACTATGTTACCATCTACTTGATTATTTACAATTTTGTAAAGCATTAAGAGCTCATTTATGTTTCGTCTTTTAACTAGACTCTCTAATTTGAAACATATAAGTCTTTGTTCGTAATTGTCTAGTAGATGGTAGATACCTGATCGATAAGACAAAATCCGTGTAAATTTTCTTTGGACAGATTCAAGTCTAGATACCTGTGTGATATAATGTGGAGTCCAGACTGTTGACCCATACTCAAGAACACTGCGGATTAACGAATTGAATAGAATTATTAGGCTTTTAGAATTCTTGAACAGTTTAGTTGGTCTTATAATAAAACCAAGTAATTTATTTACAATGTATTCAATGTGTTGGTTGAACGTTAGTTTGTTGTCGAATATAATTCCTAAATCTTTAATCGATTCAACTGTTTCCAGATTGTGACCACATGTGCTATATGAATATAAGGTTTTGTTGGTGTTCGTAGTGAAATTTACAACTTTGCACTTAGCTAACACACCAAGCAGATAAAGTGGTATAGAAGACCGTTTATTGCTCGAGTTAAAATCGTTACTCATGCCATAATTTTTCAGACTGGCATCACTTTGGCCCAAACCTAAAAAACACTGCCATTTTTTCATTTCGCGTTTTGTTGGTAGCTTCACTTTCTTCAGATGTCATTAATTACGATATTTTAATGTCATTGAACCGGACTGTCCCGCATTTTCTATGGTTAATCGATATTCCGATTTAAAATAACCTTCCGATAGTGCTGTAAATGGATATTACTGCTTTTTTACATTTTGATTACGCGAAAAATCCATATTTGTCAAACTTCGTATTTATTTATTCATTTATTTATACTGGGTTTTACAGATGATCACACTTACGTGAGAACAATCCACTTATAAAAACTCAGTTATTGTACAATTCCAAAAATCTACAATTAAATAAAGATACAAAAAATTAAATACAGATACATACAATTAAATACAGATACATACAATTAGAAAACAAAAACATCAAAAAATAAAAATAAAATACACAATCATATATAAGCTCGCTCAAGTAACACATTACATTATACATTATTACAAGTGGTAAGAGGCATAAGAAATACGAGAGGTATGCATAGAGAGAAAATTGACACAATGAATTAGCTAATATTTTTTAATAGCGCCAGAACTTTTTTTCTGAATCCGTACAAATTATCGACGAAAATATCTATTTCAGCACACTCTATCTTGTTATATAGTCGACACATCTGGGTCAGAGGGCTAAAGTAGGCGATATTATTTATAAATGTATTCAGGTGAAAAGAATTATGGCGTCTTAAACAATGCGAATTGGGGACATTTATTTTAATATTGCTAAGACATAATGTAGTATCAAGTTGACAGTGAATAATTTTATGTAAACATATGAGATCAGTCAATTGCCTTCTAGTTTTAAGTGTATCAATCTTGAAGTAATCACGACGTACGTCATATGATCTTAGATGGTCATGTAATCCACATTTGAAGGATAACATTCTTAGCATTTTTTTTTTTGAATGGATTCTACAATATTTTCATATTTGCAGTAATGTGGATTCCAAATTGAGCTTCCGTATTCAAGTTTACTTCTAATTAAGGCATTGTAAAGAGTTAGAATTGATTGAGGATCTTGGAAAGGTTTACATATTCTATGAATAAATCCCATCATTTTTAATGATTTGCACTTAATGTCATTAATGTGTACATCAAATATGAATTTAGAATCAAGAGTGATTCCTAGATCTCTTATTGAAGATACTTTTTTGAGAATAATATTATTAATAACATAGGAAAAATCCTTTATAATTCTATTTCTAGTGAAGTTTAAAATGTAACATTTTTCAACATTTAAGTGCATATCATTGACAGTACACCAGTTATTAAGTGTGTCGAGGTCGTTTTGAAGCAGTTGATGATCGGAAACAGACTTGATTTTACGAAAAATTTTAAGATCATCGGCGAAAAAAGCATAATCACAATTTAATTTCGAGCCAAGGTCATTTATGAATATAAGAAAAAGCAGGGGGCCAAGATTTGAACCCTGTGGTACACCGGAAGTTACAATTATAGGGGATGATTTGTATCCATTAATAAGAACTAATTGAGTTCTGTTATACAAATATGATTTCACCCAGCGAAGTAGATCTCCATGTATTCCTATTTGTTCAAGTTTTTTTAATAAGATGGAGTGATTAACTTTATCAAAAGCTTTTTGGAAATCAGTATAAATTGCATCTACTTGTAATCTTTCATTAAAAGAATTACATACATAATTACAAAATTCCAAAAGATTTGAGTTAATAGATCTTTGAGGAACAAACCCATGTTGCCTAGTGCAGAGAAGGGGCTTAAAATGCGAAAAAATATTTTTATATATCAGAGATTCAAAAACCTTAGCAAAACAGGATAATATACTGATTGGTCTATAATTTTTTACTAAAGATTGGTCTCCCGATTTTAATACTGGTACCACATGTGCTTTTTTCCACAGATCAGGAAAAGTTCCCGTGGTTAGGGATGCATTAAAAATTATAAAAAGCGGTAAACATAAAGAGTCTGCAAAGCAACTGACAAAGAAAGGAGGAATATTATCTGGGCCTGGACCCTTGTTGGAATCTATTTTACTCAAAAAACATTTTATTTCATCTGCACCAATATGTATTTTACCCAAATTGCTTTGATTGTGTTCAGTTATGTTTGGCATTGAACCATTAGTGGATGATTCCGAATTGGTATAAACAGATGAAAAATATTTAGAAAATATGTTTGCTATCTGTTCACCGTCATTTGCGGAAATATCGTCAAGATGCATTACTTTAGGAATACAATTGGTTTTTCGTAATGATTTTGAGTATGACCAGAACACCTTTATGTTACCTTGCAGACCACAGACAGAGTTGATGTATGATTTATAACATTCGCTTTGTATTTTTTTTGTAACTTTCCTTAAATAAGAAAATTCTCTATAATCTGACTCGTTACCATGTTTTTTTACCTTAAGTCTAATGTTGTTTTTTTTCTTAAGAAGAGCAATCAATTGCTGATTAAACCAGACAGGATATTGATTTTTTGTTTTAGTAATATATTTTTTAAAGTGTTTGTCAATTATTTCCCATAATTTTTCATAGAACAAGATCACCATACTATTCACATTTTCATTTTTAAAAAGAGTTATCCAATTAACAGATAATAGATCCTGTCGACATTCATGAAAGTTTCCCTTCCTGAAGTTATATTTTGAGTCACTTCTATTGATTTCTTAAAATTGATCTTTATTTTGTTTCACCATTATTTCAAATGAAGGGTGATATTGATCCAATTTGGTTAAGCCAGGTGCTATATGTATATCTATGTTAACTTTATCAGAGAAAACAAGATCCAATAAATTTTCATTTGTATTTAGTACATTATTGAATTGATACAAGTTGCAAATTGATGAAAGGTTGACAAGACTGTGTGCTTTCATGCTTTTATAATTAGAAGGTGAAAGTACATTATTTTTAAATGAATTGTCAGGTAACCATTTTATTTCGGGCAAATTGAAATCACCAATAATAATAAACTGTGAATTGGAAATTGAATACTTTAAATACAGATCTTGTAATTTTTCAATCTGATTACAATAATTGTCTACAGTTACACTAGGAGGAATATAGAGGATGCAAATAAAGATGAGCGAGTTGGAACGAGACTTAATTACAAGCCACAAATCTTCATTGTCACTCTCCCATTCCGTTTTTCTGGACACAAGAAGTTTTTTAGAAACGGCGGCTAGAACTCCGCCACCTTCTTTAGACGCAGATTTGGTTGACTCACGATCTCTCCTAAATACTATATATCTGTCATCAAACAGTTCTTCACTAAACACTGTTGAGTTCAGCCATGTTTCAGAAAAACAAATAATGTCATAATTATTGATTAAAATTTCATTGCGCACACTTACGGTCTTTGTTCGAATACCCCTCACGTTTTGATATAATATATTTAATGCATCAACAGCAACTGCCTCGCCATCTTTTTCCGTATGATTAAACGCCATAGTCGATGGTAGAGAGATCCTTCAATAAAGCCGCTTTGTACGCCGGGCAGTCCTTATCTCCAGTGGGGTGGGCCCGGGAAGCTGCAGGCTTTCCGAAACGTGCGCATGTAGCGCAACTGGGTGCTGCAGCAGCAGCGGGGCAGGCCTCGCGCGCGTGTCCTTCTACACCACAGTGAGAGCATCTCTTTGTATCTTTGCAGTACTTGTGAGAATGTCCAACCATTTGACAGTTCAGACACACTGTAAGTCCTTCAAAGTCACGCACACCGCAAACGGTCCAGTCCACGAATACACGACCTTGTTGCACCAATGCATGACGAATGTTAGCGGGCACCGAGTACACTCTGTGGCAAGACGGTCCGGTTCGAGCTCCAGCCATATGACTAAGTTTGCACTTGGATGCACACTCTTTAAAGTTGTCACCTTCAGAGATTCCAGAGAGGGCATTCTCTAAAAATTTCTCATCCGATAGTTCACGGGGCACGTTAAAAAATATTAACCTTGGCTGCCTCCTAACTGGAAGACGGGCACTCAGCAAGTCAGAGCTGGATATAACAGGATCATTTAAAAGCCTTTCTTGTTCCTGGCTGCTGGCAGTGTGGATAATGACTCCTTTGTTTTTTTATGTTTTTTACTCCCGTTATCCTCACTCCTAATTGCGACGGCTTAACGATGTCCTTAATATTTTTTTAGTCCCATCGCTATCATCGACCCCCGGTAGTTTGGGAAAAAAACATACAGATGGTCTTGGTTTCCCTATTTTGATACTGGTACGAGTGAGTGGTGGAGGCACTGGGAGTTTTTTCTTTGTAACTTCAGCAAATGAAAGGCTAGCCTCTGTTGCATCAGCCACACGGCGCATTACTGGACCCAGATCTGACTCAAGCTGTTGAATTTTTTCCAGCAGCTGTTTTGTATAATTTTCGGCCATTGTTTTCTCGGCCTGCAAGACCTTGATATTAGCTAGGGCCGAATTAAGGTCTCCTCTAAGCTCTTCCTTCTCCAGCAGAAGTTGGGCAACGGAACCGAGAACATTTGTCACGTTTCTCGATACTTTGAGCTGCTGCTCTTTAGACACTTTGGATGGCTTTTCAGCCAATGCGTCCTGTAAGGCTTTTAGGGCAATTTGAGTCCCGGATAATATTTTATGTCCTGATACATGACTCAGGTCAGGGTTATTTTCGGCTTCAATCTCATCAGCGTCGGAGTCCGATTCTTCAGACTGGGAGGTGTAAGGGGAAGCAATTATAGGGTTTTTAACAGAGTTCTTTTTTTTCCCCATAATTTTTAAACATATGCATCAACGGCAAAGGTTAAACGAAGTATTTTTTTTAAATAAAATAATTATTTTCGATTTGTTAGAATGCAGAAGTTATTTATAGTTTCAAAACACTATGACAACCAATTGGAGCCCAGAAAAGTGAGCTCATAATCAAAGGCAACCAATTGGAGCCCAGAACAGTGAGCTCATAATCAAAGGCAGCCAATGAACGCACTTGTTGTTGTAAATATCACTTGGTAGGTACTTCTGTTAGTGAAACAATTATTATAGATGATTAGTTTATAACTTTAAAAATGTGCTTAAAAGCAAATGATTTAAGAGATAACACTTCCACAAGTTGAACTTTCGTTGTTTTTCACGATAGATAGTTTTTTACTTTCGGCGGATTAGTTAAACTTGTGTTTTTCTTAGTATAAATAACAGCTTGACAGAACACGACAGGTACTTTACGTACGTTTTTATTATAGCCGGCGCTATCCTGACGCTATACTAAATGACCATCCGATTTAACTCTTACAGCTTCTAATACTGCCGGTATACGCATCCGCAGCGATTATGAGTAAAGTTTTCCACTCTCATACAATATGTATACCGCGATTATGAGTAATGATATGACTGTGAGACACACTCTCGCTCCTCCGTGATATTCCATGATAAATTTAATGACAATGGGTTAGTTAATATATCATTTTCACTTCCTCGTTTTAAGTATTGAGTGTTTGGCGTAGTCTCGTAACAAATAATAGATCGGTACTATATTTCCATACAATTGCTATTCACGCGTGTACCGAGAAACGTTCATTGTTGTAACTTTATAATCTCAATTAACCGACTGCGTGCTAATAGAACATCGTAAATCTAAGGAACAAGTCGTTGACAGGTACAAATCATAGAATAAAGAATTATTCTTTTATTCTATGGGTACAATCACCTAAGTAATGAACATCATTTCATTACAGAACCTTTTTTATTATTATTTATTATAGTTAAAGAAATATAAATGTATCAGATATGATTTGATGTTTTTTCGGCCAAAAGTATTACAGTGAATTATTTTTGGGGTATTATATAGTGTTGCGCTACCTCATCTTCAAGTCACCGTTTCGGACACAATTGCATTTTGAGGCTATCGGGAAGGGGATTGTAAATGTGTATCCTCTCATGACCTATGCTTCTCTTACCACTTTGTCTTTACTGCTGGGTTGTATAGTGCTTATGTATTGTTTACTCCGTTTTATAAATGTTGTATTGGTGAGTTTAAGTCCATTTTGTATTTTGTAGATTAAAAGGCATGTTATATTCGAACTATTTTAATATAACTATGAAGCTCATACACCTATAAATAGACTAGATCATTTTGGGAATATTGTAGACATGTTTAAAGATTCCTCAACTACGAATGGGTGTTCCCACCGACCTAATAAGAAGCTTCGAACGAATTATTTGAAATAACATCGCGAGGGGCAAAAACAAATATCTTGTAAATAGTTTTGAACAATCAATAATGAACAATAAAACTAAATAAGATGATACATGGGTCTGCAGATGTAAGTACAGTGCAGTTCTGTAGAAGCTAAATGTCACATATTTCTTTGTATCTATTATTTTAATACAGTGTACAATTATGTATTACTGTTTTGCTAAAGCAGTAAAATTTTTCGCTATTCTCTTTGATGAGAAAAAAATTCAACGCGTGTTGCTTTTTCGACCAACAGGTGGCACTCGTTCAATGGGGCATTTTCGTTTGGGTATCTGGGTTATAATTGAAGAGTTTTCGTAGGGGTATATGGGTTATAATTGAAGAGTTTTTGTAGGGGTATCTGGATAATAACTGAAGAGTTTTCGTAGGGGTATATGGGTTATAATTGAAGAGTTTTCGTAGGGGTATCTGGATAATAACTGAAGAGTTTTCGTAGGGGTATATGGGTTATAATTGAAGAATTTTCGTAGGGGTATCTGGATAATAACTGAAGAGTTTTCGTAGGGGTATATGGGTTATAATTGAAGAGTTTTCGTAGGGGTATCTGGATAATAACTGAAGAGTTTTCGTAGGGATATATGGGTTATAATTGAAGAGTTTTCGTAAGCGTATCCGGGTTATAATTGAAGAGAGTTCTTATTTTTCTGTATTATTTGTAAATCGTATATTTCTATTAGATAATTCAGGTTGTCGAGGTAGAGAAATGGCTTTGAATTTGCGAAATTAAGTTTCTGATGTTAGTTTGTAAAAAAAGACGTTTTTTACTTTATGAGACAAAATTTTGATTTAATTTAGAACTTGTTACATGTCCAAGATCTCTTGACAAACCGGCCAATCTTATCGTCAACTGGCAACACAAAACAACTGTCCAGTTGTGTTAGGACTTTAGGTGTTAGGTATTAGTAGCGCTTTGGCAATTCGGCTCCCGGAGCGGACTGTTCCAATGGCGCTCGCCCTGCAACTGGCGTTGGAACAACTATCAACATTACGGATACATATCACGAAAAAAAAATTATTCAATTAAATAATATCATTTTTGTGGTGAGGTTTTGTTTTTTCAATCCAGCGGAATTCACTATTCAATTCAACAATTTCAAGTTATCAGCGCTAGCCAAAGAGTTTTTTTTTGTATAAAAAAATACCAAAAAGGTTTTGACAATAATCCCGCTAGATAATATGTAATATCATTTGAGGAATAATATGACTTGCTAAAATTGTCTGCATGAACTACTCAAGGTCCATGGTTCAGATTTAATAATATAGTTTATATCCCGGTGATTTAAATGTAAGACCATTATAACTTCACACGTCTCAAGTAATGGATTTAGTGACGTTTGGTGACCAGATCTCAAAAGCCAGGTTTCAGCCAACCAACCTCTTCCCCATTTCCTTCCCTTCTCCTTTCCATTCAGATTCACAAGATAATAATTGGAGATGACATAGCCCCACTAGCTTCGGACAGATGGGGTCAGATAGAATCTTGTGCTAGATTCAAAGATTTTTAATTTCTTTTGGTATTGCAGGCTGTGATTGAATATTTACTGCTTTTTACATACATCTATTTGAACTTAACTTTTGTTTTCGGTAATGAATGAATGCAACTCTTGGGAGCGGAAATTGTCATCCCGACATCCGATTGAGCTGAAACTCGGCAGATAGACTCGTCGTCGATTTTGGTGGCAATCGAATGATATTACATCAGTTAATCTATGGTCCTACCCAATCGGCATTTAGCGAGGTAAGTTATGTTGTAATCTCTACTTCTTAGGCAGGAAGGTTCAATCCTCAGTCATACCATAGATTTTGGTGGCAATCGAATGATATTACATCAGTTAATCTATGGTCCTACCCAATCGGCATTTAGCGAGGTAAGTTATGTTGTAATCTCTACTTCTTAGGCAGGAAGGTTCAATTCTCAGTCATACCATAGATTTTGGTGGCAATCGAATGATATTACATCAGTTAATCTATGGTCCTACCCAATCGGCATTTAGCGAGGTAAGTTATGTTGTAATCTCTACTTCTTAGGCAGGAAGGTTCAATTCTCAGTCATACCATAGATTTTGGTGGCAATCGAATGATATTACATCAGTTAATCTATGGTCCTACCCAATCGGCATTTAGCGAGGTAAGTTATGTTGTAATCTCTACTTCTTAGGCAGGAAGGTTCAATCCTCAGTCATACCATATTTTTTTAAAGTTTTAAAAGACATTTTATAATAAATATGTTTAAGTAAAAAAAATTGTCATTTATGGGTTGTTTTTACTGTTGATAGATTTTAATAATAAACGATTGTTTTCAAGCGATTATTTTATTTCCCTGGCGTCGGGTAAAGGAGCGACGAGGAAAATATTTTAAATTTACAATTTCAAAATACATATTTTTTGGTTAGACTAGTGTAGCTGCATTAAAATCAAGATTTCTCTTGGTATTGGTGTGGTTTTAACGAGTATCTAGGCATGTGGTTAACAAACTAATTAAAAAAACTTCACATATTGCAAATACAATTGAAACCCGCTAACTTGCACGATTCTTAGAAAAGATTACTTGTGACTTGCAATCCAACTAAAATTATTTTTTCTCATTTCACTGGAATTCCCAATGATGTGCCTCGAATGACCTCCTGGAAAGTACAAAATAATAATAAAAATTAAGTACAAACTGGAATCCGTTATAATTATAAACTTCAGTTAGGGTCGATAACACCAATACCGTTCAGTTATCCTTAATCACCTAATGGTAATGAGTTCTACCCAATACCATATAATATTAATAACTTCTTCTAATCTTCTGATATTTCCCATATATTCTGCTGGCAGCGTGCTACACTAGCGCCTCCTAGCGGCTGGACTAATGCACCTTGGTTTTCTTTCATTCTATTAATTTAATTTTGATTTCAATTTGATTTACGGGAATACTTACTCCATACAGCATCCAGGGGTGCCGTCACCCCGGGAACTACTCATTCGATAACCAATACCTCTGCCATAAGTCACTCCAAGTGGTTCACGGTGTGAGGTTTGACTGGGTCTTGGTGGCGGATGCGTATGATCACTAACTGCGTGGCGGGCCAGATCGGGAAATACTAGTTGAGGGAGATCTGTTGACCTCTCCAACAGGTCTTTCTCCGAACATCGCCTTGCACCGCAGTGGGAGTGATGAATTCATGCGTTTGTCACTCCTGGATACACTGACCCCCAGATTCCTTAATCTCGTACGTTTCTCTTCTCAGAACTTCTTTTCCTCAACACAGTTGACCATTGTCACATGAGAATGGGTCGCTTCTACTACTCGTTCTTGTTTCCTCCTTCCAACAACAAGGGTCTCTTTAATACCCTCCATACAGCATCCACAAAGTTGACATAGCCCCTGAGAATTACTTTCCTCCGGTCCTCCTGTGTGGTGGAGTTAATGTTAAAAATAACCAACTGAATTTTCTGTTAATTTTTTTTACTTTATCTTATTAAATTATAGAAAATGAAAAAAAATAATTTACCTACGGACGACCTTACTGCTTTTTGTAACGAAATACTTTTAGAGAAATTTTCGTTAATTTCTTATTTTTTGTGGATTTCACTTTTATGTAATCAAGAACCTTTTACTTGCTAGGATTTAACGAGCTCATATTAAATTTCACCAAACTAACTGGTCATCGTTTTATTGGCATCCTGATAAACGACTTAGCGTGTTTTTGTTGTTTGTAATTATTATTTCCGTAAAGTGTACACACATAACCCACTTTATATGACATTATTATATGTTGTACATCAATATTGATCGAAATACAAAGTAGAAAGCGTATAATACCACCAGTGCTTGATACAAAATAAATTCAATTTACCGCCATTAAAAGTAAGTATGCTACACTAGCCCTTCTGGCGGCCAGCTTTGTTGATATTGCCAATATTTTGCTGGAGTTGGACGTATTATTAATATCATAGGGTATCTCACTGGGATTGCTCTCTAGCATGATAAAAGATTTTTATTATTTGAAAAAAAATATAAAGCATGATGACCTCCTTGGCAGATTGGTAATCTTTTTGAGCCCGAACCAAGAGGTCACATATAAAACTCTAAGTCGGGTCAATAAAATAATAATGATTATTTTATTCAAACGAATATATTTTTATGTGTAATATACACGGTGTGCGGAAACTCGTAGTACAAGCGGGGCACTTGAGAATCTAAATCACATTTGAAGTCGATTTTGTGGTATATATTTTTTTATTTGAGCTTTCGTTTCAGAGCAAATCGAGTTCGAACATGGATTTTTTATTTTTTATTCTATTTATTAATTAACGCCCTTTTTCGGGGCTTTTACATAAGAATATTAAGAAATATAAATCATTTATTGTACATAACTGAATAGTTTCATTAACAACATTTTATATTTGTTTAAAGATGTCCACTGACCGAGTTAGGGAATCTTTATAAGTAAGATTGTGTAGATGTGGAGCATTCCTGTACCTTTATGTAATTTACGTTATCGTGAGCGTTATGACTTTGTCTCTGTGGAAATTTAGACAAGGCCCTAATAACAATACTTTTAAGTAAACCATATTAGTTTCTTATCAACCTAGTTTAATTGCCTAGGATTTAGTTTTAAGTACCAAATACAGGTTTTTTTCAATACAGTGTCGCATTCAATGTTGATTCTCCATTTGGTATGACATAAACGTACAGACCACTTATTTGCTAATTTTTTAATTTATCTGTGATAAAATAGTCAACAGTTTTTTTAAATTATTTATGTCATATTCATTTATTTAAAGGTTCCAACTGTTTTTAAAATTATCTATTAAAAATAACATTGTTGACCAGGGAACTTTACTGGCGGAGAAATTAAGATTAAACTAATTTGAATAATGTTACAACCGACACGTTTCTTAAATTATTTTTGCGAATTTACATAAATATCCCATAAGAGTCTGAACTGCCCCGTGACAGTAAGACTCAATTATATTGTGAGGCTGAAGGGGGAGAGGAAGAATTGAGATGGTAAAAGGTTTGTAAGTACCTGGCTATTCAGGTCTGATCACTAAACACGGTTAATATAATTTTAGCCAAACTCATTGCACGTCATTTATTTATTAACGCATTTTTAGGGGCTTTTACATATAAATAGAAAAAAATATAAATTAATACAGTACATAACTAAGCTGCCTTAGTAACAATCTTTTGTGTTTGTCAGGTGATAAATTAAAGATGTCCATGGACTCGGTATAATTGTTTCCCTCCATTAGTATTCTGGGCAAAGAGGAATACATGTGGTAGTTAGTCCCAGAATTTCTGCACTGAAATTAATCCTAACTTCTAGTATTACGTTATTTTTAGTTAATATTTGAATAAAATCAGTCGCTGGGGGTTAATATCTGCAGTTTACTGTTAATTGAAAGCGTAGACATAAAAAAATTACAACCGATTTTTAAAAGAAAATTTTATGAACCTTTGTGAATTTTTTTATATGAAACGACAAAAAAGTGAGGTCGTAGTAATGCTTCTAATAAATTCTTCTTATTTGATGTATTATTTTATTCGTAATCAATAATAACATATTTGTTGAAAAGGCATTTCACAAAATAAAAAAATAAAAATTTAAAACTGTCCAAAGAAGCCAAGCTAGCAGTCCACAATGGAGTGCTGGTACCTACCCTGATGTACGGAAATGAATGGAACTGGCAGAGAAAGGATGAAAGTAGGCTGATTGCTGTAGAAATGCGATCCCTGAGGCGTATACGTAGTAAAACCATGTATGATCGTGTGAGAAATGTGGAGATTCGCAAAGAGTGCAAGGCTGATGTAAGCGTAATGAGTAAGATCAAGCAAGGGACGCTTAGATGGTTTGGGCATGTAGAGCGAATGAGCGAAGAAAGGAGTGTAAGGATATACGATGATGTACAGTGTATGAATACACGATGCAAATTTGAATGATGACGAAAACATGGCACGACCAAGTGAATCAGATACTTGAGTCGGGCCATGTCAAGAGTCAGAATAATAGAAGAGTAGATATGTATGAGACGATGTATGAATGTGAATGAGGCAAGAAGTGTGTGCCAAGACCGAGTTGTTTGACGGTCCGTCCTCTCTGCCTACCCCTGCGGAGAAACGGCGTGATTGTTATTTAGTTAGTTAGTTTTGACATTTCACATATTTATTTTCAAATAGTTATTGGCTAACCTTACTGCAGATTTTATTTAAAACATACTAGTATGTCTACACCGTTTGATTTTTTGTAATCCTTTTATGTAAAAAAAGTTTTATTATTTTTATTTTCTGATGTATCCAAAATTAGTCCGTTAAAACATTTTATTTTCTTTAATATTTCTCAAATTAAATGTTTATTTTTAGTAGTGAAATTAGAGGGCGTATTTTATCACCTTTTAAAAACAGTTTTTAGTTTTCATATGCGTTCAGAAATATTCCATTTATTTGGA
Source organism: Hesperophylax magnus (assembly GCA_026573805.1). NCBI lineage: Eukaryota > Metazoa > Arthropoda > Insecta > Trichoptera > Limnephilidae > Hesperophylax > Hesperophylax magnus. Next base: position 28,930,441 of record JAIUSX010000046.1, read on the forward strand.
TTTTATTGAGAATTTTTCTGACAGCATTTTTAAGAAATATGACGGTGAATATGCCAGAGGCCTAAAGGGTTAATGCCCAGCACGTCTTTTACATATATTGTACGAACAAAATAATATACCTAATAAGAGTAATGAACTGTGGAAAATTGTGCAAACAATTTTTTTTGTATTTAGTAATGAAAATTATATATATACATACCATATACCATATATATAGTACCATGTATATATAGTTAAAAATAACTGTCAAATAATAGTTAAAAAATAAGTGGACAATTATAGGAAACAGTTTTGGTGCCTAATAAAATGAACGAATTAAAAACATTAATATATCTACATGTAAGTATTCAATATGTAATAAAATGTTATAAAAACACATAGGTAAAACGTAATTTTATTTTTCACTGGATTATTGATAATCTGTGAAAAGACGATAAACGCACCTAAAGGGTTAAATATTGGAAAACATTGAAACATGTTTTAATGGGTAATGGAGCTATCTCGTTGGGTTTTACCACCTTTTCCGCATGTAGCTACACTCATATTGGTATTTGGAATTCAGGTTATTTAAAATTGCAGACGTAGTTTACCGTAGAATAAAAAAAAAAACTTTATTTCTTGTAGTTTGCTTATTAGAGTTAATCAAATAGGGGTTTCTGATGACGTCAAAGAATACTGTGTGACGTCATTTCGACGGTCGCATCTTCGTATCAATGTCAACCGGTAGATAGTTGGTATCGGTTCGCAAATATTGGTGATATTATTAGTACAGGGTGGATAGAATTTAGCAACATTTTTTTATTATACTGTATTACTTTCCATCCTGTATTTATTTCAGTTAAAACGACTGTAGCGATTTTTGGCATATTACGTCAAGTTTGCCAAAACGTTTTGAGCGATTGCTTTCCATAACGCGACATATTTATAGAACCTAAAAATATGGGATACGCTGCGAAAATATGTGAATTCGTTGGCTTTAAACCGCAGTTCGATGTTTCCAAATTAATATTTTTAAGAATCATATTAATTAATTAATATGTTTAATGTTATAATAATTTGTGTCAGAATTAAATAAATATGACCCCAATCGCTCAAGTGGTTAAACCAGAAATTAAAAGCTAATACCAACAAGTGTTAAAAAATCTATAATTAGCTTACTGAACAATAAATCGATAAGATAGAATTTAATTCATTTAGTGGTTAAAAATATTTATATTTTGTTACGTTAACTCCACATGGAAGGTCCGGGTTCCCTCGGGGCCTATGTCATTTTTGGGGATGCTGTGGGAAGGGTATTTTAGAGGAAAAGATGGATTAAACATGGGTCTTGAAGAGATCAATATTGTCGGGGGAGGAAACAAAGAGTCCGGCAAATCGTTCCACAGCCGAACTGTTGAACTCCTGTGAAAATTGTCAAATCATGTACTATTTCCCTAACATACTGATTATTTTTGCATTTTTAAATTTCACGGCACTCTATTAGGATGCATTATTATTCATTCGGGCAATTTAGACTCAAATAAACGAATTACGCACCAGTTAGTCATCACTTAGTAGCTCTATGATTTAAACAATATATTTCGCAATTTTTTAGACCTGAATTGATTTATTTTCAATTTTATTGGCCTCATAAATAATTGCAAATCTTCGTGGCAGAGCCATACGTTTCTTGCCTCTTGGCCTAAACCCATATAAGCAATACAAAAAATCATTGGGTTTGCTCACATGCGGCTCTTAAATATCTTTAATTCTGTATGAATGTTTTTTTCATTATTATCATATCACCCTGAAGGGCGATTCCAGTTCTACTTAAGGATGAAGAATTGTTCTTAACTTTATAAAATTAACGTATTTTTGGGTGACATCCGAGAGAACTGGAGTCGCAGTTCACGAAAAAATTGTTTATTTTAAGGTGACATACAATTCCTTATCTTTAAGCAGAACCTGGATCACTCCTCGGTTTCCTTCATGCCTCTAATCTAAAAAGCTATATTTTGTACATATTTACTTTATTAAGCATACTGATTTCGTATCAGTCTGACTGTCTGAGTGATTGTAACTCTGGTTCAATGAATTCAGATTTGTTTTGAATTTAATTTCTACGAAACATCTACCTATAATGCAGGGATTAATAACTTAAAAAGTGATTCCTGACATTATTTGGGGAAAAAATGTTTTGTAGAAAAAAAAAGGTTTTCAAATTTTTCATTTAACATTTTTTACTTTCAATAGTGTAATGAATCACTGGTTAAAGTAAGTCAAGTACGTCTCTTACCCCCTTGCATAATATTTTAATATAAAACTATTTTAATTGTCATTTTAAAAATTAAACTGATGAACATTGAAAATTTCAAAAATTTAATTTAAATCTCATATTGTTCACGGGTCTCCGATAGCCAATTTAATAAAATAAAAATATATGTAATAAATAAAGAAAAACGTTTATTTCCAATAAAATTTTATCTAAATTAAAATGTTCAGTTTCACCTCCCCCACGCTGTACAAAAGCAAAAATGCAGAGTAGCATCTACCTAGCAAGAGTAACCTCTCGAGCGGGGATGAGCAGAGAGGAGCCAACATGAATTTATGCAATGACGTCACGGTGTTCATTATTAGTGATGATACATAAATAAACACGCGGTCGAGGAAGTCTCAGTTGGTCGTTGGTCCTGAACAAGAAACTCGACCCTGCTATAAAATAGTAGACTTTGTAACAAAACTATTTATTGTTGTTGTGAGTTTTGTCCAATTTACTTAATTTTGTCGTGTGAATTTGTTCGTAGTGTTTTTTTGTGTTTTTATTTGTGTGTGGATTTTTTTTATAACTGTAAGTATTTGAAGTTACACTCTAAAGACGGGACTGAATTTGAACCATCCAATGAATTTCAATGTTAATTTTCAAGTTCTGTTTTTGTTTCATAACACACATTTGAAATAATAACAGAACTTTGAAATTTGATGAATTGTTTAAATTCTGTAAAATAACCCGTCCTTATAAAATCGTATTATTATACGGGTTACGTTTTATTTAGATTTTCTGTATGTGTTAACCGCATTAGAGTGTCAAGTGATTGGAACTAGTCGGTCTATGTCATCCGCTATTTGACGACCTCCGTGGTCAAGGGGAAAGACTTAAGAGAATTTTATTTGATGGTTTTGTGGTATTTCACAATTTATTAATTTAAATATAATATATAGTATACTTACTGCACGTTCCAGAGTGGAAGATACTCTCAGTATCGCCCTGGTGTAAGGCCACCATTCAGAATTGAAGCGGAGCTTGAAAAGGCTTTTAGCCGTGATTGGTGATCAGATCTGATTAGCCAGATACTCCCCCATGTCACTCTTCCCCATCTCCTTCCCTCTCCACTAACTTCAGCCATGCCCCAATTGGCGACGCCATAGTCTCACAGGATCCAGACGATTGGGAGAAGTTGGGACTGTTGTGCGTTTTCCCTTTAATTATGTCAAAACATGGCGCGAAAAAAATAGATAATTATACCCGTTTTTTTAAGAAATAGCTACCAAAACTTATTATTTTTCATTTCCGAAATTTTTATCTAACTGATACAAAGGGATAAAATGTGCATAACAACCGTTTTTACAGAAAGGTAGGGAAGTACCTGGCTGTTCAAATCTGGTCACCAAACACGGTCAAATCCATTTCCCGGATTTGATCCCGCGACATCTGGCGTCAGCCTTACCCCTCGACTACGGAGGCCGTTCGAATTAAGCCCAAATTATGAACCTAAGAACCTGTTTTAGGATCATAGTTTCATATTTGGAATTAAATAAGATAAGAAAAAAAACTTACCTTAAAACTTTCGCTTTAATCGATTTCAATTTTAACGAAATAACTGATAAAATGCATTATTTTCCATTTCCGGAAAATTAAAATTAATACATACTTATGTAACTGCCAAAAGTTTTTTTTAAGTGTATATTAAAGATCCGTAGTGTATATTAAGTGTATATTAAGGATCCGTAGTGTATATTAAGTGTATATTAAGGATCCGTAGTGTATATTAAGTTTATATTAAGGATCCGTAGTGTATATTAAGTGTATATTAAGGATCCGTAGTGTATATTAAGTGTATATTAAGGATCCGTAGTAAGCGTTCAAATATGGTTTGAAAAGGAGATACCTGAATTCGAGTGTTCGAACGGGAGTGCATTATACAGGGTTTTCCAATAAAAGGTGTTATTTTGAATATTAATTATGGAATGAATGATTTTTTATGGCCGGAATAGGATGGTATTGATCTGAACAACGTTTACTTTCAACAAGACGGCGCTACGTGCCACACAAGCAACGAAACGATTGATCTTTTACGGGAAAAGTTGCCGGACCGTGTTATCTCTCGAAGAGGTGATCACAATTGGCCACCTATATCTTGTGGTTTAACACCTTGCGACTTCTTCTTTGGGCCACGTGAAAGAGAAGATCTACGCCAACAGCCCAGCGTCAATTCAAGACCTCAAAGATGGAATTGAGGCTATCGAGGACATAAGGCTGCCACTTTGCGATTTGGTTATGGAAAATTTAATGAAAAGGATATAGTCCTGTAGGCGTGCGTGGTCGTGGTGGTCATTTGACTGATGTTATTTTTCACTATTAACGGCATACCTTCTTCTTTATAATGAAATAAGCATTCGATCATTTATATTAAAAAATGTCATTTTTCTTTGAATATCTAAATAACACCTCTTATTGGAAAACCCTATATTAGAAAAAATGATCATAATTGTAAAAAACGAAAATATTTCATAAAAGAAGACCCGTTTGAAATACATCAAAAATCTCACGACGAATGCTTAAGTTGCATTTACAGATAAACTGTGATTTTTTCATATCTATAATATATTAAATAACAGATTATAACATGTTTTTAATCATTTTCGGAGCTTACTTTGTAATTTTTTTCTACAGTTGGAATTTCATATAATTACCTTTTCGGCATTACATATGTATAGATATTATCTCATGTTATAAATTGGTACAAACTGGAAATGCGGGGGCTTAAGCGTGTTCCCATTTTCTATGCATTTACCGTTTTTGTTAAAACCTACAAAATATATATTGAAACGCAACAAACATGTCTTATTTTGAGGTCAGTACATCTTACACATATTTTGCAAGTATAAAGATAATTTTATGATTTATAATAACGTGAAATTTGGAGAGATATTTAACCTATGTTTTGAGTACCGAGAAAATTAGTGTTTGTACAAAAAATTGCATTATTAAGGTAAAAACAAATCGTTAAAATTGTGATAGTGTAGATAGAACTAGAGATTATTTCCACTCGAGCGATTGATGTCATATATATTAAAGTACATTTTTTTTATTAATATAATTTTTCATAACATTAATATGAAAATATATGAAACTGCTTACAGCTATGACGGCCGGCGTGGTCTAGTGGTATACGCTTTTGACTACAGATCCGAAGGTCGCGGGTTCGAACCCGGCGTGCGCAAATAAATTTTATTTGATTAATTTGTGTTATTTCACAATTAATTAATTTAAATAATATATAGTATATTTGCGGCACGTTCCAGAGTGGAAGATACTCTCAGTATCGCCCTGGTGTAAGACCACCATTCAGAATTGAAACGTTGCTTGAAATGGCTTTAGCCGTGTTTGGTGACCAGATCTGAATAGCCAGGTACTTCCCCACCTTCCTCTTCCCCATCTCCCTCCCCTCCCCAATACCCTCAGCCTCACAACATACCCCAATTGGGGATGCCATAGTCTCACTGGCTCCAGACGGGAGCAGTTGGGACTCTTGTGCGGTATTACTGTAAAAAAAAAAAAAAAAAAAGCTGTTTAAAGCTAATAAATCCACCTAGATTTTACCGTTTATTCCATATTTTTAGTTTCTATAAATTCGGCAGATTATGACAAGCGATCGCTCAAAACGTTATAGCAAACTTTGCGTAATGTGCCAAAAATCGCTCGAGCGATTATAATAATATACGAGTTATAAAATGGCAGTGGCTGGTAACACTGTACGCTATTTTGGCTAATATTTCTTAACCCTACTTCAAGCAAAAGACGGTAGATACGCATTTTAGCGATGATTATTGTTCATGGATACTGTTAAACAACAAACCTTGTAAATAGCTCATCGTAATTTAATAAGTTGACCCTTCAGTTCTCTCGGAGAAGTCGGAGAATTTGTGTTCATTTTCGCTTCTCAATAAAATCAAAATAAATGCGATATTTTCCGAAAGTATCCGAAAATTAAAAACTCTTATTTAAAATAAAAAACATGATTATCAAAATATTAATATTTCGAAATCAAACATCAAAAAGTATTAAAAATTGCTCATCTTACGTTTTAACGTCTAAACACTGAACTAGAAATACTGACAAAAAATAACACAAATTCGATTAAGCAAATTTATTATAAACATAACTGTCACCTCACTTCTTAGTCATTTCATAAAAAAATAATTAGTTAAAAATGTTCAATGTTTCGTAATTTTTTCTCAATTTGTGGTCGGAACCTTTGGTTTCATAGAAGTATACATTTTAATTATTCTGTGGTTAACTCGTATAGTTTAATATACAGTTTGATGCTTTGTCTTTTTAACACCGTTTAATTCATATTTCTAACTATGGCGGTAAGGGAAACACAACCATTATGAGCTGTTCCGAAAAGCGAACAAATTTACTCCACGGAAAATAGCTGTTTGTCCCCAAAACCGAACAAATTAACATGAGTAGTTAAAACCGACAAAATTTTGAACTGCTCAGAGCCGGTGAGAATTATGGAATGCCTTAAGTTAGTAATATTTCTTCATTTTGTGAAACTAAATACAATATATACGGAATAGTTTTTTGAAGAAACTCAGTAAACGCCAAAGATTTTTTTATCATCCAAAACAGGTGCCTACGAAAAATTACAAACTCTGATCACAGGGATTCATGTAGACCAATTTTTTTTATATATATATATATAATGGAATTATGCCTGTTAGTTCGATCGTCTCCAGAAAAGTTCCCACTTAAAAACTCAACACATAAATACTCTACAAGGTTCACAGATAACTTATGAATCCCAAAAGCAAACAAAAGTGTATTTCAAAAAGGACCACACTACATGGCCATTAAAGTATTAAACAACCTTCCACGTAGCATCAAACAAATAACCGACATACTCAAATTTAAATAATCACTAAAAACATTTATTTTAAACAAATGTCACTCCACCTAAAATGAATTTCTTACATAAATTAAATACCTCTGTTTTATTTTTTTTATTTACTGTTTTTTGTTAACATGTAATTGTTGGGTTATGTAATATAATGTGTATTTGTTGGGTTAGCTGGAAGAAATAGGATGTAACCTATAAGCTATACCCTTTGTACTCTGTATTTTTGTGCAGTAAATATTTTTTGGAATTTGAATTTGAATGGTGATGAGAATGATATTTTTTAAGAAAGTAAATTTTGGAATAAAGTCTGGCAATCAATTATTATCAGTAAACACGGTTTAAGCCATTTCAAGTAGAGTTTCGATTTTAGATTATGCTTTCCCACCCGGACGATACTGAGAGTAATTACCCATCAGTATCAATAAGCAAGCAGTCAATTATGTAATCATTCTTAAACTAGCCTAACTTTTCTAGCCTTATGGAAACCAGTTAACTATAATGACAGTTCTATGAAGACCATCAATTTCAGGTAACATTTTCTAATGCAGATGTCTGCGAGTTTGGGCAATTCATTTGCATATGATATTTGAACAATTCTAAAAAAAACAAATTCTGTGAAAGTTCTATTCAAGTCCCGTTATTATTTTATTGTGGCATTTCGTAAATAACAGAACTTGTATAGGCCTTTTAGAGTGATTTGATTTTAACTTTGAAATTTGTTTATTTGTTCAAATTCTGTGAAACAACGCGTCCTCCATTTTATTTGTATTATTTAATACGTCATAAAAATAAATGATTTTATAGTTGTAGGAGACGCCTGTTTGATTAAATTTGATAACATCTCGAAAGTTGACCAATTTAGAGCGACAGCTAAATGATATGTTGTACGGAACATTAGTATTGGCGAATGAAGGTTATCACTTATTCTATTCGGAACAAATAATTATTAACAATGAATGATGAGCCCGTATTCAACGATGTTTTTAATAAATTAACTGTCTGATGTGAACCCGGCGTTGCTCGGGGTTGTAGTAAAGTTTTGAGGTTGGGAAGTCTAGTTTTCTGGGTGCATTTTTAAGGTGGAGATAATATTATTGATTATATACTTCCTTGGACGTCCTCGACTTCTACTACCACTCAAACTACTCTCTAAACACTCCTGGCACTAATAATAACAAATTTTCAACGAAATCGGTCCAGTAGTTTTTGAGTCTATAGGGGACAAACAAAAAACATTAAATTACTACGTAATATAAACGTCAGTACAGAAATTCAGGTACTAACTATTATATGTATTCCTCTTTGCCCAGAATACTTTTCGAGGGAAAAAATTATACCGAGTCCGTGGACATCTTTAATTTATCACTTGACAAATACAAAAGATTGTTACTAAGGCAGCTTTGTTATGTATAGTTTAAATAAAGGCAACTAAAAAGTGCGTTAATAAATAAATGACGTGCACCCATGTTTCATGTTTGTCTAAAATTATATTAACCGTGTTTAGTGATCAGACCTGAACAGCCAGGTAATAACAAACCTTTTACCATCTTAATTCTTTCTCTCCCCTTTCAGCCTCACAAGATATTTAAATTTATTCTCACTGGCCCTGGGCAGTTGAGAATCTAATGCGAAATTTACGTAAATTCGCAAAAATAATTTTAAAAACGTTTAGGTTGTAACAATATTCAAATTAGTTTTATTTTTATTTCCCCGCCAGTAAAGTTCCCTGGTAAACAAAGTTATTTTTTAAGACGAAGCAATGCTAAATGACTATTTTGATTAATCTTAACGATTTGGTGTACATTATGAATACCAAAAAATATAATTAAGATAAATTGAAGGTTTTCCTATGGTTTCCATTGAGTTGAATACAAATAAAAAAATAAATTACTAAATAAAAAATATAAATGTAAACTACTAAAAAATTTTTTTTTTTCAATAGAAATGTATGAATGCGTAAAGGAAACAACTTTTAAAAAATACAGTATTATAGTAAAGATTATCTGTTTCACTTGATTTACTTTTTTGCTTTCTTATAAAATTATTTCCAAATAAATAAAAACCATTTTTGTACTTGAAATCGAACGTTTCTAGACTCCGTTTGTCAAGCGATTTTAATGCCTATTACGTACAATATAAGGTATACCAAGAATATACACATTTCTAAAATACAGTTGGAACCTCCCGAGAAATGAATATGACATAAATAATTTAAAAACCTGTTGCCTATTTTATAACAGATAAACAAACAATTAGCAGATAAGTGGTGTGTACATTTCTGTCATACCAAATGGAGAATCAACATTGAATGCGACACTGTTCTGAAAAAAACCTGTATTTGGTACTTAAAACTAAATCCTAGGCAATTAAACTAGATTGATAAGAAACTAACATGGTTTACTTAAAAGTATTGTGATTAGGGCCTTGTGTAAAGTTCTACAGAGACAAAATCGTAAGGCAAATGTAAATAACCTAAAGGTGCAGGAATTCTCCACATCAAGATTCCTTAATTCGGCGGTATAGCTACAATCGTTACCCATAGTAATATTAATTCCAGATGTTTTTAGACTTTGTTTCAAACCTCAAAAACACGGTTTTGTTGCTAACTTCACGTTTCTTCTAGATTTTTTTATAAAATATTTAAATTATATATTATTACAATTATTTCACGAAAATACATAAACCGTCTTAGATTATGGTTTTTATTATACCGTCAAAGTTTGGTTTATTAAACATTGTAAGTTTTTTATTCTCTATATATATGTTAATTTTTTAGATAATCTCTGTACGTTTGCCGACTTTAAGCATTAATTATGTATGAAATTATACTGCTAGAAAAAAATTGCAAAAGTGCGCTCCAAAAATTATGAAAAACACATTTGGTAAGACACTTAATACACGAAAAACACATTTGGTAAGACACTTAATTCACGAAAAAATCGCAGTGTTTCATTAAATGCTACTTTATATATTTGTCGAGAGTTATTTGCTGTATTTTAAATAGATCGTGCTTTATTAAATACTTTCAATTACGCCTATTAATTATAATACTTTTTTTATATTAACACGATCCGCTAACATTCGTATTTACAAATTATCAAACCATCTTCTTCTTCTTTTGTAATACCTACTTCGGAACCTTAATGCGATGCACCACTTCGTGTAACATTTGGAATCGGGCGGCTTACAATAATACTCCTTATATAGATGGTGATAAGGTTTAAATTCCCGCCGATTGTTTTTTATTCAAGAAAAAAACAACAAAAAGTGTGTTTTATTTAATTCATTAAATGTTTATGCATAAACATTTAATGAATTCCGGTCAATTTCTAAAGAACATAATTTTCCACATTACACAATAACACTATAACAGAAAAGGGGTTTTTAAGTAAGAGATTTTGAACTTGAAAGCAGTTTTTTAGATTTGATACTTTATTTTTTTACTGAGGTCACTTATTTATTGCCGAGATATTTGGTACTCGCAGTATTTAATTAAAGCATCAAATTTTCAAATCAATTCATTTTAACCCTACAAACGCTCTGTGGCAATCTGTCAAGTCTGGTTAATGTGTAACCCATAAGAATAATTTGCAATAAGATTTATAAATAGATTGAAAAAATGGCATAATGATAAAACATGGTAACAATGTCACCCCTCATGGCATCCAAAGTTTGTTTTGTATTATTGCATGCCTAATAAATATATAATAAATTTAACCAGTTTTGTTATCGGGTGTTAGATCGACGTATTGTTTGTCATCCATCATGTAGGTTTTTCTTGAAGATATGCTTGCGTTTCACTACAACAGTTGCACGTGTCTCTTGAGGCAGGCTCTTGCAGTGTCATTTTATTACTTTATTTATTTTTTATTGATACATTATAATCATTTTAGTATAAAATATGATTTGGTAATGTGAGCCTCACCGGGTGCTCCACCCGACCTGAGGCCCCATTTTTATAGTCATACTAGCTCTACCATCGAGGTTGAGGAATCTTTAATAGTTATTTTGGTAAGTATCGAATAGAGTTATACTATCTCTTTTTTATGTGAGAACTGTCTAATTACGTTGTAAAATATGTGCTATTCAAACTTGAAACGTAATATACATAATTTAAGCAAAAATATTCACATGAATTTTCGATTTTACTCCACGTATAAATAATTATTATTTTTTTCTAAAATATTATATAATACTTTGGTAACATCACACAAACATGCTTTACATTTTAATTCATTTCTGTCTTAATACAAAGCAATTAAATATTATTTGTTATATGCATACGCACGCTGATACTATTATTAAATATTAATTGAAGGCATTCGCCATTGTATATTGCCGCTAAGAGTTTTGTAATTTATCTCGTTTTTCTCAATTTTGAAACTATAAATAAATTGATTTTCAATCATCAAAAATACTATTTTCGGTTGTCCGTGCGTCCTGCGTAACTCTGGTTCAATTAACTCAAACTTGTTTTGAATTTAAGTGTCATTTTTCAAAATTCCAAGTGATTATGAGAAGATTTCAACCAAGCGATTAAGTACCTACACAGAGAAAAAAAGTAATATTGAATATTTATAATTTATTAAAAATCTATTTAAATTATTCGTAATCCAGTTAAAAACGGGATTGAAGGCCCTTATGATAAATTGATTTCCTAACAAACTTTTAGTAAAATACGAATGTATTATCACGATGTCGGAACACGTGTTCACAAAAATTCTATTATTTTATCATTTCGTCATTATATGTTATCAAGCTGGGCAAAATTTACTAGAAGATTTTCAGAAAAAGGCCTGTAATCTCATTTTTACCGGGTTTATCAATAATTTTAAGAGATTTTTAATAAATTAGCAATCCTCATTTTTCTCTGTGTACCGATGTTTATATATAATTTTAATTGTCCTTTTCAAAATCGGAACTGACATTTTAAGAATTCAGATTAGCCCGTGATTTTTCATGGGTCTGCGCTAGTTATTATATAAATGAAATCAAAATAAGTGATACCTGGATTCACAATTTTGGTGTAGGTACTTTCTTGCAAAATCTCAAAACAAAATAAAGCGATCAAGTGACAAGTAAAGATGAGGTTCAGGGATTTATTTTGTTATTGTATCCCCAATATCATCAATAGCGACGCCTCCTATGTCACTGAAGACTTTGGTAGTATCCTGTAAATTATTTCTTTGCTTATCGTCAGTTGACACCTCACCATGGCAGTCGCCCTAAGGATCCTGAGCGGTCTCCTGGTGGTTAGCCTCGCCCTAGCCGGCAGCAAGTTCAAGACTATCCACGAGTGGAAGTCAGTGGAGTTCAAGTTCCCCGATGATGGAGTCAAGGCTGCAGCCCTTGAGAGCATGCAGTACATCCCTGGGGCGGCCTTCATCCTAGATGTGGATGTGCACTATAGAGCTCGTAAGTAACATTTTCATTACAAATTTATTATTTCTCTTCTTTTCCCTGTTTCCCTCGTTACCTACGTTTCTCTTGTTTTGCTAGTTTCCCTTAATAATAATATTTGGCTAATTTATATAGCGCCGTTTTCGTGAGAAATCACCTCAAGGGCGCTCGATCGTTGTTCCCTTCCTTTCCTTATTTCCGTTTTCCCCCGTGTTTCCCTTGTTTTACTGGTTTCCCATGTTTCCTTTGTCTACTTGTTCGCCTTGTTTTTTTACAATTATATTAAAAATATTTGCAATTTGCATTGTGTCGGTACTTATCACTCTTACAGTAATTATAATAGTACTATCTAAAGTAATTTCCCACGTGCGGTATCCTGGCATTGAAAATATGAACTCTACATATTGGTTTAATAGCATTGGCGATAGTAGACAGCCTTGTAGGACACCTCTGTAAGTATTTCAATGTCATTTGTCATTTAGCCGACAACTACGACTGTTGAGTTCCATTACCTATTATTTGTAATTTTTAATTTGTACTATTATTTGCCTCACTGTGCTACGTCTCGGGTGGGGATTGGCCTCCTCCACAATAATGCTCTCTACCGGTGGTAGTTATTCGCCATTCTCTTCCAGTTCTCAGTCCTGCTCCAATCAATTAGGAAGTCGGGTATGGGTACCGCCGCCCCGGGAACCATTTATTGGATAACCAACACCCCTGCCATAGGTCACCCCAGGTGGTTTGCCGCGTTCGGTGATTTAGCAGGGGTGCCCGGGTTCATGGAGGTGAGGTTTGTTTAGGTCTTGGCTCCGATGCGTTTGCCCAGCTGCTGCGTGGTGGGCCGGACCGGGAGAGACTGGTCGGAGTAGACCTTTTGAACTCTCCAGCCGAACTTTCTCGACTCATCGCCTTGCACCGCAGTGGGAACACTCCTACATTGATCTCCAAATTCCTACCCACCCATCATATTTTTTTCCTTCCCACAACATCCTCTCCTTCCTTTCTATAAAAAGACCCCCACACAGCATCCCCAAAGATGACATGGATTTTTTCCCCTGGGCCTCCTGTGTGGAGTTAAATGCGTTATGTAAAAATATTTCTTCCACGCAAATAGTCCACCTCTTCCTTGATCTGCCTCTGCATCGCATCCACTGGGATAGTCAAGAGTTTCGGTGTCTCTTCATCCGGAATTATCAATATAGGTTCAAAGCAGTTGGCATTAATTTCTTAAGTATTATTAATTTTATCTGTTCACAGTTCTATTTATAACTACTGAGAACTGTTTATCGAGTAAAAATTATTTGTTTGCCCTTTGCAAGTTTCTTACCAGCAGTATGTCCTGGCATTTTGAACTGCGCAGATAATATTTCTGATTAACGCAAGGGATATAAATATTCCATCAATATCAAATATCCGAGTGGGTTTTTTCATAACAAGAATAATTTATCTCGGATTTTTTCTATTGTGTTATTCAATAATTATCATTCAGAAAAAAATGTGAGAATAAGGTAACATGTCCAACCCCTCGAAGCGGGACCACTTTGGCCATGTACCGGATATTATGATGGTTTTTAATCTAGAAGGTATAAAAACCCACTATAAAAACACTGTGCCCGTGTAGTTCATACTGTTTATAATATTCTAATATCGTGCTTAGATGACGTTAGGTATTCAAAGAGATTAGCTTTCGTGAATATTGTTTTTTTAACTCGTGGTCAGCACATTACTAATTCAACAGTTCGATTTAGAAATCTATAAAAAGTGCTTTGTCATTAACCTCTCTAGCTAATGTGATCGCTTTTGATAGAGCTAGATTGGTTATATTATGTACATCAATGATAGCCATACCTGTTAAAAATAAAACGTATCTACTCAGATTTTGTCCAATGTTACCTAGAATACCAGAATAAAAAAATGTGAAAAATCGTGATATGATTTCTTATATCTTTTTTGTGATCAGATTAATTATATTACTTCATCATTGATGATACATATATATTATAGATAAACTAATGTTTATAAGACAAGGTTTTTATGCAAAGCACAAAGGATAATAAATTATTATAAGCTATAATTAGTCTGATCTGATATTTATTTTTACTCGGGAGTATTGATAGTACAGGCGACTAATTATTGCTTATAATAATTTATATATTTTCTTGTTAGAATATCAATGAAGGGACTCGTGATTATGAAGACGTAATATATTATTAAACAATGAACTAGAAAAACATAATTTTACTTTACAAGTTCAACCCATGGATAATCGGTTCTTATTTTGTTCTCAAAGGTTACGAAAATAGAATTATTAGGAACTTTTCACATAAAGACAAAATGCAAAGATTTAGGACTGTTTTTTTTATAGCTGAAGGGCAATTATTTTAAAAGCCCTTTTTTCTGATTTGAAAGGGTTAATAATTCATTGTGAAACAATTTTACTATGTTTTTTTTTTAAATTTTGAATCTTAATAACTTTTAACTTATATCACATTTTTAGTCACATCGGTTTCGTAATATGGAGGAAAAAAGGATTAAGTGGAAGGGAGATAAAGTCGAGGTAAGCTCGTAACACGAAGCACCACCAAATTAATAATGCTCCTAGGACGCCCGAAAAAAGTTCTTCAATTAACAAACTGATAAAGGAATGTCAATCTAACTTACTAATGGCAATGGAAATACTTAAAGTTAAAAAAACATGGTTTACAATAAATTTGAATGTTTAGGTGAAACATAATTGAGTAGCGTTTCCACTAAGATAAATATCCTACAAAAACTTTTCGTGGGACAGTTAATCGTAGCAGTCTGCTTATAAAGATTCCCTAAAAAGCCGGTGCAGCGTTGGGTTACCAGGAAGGGGACCGTATACTGCTCGGGTTAAAATCTTTGCTCGTAATCTTATTCACGTAATTTTTTTTGACTGGCACTATTTTGTTGCAAACCTCAAAAACACGGTCAGATTCGCATTTGCGTTTTGTTACTAACTTCATGTTTCTTTTTCCGGTATGTTTTAATTCTATTTAAATTCAGTCAATTCAATTATGCGTTCCATATCTGCTGTTGTAAATCATTATTTATTGCTGTTCTGCATCCCATAAAGAAGAAATTACTTTTGTCTATCTAAGGTCGCTCATTATATTCATATAAATATTATCTTGTATAGTGTATGACGTTCATTTAAGAATGATTGCATAGTTCCTCACGAATCAATAATAATAACTGTTGTTTTTTCATTGAAAATGTTTGCATCCTGCCATACACAGTATCTTTATAAAAATAAAGGACTTGTTAATTAATCGTATCCATCCACAGACAAATTTCATCAATTCAAAATAAAACCGTAACTTTGTATACAAATCAAATCCACACCGCCCCCGTCCGCCACAGCCATTATCTTCTATTATATTAAGTTGATAGTCACGCGCGGGGGGGCGGACGGCGTGGATTTGATTTTTATAAAATCTAGAGTTTCATTCCGAGGTTGATGAAAATTCGCACGCTTGAACTTCTAAACAAGAGGAAGGTCACTGTTTAAGTGTGATTATTAAAAACTCTGTGTGAAGCCCGAGCAACGCCGGGGAGTTCAGCTAGTTCTTTATATGAATAGAATATAGTTAGGTAGATATAAAGATATTTTAAAGTTAAGTTTAAAATACCTCCTGAAGAACATGTTGAGGCTAAAAAGAGGTATTTATTAAAAAACTAGGTCAGTGGTATCAATTCAATGTTTTCCTTTCTTATCGAAGAATAAACATGTTTATTATGTTTGTTGTATTATTTCTCCAGTGTTGTTGATTTATTCAGTACGATGCTATCATTTTTAACTGTTTATTTCTCTATATTTTATGTTTGCATTATAATTTTTTAGAGACACATACAAAGTCCAAGGTGATCCATTCATTCGGGGCTTAAAGTCAAACAAAATTATCTTCATCATAAAACATAGAAATGATTCTAGGCCTTAAATTCTATTAAAGTTTTATGTAAAAAACATAACGATAATTCGAGGACTTAAAATTAAACGTTGTCTACAAAAAGACATACCGATTGTATGTATTTTGTATATAAATAACGTTGTTAGAATTTAAGCCACCGAATTAATTCTTTTTGTAGATAACTTTATTTGACTTTAGGTACTAGAAATTTAGATAACGCTGTTTGACATTAAGCCTTTGAAATAATAACGAGTAGATCAAATTTGATACAACCTACATGTGGTGATTAACTGAACACCTACTTAACTGGAGGTAAAAATCACCTTTAACCAGAAGAGGGGTCGCGTGGGTACCCCAGATATTTATTTATTTATTTATTTATTTAGACGCCGTAAAGGGCTTTTACAATATACATGATTTATGTTTACAGTGGTTCACAGGAACGAAACAGTATTATGTTAAACAGAATAATTACTGAGAATTTATGTTGGAAATTAAACAAGAATAACATCTGGTATACATAGGTACAATAGCATTTTTATTTTCAATCCGTACAGTAATTTAGTATTGAGGTTATTGTTACCTTCAATATTGAATTTGGTTGAATTTGCTGAGAACTAAGAGTTAGCTCTATTGAATCAGGGCTGTCAGTAAGACATCTCATAACAATTTTGGGAAAAATTATAGTTTTGATTAAGTATATAACACTCTTCTGTCTGATATCTGATGTAAGTGCATAGTTTAGGTTCTGTGATAACTTATGAATAGAATGGTATTATGCCTAATAACATTGATAATTACGACAGAGGTATGTTATTATAGCCTTCTTATAACTATATTCCGTGCAGTTGAACACATCTACTACTTCTGAGAAAGCATTGCCAACTGCATGCAATCTAGGTATAAGCGAGTTTCTAAATGACTCAGTCCTGATATTGTTATTGAAATTAAAAAGAATTTTGGATCGAGTGGTTCTAGTGGGTATATGGAAGGTAATTAGGCTTAATATATCAGGGCTGTCTATAATACCATTGACAATTTTAAAAATAAAAGTCAAATCGAAAATAAGTCTTCTATCTGAGAGTTTAAGTAAGTTTAATTCTTTCATCAAGTGATAGTAATTTATTGATTCTATAGGTAGACCGAGTTTATAGTTAATGTATCTTAGGAATTTATGCTGAATTTTTTCAATAGAGTCGGAGTGGATTTTAAAGTAAGGACACCAAATAGGAGAATTATATTCGATTTGACTTCGAACAAGTGAGGAATATAAGATTTTTAGTGTTGAAATATTTTTAAAGTCTCTGCCATTTCGGAGAATGAAGCCGAGCATTTTTAATCCTTTGTTGGTGACTGTTTCTACATGTGAAAGAAAGTTAAATTTTGAATCGAAAATAATGCCGAGATCGTTAATTTCACTTACAGAGGCGAGAGAAACATTATTAATTTTGTATTGATAGTTAAGGGGTTGTGTTGTTCTGAAAAATCTTATAATGTGGCATTTACTAATATTGAGATAAAGTTTGTTAGTTTTGCACCAATCTTGAAGTTTATTTAAATTTAATTGAATTTGAATACAGTCATTTATTGTTTTTATAATTTTAAATAGTTTAAGGTCATCGGCAAAAAGTAGCACTTCAACATTTTTATCAAATACAGTAACAATATCGTTTATGAAAAGGAGAAACAGTATTGGGCCTAAATGTGACCCTTGGGGTACACCGCTAGTAGCTATGAATTTGTGTGAAAGGTTAGAATTATTTATTACTTGTAGATTTCTATTTGTTAAGTAGCTTAACGGAGTAATAGTATCTCTTAAAATTCCATTTGTTTTTTTCTAGCAACGTCAGGTATTAGTTAATACCTACTGATAACCGGACATCCCCCATCTCGTCAATTATCAAATAATCCAAAAAGATGAAACGGATACATTTACACTGAAATAGATATTTTATTTTTCTTACAAGTCTAAATTATAAGTCAACAGTCATCTACAGAATTTACTTTCATCCGTCGCACACTGGGGCAAGAGTGATGAAAAACGCCCTTTATTCACAGGGACGTTTTTAAGAGAAAATTTGAATGTGGAAAGGAAGGTTATAAAAAAACAAAAATTTTAAATACATAATATATGTAAACTTTATTATGTACATATTTTATATTCACGATTTAAATAAATAAATAACAAAACAAAAAAATCATTTCTCATTATCCGACTTGATTGAGTCAAAATCATTATCATCATCACCATCATCAACACTACCATCATCACGATCATCATAATAATCGTAATCGTCACTATCATCATCATCATCCTGAGTACTTGAAAAATTTTCACCTGTCGGATGTAATGATGGAGCCATTAACAGTTCTACCGCTTCTATGGGGAGTGTGGTCAATTTTTTTTTTGGCTGCTTCCTTTTGCTCGCAGGGGATCTGATAACAAAAACAACAAATTGAAAATATATTTTATAATTCCTTAGAATTGAGTGTACGTATTACATTGCCCTGAGCGAAGACCAAACGATTGAGTATTGTCTGCAAATCATCATGAACTGAAATATCACTACATTGATTTTTGCTGGGTACTGGGTAACATTCCTTTTATGCGGCCTGTACAATTTTATAAGACGTGTATAGTTTTGGAGCATTTGATCTTATTACATTGTATTGATGTCGAGATAATCCCGCTTCCACTACGAGTGCTACAGCATCCTCTCCTAACATAGTAACTGTTTCAAGAGACTTTCTATAAGCTACTTTTACTAGGACTTGATGAATCCGATAAAATATCAGTGATAGCTATAGACGCCTCTGTCTGTCCTGTAGTTCTAAGTTCCATATGTGTGGCATAAACTAATTCAGTTAGAGGAGTAGACTTTCTCAAATCCAGAGTCTTTTGTCGTTTCATTCGTTTTGTACTCTGATCAAAGGTAATTTTCAGGCGACCGGGACCACCGCGTTTTAGTGTAAGATTCGGAAAATAAATTGATGAATCCAGCAATGTTTTATTTGTCTCCAGAAATCTTACTTCAATCCGGTGCGCTGCACCCATCGTGAATAGTGTTCCGATTTGAAGCGATTTATCCTTCTCGAAATATGTTTTCTGGGATCACCGATGCATCCTGTCCTCAACTCCATTTCCTTTTGCAGCGAATTTAGCTGATCTGAAATGTGTAGGTATCCAGAGTTCTTCATTATTGTGAATAATTGTCGTCTCGTCATGAATAAGGTATCAGAATTCACACCTGTGTGAAAAAAGGAAAATGAATAATTTCTCCGCTCGGTTCACGTAGTGCTGTATTTGTCACGAAGCATAAAAAACCGCTGAATTGCGTTGTGCTATATCTGTCACCAACTGACACGACTCTTTCTCTCCGAAAACGCGTTCTATCTTTGTTCTATTATGACCAGATATGTGGTATAAACAGTTTTAGGAAGGGAGACCATGAAGTTTTATCTTTGAGTTACACTTTACCACCTTACGTCCAAAAAATGGAAATCGAATGTCGGTAACGATTATTTTGAAATAAATCTCTATTCTGACAGGTTTTGTAACTAACATGATATTAAATTGTCTGATCCCGAGTTTTTAAAAAAACTGTTCATTTTAATTATAGCTCCCGATCACATTAAAATAATTCATTACTTAAAAAATTGTACATATGTGCAAGATTTTAAAAGTGATTCGTAAATAACAATAGTTACTGGTTCTAAAAGTGTTTGAATGATAGCCCGGAGGTGCCCGGAGCTCAACTAATCTCTAAAAGAATATCATTTTTTTAAAAATCACGACTAAATTTTTGTATATATTTGATTAACAATTTTATCTATTAAAATAATTAATAATGTTCAAAATATAATGTGAAAAAATAAGATAAATACCTGAACATGATGGTTCCATACTCACTTTTGGGATTCGTAATAGGTGTCTTCCGAAATAAATACTTGAACTTGAGGTTTATGCTGGCACTTGTAAACGGCGTATTATCTGCACGAGTGTTCGCTCTGTACTGAGCGGTGTCACAGGTAGAAGAGTATGGTCAAAGGTTTCTACCTACTATATAATAATGCTACAACTATCGAGGTACCTCGAAACAAATGAAGCGACATCGTACTATTGAATTTATTTTTTTTGTTTATTGTATCAACTTCTGGTATTTGGCCCCAGTGTGCGTCGTGCAAAGCCGTACATTTATTCATGTTGATGGCGACAATAGCACAATATATGAATACTTTTTATAAAACTTCTTCATTTTTAAACATTTGTAGTCAAAATATTGTTTTATGTTTGGTTTGAAACTTGCACTTAAAATATCATATTTTATGTTATATTTTGTTTGCATTCACGAAAATTTACACCTAAATTTTATGTTCTATTCTTCAACCGTAGAAATGTGACTATAAAAAGTAATATAATACCCTCAGGGAGGCTTTATCTTTTTGCGATTCTTTGTTACATACTAATATCTAATGTAGTGGCAGCTCTTCTATGGGGGTCATTTGGTCAATGACCTCCCAAAATATGCTGCAATAGTATTAATATTAAAAGGATTTATAGAACTACCCAATTATTAATATATGTGCAGATTGGTAAGGTGATAGCGGATTCCAGTATCATCTAGCGTTGGAAACCATCTCCTTTCTTTCACTTTGCTATACAGACAAAGGAAATAAACACCATGAAGAACTTTAGTGATTTTTTTTGGGTATTATGCCATGTTGCACTAGATCTTTCTTTAGCCAACGTTTCGGACAGCATTACAGTGTCCACCATCATTACACATTGTTGACGTAATTTTGCATGGAATAATTCAAAATTTCTAAATCTGTAAATATCGTACTGAAAGAAATAGCAAACAATTCATTCAATCATGGCAAACGTATTAAAATAAAAAAAATAAAAAAGTTATAATTTTTGTCAATGGTTTTGCGGGTGCAATAAAATGAACGTATCAGTACTTTTGCTTTCATTTTTTACTTTTTAAATCTACTTATAAACCATGAACTGAGGTTTTAGCTAGTGATTTAAAAACTTTAAATAGAAAATATCTTTAAAGAAAACATATACTAGTTATATGTGTAAATAATTAGATAAATAATCATACATTAAACAATATTGTACTACCGGCTTCAGAATGTTTTAGTACTGGCAAATTAATTACACACATTGGGGTTTTTATAAAATTCACAATTCAAGCAATATGTATTAACATTTCATATTCTTTTTTTCGATTGACCTACCACTTCTGGACCCCTAGAACCGCGTCCGGTCCAATTACATGTTTTGACATAAAAAATAGCGTAACTCAAACACGCTTTATTGCATCCCTTTCTAATAAAATGCACCTTTTACGACCATGCTATCGGCTTATTTGCGGTGACGAATTTAAAGTAATGGGAAAAAACAAATTGGATATCGCACAAAACTCTCGTTAGGGGGAAGTCTATTACCCCCTCCGGTATGGGAGGGTTAATAAGTAGTCGTACGCTTATATTTGAATATTCACTACCTTGCCGTCACATGCATATTCGGTTGTCTTCCGCTTAAATTTGGACTTACTTTCATATTTTATGAAAGTACCAAAGGTAATAATTTGCTCCTTTTCACAGATAAGCCGCCCCGCCTGTTCGTGACGACCCCCCGGTTCGACATGGGGCGGCCCATGACCCTCGGCGTGGTGACCAAGGAGAGCGGTCCCGGAGGTCCAATGGTCAGGCCCTACCCCGACTACAGCTGGCACGAGAACCAAGGGAAAAACTGCGATGGCATGACTTCCGTGCTCAGAGTTGCGGTAAGGGACTTTAATATGTATATGGTTAAACCACGAACCTAATAGGCCTTGGACAGTGAATTGGGCTATTCGAGAACAATAACATGATATGATATATATATACAATAACAAAAATATGATATGGTTAAACCTATAGGCCTTGGACAGTGGATAGAGCGAATTGACAACAATTTGAAGCCGCGGATGAGGGGAAGATATACTAATGAATTAACCTTCTTCATTCTATGACATGTCCCATTCCGTGTCTCATTAAATAGACAAAAAAGCGCATGTCAACATAAAAAAAATTAAATATTCATGAACAACTTTATCTTTTTAACTTATTTTCAAGGTTATACGCGTCAATATATCATTGATTAAAAATAAGTTTAAAAGAAAAATTTGTTCCTGAAAATTCATTTAGACTATCAAAAAGTCAAGGTATCCCATATAAATAAAAATTGGATATGTTTATCCGTGACTCTATCTAAGTTACACACCAATTTCATTAGAAACATTGTTTCCATTCAAAAAGGTAGATGCCTAAAATATGGAAAAATTTGCTTCAAGATGATATTGTTAATTCTAAATTTGAAATATAATGCTTAGTAAATAGGTCCCAAGGGTCGAGTGGCTTAAGACACCTGTTCCGATAAGACAAGAGATCCTGGGTTCAATTCCTAGTTGTGACCGTTAACTTTATTATTTTTCTGTGTCTTGTTCTGTTTTATGTTTCGTTCAGAAATATTAGTATTATCTTCTTCTTCAAAGATAAATTTAGTTAATCTTATACCAATTTGCGTACAAATCATTTCTAAAGTTCGTCACACAAGATGGCTGCCGTTCAATTTCCCCTCACCCTAGATTTGGCTTCAATGTCAATCTTACAGAATCGCACTGTGGCTCGGTCCAAGACCTTTTATGTAGGTTCATGCGTTAAGCCAAGATAAGCCAAAACCTTTTATGTAGATTCATGCGTTAAACCAAGATAAGCCAAAACCTTTTATGTAGATTCATGCGTTAAGCCAAGATAAGCCAAAACCTTTAATGTAGATTTATGCGTTAAACCAAGATAAGCCAAAACCTTTTATGTAGATTCATGCGTTAAACCAAGATAAGCCAAAACCTTTTATATAGGTTCATGCGTTAAACCAAGATAAGCCAAAACCTTTTATGTAGATTTATGCGTTAAACCAAGATAAGCCAAAACCTTTTATGTAGGTTCATGCTTTAAGCCAAGATAAGCCAAAACCTTTTATGTAGATTTATGCGTTAAACCAAGATAAGCCAAAACCTTTTTTGTAGCTTCATGCGTTAAACCAAGATAAGCCAAAACCTTTTAAGTAGGTTCATGCGTTAAGCCAAAAAAGTTTTTTGTGTTTATGTTGCTAATTGATGTAGTTTTATTTTGTCTTTGAACTAATATGAAAGTAAATGGAATACGGGAGGAATATAGGATGAGGACATGAAATACTGTAAATACATTCTGTAATTTGTCATCCTAAGCGTTAACTTATTTATTAAGAATCTCTTCAAATCGGCGGTAATCTGGTTAAAAACGGGATTACAGGCCGTTTCATGCGCGTACACCGTGCCTTGATAATATATAATGACGAAATGAGAAAATATTAGATTTTTCACTAACACAGGTTCCGACATCGTGAACGATGATATATATTCATACCTTACTAAAAATATATCAGGAAAACTGTTTATTTTAATAATAATAAAAAAATGCATTGCCAAATTTAGCGATAATAGCAAATATACCGCACAGAGTTTTGACGGCCGTGCGGAAAGAGCCTACGTGTTAGTAGTTATTTATTGTGTTAAGTATTTAAGTTGCTTAGTTTAAGCAGTTTTAGAATAGATTTGTATAATTGACATGATGTAAAGTTTGTTCAATATTTCGTCAGTGCTAGTTCTTACAGGGACTTTCGGAATAATTTTCATTATGGCTTTGATTTCATAGATTTGTTTTTATTAAATTTGTTGTCTGAATACTTCATAAAAACGGAATAGGAATCAAACTGGATAACTTGGTACTTAACTTAACTTTACTTTACTTTACTTTACTTTACTTTACTTTACTTTACTTTACTTTACTTTACTTTACTTTACTTTACTTTACTTTACTTTACTTTACTTTACTTTACTTTACTTTACTTTACTTTACTTTACTTTACTTAACTTTACTTAACTGGGGGTACTAGAGTTACGGAAAGCCAGAAACATTTATAGCAAAGTCATAAACAATCAAATCAACCTAAATAAGAGCCCATTGCTTTAGCCTGATCCCTATTGAGACTGTTACTATTTCCTCCACTGGAGTTCAACCCAATTTTTTGCAACTTTAGGTTAAGCTTAATATATTGATAACACATTTTACTTGAAAGTTTTAGATTTTAGAAGTGTTATAGTGCTCTGAAGAAGCTACGGTTGTAGCGAAACCCGGATGACATACGGTATGTCAAAAATAAAAGTGGTGTTTACCAAGTTATTGTTTTATTTTAAATTATAATGTCGTATCATAAAGTATCTGACGAACAAATTATTATTATTTTCTTAAGAGGAAGCTACAAGCCAAAAATATGTGTTTTCTTGGTTTACCTTATATTATAGGTAATATGCATTAAAATCGCTTGACAAACGGAGTCTAGAAACGTTCAATTTCAAACGCAAAACTGGTTTTTTATTTATTTTGTAAATAATTTTATAAGAAACGAAAAAAGTATTTTGCATTTTAAGTTGTTTTCTTTACGCGTTCATACATTTCTATTGAAAAAATATTTTTTTTAGTAGTTTACATTTATACTTTTTATTGAGTAATTTATTATTTTATTTGTATTCTACTCAAGCGAAACGATAGGAAAACCTTCAATTTATGTAAAGCATATTTGTTGGTATTCATAATGCACACCAATTCGTTATAAAGATTAATCAAAATAGTGTTTTAGCATTTGTCATACAGAATAAACAAACGAAGAACGGGAAGTATTCATTATCATCAAGTCATTTTTATTCTCACGGTTATTGATAATTTTGCAAATAAACAGGTGTTTGATATTCACTTGAAACCTGCTTAAATTATGGGAATTTCCCAATTTACATTAAGAGCTTGAAGCTTCTGCCTTGTGGCAATATTTCAATGTGATAATTACCTTGTTATGATAATATTATGTTCTCGTGGTAAACACTAGACCATTTGCATAAATACCAATCATTACTTTATTAATTATTTAACCAAATTTAAACGACTCAATTAGAAAAACACACAGAAAATTCAACGGATGTGTCTGTAACTGAAAATTTAACTTTTCAGGTTTCCGAGCTACAAATAATTGCGCTTCATTTTAAAAAAAAATTAAGACCTCGAAAATAATACATCGCCGTCAATTATAAATACAGTCTAGGGCACCCAACACTTTCCCGAAAAGTTTTAAGGACAAAATGGGTATTATTTTATTTCTCACGTCAAGACTGTACTTTTGTTAAAATGAAGCCACTATTAAATGATTCTTAAAGCGTCCTACCTAGCACAACATACATTAATACATACCAAAAACGTTTAAGTGTTCTCATACAAGACAGTCTGTTCTTGATCTCGGGGTTAGTGTAGAGACAACAATTATAAAGAAAAACATACAACGGAAAGAAAGGAAAATCAAATTTAAACGCTTTCCCATGACAGCGAACAACACACAAACAGTCGTTGCTTCTGGCGCATCACAGGCAGTCCTGACGACATAGGGGGTGGGAAGGTAGTCCTACAAACCTTTCATGCTGTCCCCGGCAGTACAGTGGCCAGACATGACCCCTATGAAGACGGTGGAATAGGGAGAAGAGACAGGGTTCTGAAGAACCCTGTGGACTAAGTAACTCACTACAGCCGACAAGACTACGAGAGAACTGAAGATCAGTGTCGAAAGGAACCTTCCCTTTCACTGCTGTCACTACGGCAGGGGTAGCGCAGTGAACAGTGCAAATACAAGGAAAATAGTTTGGATATTCACTTCGTCATTGCTTCTACGCATGAGATGATACGAGTAGGGTTTGCAATCTCGCAAATCTGTATCTCGCAGTCCCGCGACTCTCTCGACCAATCGCCAGTGGGAGGAATGGATTTCACCGTCCGTCACTTCTGAACACACCCACCGGACCTTCCACACAGCACTCCTAAAGATGACATGTAGGCCATGAGGGAAGTTATTTACCTAGCGGCCTCCTGTGTGGAGCTAAGGCTAAATAAATAGCTTTATGCGGCATGAGTTGAAGTCTAGAGTTTGTAATGAAATTTTTTTTAAACTCAGAAACTCCATTTGACGACCTGCGTAGTTGAGTGGTTACGAATCTGGAGGTCGCGGGTTCAAAACCCAAGTATGCGGAGGTAAATTTAATTTGTGTTTAAAAAATCTTTTTTATTTAAAATAATACATATCGTACTTGCGACACGTTCCAGAATAGTGAATACTTTCAGTATCGCCCTGGTGAAAAAGCACCCTTCAGAATGTAAGAAATGGTTTTTAACTAACAAGATCTGATTAACCAGATACTTCCCCATCTTTCTCTTTCTCATCTCATCCCCTCCCTACTACCTTCAGGCTCACAACGTACCCCGATTGGGAATGCAATTATCTGGCTTCAGAAGATTGGGAGCTGTTAAAATTCTTTGCGATACTGACATTAAAATTTTTTTTACTAAAACTCAAAAAAATTATATGTATTACTAGATAAATACGTAAAAAGTCACAGGATATTATAATTGTAGGATTTGTGAAGCTGAAAGTGATAATTGCATTTTAAAATATTAAATTTACATTTGTAACGCAAGTAAACTTTCGACATCAAACATTTAAACAAACCAGATACACATTTCAAATAAAGAATTATTCGTATGTAAAGTAATGTTGGTGCCTACTTTATCGCTTGTCTGACGTGATGCGAACTTATCAGTTCCAATTTTTAAAATTAATGGTTCATTGAACTTAAATAATTTTACGCGTTGCGCAGGAATACGATTTCAAATCACGCACCCATGCACCGACAACCGAAATTAGTATGATATTATAATCAATACAAGATCGACAACGTTGGATTGGCTACGAAACTTAACTCAATAAAAAATACCACCTTGAACTTCAATGAGAAGATTCAATCTTGCTAAGTTTTCAATGTCAACCAGTAGCAACTATGATAAGACGTACAAACGTGCGATGTAAGCGTCTTTTCCTGTCTTGCAAAGCTTGTGTTAAGATAAGTTAAAATATTTTAATAATTTTTACATAATTATAATATTTGCGGTTTTTTATTTTTGTTATAGTTTGGAATTTTTCCTTATTGGGAATTTATTATTTTTGCACGGAAAATAGATTATAAAATGGGTCAGGAAGTTTTTTTAACAAACATTTATCTTGTTGATATTATGTGAAGTTTGGGAATTTTCAATGTCGGGCAACTTGATCTTTCTGAAAAAATATCTTACGGCAAAATCACGGGTCGTGAAATTATGTAAAGTTTTTCAACAAATTCTAAGTTATGTTTTTCATTTTTAACATTGCTCAATTGTTTGAAACCTTTTAGAAAATAACGCTTCCAGAACTAAACGAGAACATTTCCGTTTAACCTTTAACCATAAATTACGATATGGGTATCAAAATATTCGCTGAAAGGAGTTCTTCGCAGGTTTAATCAGCAACGTAATCAATAAAAATGTTTGGATGCTTGAGAATTGAAAAACCTGTCCGAAAAAAAATTGATATACCAAGTTTCATACGAATCTATTTCGAATTGTTTAATTGAAAACATTTTATTTTTTGGAATAACTTTATTGAGTAAAACCTCAAATTGTAATATTTCATTATTGAAGACAATATTAGCGATTTCTAAACGAAAATCTGAAACAGAAAAATCAGAAAAGGATACGGTCACATCTAGGACTCGAACCCAGAACCCTTGCCTTGTCAGGGCACCGCTCTACCACAGTGGTAGAGCGGTGCCTCGGCAAGGCAAGGGTCCTGGGTTCGAATCCTAGATGTGACCGTATCCTTTTCTGATTTTTCTGTTTCAGATTTTCGTTTAGAAATCGCTAATATTGTCTTCAATAATTAATTGAAAACTGTTCGTGCATTTCATTAAAATATGGAAACTTTAGTGAAAACTGTTGAAAATTGACATCTTTGCATTCACATTTAGACACGCGTAAAAACAAAATATTGATTACGTCACAACAGCGATTTGGACTTGTTGCGGTTTAATACTGGGCCATCGTAACACACGGTGTATTTTTTAGTTATTAATTGTATTGTATTACAATCAATTATGAATTTGTATGTTATCAATCATTGTGTATATCAGGTTATCGATTCTCCAATTCAGGCCGCTCGCAATCTCCGTCGAAAGTACATACATTGATCGACATTCTGATTCTTGGGTCTCGTCGACGGTACATACTTACTTGCCCCAAACGTCAAAAGTCATTAAACTCGAACAACGAGTGGGTCGAACCATTTTAGTTGTTCGAGTGGAATGACTTCGTCGAAAATCGTGGCCCAGGTCACCTGTCGTCACCAGCAATGTCCGTTAGAGAGTTAAGAAATATTTTGTTAAATCAATAATGACCAATTTTCAATGAAAATTTCACAAATAACTTAATGTTTCTTAAAATTACATATTTTAACAAAAAATAGAAGGTTTTAGGAATTCTCGAAATATTTTTGCTGTTGTTTAACCAATGTTTTTTATCGCTACGTTGGCGTTGACCGGATGCTACAACGCAAATTAGCCGTCGCTTTGTGAATCACATTGTTTCCTGTCATAAAAAACATCAATACACGACGTAAACACATAAATCATATTTATGTGTTTTATTGTCAGAATAGAGATAAATTAAAATTCAAATATTATTGTTTTGTGTCCGTCAAGAAAAATATATTATAAAAATATATATATATTTTTAACATTACTGCCGGTGGCGGTAGGTGCGTTTAGTTCTTCTAAAAGGATATGATTAGAAAAAGCCGATGTCTAGAGAAAGGGATACTCAAGACGAAGCACTACGTAGTAATACAAAATTATGTGTTTTTGGTTTGAAAATTTGATCGCTTAGAAATACTTTTTCATGCTTCAATTAAATACTGTCAATAGAACAAATCTTGGCCTTCGAAACAATCGACCGTTTTTTTGAAAGTCTCTTTATAAGCCCAGAAAAAAATAAACTATCAGGCTTATAAATGGTGCTTTAAAGTTCAAAATCTCTTACTTACGAACCCTTTCTCCGTTATGGTTATACTGTATAATGTGGCAAATTAAGTTTATTACAATTTCTACCGATTTATAACAAGTTTCTCCTTAACTCTCTAAGTTTTAAGTTCCAAAGAATATATGTTACTTTTGAATAATATCTATACATTTGTTATGCCGAAATGTGCATTTTTAAATTTCTCGATAGAAAAAATTTATAGCGAGCTCGGCAAATCGTACAAAATTCATTGGCTTTTTAAAATTCAATGTATTTGGCTTTAGATTAGGTACAATCGTACAATAAACTGCTGTATGCTGCATCCATGTCTAATTCGGTTTGGATATTTTGCACTGAGGTTCGACATTTTAAAGATACGAGAGATTCATCAAAACAGAACTACGAGGTTCCGTCCTATATTCCACCATTCTGAGATAAATCTGGGTATAACAAATTCATTTTGAGGG
Source organism: Hesperophylax magnus (assembly GCA_026573805.1). Taxonomy (NCBI): domain Eukaryota; kingdom Metazoa; phylum Arthropoda; class Insecta; order Trichoptera; family Limnephilidae; genus Hesperophylax; species Hesperophylax magnus. The sequence goes on from JAIUSX010000046.1 coordinate 28,960,414, forward strand.
CTGATGCTCTAGTGGTACCTACGTATACAATTCGGGGGTTTAGAATCACAGGGGTTTAGAATCACCTATCTATAAAAACACAGTTTTGAGATGAACACATATTAAATATTGGAATGCTCATATGTTCGGCTGTATGCCCAACTGTATACATGAAATAGAGCTTCGTGTCATTACTAAGTATGATTATGGCATTACCGAACCCATGCTTAACTCAAAACACAAGTTTTTGTACTTAGAACCGATACAATTACGGGAAAGGAAGGAAGCAACTGCAAGCGGCATTTTGCGCCATTTGAGGTTGCTTAGTTTCTTTCCCACAGTTGAGGTTCAGCTCGGTAGTTCGGCATTTCAACTCGCGTAAGTTGGAATTTTGTAACAGACGCCGACGGATCGTTTTTGTTTGAGTATACAGCATATGTCTCTTTATCATGTGGCTTTAATCAGACGTTGTTTGTGCTATTTTTTATCAATAGTATTTGTAACAATAAGCAAAAAATCACAATGGGGATTTTCGTATTGTCAATTATGTGAAATTTTATGCATCAATTTGATTCAGAGAACTGATTCAGTGGACACAAAATAATATTGAGTATTATTGACCTAAAAAAACATTAATTCTTCCTTGGTGAGAAGGAATTCGATACAAAACCTGCTACGAATTTAATAGTGATTTTTTTTTTGGTATTATATCTCTCTGCCATAGGCCACCCCAAGCAGCTCGCTACGTTTAGTGATTTAGCAGGGGTGCCCGGGTTCATCGGGTGAGGTGTGTTCAGGATGCGCCTGTCCACTAACTGCGTGGCGTGCCAGATCGGGAGAGGCTGATTTGGGGAGACCCTTTGACCTATACAAATGGTATCTCAACCCATAGTCTTGCAGTGGGAGGTATTTGTTCATACGTCCGTCAGTCCTGGACATATTGATCCCTAGATTCATACCCAACCCTCAAACCTTTTACCATCCCAGAACTTCCTTTCCTTAAAAAAGACCCTCCACACAGCATCCCAAAGAAGACATAGGCCCTGAGGAAAATTATTAACCTGCAATGTGGGTAAAAAAACAGTTTATTGGAAATACCAACATTACAAAAAGATTTACTTTTGTATAATCTTTACTAAGTATATTTCTTTACAATGCTATAAAGCGAATGATAAAGACACTATAACACATTTTACAATGCCCGTTTGCATATCCGTGAGAATAATTATTTACACAATCTAATTTATTGAAACGCATTTTTTTTCAAGAATCTCAAGGAAAGAGTAATATAAAAAAGGTCATATAAGAATAACAGTGTCGTAGCGAGTTGTTTCCTGTCCCTTGAGCATTGGGCAAACGTATAATATGATGTTCGGAGCCACTGCGACTACGGCATCCCAGTTTGAAGGATGTCGTACTCCTTTTCAGATCTGGGCATAGTGAAATCGATAACTTTAAAATATCGGTCGATAGGCGATTTTATATCGATTTCTCTAGAATGGTTGCAATGATTGATTCCCAGACCGATGTTGATAATGCAATAAATCAGAATCGATATACACTGGCAACACTGGTGCATCCCTCTATAAATTGACAATCCAAATGTCGGACGTCGCGTAAATTTTAATAAATATACAATTTTGAGTTAAAATATTAACTTTACTTTTTGAATCTAAAAAGAGAGTTAATTATTTCATCAGGTTATTAGTCATAACTCATAACGAGTGATAACTCATAACTATTAAGTTTTGTTTCTCGAGGCTGGAACGGAATCGATTGATTGCGTGTTAGAAAAATTAATTATATAATTTATTTCAGTTCTAATAGCTCAGTTAGTTCACCTCCATTCATTAAAAAGCCAGTTATTTTACAAAACCAAAAATATTATCCAAAACTCGTGCACATTGAAAGCTTATCCCATACTTATTATTATTATTTACTTATTTACCTTTTTTTATTTTTTTTATTTAGTTATTTTTATTTTTTCTTATAATCTATTATTCATACTTTCCATGTTGTAATTGTTAGTATGGTTACCCTATGCTTGTGTCTGATAAGCCAGCACAGGTACCTTGTACTTTAGTTAACAGAAGAATATTATTGTTGCCAACTTACTTAATAATGCTTCTTTTGTTTTTATTTTCTTTCATACATTTGTTACTAAAATTTTGTTTATTTTTGTCTACCGGTCTCGAAACGTCCGTGTCATAAACTTTTCTTTTTTGGTTTAAATTTAATTTAATGTTGTTATTATTTTTAATTTACATATATGTATTTTTTTAAATGCTATTATTGTAAAGCTGCACATCTTGATACAGGAATGCCCTAGTGAGATGTGCAGAGTATGCTTTTTATGTAAAAACTGTATTTTGAATGAAATAAATAAATAAAAAAATAAAATAAAAAATACCTTGGAGGCCATGCTAAAAGTACCGGCTTTTGTCTACCGACTGTCGGAATCATTTTCTGACCGTGATCGCAAATATCTCTAACTGACCATAAATGACTGATTATGTTAGTTCTGTTATTATTTCAGTTATTTCAAGCAACTAGCCTTTAATGATTTGATAACAGAACTTGAATAAGACTTTCACAGAACCCGAAAATGAACGTAGAAATATTTGTTTTATTGGCTGAAATCTTTTATTTTCAAATTGAATAAACGTGGGTATTTTTTGTTTCAGATCGACCAGTGCTCCCGCCTGTGGGTCGTGGATACTGGCAAGATCAACGAAGACCAGGTCTGCCCCCCACAGATCCTGGCCTTTAATCTCAACGATGATTCATTGATCCTGAGGCACAAGTTCCGCCTCGAGAGTCCCACCATTATCAAGCAGACGTCGCTCTTCGCTACCCCGGTAAGTACCAAACACCTAAATATTTTTAAATACATCTTTTTGAGTTTCACATTTGTTTTCGGTAAACTCGGCAGATAGACTCATTGTCGATGACGATGCATGCCATCAGCTTTTGGTGGCAATCACATTTCTCTGAAATCGGATAACATTACAGTAGTTAATATACGAAATAAATGTCGGTCCTACCCCAGCGGCATTTGGCGACGTTGGTATAGTTGTCGACTCCAGTTCTTGGTTAGAAAAGTTCAATCCTCACTCAAACAAAAAAAGGTTAAATGACATTTTTAAATGGATAATTATTAAAAAAAAAAATTTACAGGTCAATTTTTGCTATCCTTCACTCTTATCATAATTTGAATTGAATGAATTAAGGAAATACCTTTCCTCTCTCCATAATTTGATTTTAATGAATTAAGGGAATACCTTCCCCCTCTCCATAATTTGAATTGAATGAATTAAGGAAATACCTTCCCTCTCTCCATAATTTGAATTGAATGAATTAAGGGAATACCTTCCCCCTCTCCATAATTTGAATTGAATGAATTAAGGAAATACCTTCCCTCTCTCCATAATTTGATTTGAATGAATTAAGGGAATACCTTCCCCCCCTCCATAATTTGAATTGAATGAATTAAGGGAATACCTTCCCCCTCTCCATAATTTGAATTGAATGAATTAAGGAAATACCTTCCCTCTCTCCATAATTTGATTTGAATGAATTAAGGGAATACCTTCCCCCTCTCCATAATTTGAATTGAATGAATTAAGGGAATACCTTCCCCCTCTCCATAATTTGAATTGAATGAATTAAGGAAATACCTTCCCTCTCTCCATAATTTGATTTGAATGAATTAAGGGAATACCTTCCCCCTCTCCATAATTTGAATTGAATGAATTAGGGGAATACCTTCCCCCTCTCCATAATTTGAATTGAATGAATTAAGGGAATACCATCCCTCTCTCCATAATTTGATTTTAATGAATTAAGGGAATACCTTCCCCCTCTCCATAATTTGAATTGAATGAATTAAGGGAATACCATCCCTCTCTCCATAATTTGATTTTAATGAATTAAGGGAATACCTTCCCCCTCTCCATAATTTGAATTGAATGAATTAAGGAAATACCTTCCCTCTCTCCATAATTTGATTTGAATGAATTAAGGGAATACCTCCCCCCTCTCCATAATTTGAATTGAATGAATTAAGGGAATACCTTCCCTCTCTCCATAATTTGATTTGAATGAATTAAGGGAATACCTTCCCCCTCTACATAATTTGAATTGAATGAATTAAGGGAATACCTTCCCTCTCTCCATAATTTGAATTAAAGGAATACCTTTCTTCTCTCCATAATTTTAATTGAATGAATTAATCGAATACCTCCCCTCTCTCCATAATTTGAAATGATGGCCAAAGATGTGCCGACGCAAAATCTCATTTGATTCTTTTTTCATCATAACTAACTAGTTTTTTGCAAAATAATGTATTTGTAAATTGTTCCGTCTTACTAATTAATTTGATTACATATTTATGAAAGTAGTTGTTTTTTGTCGGCTTCCAAAAGTACATTAACGTATCTATTCTGAATGGTTGTCTTACATCGGGGTGATACTGAGAGTATCTTCCACTCGGGAACATGCCGCAAATATACTAAGTATAAATTATTTTTAATGAATAAATTGCGAAATAACAAAAATTAATCATTGAAATTTACTTGCGCAAGCAGGGATTTGAATCCGCGACCTTTAGATTGCAAGTTGAGAGCCTCACCCCTGACCGTGGAGACTGTGTCATTTATTTATTTAGAATTAACGGCACAAGTGCCATTAAAACACTTGAAAGTTATCAACAGTCATGGTGGTGGAAAAAAAAAATCGAGAATATAAAAACAGGTTAAAATGGGTAGGAAGGTACCAATAACATTCTAAAATAAGTAGGAAGGTATGTAATGTTTTCGGCCTTTTCACCATTTTCTTTTACTTGTTTAAAACAATATAAAAGTTTCTTCTCTCTTGGCTATGATCGATACTTCTTTTTTTTTCTAAGGCTTTGCATATGTGTTCGCAGGGATGGAAAATTCCTCCCCTACAACACATAAGCCTCCATGAAAATTGGACCCTTAATTTCTTTGATAACTTCAGAAAGCTACTTAAAGCTCTCTTGTACTATATATCTTTATAGACATATGTACTTAACTAATTAATACGTTATTTACGATCTTGAACGCAAATATACCCGTATTTATATTGTAATTAAATTCCATCAAACGTTGTGTAATTTTTTTGATTTATGATATAGGATTTTAATTACTTTCATTTTGTGGTAACCCCCTTGGTTCTGATCGAGGTGTTGAGTTTCACAATTTAATTGGTCTTTCCATTGCAAACCTAGACTTACATGAATTCCCTGAATGAGCTAACTTTCCTAATGTAATTATTGATTCCCTGCACCCTAACAAAATCGTAGTTAAACGCTGATAAAAGATATTATACATGTTTATTTGGACAGATAATTAAATATAACTCAAATGGTTAATTGTTAGTAAATTTGGCAATGATTAATTATTGTGTCTGGTTGGCGCCACTCCTCCATGACTCAGCTGCTATAAGGTACATGTAAAATTGATTTAGTATGGTAATGTTATTAGTTAATTGTATATTTGACGAACTCAGAATAACCCTTTGCTAGCAAAAATTTGGCTCCTTCCTCCTGCAAGTAAACGAGATGATCGTGAGTCGACAAGAAATTCGTACAATCTTTTGACACGGCTTTTTGATTGATACCTTAGTTATCGCGTCCCAAAAAGCCTTCCACGTCATCATGCACTGCCTTCAAGTCTTCCCTCGGGTCCCGAAACCTCCAAATTCCAACACCTCCTTGGACTACAATTTACTTAGGGCGAACCGGTTTCGTCCTATATACAATCATATACTCACGGTTGGTGTGGACTTACGGGTCGTGAATCCTCATTCCACGTTTAAAAGAGAATGCGAGAGTGGTCTACCGACCTAAATGCAAGCTGTATGCAGGTCCGCATTCTCCAGTAAACAGTACATACGAATAAATATATGTATACATACAGTTTGGGAAAGGTTTATAACTCGCAATACGAGGCTATCTACCTCGCATTCCGAGCTCGGATCTCGCACGAAGAATTCTGCACAATTCTTAGCTTGGTAACCGAATATATACGTAAGAATAAGGTTATACTAATAAATACTAGTAGAATAAGAAATTATTTGATAGTTTGTTTTGGAGAGCTATCGAACTCCAGGCTTTTTGTTTGGTTTTGACGTTTTTATTTAAGAGAATCGTCATCTCTATTTGGTTTGGTCAATGGTCTTGTTGTAGGAGCGACCACTGCCTCCTGTTTGATGAACTGTATTTGTTTTAAACTTTACCTCCAGGTTTCAACATTAATTTCGTTCATCCTATCCCGTGATTTCTCAATTGTTTCAAGTAATTGATTGCCACATAAGAGGGTACACGACTCTCAACTGTCTCTGGCAACTGATGGGATCTATGCGAACACTCCATCAATAATGTTCAAATGTTTCGTATAATATTTCTATATAAATCTTACTAACCCGTGATTTTTCAATTGTAGATTGTGAATGGTAGGTAATTGTAAACACGCGGCTCCCAGCTGTTTCAAGTAACTAATAAAAATCTATGCGACTATCTAATCAATGGTATTCAAATGTTTCATGTAATATTCGATATAAATCTTGCTAACCCATGATTTTTCAATTGTAGATTGTGAATGATAGGTATTTGTAAATGACCCATATCGCTGCACATTGCACAATGACATCCTGATGGTTATCCTTATAACTCCGATAAATTATCTAGTTACGGCCAAGGTCGTTTTCAAACTATTCAGTTGACCCAGTCCCTCGTACGTCTTTATTTGTAAACAAATAATATAATCATCTCCTGACACACTAACCTAAATGTGAGATTTGTTTATTTTAAAATTCCTTAGAAGTCATTTGTGCCTCTTTACTTTTATTGTGCATTGTTAATTTAAATATTTTTAATTCCTTTTGCAGTTAAACTATTTTTCATTTTCCGAATTTAGTAAATTTACTAGAAGTTAGGTGAAAATTAAATATAAATATATATATATAAGTACACATATCTCGATTGTCAAAATATGTTAAAAAAAGAGTACATATATTAATAAATAAATATAAAATATATGATTCTACATAGTCTGGAATATTAATAAATACATATTTTCTTTTTCAATAATATAGATATGTCCTCGGGTAGGTATTAAAAATCGCTACCATTTCGATGCTTCGATTAATAAGTAAAATACATATATATAAATACATTACTCATATATTTATTCTTTATATACAATATATTACTTTATTTTATATAAATAAATACATAATATACATATATTAATGTGTAATGCTTTGTTTTGTTGTTTTTAATAATTTAATTGATATACCATAATCAGCTGTATCTCCTCACTCCTAGGTCCTGAAAATTATTTATAAAAAGAAAACTTACCCCCCGTCAAGGTATTTCCGGTCGGGTGTACACAACAACCTTGATGAAGAAATCCTACCTAATTAATTGTATTTTTTCAACTAATTTCAAAATAAATCTTTTCGACTATTTATTCCTATTTAATATTTTATTCTCGCTTGAATCGTATAAATTAGTTGATATTTAATTTTTCTTCCGAACGAAATCCTAATTCAGGAAACCCGTTGATTTAATAACACTTTTCTAGTTTAGGCTTTTGAATGATAGCTGTTTCAAATTCCTTTTCGAAATGATAGACTGATGATTAAAATTCCGGTTAAAACGACAAACACTTTTAACACTGTCGCTATACGCACGATGGATTTTAATTGAACAATTTATTAATTCTAAATTTCTTTTTATATAAATTGATAAGAAAATTTATTCCGAATTGTGCAAACTTTTAATTAAACTCGACTCTTAATAAATTAATTTTTTTTCTAACTGTTAATTTTAGAACAAAGGTTTAAACGTTTATTATTATCGAATCCTTTTTTTTTTGTTTTTGTGTTTCTTTTAACCTAAGATGAAGTATTTACTATTAATAATTTTAAACAAAATTATAATCTATTTTTAAATATCAATTCACGAGCACATCCACTTTAATTTAACGATAACAAACTCTTAAATTTAATTTGAATGTTTTCACTTTGAATGAAATAATTATTTTTAAATTTTAGTTAAATTCTTAATTCCGTAATCACTTTCTGCACTTCACTTAACACTTTTAAGCACTGAGTTTAAATTATATTTATTTTCACTGTTTAACCAAATTAAATTTCACTGACTCTAGCACTTGTATTTTTCACAAAATTTTCCTAAGTCTAGGGCTTATTTAAATTTTAACACTTAAAGATTTTCACTGTTAATCCTACCAAAGACGTAGTACTGCCACGTAACAACTTTTCGAATCCTCGGCGCGACCGCCTCCTGACTGATGTGTTCCATCTTTTATATCCCTCTCAGGTCCCAAAAGACGTATCTGAATTTCTCTTGATGCTTAATTCTATTTCCTATCAACTCGTAAATCCGAACACCCCTTCCCCTAATTTCGATCGTTCTTCCATAAGATGTTCTGCTTTCCGGCTCAAGGCGGTGGCCAGTTTCCATCTCACAAATCTAAATCGATAGGGTCCGAATCGGGTAAGTCTGTGTTAATCGCCCAAGCTTCCTTTGTCCTGTGTTCATACAAAATGTAGTTAAATTCTCATGATTTTGTGTTCCTTTTTTTCTCAATTTGCGATAGGTCCGTCCTCAATAATATATATATACATCTCAATTTTATGCATCTCGTGCGAAAATTGTTTAAATCCATGTCGAAATCTTTACTACGCATTTTTGAATTTCGATTTGTTTAAATTCTACTTAATTTTATTGTTACTTATATGAGCTTTTCCATTTCCACCCGTACTCTCTATCTCCCTGTTGCAGATTTGAGTTTTTCCTTTATTTTTGAATTTTATTTTTATCCGCGACGTTTTCTTGCACAATTTCTTCTTGATTCTTATGTCATTTCTCATAACTCTTATAATTACTCATTTTCCAAGTCGTATTTATTAATTTCACGGATAAATTCGAATTGTATCGCTTTTCTCCACATGGATCATTTCCTATCTCCGTTCTTTACCCTTCCTTTTATCTTTTCTTCACTTTTCCCGATGTGTGTGGTCTCCAGGAAAATTTCATACTTCATCTATTATTAATTAATATATAATTTTCCACACTTCTATGGAAGATATACCTAATTAGACTCTGGTATATGTGTCACTTTTATTGTCTGACCCAATCTCCGCCCATTCTCCATCCCTCACTTACAAGATTTCACATAAATTATACGTCTGGACATATGTTTACGTCTCAGATTTTATGTACTACGGCCGTAAATTTAGTTTAATTTTAGAGCCATTAGTTTTAATATCTTTTGCTTTAAATAAATATTCCATAAGCTCCACGTTAAATTTTATTGGTCTTCTAATGGGTTATTACCTTAACGTAAATAAAAACCATGTTCGGATTTCGATTGTTTACCCTTCAAAATATACATGAGACCGCCAACCTTTTATCTTGTTTCGATCCCTCCGTAATATTGGGTAACTCCAATATATATCTAACCTAATAATTATGTAAAATGTCTACTTTTCCTGAATCTAATCTATCGCTATATGTTTTAGTTTTTCTGTCTTCTTCTGATACTCGATTTTCACGTCCCTAGGACCTTCGTAGCAGTCCAAAATCTCTATATTATCCTTCCATCCGGTCGCCGCACTTTTCTAAAATGTCTATTTTTTTTTGCGAGATTTTCATTCAAGATTGATTTACCAATATGTCCGTTTCGTCTTAAATTGATAACGATTAATTTCCATTGTTTCCAACACTCACTCCTCTCTTTAGTACGATTTTTATCGAACATGACACCCTCCTTCTATCATAAATAATTGCACTACAGTTGAAATTCCGCCAGTAACTTTCCTTTGCTTTTCCCGTCCTTTTTTTATACTATCACGTTTATAATTTTTTTCATTGCATTTTTGTGTGTGCGCTTTACAACCTGTAAAACTTCCAAGCACCCGATTTCAATGGTTCGATACCCCATAAATGTCTCAGTTATTGTAAACATTCCCAGGAGTTTGTCACCTTGAAAGTCGATGTTGACCCTAAAGTGCGTTCACCTCCAATTTCTGTGAGAATCGAAATGTCGTTAATTATCTTTTTTATTGTCTGATCCACAGTTCATTCCTTTGTCTGCATTTGATGTACGCCTCTTCGTTCACTGATTGGTTACTCAAAATTTTATAGCTCTTTGTTCAGATCTATTGGTTGACAAAATTCAATGTTTATTTTGAAGCCTCAAAAGGGGGTTCCTAGTCGTTCCTAGACGATTTTAATGACCTCTGTGTTTATACTATAGAATCTCAACATAATTCCAACTATTACAGGGGCCTACTGAAAAACAAACTGAATCAATTTTAACCTCAACAGATGTCGCTAGAATGACGGTTTTCATTAATAATTTGTATATTTTTAGCAGCTATGGTTTATCTGTTTTTCACTGTGATTTAAGCCTTTCATCACAGTTCCCCCCTCTGAACTCAATTTGCTGTGGCTAACGTTGTATACTACTTTAGACATCGAAATTGTGTTCAAATGTAGTCTAGCTATTCTCCCCCCCTCGTTCTGTTATTCCTTTTCCTACATCACTTCCTGTTATTTCCTTTCTCTACCTCACTCTATCATTCCCTATCTCTCTCTCCATTCTGTTATTTCCTTTCTCCCCCCCCCTCATTCTGTTATTCCCTATCTCTCTTTCCATTCTGTTTTTTCCTTTCTCCCCCCCCTCATTCTGTTTTTCCCTATCTCTCTTTCCATTTTGTTTGGATTGTTAACAACCTTGACTCTGAATCTCATTGTATTTTCTATTTTCTTTTCGCGTAGATTTTATTTTATGGAATTTCTCTAATTTTGATAAACTCAAAATTAATCTCTTTTTTTTTTCTGGGAAAAACACGCCCCTCGACTCGCGTGTTTAGGTGGTCCTCAACCTGGTTGGACTAAGACCTCCCTTACAATGATTCAGATAAAGATTGTTTGCAATCTCGCGGTCTATTGACCAACTGAAAAGTGGATGGTCTCTTGGTGTGCAAATAATTTTTCGTTTTGTTTTTGTTTTGTAAGTATGATAATTTTTGTGAAATATGTATCTTTGCACGACCTCACCCAATCCAAAAATCAGTGGTATACATGTTTCATTTAAACTTTTCCAGCATTTTTTTTTTCTTATTCGCAAATTTTTTTTTTTTTTTTTGTGTAATTTCTAATTGTCTTTTCATAGATCATTCAAACAAGTTGTTCTAGCCTAGGTGTTACCCACCCTAATTTTTAAATTTCATAAATGTTCTTAACTAAACTCCAATTTTCTCATCGTTCCTGTTTCCTTTTAAATTTTTTTTTTTTTGAAAATTTAACCTAACCATATCGTAATTCTAATGTTCCCTTTTTATCTTTACCTAATGTCTACTCTAAATCTATAGATAGCCTTATTTCAAGTTTTCAAAAAAAAAAAAAAAAAAAAAAAAAAAAATCTAACTCTATGCATTGTCAATTTAAAATCTTGTTTTATAAAACGTACCCTATCCTATTTATAATATATGTATTTTTTTTTGTTCCTTTTGTGGGTATATAACTCCCATACGCTTTCCTTCTGTGTTCTTACTTATCTAACAAAATTTTCCTACACACTAACACACAATTTTTTTTCCTAAACTAGAAAATCAATATTATCGAAAAAATTTTCCTCTTACTCTATTAGTAAATTAGAATATGATTGTCGCTTATTAAGAGATTTGTTCACTCAACCTTAAAGACTTAAGGACGACCCGCCCCTCGCAAACGAACTGATAGTCTAATATTTTAGTAATTTTCTTTCTCCTTAAATTATATCGTATCCTAACAGATTTTAAATTTTTCTCAATCGTTTATTTATTTAAGGTTTCAAATATTTGTAAATTTCGCATTTTATTCGTTGATTTCCACTATCTCTAAACTTGGTTTTTGTTCCTTATTACATGTATAATATTTCGCTAAATGAATTGCGCTATAATCTCCTTTTATTTCCCGAGTTACCGGATCAATTAGCGTATACGTGTTACTATAAACTTCTGACCCAATTACATAAGGTCCATCGTAAAGCAGATTGAATTTTTTTATTTCTTTTTTGAGTAGGTTTGATTGTGTAAATTTTTTCAACTTGACCAGGGTTCCAACTTCATAAGTTATTAATCTTTTGTTGAGATTATAGTATTTCTGTCGATTTGCAGCGCTTTTCTCTAAATTTTTCTGTGCTGCTAATCTTATTTCATCTATTGTTTTCGTCGATTTTCCGCAGCCTTGAGTATACCTGTCTAAACTATAAGTTGGTGATTTCCCAAAAGCTATTTCATTAGGTGAAAATCCTGTTGAACAGTGTATCGAATTATTGTAGGTTTGTTCTATTTCTTTAAGGAAAGCCGCCCACTTGGTATGTTTTTCGTGACAATAAATACGGAAAATTCTACCTAATTCTTTATTCACGCGCTCTGTTATGTTCGGTCCGGGATTTCGTATTGAAGTATGTACGATTCGTATGCCCATCCTATTTAAGTTGTTCTCCCATTTCTTCGATGTAAATTGAGATCCGTTGTCCGTTAACAAAGCATCTATTTGTATTGTTTTATTAAAATCCTCTACACAATTTAACACGGTCTTAGTACTTGCTATCCTCAATTTATATAATTTTACAAATCTACTGAATGAATCTTGTATCACGAAAATGAATCTAACCCCTCCTATTCCTCTCGGTAAAGGTCCGTATAAATCTGCCATAGCTAATTGTCCTACTTCTTTGGTAATTATGGATTTACTCGGCCCTACAGTTGGTCGAATTTCGCGCTTCGCCAGCTGACAAAGGTGACACCCTCTCACTATGCGTTTTATCTCTCGGTGCATGCCTGGCCAATAATACCTATCTCCCAAAGCTATCCCTGTTTTAAAAACTCCTCCGTGTCCGATTTCTAAATGTATCATTTTTATTAGTTCTTCAGTCAACTCTTGTGGTACTGCTAACACCGTTTTGTTTAGCCCTGTTGTGTAATATAAAGTCTTGCCTATTTTTTTATAATTTTTTAAATACCTATTAACATTTTTTGTCGGCGGCCCAAATTTTCCCTTGCGCAAATATCCGAAAATTTCTCCCAAAAATGTGTCTTGTTTCTGTAGTTCAGTTATATTTTCTAAGTGTTTCCGAATCTGTTGTCTACCTTTAACTGCAAAAGCTGCTATCTCTGGGCACGTGTTTTTCTCCTCCTGTACATTTTTTGCATCACAAGAATAACGAGATAAAATATCAGGCCCTATATTTTCCTTCCCTTTGACGTACTCTACAGTGAAGTTAAATTGATTTAAATATAAAATCCACCGTGTTAGTCGGCCACTGTACATCTTCCAGCTCTTTAAAAATGTCAATGCTTGATGATCCGTCCTAATTATTAAGTGTACTCCTCTTAAGTATGTCTCAAATTTGTGTAAAGCATATATTATCGCCCATAACTCTTGTTCTGACGTGGTCCATTTCAACTCCGGTCCTCTTAAAGCTTTGCTAATAAATCCAATAACGTGGTGATTTCCTTCCTCATCCAACTGATATAATTCTCCTCCTATGGCGAACCCCGAACTATCTGTCTGTAAATAATAAGTACTATTTGGGTCATGATGATGTAAAATAACTGTCTCTAAAAATAATGTTTTCACCCTCTCGAATGCGCGCTGTTCTGAGTCACCCCATCGCCAGGTTCTATTTTTCTGAAGTAAATCGCACAAAACCCGTGTTGTTTCCCCATATTTATTCGCGAATCTACGGTAATAATTACAAAGTCCTAGAAAAGCTCTAACTTGTTTTATTTTCTTGGGTACCGGAAAATTTTTTATAGCATCAATCTTTTCCGGATCCATTTGAACTCCCAAAGGCGTTATAATATGTCCTAACATACGTACTTCTGTGAATAAAAATTGACATTTTTCAAGTTTACAAGTCATGTTTGCTTCCTTTAACCTCTCAAGTACCGCGTTTACATGTTCAAAATGATCTTCTTGACTACCACACGTATATATTATTAAATCATCTAAGTAATTAGCGCAGAATTCCCTCACCCCTGGTCCTAGAATTTTGTCCATTCCTCTTGAAAAACTCCCTACTGATGTTTTTAACCCCTGCGGTAATACCTTGTATACGTACGATTTTCCGTTGTATACAAACCCAGTATATTTGCGACTTTCCGGACTGATAGGTATTTGAAAGTAAGCTGAATTAAGATCTATTGTAGTTATGAATTTCACACCATGAAAACGCTGTATAATTTCAGAAGTTAATGGCGGTTTTTCTACTTCAGCCTGCATCCTAGTGTTTAAAAATCTAGCATCTAAGAGTATCCTAACCGTCCCATCTTTTTTTAAAGTAAATGTTAGAGGACTAGAAAACTGTGTGGCCTCTCTACTGATGATTCCTAACGACTCTAGTTCTCTAATTTTCTCATCAATTTTATCCCTGTAAGCAAAGGGTACTGGATAGGATCGTTTAACGAAGGGCGTCTCGTCCGTCATTCTTATTTCGTGAGTGTACAACGTAGTTAGACCTGGTCTGTCTATAAATACATTCTTATGTCTAATTAAAATCTTTTCTAACCCTTCTTTTCCTTTTGAATCTAAATTTAACTCGGACACAAATGTCGTTATTCTACGCTCGAGGCACGCCGTATTATTTATTTCAGGGTTTACTTCAATATTAATTATTTTTCCACTTGTGCAATTTTGATTTCTAATCTCGTGTTTAGGTTTCCTATGAATTACGGTTGAATTTACTAACTCTATTTCCTTCTTCCCATTTCCTGTTTTTATTTTTAACTTTCTGTTTTCTCCACATTTAAATTCAGCTGTATATTCGTCTAACCAGTTGATACCCAATATAATTGGCCTAATTAACTTTGGTATTATTAAACACGGCGTATTTATTATAACATCTCCAAATCGCAATGGTACTAAAACCAACCTAGATATTCTCTGACTTTTATGTCCTATCGCTACTTTAATTTGTATAGTGGTTACAGGCATAATAGGATAAAGTGTTTGGTCATTTAAATAACTTTCATAAAATTCTTGAGAAACGCACGTGATTTGACTCCCGGTATCTATTAGACAATGAACTTCCGTGTTATCTATCTGTGCTTTGGCTTCCGGTAATAACGGTAAAGTGCTACCCTTTTCTACTTCCTCATAATCTCTGTCTTCGAAAATGTTGTTGAACCCACTAATTTCCCTTCTTGTTTTCTCTTCGTTCACTTTCAATTGATTCCATTCATCCGTTATTTGTTGTAAAGAATTGACACATACTTCCACATCTATTTCCGCTTCCGTTCTCGTTTCTTCCGCTCCATCCTTTCGTCTTCTCACATTCCTTTCTGCTTTTATTGGAACAGTCATCCCTTGTTCATTTCTTCCCAATCCTTTCATTGGATTCCACCCCCATTTCATCATAATCTTCAATGCAGTGTTGTGTTTTGGTGCCGGCGTCCCTCTCCCTGTGTGAGTCGTATTCATGAGGGCTAATGAATCAACCCTCGGCCGTTTCCCGAATTGTTTGCGATTACTAACTCCTTGCCGCTTGTAGTTTTTGTAGAACCTCCCTGTGAAGATGTCGTAGCTTCTGCACACTTACTGCAGCTAGCGCCTCCTTCCACACTCTCTATTGCGTGAATTCTCTTCTTTATAGCGTGGTAACGGTCACGGTATTTGTCCTTCTTGGTGAACTCCTCCCCACTCCTTTTCTTTGTGTTCCGTTCTTCCGGTGTGCAAACCATTGTATCTAGTTTTCGAAGAAACTCAGCAGCGACAATCTCATCTCCTGACTGTCCTGAAAACCATAGCGATTGAACTTCTTTAGGGTAATGTCTCATAATCTCGCCAACTACGCTCAACGGTGTCTCGGTAATTTTTAATGCTTTCGCTAAATCCCAATAATTTGCGAAATGAGTGAGCATGGATATATCTCTCTTGGAATCATATACCCCTTCCGCAAGACGACGGCGAACCTCATTCTTCTTTATATCTCCCCAATAGGTAGCTAAAAAATCTCTTTCGAAATCCAACATTGTTTCCCATCGCTTGTTGTATAACTTGGCCCACGTTTTTGCTTCTCCCTTCAAATTTTCCCGTACGACAATTAATGGATCTGTACGTTTAACTTTTCTAGTGTATTCTTTTAAATCTTCTAAGAAACTTATGGGGTTTTGGTTTCCACCGGAAAATGAAGGTCGTTCCTGCTGCGGTAGCATTTCCACTACTTGGAGAACGTTTTTCGGCGCACTATCCTCTCCTGTCACCGCCACTGTTGTTGGTCTTCCTAATTGTTTCTCAAGTTCCTGCATTTTATCAACAAGCGGTGCTAAAGCTGCTTGAATTATTGTAGTAATATCTCCGATGTTCACTGTTGACGTCCCAGCTGTAGCATTTTCCTCGATTGCCGTCACTAAAGCTTCTGTTTGCCTCCCCATTCCACGTTTTCCCACCATTTTCTTAGATCTTCCGAATGTTACCGGCTTATGTATCTATTTTTTTTCTTACTAAGCGACAACCTCAATATTCCTATTTTAATTTTCTTAATTATTTTATATATATGTTGCCTTTTTTATTCTATATATTTTTTTTTCAAATTTTTCTCGTTTTTCTTATTTTTTTTTGTTTTTCTAGATTTTTCTTGTATTTTATCACCTGGCTGTTCCTGTAAAATTTCAAGTTCGTTTATGATTTTCACATCATCCTCTTGTATACACTTGCCTTGTTCGATATCCGACCTATTTTAAATTTTTTTACAATACCTATCAAGATGTTCCGTTTATCTATTTTCAATTTACAAAATCTATTAGGATTTTTTCAATGCCTAAAATGAATTTCCTTTTAATAGGTATATATACACATATATATAATCCCATCATAAACATTCGTCAACGACATTAAAAGTCTCGAGCCGACTCTGGATTGTATTTTTTTCTTTGAGATTGAAAGTCGAATTCTCAACTAACACTTTGTCTTTTCAAAACAACGTTTATTTGTTTGGCCCATACTTGAATTCCTTATCGAATCCATTGACTGGGTTCTCTGTGTCTTAAAATATGCCTCAATAGTCAACAACCTAACCTGAATGTCAACAAACTTATCATGAGTAAATCTTACGTTATTTCAACTTACCCGTTTATATGGTAAATTATATTATGTAAGATTAATCTTACCTCACAAAACAAAACATCAAATGTTTCACCCTCATTAATGACTCTGTCGATTATCGAGATTTGTGATCCTGACTAAATCTATCTACTCGTGCATTGGCGGCACGTAGAGCGATCATTTGAATTTAACACGTGGTCCTAATGATTAACTATGATTTAATACAATTACACTTTTCTATTTTGATATTATTGTTTTCATAGATCTACCTATCACACGATATGGGTGTAATATTTCCGTTATTTATTATGTTACAGATGGTCATAATAGATAACACCCCAACATGTCATAATAATTGTTTTTTCTTTTGTTTTATAATGATATTAATGTTAATCAAAAAAAAAATATTTTTTTTTTGTTAATCAATTGCTATCAATCAATTTTATATTTTAAGTAATCATTATTTTTGTAAAACCAATGATATCTAGTAAGGTACATTGGGTGTTGTAATACATTAATCAATTTAATTTCTCTAAACCTTTCTATTCTTCTAATAAATCTGTCGAATGTCTAGTGATAAAAATAATAATATCTTTTCCTGACTTTGTGAATAATTTGTTAAGTACCACGGCCCGCCGCTGGTCTGTATTTTTGAATATAAGATAAACAATAATTGTTTACGTTAATACTCCACGATATCCGAATGCAATGTTTATGTTATATTTGTTCCAGCTATCTCGTTTTTGTGTCATTGTTTATTTAATCTCGACGTTTGTTATTTAATTTTTTGTTCCTCGGAGTGATACGTATTACTTAACGATGTTTCCGACTTTTAAGATATATAGATGTTTTTACGCCCGATGTTTATCTTATCAATTTTTTCGATGTTCTTTGTTTTCACAATAAGTTCGATGTTTTTCGGGCTTGTCTGTTTATTAAACTTGCTTCATATCAACATTCCGATCTGTTCGGTGAACCCAAAACATAAACAATGTTTTTGTTTACAGAACGCATTCCTTTTGACTGAATGACATCATTAACCTACATATCCTTTGTTTTTGTTTACATTATCGTATGAAAGGAATTTTTTATTGACTCTTAAGTTCACGGTCATTTGAATGAACACATTTTTATTTATAAGGACACTTTTTGTGTTATAAGTTTATTCGTTAACACATTCTTTTTGGATTTATTGTTTATTTACGTTAATCTATTATTATTTTTTTTTATTTCACTGTGTATTTATGTAATGTCGCACTTTTCTGATTTTTTTTTTTTTGTTAATTCTTTAATTAATTACGTCCTATTTATTATTATTATTTTCTCCGTTTTTGCAATAGGTTGACCAATAAAACCTTTTTTTTTTCCAATCTTATAAAACCTGAACCTCCTGGACACGGCTATGCAGTTGTAATGTTTTCGGCCTTTTCACCATTTTCTTTTACTTGTTTAAAACAATATAAAAGTTTCTTCTCTCTTGGCTATGATCGATACTTCTTTTTTTTTCTAAGGCTTTGCATATGTGTTCGCAGGGATGGAAAATTCCTCCCCTACAACACATAAGCCTCCATGAAAATTGGACCCTTAATTTCTTTGATAACTTCAGAAAGCTACTTAAAGCTCTCTTGTACTATATATCTTTATAGACATATGTACTTAACTAATTAATACGTTATTTACGATCTTGAACGCAAATATACCCGTATTTATATTGTAATTAAATTCCATCAAACGTTGTGTAATTTTTTTGATTTATGATATAGGATTTTAATTACTTTCATTTTGTGGTAACCCCCTTGGTTCTGATCGAGGTGTTGAGTTTCACAATTTAATTGGTCTTTCCATTGCAAACCTAGACTTACATGAATTCCCTGAATGAGCTAACTTTCCTAATGTAATTATTGATTCCCTGCACCCTAACAAAATCGTAGTTAAACGCTGATAAAAGATATTATACATGTTTATTTGGACAGATAATTAAATATAACTCAAATGGTTAATTGTTAGTAAATTTGGCAATGATTAATTATTGTGTCTGGTTGGCGCCACTCCTCCATGACTCAGCTGCTATAAGGTACATGTAAAATTGATTTAGTATGGTAATGTTATTAGTTAATTGTATATTTGACGAACTCAGAATAACCCTTTGCTAGCAAAAGTTTGGCTCCTTCCTCCTGCAAGTAAACGAGATGATCGTGAGTCGACAAGAAATTCGTACAATCTTTTGACACGGCTTTTTGATTGATACCTTAGTTATCGCGTCCCAAAAGCCTTCCACGTCATCATGCACTGCCTTCAAGTCTTCCCTCGGGTCCCGAAACCTCCAAATTCCAACACCTCCTTGGACTACAATTTACTTAGGGCGAACCGGTTTCGTCCTATATACAATCATATACTCACGGTTGGTGTGGACTTACGGGTCGTGAATCCTCATTCCACGTTTAAAAGAGAATGCGAGAGTGGTCTACCGACCTAAATGCAAGCTGTATGCAGGTCCGCATTCTCCAGTAAACAGTACATACGAATAAATATATGTATACATACAGTTTGGGAAAGGTTTATAACTCGCAATACGAGGCTATCTACCTCGCATTCCGAGCTCGGATCTCGCACGAAGAATTCTGCACAATTCTTAGCTTGGTAACCGAATATATACGTAAGAATAAGGTTATACTAATAAATACTAGTAGAATAAGAAATTATTTGATAGTTTGTTTTGGAGAGCTATCGAACTCCAGGCTTTTTGTTTGGTTTTGACGTTTTTATTTAAGAGAATCGTCATCTCTATTTGGTTTGGTCAATGGTCTTGTTGTAGGAGCGACCACTGCCTCCTGTTTGATGAACTGTATTTGTTTTAAACTTTACCTCCAGGTTTCAACATTAATTTCGTTCATCCTATCCCGTGATTTCTCAATTGTTTCAAGTAATTGATTGCCACATAAGAGGGTACACGACTCTCAACTGTCTCTGGCAACTGATGGGATCTATGCGAACACTCCATCAATAATGTTCAAATGTTTCGTATAATATTTCTATATAAATCTTACTAACCCGTGATTTTTCAATTGTAGATTGTGAATGGTAGGTAATTGTAAACACGCGGCTCCCAGCTGTTTCAAGTAACTAATAAAAATCTATGCGACTATCTAATCAATGGTATTCAAATGTTTCATGTAATATTCGATATAAATCTTGCTAACCCATGATTTTTCAATTGTAGATTGTGAATGATAGGTATTTGTAAATGACCCATATCGCTGCACATTGCACAATGACATCCTGATGGTTATCCTTATAACTCCGATAAATTATCTAGTTACGGCCAAGGTCGTTTTCAAACTATTCAGTTGACCCAGTCCCTCGTACGTCTTTATTTGTAAACAAATAATATAATCATCTCCTGACACACTAACCTAAATGTGAGATTTGTTTATTTTAAAATTCCTTAGAAGTCATTTGTGCCTCTTTACTTTTATTGTGCATTGTTAATTTAAATATTTTTAATTCCTTTTGCAGTTAAACTATTTTTCATTTTCCGAATTTAGTAAATTTACTAGAAGTTAGGTGAAAATTAAATATAAATATATATATATATATATATATATATAAGTACACATATCTCGATTGTCAAAATATGTTAAAAAAAGAGTACATATATTAATAAATAAATATAAAATATATGATTCTACATAGTCTGGAATATTAATAAATACATATTTTCTTTTTCAATAATATAGATATGTCCTCGGGTAGGTATTAAAAATCGCTACCATTTCGATGCTTCGATTAATAAGTAAAATACATATATATAAATACATTACTCATATATTTATTCTTTATATACAATATATTACTTTATTTTATATAAATAAATACATAATATACATATATTAATGTGTAATGCTTTGTTTTGTTGTTTTTAATAATTTAATTGATATACCATAATCAGCTGTATCTCCTCACTCCTAGGTCCTGAAAATTATTTATAAAAAGAAAACTTACCCCCCGTCAAGGTATTTCCGGTCGGGTGTACACAACAACCTTGATGAAGAAATCCTACCTAATTAATTGTATTTTTTCAACTAATTTCAAAATAAATCTTTTCGACTATTTATTCCTATTTAATATTTTATTCTCGCTTGAATCGTATAAATTAGTTGATATTTAATTTTTCTTCCGAACGAAATCCTAATTCAGGAAACCCGTTGATTTAATAACACTTTTCTAGTTTAGGCTTTTGAATGATAGCTGTTTCAAATTCCTTTTCGAAATGATAGACTGATGATTAAAATTCCGGTTAAAACGACAAACACTTTTAACACTGTCGCTATACGCACGATGGATTTTAATTGAACAATTTATTAATTCTAAATTTCTTTTTATATAAATTGATAAGAAAATTTATTCCGAATTGTGCAAACTTTTAATTAAACTCGACTCTTAATAAATTAATTTTTTTTCTAACTGTTAATTTTAGAACAAAGGTTTAAACGTTTATTATTATCGAATCCTTTTTTTTTTGTTTTTGTGTTTCTTTTAACCTAAGATGAAGTATTTACTATTAATAATTTTAAACAAAATTATAATCTATTTTTAAATATCAATTCACGAGCACATCCACTTTAATTTAACGATAACAAACTCTTAAATTTAATTTGAATGTTTTCACTTTGAATGAAATAATTATTTTTAAATTTTAGTTAAATTCTTAATTCCGTAATCACTTTCTGCACTTCACTTAACACTTTTAAGCACTGAGTTTAAATTATATTTATTTTCACTGTTTAACCAAATTAAATTTCACTGACTCTAGCACTTGTATTTTTCACAAAATTTTCCTAAGTCTAGGGCTTATTTAAATTTTAACACTTAAAGATTTTCACTGTTAATCCTACCAAAGACGTAGTACTGCCACGTAACAACTTTTCGAATCCTCGGCGCGACCGCCTCCTGACTGATGTGTTCCATCTTTTATATCCCTCTCAGGTCCCAAAAGACGTATCTGAATTTCTCTTGATGCTTAATTCTATTTCCTATCAACTCGTAAATCCGAACACCCCTTCCCCTAATTTCGATCGTTCTTCCATAAGATGTTCTGCTTTCCGGCTCAAGGCGGTGGCCAGTTTCCATCTCACAAATCTAAATCGATAGGGTCCGAATCGGGTAAGTCTGTGTTAATCGCCCAAGCTTCCTTTGTCCTGTGTTCATACAAAATGTAGTTAAATTCTCATGATTTTGTGTTCCTTTTTTTCTCAATTTGCGATAGGTCCGTCCTCAATAATATATATATACATCTCAATTTTATGCATCTCGTGCGAAAATTGTTTAAATCCATGTCGAAATCTTTACTACGCATTTTTGAATTTCGATTTGTTTAAATTCTACTTAATTTTATTGTTACTTATATGAGCTTTTCCATTTCCACCCGTACTCTCTATCTCCCTGTCGCAGATTTGAGTTTTTCCTTTATTTTTGAATTTTATTTTTATCCGCGACGTTTTCTTGCACAATTTCTTCTTGATTCTTATGTCATTTCTCATAACTCTTATAATTACTCATTTTCCAAGTCGTATTTATTAATTTCACGGATAAATTCGAATTGTATCGCTTTTCTCCACATGGATCATTTCCTATCTCCGTTCTTTACCCTTCCTTTTATCTTTTCTTCACTTTTCCCGATGTGTGTGGTCTCCAGGAAAATTTCATACTTCATCTATTATTAATTAATATATAATTTTCCACACTTCTATGGAAGATATACCTAATTAGACTCTGGTATATGTGTCACTTTTATTGTCTGACCCAATCTCCGCCCATTCTCCATCCCTCACTTACAAGATTTCACATAAATTATACGTCTGGACATATGTTTACGTCTCAGATTTTATGTACTACGGCCGTAAATTTAGTTTAATTTTAGAGCCATTAGTTTTAATATCTTTTGCTTTAAATAAATATTCCATAAGCTCCACGTTAAATTTTATTGGTCTTCTAATGGGTTATTACCTTAACGTAAATAAAAACCATGTTCGGATTTCGATTGTTTACCCTTCAAAATATACATGAGACCGCCAACCTTTTATCTTGTTTCGATCCCTCCGTAATATTGGGTAACTCCAATATATATCTAACCTAATAATTATGTAAAATGTCTACTTTTCCTGAATCTAATCTATCGCTATATGTTTTAGTTTTTCTGTCTTCTTCTGATACTCGATTTTCACGTCCCTAGGACCTTCGTAGCAGTCCAAAATCTCTATATTATCCTTCCATCCGGTCGCCGCACTTTTCTAAAATGTCTATTTTTTTTGCGAGATTTTCATTCAAGATTGATTTACCAATATGTCCGTTTCGTCTTAAATTGATAACGATTAATTTCCATTGTTTCCAACACTCACTCCTCTCTTTAGTACGATTTTTATCGAACATGACACCCTCCTTCTATCATAAATAATTGCACTACAGTTGAAATTCCGCCAGTAACTTTCCTTTGCTTTTCCCGTCCTTTTTTTATACTATCACGTTTATAATTTTTTTCATTGCATTTTTGTGTGTGCGCTTTACAACCTGTAAAACTTCCAAGCACCCGATTTCAATGGTTCGATACCCCATAAATGTCTCAGTTATTGTAAACATTCCCAGGAGTTTGTCACCTTGAAAGTCGATGTTGACCCTAAAGTGCGTTCACCTCCAATTTCTGTGAGAATCGAAATGTCGTTAATTATCTTTTTTATTGTCTGATCCACAGTTCATTCCTTTGTCTGCATTTGATGTACGCCTCTTCGTTCACTGATTGGTTACTCAAAATTTTATAGCTCTTTGTTCAGATCTATTGGTTGACAAAATTCAATGTTTATTTTGAAGCCTCAAAAGGGGGTTCCTAGTCGTTCCTAGACGATTTTAATGACCTCTGTGTTTATACTATAGAATCTCAACATAATTCCAACTATTACAGGGGCCTACTGAAAAACAAACTGAATCAATTTTAACCTCAACAGATGTCGCTAGAATGACGGTTTTCATTAATAATTTGTATATTTTTAGCAGCTATGGTTTATCTGTTTTTCACTGTGATTTAAGCCTTTCATCACAGTTACCAATGACATTATAAAATAGGTAGGAAGGTACCAATGGCATTATAAAAATACACGAAACGTTATATTATATAAGTTAAGAAGAAAAAATAATAAACATTAGTTGAAAGTTATTAAAAGAAATTAAGAAGAAACAAATACAAAACACCTCTTATGCAGTTAAATATGCACTAGGTAATTAAATGTTTAATCGGTACAGATTTATACTTCATTCTAATGAAGGCAAATTAAAAACATCAGCATATGAGTTATCAATTGTATATTAATAACAGAATTGTAGCCTGAAACCGTAGTATAATTGTTACAATAATACATACTAGGGAACCTTGAAGTTGGAACATGAAAATGAATCAACATTAATCAAGGCTATCCAACAGAAAATTTACAATTTTACATAAAATAGTAAAAATTAATAAATTAATGCTGACCATGCATTTTTTCTTCGAGTTTTCTTTATTTATCTTAGTGTTATGTTTTCAGGTGGTAGACGTGAGAGACCCAGAAGATGGGTGCAAAAACACGTTCGTTTACATCGCTGACGTGACAGGATTCCAGATAGTCGTATATGACATGTCCACCGACTCTGCTTGGAAGGTGGAGAATAAGTACATGTTCCCGAGCCCAGAGACAGGCACTTTCGACATCGTTGGTAAGTAATTCAAAAACGTACTTAGTTTACAATATTTCATACGTTATGAGAAATAGCACTCTAAGCGGCCATATGACAAACTATAATGATTGGTGTTATAAGTAATTTATTGGACGGTTCCTAATTTTCCCACTAGATGTCTCTGGCGAGTTATCTAAAATGGAAACCACTAATACTTTTTATACATTGCAGTAGATGGCACACTTGCATCAAAGAATAATTAACATTTAGGAATATCTGAATCTGAATTTTTGCCTTGATAATACGCATTTTTGCGTAGCCAATGCAATACGAGAGAAGGGTTGATAAATATTGAGGGGAATGGTAATAATAATTGACAAAATCAAATAAAATTGACAGATTTTCCACGAAATTTCTGGAAAAATTTTGATTTTTACTCCATCTTAAATTAAGTTTACAACTTAACGTCTAAAATAATCCCGTGAAATTTGGACAACACTTTCACTGCAAATTTTGGTGCAGATACTCTCAGTATCGCTATGGTGAATATATACAAGTTCTTCCCCTCCTTCAACTCCCCAATTTCCTTCCCCTCTCCGTACCATCCAGCCTTACAGCATGTTCTAATGGGGTACTTTCACGAACTATGAATACCGTTAAAAAAATTTAATATTTTCATTCAAAATTATTGGTTAAAAAACGATATAAACTCCTAAACGGTTCCAATTGGCTACAACGCCATTAATTACTATTATCAACGTCAACTACTGAGACGGCTGTCACCGATGACGTTGGCTCATTGTGACGTCAACAACGCCATATTCTCAAACAAAAACGACAATGTCTTTTTGGCGACAAATCAAAAATGGCAAGTTAAAAACCTTTGTAGAAAATTTATTACAAAAATACAAAAAAAAATGTTATCACCATCGTAATATTTTTCGAGAGTAAAAAAAACTGGTTAAAATTGGTAGGAAAGTACCAATGACATTATAAAATAGGTAAGAAGGTAATGACATTATAAAATACACGGAAAGTTATACTGATACAAATCGAACAAAAATATAGCACCTCTAATAAAAAAAATAATCATTCAGATATTATATGTATGCTAAATAAACATGACTTTACAGTATGTCCACTGGACCTAGATCAAGATAGTTGAACGTATACCCTATTTGAGATGTCATTATCTCACTGGCTCCGGTAGCAGGGAGCAGTTGGAACAGTTGTGGAACTGTTGAATTTGAGATGTCAGTGTCTCACTGGCTCCGGTTAGCAGGGAGCAGTTGGAACAGTTGTGGAACTGTTGAATTTGAGATGCCAGTGTCTCACTGGCTCCGGTTAGCAGGGAGCAGTAGGAACAGTTGAGGAACTGTTGAATTTGAGATGTCAGTGTCTCACTGGCTCCGGTTAGCAGGGAGCAGTAGGAACAGTTGAGGAACTGTTGAATTTGAGATGTCAGTGTCTCACTGGCTCCGGTTAGCAGGGAGCAGTTGGAACAGTTGTGGAACTGTTGAATTTGAGATGTCAGTGTCTCACTGGCTCCGGTTAGCAGGGAGCAGTTGGAACAGTTGAGGAACTGTTGAATTTGAGATGTCAGTGTCTCACTGGCTCCGGTTAGCAGGGAGCAGTAGGAACAGTTGAGGAACTGTTGAATTTGAGATGTCAGTGTCTCACTGGCTCCGGTTAGCAGGGAGCAGTTGGAACAGTTGTGGAACTGTTGAATTTGAGATGTCAGTGTCTCACTGGCTCCGGTTAGCAGGGAGCAGTTGGAACAGTTGTGGAACTGTTGAATTTGAGATGTCAGTGTCTCACTGGCTCCGGTTAGCAGGGAGCAGTTGGAACAGTTGAGGAACTGTTGAATTTGAGATGTCAGTGTCTCACTGGCTCCGGTTAGCAGGGAGCAGTTGGAACAGTTGTGGAACTGTTGAATTTGAGATGCCAGTGTCTCACTGGCTCCGGTAGCAGGAAACAGTTGTGGAACTGTTGAATTTGGCAGCTATTTTTTTTATTTAAATAATAAAATTAAAAAACTAAGTTATTTATACAATACCATCATAAATGTCCTTAGTAGAAAAGACTTAGAGAACTACATTGCTCTTTGTCAATCGCTCTTATAATATGGTATTATCGGATGGGGAAGTGCAAATGACAATATTCTAAAATCACTCATTGAAACCCAAAAAGTCATAGTGAAAATTATTCTGAAAGTCCCTGTAAGAACTAGCACTGACGAAATCTTTAACAAACTTAACGTCATGTCACTTAAACAACTCTATTCTAAAACAATACTCCTTTACATTCATAAATACAAAACACTAGAAAAACACATTAGAATAGATCTAGATTTTAGGGTCAAAAACATATCCAACAAGCAACTACAAATACAATATTTGGGCAAAAAAGCTTCCTATTCTATGGTATTGAACTCTACACCAAAATCCCACTCTCATTCAAAACTCACAACAATATTTTAACATTTATCAAATAAAAAGCTGGACACAAAACATAAGAAGATCAGAAATAGATAATATACCACAACAAATACAAACTGAAGCTAAAACTACTCAATTGAACAAAAAAACACCATGTAATATATATTTGTAATTATTTCAGAAAAAAAACTATTCAGTATATATAAAATTATTTATATTATCCACACTACTAAATTTTAATCAGACTTAAATGAAATCCTCAGCACAAGAGATCCCAGCGAGGATTTCAATGTAAATTCTGTTAAAAAAAGATATTTATTATTATTATGTTTAAAAAAAATTGATTGCCCGTTATTTACATACAATGGTCCGTTTAAAAATGTTTATTAGACAAACAACGTTAATGAAATGTCTTTGTTTTTAATTTCCAGGAGAGTCCTTCGAGCTGATGGACGGCATTCTGGGCATGGCTCTGTCTCCCTTCCATAGCGCGGACCAGGACCGCATCCTGTTCTTCCATTCGCTGGCTTCCGTCACGGAAAACGCCGTGAGGACCTCGGTGTTGAGAAACGCCACTGCCTGGGAGGGAGTCTCCAGCGCCAACCCCAAGGAGTTTGTGGTAGATTACTTTATTAGTCGTTGATTTAAGATATCGTTACGTCAGAGACTACTCTGTGGATAAGAGTGAAAAAGTTCAAACTGGTGTTTTTAAGAAAATTGAGATTTCGTCACTAAGAAGTTTATTTTTTTATTAAGGCGATTCACCTCGACGTTTAATATTCGGAATCAGATAATATATAAGGTTATAATTGGGATTTTTGCAAAAAAACATTGCCTAAATGCAGGTTTTTATTTTATTTTGTGAAGATCAGCTTAACGATTTATTTTGCCACATTTTACGTCCTGTACAACAAAAACCAACATTGTTCAAATTTTCAGAAGTTTTGCAGGAAAATCTTTCGATAATATCAGTCATTTCAGAAAATCGTGAATTTCATAGGCAGCTTTACAATTTTCTAAAGATTACCAAAGTAATATAAGTATTGTAATTTACATATCACATGTAAAGTATTGAAGGACTTACCTACTTTCTTATTGGTCACTCTGCATAAACACCTAAACCAGCGAGGTTAGGTCACCCAAGTGGCTCCTAGGAAGGGGTTCCCGGGTTCATGGGGTGAGCCCACCTACTGTGTGGTTATTTTACCTCTCCAGCAGAACTCTCTCGACCCATCGCCTTACACCACAATGAATTCAAATACACGTCACTCCTATACACACTGATCCCCAAATTCCAACCAATCCCTCATACCTGTGTCATTCCCAGATCTTCCTCTCCTTCTTCTCCTCCGTTTCTTAAAAAAAACCTTCCACACAGCATCCCTAAAGATGACGTAAGCCCTGAGGATTTTTTTTTCATGGCCTCCTGTGTGGAACAAATGTAAAAAAAACAACCTTTCCAATCTGACCGTATTATGTTTTATAATTCCAGCAACTGCAATTGCGTAAAAAATCTCAAGCAGCTGCCCAAGCCATGGACCGAAACGGCATCCTATTCTTTGGTTTGGCATCTCAGACAGCCATCGGTTGCTGGGACTCCAACACTGCTGCATTTCCTAGCAGCATCCCCCTAGTGGCAGAGGACGTCGAGAGTTTGCAGTTCGCCAGCGGGGTCAAAGTCATCATCAACAGCAAGGGCAACCAGGAGCTTTGGGTCGTCACGTGCAGGTTCCAAAAGATTATGACTGGTTCCATGACTCCCACCGAGGTCAACTTCAGAGTCATGGCCGCTAACGTCAGGAATCTGGTAGAAGGAACCAAGTGCAGCAGGCATCAAGACGCCGGTTTAGGTAATCGACTCGGGGATAATTTAGCTCAAGTCCCATTTCCGTAGTTAGTTTCGAATTCAGACCCAGGTGTTTCGCAAAAGTTCAAATGTATCATTGTTGTCGAGTGATCATTTGGAGCATTTTATTAAATTTAAAATGTCCCCGTTAAACGCTGATTCTAGGCGAGTTTCAGCTTGTAATAATCAAATTACAATAAGCTGACAAGCTTAACAACGCGATAGTTGTCTTCTTCTGCTGATCAGAATTTGTTCAAAGTCTGAAACGACCCAAGAATAAGACATCAAAATAGAAAAAACTGTCAAAAAAACAAAATTGAGCTGAATTGAAGTTTGATGACTTTGTCACACAAGAATTTTTGTTAAGCAACTGGGCCTTAATGCTCGTTTTATGTATCTACAATTCGATGCTTTTTACTGTAGTAGTAAGTTTTTTTCTAAATGATATTAGATACAGTTGGTATCATTCCATGTTTCCACATATTCATGGCGTATAAGAAAAATCGGTGACTTCAACAGCTTCCAAACTATAATTATGGCAAGACCATCTAGGAAAAAATTATTTTGAGTAGAAAGATTTTTTTTTAAATTCATTCGATTTCAAACATAAAGTTTGTAACACATGAGAGATGTATCCTCATAATATATGTGGGCTTGGCCTATGCCACCATATCGCTCGCCATAAATTCCCAACGGGATGCTGATAGGCGCCAAACCCACATATATTTTGAGGTTATACCATTGTGTGTGGCTAGCGTAAGGAAAGAATTGATCTTATCGCTTGAACTATAGTACGATAAAGTATATGATATTGTTTATTTTAAGATTTATTAAAGATAATTTTAAGGTCTGATGAGGATATTTTTATATATATATTGACACACTATATTTTTACATGTGCACCAGTAATTTGTATTCTGTGAATAAAAATCTTCTATAACTATATACCGGAATATTTTATTGACTAGATTAACCCTTCAAAGAGCACCTAAGTTCAATGTAGCCCCATTGTAATCAACTCGTAATGTTTTTAATTTTTTTACAGATATGCCAGGGGCATTAAGTTATTCCAAAAACGATGGCAAAGAAACAATAAATAAACTAATATCATCCATTCAATTAAATTTAAATATGAACGCTTCATAAGCATCTACAAAAACTACGAAAGCGTTGCTCGAGGACTTATAAATGGTTTGGGGTAAAGTTTTGATGTTGTTAATTCTACAGTAGGTACCTGACATCTTGATGCATTTTTAAGGTGGTTATAATATTATTTTATTGTGATATGTATTTGTTTCACTTGATCATGCCATGTCTTCCTCGGGATCTTCGACCTCTTCAACCATTCACTTTCAAGTCAAACATTTTTCTACCATTCTCATTCCAGTGCTGTGATATTGCGTAAGTCTTTCTCGAGTGTCCCTGACTTTTTGTACCATTCAAAATACTCTCTAATCACTTCTGGCACTAATAAAAACAAATTTTCAGCGAAAACTGATGAATGGTATAGGAATGCGTATGGGACAAACAAATAAACATCTTGTAAATCTTATATATACTCAATATATATAGTTTAATATATATAATCTTAAATTTCATATGTAGTTGATTATATAGATTTAGATATCATTTCAAAAATCGTATGCATTTAAAGAATAGTAAGCAATAAAAATAAATTAAAAAGAAACTAAAATAAATATGAAAAAAAATATATATTTATGTTGGCATAAGGTAAATAGATTAATTGGCCATCAGGCTAAGGAGGTGGATCGTCTCTGCCCTAGATTATAAAAACATATTTATGCTAGGTTGGCATAAGATAAATAGATGAGTTGCCTATCCGGCTAAAAAGGTGGTTCGTTTCTGCCCTAGATTATAATAATATATTTATGTTAGGTTGGCATAAGATAAATAAATGAATTGGCCATCCGACTAAGAAGGTGGTTTTTCTCTGTCCTAGATTATAATAATATATTTATGTTAGGTTGGCATAAGATAAATAAATGAATTGGCCATCCGGCTAAGAAGGTGGTTTTTCTCTGTCCTAGATTATAATAATATATTTATGTTAGGTTGGCATAAGATAAATAAATGAATTGGCCATCCGGCTAAGAAGGTGGTTTTTCTCTGTCCTAGATTATAATAATATATTTATGTTAGGTTGGCATAAGATAAATAAATTAATTGGCCATCCGGCTAAGAAGGTGGTTTTTCTCTGTCCTAGATTATAATAATATATTTATGTTAGGTTGGCATAAGATAAATAAATTAATTGGCCATCCGACTTAGAAGGTGGTTTTTCTCTGTCCTAGATTATAATAATATATTTATGTTAGGTTGGCATAAGATAAATAAATGAATTGGCCATCCGACTAAGAAGGTGGTTTTTCTCTGTCCTAGATTATAATAAAATATTTAAGTTAGGTTGGCATAAGATATATAAATGAATTGGCCATCCGGCTAAGAAGGTGGTTTTTCTCTCTCCTAAATTATAATAATATATTTATGTTAGGTTGGCATAAGATAAATAAATGAATTGGCCATCCGGCTAAGAAGGTGGTTTTTCTCTGTCCTAGATTATAATAATATATTTATGTTAGGTTGGCATAAGATAAATAAATTAATTGGCCATCCGGCTAAGAAGGTGGTTTTTCTCTGTCCTAGATTATAATAATATATTTATGTTAGGTTGGCATAAGATAAATAAATGAATTGACCATCCGGCTAAGAAGGTGGTTTTTCTCTGTCCTAGATTATAATAATATATTTATGTTAGGTTGGCATAAGATAAATAAATGAATTGGCCATCCGGCTAAGAAGGTGGTTTTTCTCTGTCCTAGATTATAATAATATATTTATGTTAGGTTGGCATAAGATAAATAAATTAATTGGCCATCCGGCTAAGAAGGTGGTTTTTCTCTGTCCTAGATTATAATAATATATTTATGTTAGGTTGGCATAAGATAAATAAATGAATTGGCCATCCGGCTAAGAAGGTGGTTCCTCTCTGTCCTAGATTATAATAATATATTTATGTTAGGTTGGCATAAGATAAATAAATTAATTGGCCATCCGGCTAAGAAGGTGGTTTTTCTCTGTCCTAGATTATAATAATATATTTATGTTAGGTTGGCATAAGATAAATAAATTAATTGGCCATCCGGCTAAGAAGGTGGTTTTTCTCTGTCCTAGATTATAATAATATATTTATGTTAGGTTGGCATAAGATAAATAAATTAATTGGCCATCCGACTTAGAAGGTGGTTTTTCTCTGTCCTAGATTATAATAATATATTTATGTTAGGTTGGCATAAGATAAATAAATGAATTGGCCATCCGACTAAGAAGGTGGTTTTTCTCTGTCCTAGATTATAATAAAATATTTAAGTTAGGTTGGCATAAGATAAATAAATGAATTGGCCATCCGGCTAAGAAGGTGGTTTTTCTCTCTCCTAAATTATAATAATATATTTATGTTAGGTTGGCATAAGATAAATAAATGAATTGGCCATCCGACTAAGAAGGTGGTTTTTCTCTGTCCTAGATTATAATAATATATTTATGTTAGGTTGGCATAAGATAAATAAATGAATTGGCCATCCGGCTAAGAAGGTGGTTTTTCTCTGTCCTAGATTATAATAATATATTTATGTTAGGTTGGCATAAGATAAATAAATGAATTGGCCATCCGGCTAAGAAGGTGGTTTTTCTCTGTCCTAGATTATAATAATATATTTATGTTAGGTTGGCATAAGATAAATAAATTAATTGGCCATCCGGCTAAGAAGGTGGTTTTTCTCTGTCCTAGATTATAATAATATATTTATGTTAGGTTGGCATAAGATAAATAAATTAATTGGCCATCCGACTTAGAAGGTGGTTTTTCTCTGTCCTAGATTATAATAATATATTTATGTTAGGTTGGCATAAGATAAATAAATGAATTGGCCATCCGACTAAGAAGGTGGTTTTTCTCTGTCCTAGATTATAATAAAATATTTAAGTTAGGTTGGCATAAGATAAATAAATGAATTGGCCATCCGGCTAAGAAGGTGGTTTTTCTCTCTCCTAAATTATAATAATATATTTATGTTAGGTTGGCATAAGATAAATAAATGAATTGGCCATCCGGCTAAGAAGGTGGTTTTTCTCTGTCCTAGATTATAATAATATATTTATGTTAGGTTGGCATAAGATAAATAAATTAATTGGCCATCCGGCTAAGAAGGTGGTTTTTCTCTGTCCTAGATTATAATAATATATTTATGTTAGGTTGGCATAAGATAAATAAATTAATTGGCCATCCGGCTAAGAAGGTGGTTTTTCTCTGTCCTAGATTATAATAATATATTTATGTTAGGGTGGCATAAGATAAATAAATGAATTGGCCATCCGGCTAAGAAGGTGGTTCCTCTCTGTCCTAGATTATAATAATATATTTATGTTAGGTTGGCATAAGATAAAT
The DNA here is from genome assembly GCA_026573805.1 of Hesperophylax magnus. Classification (NCBI taxonomy): domain Eukaryota; kingdom Metazoa; phylum Arthropoda; class Insecta; order Trichoptera; family Limnephilidae; genus Hesperophylax; species Hesperophylax magnus. Next base: position 28,993,995 of record JAIUSX010000046.1, read on the forward strand.
AAATTAATTGGCTATCCGGCTAAGAAGGTGGTTTTTCTCTGTCCTAGATTATAATAATACATTTATGTTAGGTTGGCATAAGATAAATAAATGAATTGGCCATCCGGCTAAGAAGGTGGTTCCTCTCTGTCCTAGATTATAATAATATATTTATGTTAGGTTGGCATAAGATAAATAAATGAATTGGCCATCCGGCTAAGAAGGTGGTTTTTCTCTGTCCTAGATTATAATAATATATTTATGTTAGGTTGGCATAAGATAAATAAATTAATTGGCCATCCGGCTAAGAAGGTGGTTTTTCTCTGTCCTAGATTATAATAATATATTTATGTTAGGTTGGCATAAGATAAATAAATTAATTGGCCATCCGGCTAAGAAGGTGGTTTTTCTCTGTCCTAGATTATAATAATATATTTATGTTAGGTTGGCATAAGATAAATAAATGAATTGGCCATCCGGCTAAGAAGGTGGTTTTTCTCTGTCCTAGATTATAATAATATATTTATGTTAGGTTGGCATAAGATAAATAAATTAATTGGCCATCCGGCTAAGAAGGTGGTTTTTCTCTGTCCTAGATTATAATAATATATTTATGTTAGGGTGGCATAAGATAAATAAATGAATTGGCCATCCGGCTAAGAAGGTGGTTCCTCTCTGTCCTAGATTATAATAATATATTTATGTTAGGTTGGCATAAGATAAATAAATTAATTGGCTATCCGGCTAAGAAGGTGGTTTTTCTCTGTCCTAGATTATAATAATACATTTATGTTAGGTTGGCATAAGATAAATAAATGAATTGGCCATCCGGCTAAGAAGGTGGTTCCTCTCTGTCCTAGATTATAATAATATATTTATGTTAGGTTGGCATAAGATAAATAAATGAATTGGCCATCCGGCTAAGAAGGTGGTTTTTCTCTGTCCTAGATTATAATAATATATTTATGTTAGGTTGGCATAAGATAAATAAATTAATTGGCCATCCGGCTAAGAAGGTGGTTTTTCTCTGTCCTAGATTATAATAATATATTTATGTTAGGTTGGCATAAGATAAATAAATGAATTGGCCATCCGGCTAAGAAGGTGGTTTTTCTCTGTCCTAGATTATAATAATATATTTATGTTAGGTTGGCATAAGATAAATAAATTAATTGGCCATCCGGCTAAGAAGGTGGTTTTTCTCTGTCCTAGATTATAATAATATATTTATGTTAGGGTGGCATAAGATAAATAAATGAATTGGCCATCCGGCTAAGAAGGTGGTTCCTCTCTGTCCTAGATTATAATAATATATTTATGTTAGGTTGGCATAAGATAAATAAATTAATTGGCTATCCGGCTAAGAAGGTGGTTTTTCTCTGTCCTAGATTATAATAATACATTTATGTTAGGTTGGCATAAGATAAATAAATGAATTGGCCATCCGGCTAAGAAGGTGGTTCCTCTCTGTCCTAGATTATAATAATATATTTATGTTAGGTTGGCATAAGATAAATAAATGAATTGGCCATCCGGCTAAGAAGGTGGTTTTTCTCTGTCCTAGATTATAATAATATATTTATGTTAGGTTGGCATAAGATAAATAAATTAATTGGCCATCCGGCTAAGAAGGTGGTTTTTCTCTGTCCTAGATTATAATAATATATTTATGTTAGGTTGGCATAAGATAAATAAATTAATTGGCCATCCGGCTAAGAAGGTGGTTTTTCTCTGTCCTAGATTATAATAATATATTTATGTTAGGTTGGCATAAGATAAATAAATGAATTGGCCATCCGGCTAAGAAGGTGGTTTTTCTCTGTCCTAGATTATAATAATATATTTATGTTAGGTTGGCATAAGATAAATAAATGAATTGGCCATCCGGCTAAGAAGGTGGTTTTTCTCTGTCCTAGATTATAATAATATATTTATGTTAGGTTGGCATAAGATAAATAAATTAATTGGCCATCCGGCTAAGAAGGTGGTTTTTCTCTGTCCTAGATTATAATAATATATTTATGTTAGGTTGGCATAAGATAAATAAATGAATTGGCCATCCGGCTAAGAAGGTGGTTCCTCTCTGTCCTAGATTATAATAATATATTTATGGTTGGCATAAGGTAAATAGATGAATTAGCCATCCGGCTAACAAGGTGGATCGTCTCTGCCCTAGATTATAATAATTTTGGGTTTTTAAGAAGAATACACAAGGCTAAAATATGTATTTTCTCAGTGTGCCTTAAAACCACGAATATAGGTATAATAATGACTCATTTTGTCAGGAAGAAAAAAAGTTAATCAAGATAAACTGGGACACCAATTTAACCAACATTTATTTAACGTTTTTTTTCTTGTATGCGTTCATACATTTATAATGAAAAATTCATTTTTTAATAATTGACGGTTATATTTTTTATAAAGTAATTAAGAAGGTTATTTTAATTATGCTCATGCGAAACGATAGCAAAATTTTCAATTTAACCAACGCATATTGTTTCTATTCAAAATGTACATCGATTCGTTGTAAGGATTAATCAAATACCTTCCTAAAACTTCCACAGACCTCGTGTCATTATGACGTCTATTAAACTTCTAAGTTGGAACTTCACTTCGATACTCGTTCGCTGTAATAAATCAGTTGACTTTCAACTTTTTCCTGCTCAGAAAGCGATTTGATTTACTATCCGAAGTTAATTTACTTTCCTGAATTTTCCCTAACCGGTAGATTTCATTGCAATAATTATTGTTATCGGAATGTTTATTTACAGTAACGGTTTGTAATTAGAATCCGAGTGTGCGTTATAATGACGTGACGATTATGTTACTACTCTTACATAGGTAGGTACTTGAAGTTTGAAAGAAAGATGAATCGGTAGAAATTTTGCAGTAGGAGTAGAAATCATCAACTGTCAACATAATAATAATTTTTACACTTGACAATATAAGTTTCGTAGCCAATGATCGCAACATCAACATATCGTAAAGATCGTAAACTCAACCACAGACTCTGTCACTAAATGATATATAAATGGAAGACGAAAACAGAGATATTGGCATGTAGATTGTAGAACGAATGGTCAGAGAAATGCGTGCATGTGAATGCAATAAAGTGCTCAATCAAGGGTACCAGTATTTCAAAACAATGTGTTTGAATGATAACGAATCGAGCAGTGTGTGCCAAGGCAGAGATGTGTTGCTGATCATTTAATCTGTTAAATTTCTATAATTACAAGATCTACAAGAATTATAAAATAACTAGATAACAAGACAAATAAATCCAATACGAATCCCAATAATATAATGCTTTTAGGCAGTTGCCATTTTTTAACTAAATAAACCATTATTAACTGAATGCTGTAGAAATGAGAACGTTTGGTAAAACCATGTAAGATCGTGCGAGAAATGTGGGAATCCGCAAAGAGTGCAAGGCTGATGTAAGCATAATGAGTTCTTAAGCGCGATTAAGAGAGGGACGCTTAGAAGGTTTGGGCATGTAGAGCGAATGAGCGAAGAAAGGAGTGTAAGGAGAATTTATGAGCAGAAGTAGGGGACGCCCGAGGAAGACATGGCACGATCAAATGAATCAGATACTTGAGTCGGGCCATGTCAAGAGTCAGAATAATAGAAGAGTATGTATGAGACGATGTATGAATGTTAATGAGGCAAGGAATGTGTGTCAATACCGAGTTGTTTGGCGGTCCGTCCTCTCTGGCTAACCCTGCGATCAGCGGCGTGATGGTTAGTTAGTTTAACCACTATTTGTTTTTAAAAATGTGTTAGAAAGCGAGAGAACGAAAACAGTGTGCAAATAGTCGTGAATGAAGAATGAATACTTGGAGCAAGTGAATGAGTTTGCGTATTTGAAAAGTATGTTAACGAGAGATGGAAAGGCCGATAGAGATATTGAAATATGAATAAACGCAGGTAACTCCATAAATGGAAGACTGTACGTGGTTGGCGTTGGCAAAATAATGTCCAAAAAAGCGAAGATAGCAGTCCTTATATATTTATTTATTATTATTTAGGAAAGTTTACACATTACAACTATACAAACATATTATGGTGAACATTGATTTGTAACTTTTATATTTAAGGTTATAAAATTTACAAAAAAATGAAGAACTATTAATTATTAACTTTGCTTCTGATTAGTCACCGAACCTCGGTAGTGTGCAGTCGTGTTTACCAGTGCTCTGTGTTTGACGGCTTACTTTGACGGCGGCGCGGCGTACAGATAAGATTTATTTATTGTTACCTTTTCGTATTCATTATTTTTGTTTGTGTTATTGGTTTGCGACGAAGTTGCGTGTATTATTTCTATCATTTATTATTTCTAAAATAATAATTATTGTTTAATTTTTTTTTTTAATTTGTTGAAATGGAGGAAGATGAAAATCGACCTCCGGACCCTGAACCCATTTCTAATATTGTAGACGACTACGATACTGATGATACCCAGACTTCTGTAACCCTTCCTTCACGAAAACGACGTCCTCCGCTTTGCCTTAATGTACCTCCTAAAATTAAATCTCTTTCACAATCAAACGAAGCCCCAATCTCTCATGGAAGTTATAATGATACCATTCCCCCAGAAGCAAAAGCCATTGAGCTTATGTATTCTATTTCATCTTCAGCTCCATTTATTGTCAATGTCCAAAGGACTGAACAGGGGAAAATAATTCATCCCCTGGATTTTGGTAAATTTATTTTTAGCTCAAAACTCAATAACCTCGGTATTATAAATGGATCAATAAAACCGGAAGGTCGATACAAACTATCCATAGAATTTAAATCAGCCACATTAGCTAATGATTTTGTTAAAAAAATAGGTTCTCTTTCAAATAATAAATTTAAATCTTTCATACCTACATTCAATTTAACCAGAATGGGCAGAGTAAGAGGTATCCCAACCGATCTATCAGAAACAGAAATAGTAGATGCTCTTAATGACTCTCAATTAACTCCAAAAGTTTTAAAAGCACGTCGTTTGAATTTTAAGGATACTTCCACCGGCACCACTATATGGAAACCTTCCCAATCCGTTGTTATTACTTTCGAAGGTCAAACATTACCATCCCGTGTATTTATTTACTATAACGCTCTTCCCGTTGAAATATACAGATTCCCGACTATCCAATGTTTCAACTGTTGCCGTTTTGGCCATTCAAAACCTATTTGTCGTTCCCCTCCTCGTTGCTTCCATTGTGGAGAGGATCATCCCTTTGAACAGTGTCTAAATACAACGAATAACCCTATTTGTATTAATTGTAAGGGCAACCATACTGCTGTTAGTGTGGCCTGTCCAGAGTTATCTAGACAGAGAAATATCAAACAGTCAATGGCTGCAGACAATATTTCCTACTTTCAGGCCTCTAAATTATTCCCTCCTACAAAAAAATCTTTTGCAGAGATAACGTCTAACGCTTCTCTCTTTAATTTTTCTTCCCCTAAATCTCCTCTATCATCTTCCCACAAAGAAACAATTTTCAAACCGATAAAATCTAATCCAAAATTTATTCCTTCTTTCGATAAAAAACTACATAATGAACTTTTACTTAACCCGAATGGGAATAATAAATCCCAGGCTCCCAATGGGACTGCCTTAAAAAACTGTTCCACTTCCGATATCTTCCCTAAAGTCACGATTGAAAATTCTTCTTTTATTCAAACTTTAATTACCCTATTAATTACGATCCTTTCAAATAACAATAAAGTACCGTCCAACGCTGCCGATTATATGAAATCTTTACTCTCTAGCCTTCCCGATGTATCCGCAAATGAGCAAAATACTTCAATGGAATAGTAGAAGTCTATTCGCCAACAAAATTGATCTTGTACAGTTACTTGATGAACATAATATTTCAGTTGCTGCCATCTCCGAAACGTGGTTAAAACCCTCATACCAATTTAATATTCCTGGATATCATTGTCTAAGACATGATAGACTGGATGGCAAAGGTGGCACTGCTCTTATTATACATAATTCTATCCCTTTTAAACAAATTATTTTCCACACTCTCTCCAATAATTTTCAGATAGTAGCTGCTGTTATATCTGATATTACATTACTATCAATATATATCCCTCCCTCTACAATTTTTGTTGAAAACGAATGGTCAACATTTATATCCCAGATTCGTCCCCCGTATATGATACTTGGGGACTTCAATGCTCATTCTCCTTCTTGGGGCAGTGAGTTAACAAACCGTTCTGGCCATAATCTATTAGATTTTATGGATACCTATAATTTATGTATACTAAATGATGGATCTCCAACTCGTTTCACTGTCCCTCAACATCGGAAAAGTGCAGTCGATTTATCTCTTTGCTCATCTTCGGTGATTCCCATATGTTCTTGGAACATTCTTAAAGATCCCCTTTCCAGTGACCATTTTCCTATAATAATTACCTTCCACCATCTATCTTCCACGCATTCCTTTTCGATAAACAATAGTTTTAAATTTAAAACGAAAGACGCGAATTGGAGAAATTTTTATTCAGAATTAGACTCCATTGTTCAAGCATCTAAGTCTTCCCTTGTCAACACTAGTTTACAATGTGAATTATTTCCTAACATGATAATAAAAGCTGCAGAAAAAACACTTAAAAAACGTAATGTTAACATTAAGATAAAACATTCCACCCCATGGTGGGATGAAGAATGCACTAGTGTCGTTAAATCCAGAAGAGAAGCAATTTCCATTTTCCGTAAATGTATGTCTTTCGAAAATTACCTTTCTGTGAAACGCGCCCAGGCAGAAGCGAAACGCGTTTTGAAAAACAAAAAGCGGTCTGGATGGCGAAAATTCTGTGAACGCTTGTCTCCTGAATCTCCCCAGTCATCCGTATGGTCCAATTTAAAAAAATTCGGTTCGTCATTTACTCCGCAGCGTTCTAAACATATTCCCGAAGAAATTATTATAGGTTTTGCTGATAAGATAGCTCCTCCGTCAGTTGCCAGATGTGAGGAAATGCCTTCCTTTATTTCTTATCCATCTCACTCTAGCTGGCTGGACTCTCCTTTCTCAATAAGTGAATTAAATCGAGTAATCAATTCCCTTCCAGACTCTTCTCCTGGCCCTGATGGAATCTTATATAGTTTCATTAAAGCATTCTCAGACATGTCGGTTGAATATTTTTTATCCCTAATTAATTACATGTTCGAAACGGGATTTATTCCGGAAGTCTGGAAAGTTCAAAAAATCCTTCCGATTTTAAAACCTGGCAAAAATCCATCTGAAATCTCATCCTATCGTCCTATTGCTCTTTCGTCATGTTTAATGAAAGTAGCAGAACACTTGATAAAGAACAGATTGGAATGGTTTGTTGAAAATCACAGAATTATCTCTCCTAATCAATATGGCTTCCGGAAAAAGAAATCAACCATAGATAATTTAAGTGTGTTAACAACAGACATCCGTATATCTCAGTCCCTTAATTCTTGCACTCTGGCCACATTTCTTGATCTTTCGTCAGCTTACGACGATGTATTAATTGACATTTTGAAAGAAAAATTAATTAAAATAAAAATTCCCTTAAAACTAGTTCAATTTATTATTAATTTACTAACAGACAGATCCATTATTATCCACTTTTCCTCAAAAACTATAAATCGCAAACTATGGAAGGGGTTACCTCAGGGGTCCGTAATCAGTCCATTATTATTTAATATATATATAAGTGATTTAGACTGTGTAATTCCTTCATCTATCAAGCGACTTTATTTTGCTGATGATTTCCTTATATATTTATCACACAAAAATCTATCGCGCGCTGCGAAGGAATTGAATTTGGCTTTACATAATATTAAAGTTTGGTTGTTGACAAATGGGATGAATTTAGCTACCTCTAAAACCAAAGTAGTGGCTTTTACGCGCAAAAGAAAAATACCCCCCTTTTCTGTCTGCTTTGATAATGTCCCTCTTCAAATCGTTAAGCAAATTAAATTTCTTGGACTACTTTTGGATCATAAACTTTCCTGGCTCCCGCATATTCAGAACATTTCGGCTAAGTGTGAAAAGGGGCTAAATATTATGCGAGCTGTTTCCAGAGTGTGGTGGGGATCTCATCCTACTACTCTTAAATTAATGTATGGTGCTCTAGTGCGAAGCCACTTGGATTATGGAACATTTCTTTTTGATCCTCTTCCTAAATATTTGGACAAAAAACTTGAAAGAATTCAGTCCAAAGCGCTCAGAATAATTATTGGAGCGATGAAATCTTCTCCAATTAATTCTCTCCAGGTAGAATGTGTTGATCCCCCCTTAATTTTAAGGAGACAATTCCTAGCTGATAAATATATTTTTAAATCTTTTTCTATATCGCGTCACCCTTTAGAACAAAGCCTTGATTATTTGTTCAATTACTTAAATAACGAAAAAAGATCGACAGATAAAAATCGACTTCCTCTCCTTCTAAAAAGTTTTCTTTCTTTCAAATCTCTGTCTTCTTCCCTCCAAAATCTACAAAAAGATCCTATCCTTCCTATTTTCACCATCCCATTTGATTCTATCAATTATATCCCCAACGTTATAACTTCAGATTTCCGAACTGATATTTTAACCTCATCTAATCAAAATGTTGAGGAAAAATTTAAAAACATTACATCTTCTAAGTTTCCAGAATTTTCTCTCATTTACACAGATGGTTCTAAGTCTGATAACAAAGATTGTGGAGCTGCGGTACACATTCCCGAATTCGATTTAGATTTGTCTTATAAATTGCCTAAAGAAATTTCCATATTTACTGCAGAATGCTTCGCAATTGAACAAGCTTTGAGCCAAATCCAGCTTTTCAATATTCGACGAGCCTTACTGTGCACTGACTCACTAAGCGCAGTGTTGAAAATTTCCTCAAATATCCATAAACCAGAAGACTATATTATTTATAATATCAGAAACTCCCTTAAATCTTTAAATGAATTAAATTTCGAGACAATATTGGTTTGGGTCCCTGGCCATTTAGGAATTGAGGGTAACGAGAAAGCCGATTCTCTAGCAAAACTTGGAACAATTTCTGGCTCTAATCCTTTAGATTTTAGAATTCCTATCTCTGACGTCATCCCAATTGTTAAATCCAACATGATCCGCTCCTGGGAAGAAAATTGGACTAATACGAAAACCCGAACTGGTGCTTTTTATGCTGGAATACAAAATCATATTCCAAGTAAACCTTGGTTCCACGGCAAGAAAAAATCCAAAAGATTTATATCCTGTATCTCGAGAATGAGAATTGGTCATTGCTCCATTGCATCCCATTTGTTTAAAATCCGGGTCCTAGATAGTCCACTCTGCCAGTGCGGCATGGAAAATGAGACTCTTGATCACGTTTTCTTTAATTGTAAAAATCATTCATCCTTCAAAGGCATTTATCGTTTACTTATAAAAATCTCCCACCAATCTCCCCTTAGTATTCCTTATTTACTTTCTCTCAACAATTCTCGCATTTTCTCAGTTCTATACAAGTTCATAGACTTGAATGACTTCAATATTTGAGATTTCCTATTCCCGTATAGATTTCCCATAAAATTATAACCATCTCCCTTAACTTTAACGGCACATAGCACTCTCTTTAGGGTGAATTGCCTAATACAAAAAAAAAAAAAAAAAAAAAAACTTTGCTTCTTCTTTTGAATAATGATTAATGATTAGTTATGGTTCAAATATTGTTACAATATACTGTCAAATTACCCATCTGGTAACACATCTAATACTTATTTTTTCTTTAAGTTTGAAATATTTTGTGTTTGTATGTAGAATTACTTTATGTTTATGATTACTCTTATGTTTGCTTCACTATAATGTAAATTGTTAACCTCGATACAGGCTCAGTCCTAGTGAGGTTGATTTTTATGAGAAAAAAAGTGTTTTATATATAGTGAGATGCAATAAATAAATAAATTAATACAAACATAATATTGTGAAGGTAAAAAGAAAATAAAAGTACAGTTGAGGTTTCTCAAATACCGTCTCACTAGGCTAGCCTGTGTTGAGGCAGAATTTTTCGTGTTAGTTCCTAATACCTTTGAACATACCTATACTTGTATTAAGAAGTATTCGCTCAATAATGTAGTGACTTCAATAACTGCGAATTTGGGTGAATGCACCGGTGAAGGCCGTATTCTTATTTTTGAGTCGAATTTTTAAATTATCTTCGAAATTTTTTTGTGAATTACATTGTTTTATGCTGTCTGGAAGGATGTTGTAGAGTCTTGTCGCAAAGTACTTAAAGTTTCGTTGACCAAACGTAGTATGTGCTATGGGTATTTGTAGTAAGTTTTTGTTGTTGCTTCGAGTACATCGTGTATTGGAACTTTTTTCGTAGTAATTATGTATATTTGAGTATAGATGAGTTAGGATAGTTTTTGCATATAGCTAAATTTTTATAATAATTCTTCTGCAACACACACATAACCAACTGCCAGACACACCCATTAAACAATAAGATGCATAATCTGGGCAACAAGTTTGGGGGTACTATTGATATATTTACTGAAACCATTGATAAAATTGAGCGTCATCTATACCAGCACTTTATTGAATCCTACAAATTATAGTAGCGTTGGTAATGCAGTTTTAGTGATTTTTCTTATATTTAGTATTGTTCTAGTTTTTATATAATTTTATGTTACTGTTACATGTTTTACTAATATTGTAATATATTCAGTTTATGAGTTTTAAAACTTTGTGTATAGTTGTCGATGGCTCACTGGGTATATTCTGTTCTTAAAATCCGTAAAACTTAACGGTGTTACATTTCTGTTCGATTATAGTAAATATAACCTGTCTTGTATTTTAATAATGTCATCGTTGAGTCGTACGTTTATCAGTCTGCAATACATTCTAACCAAACCTCATTAATAAGTTTCTTGAGTATTTAAATTAAAAAATAATTGTTCATTTTTTAGATAAAATAAGTAACTGATTGAATTGCATGGTGATTAACTGATATGGTGCAGTTGAATGGTTGCTAGGCATCAAATAACACGCTTTATTCTTTACGCAATACAATGCGGAAAATACATGTCTTAAAATGTAATGCCTACATAAAGATATTTATTACAGTAATTTATGTCGAGGATAAACTAACTGACTTACTATCACGCCGGTTCGGTTAGGGCTTGGCAGAGAGAACAGACCGCCAAACAACTCTGTCTTGGCACACACTCCTTGCCTCATTCACATTCATAAATCGTATCACACAAACTCTTCTGTTATTCCGATTATTTACATCGCCCGACTCGATGTTTTCCTCTGGCGTTCCCGACTTCTTCTAGCATTTATATTCGCGTCGTATTTTCTCCTTACACTCTTTTATTCGTTCATTTGCTCTTCATGCCCAAACTATCTAACATCCCTTTCTTAATCTAATTCATTATGTTTACATCGGCGTTGCGTTCTTTGCGAATCTCCGCATTTTCCACATAATCATAAATAGTTTTAAACACATACGTCACAGGGATCTCATTTCCATAGCATTCAGTCTACCTTCATCCTTCTATTCCATTCACTTCATCTGCACTAGACCCAATCATAAAGGCTCAGAAAACAATTTTAAAAATAATTCTAAGGCTACCTATAATTACAGACTCAAATCTAATTTTTAATATTATGAATGTGTTTGATGTTCGGCAGCTATATGCAAAAACTATCCTAACTCATCTATACTCAAATATACATAATTACTACGAAAAAAGTTCCAATACACGATGTACTCGAAGCAACAACAAAAACTTACTACAAATACCCATAGCACATACTACGTTTGGTCAACGAAACTTTAAGTACTTTGCGACAAGACTCTACAACATCCTTCCAGACAGCATAAAACAATGTAATTCACAAAAAAATTCAAAGAATATGTGTGTTCGAATAAAATGTATAAATAAGTATGCCTGGTAAGTATGTCCACTGGACCTAGGTCAGTGAAACCACGCGCGTCGTCTCGGTAACGGGTCTTTACTCTGTTATTTCATCTGTGTGACGAAATAATGTTTTTTTGTAATTCAATCTTTTACTGGATTAAAAAAAATGGTTTGAACGTGACTCGGGCCAGTGAACAAAAAAGTAATTTACAAAATAGAATACTATGTGTTGAACTACTTTTAACCACACAAGGTTATAAAACAAAATGTACAAGTTTAAACGTGGCTAGAACATGAAAGAAACCGAAAAAAGTTGAATTAATCGTCATGATGTCTGACATTAACCGTTTCCTAGGTATAAGTATTTGTAACCTGCAATTATGTAGATTTTAGCGGTTTTGTTTTTTCTATGTCCTTACTTAAACGCTTGTCTGAATTGTTCCCACAATCTTCAAAGCAATTTTATTACAAAGCAAATCCCAATTCTAGAGTTCACTGAACCTTAGTTACAGACAGAGTCACAAATGTAATTACTATTTTTAATTATAATATCAGCTTTATACATTATTAGACTTAATTAATTAATACTCTAATTGAGTAGCGTTTTCTTAAAGAGAAATATCTACTCCAAACGTTTTTTTTTTTATTTTTTTATCCTTATTTTCTGTTCAGATGGCTAATTTAGATTTTGAAAATCTATTTATTTACCTGCACAATACATGTGTAATAGAAAACGACAAATTTCCACAAAGTGAACCATATATATATAATTACATCTGTATAAAAAAAAGAAATATCTAGGTAAGCATAAAATTTATTGATTGTTTTTGTGTTTAATTCGTAGAATTCCATTTAATTTTAAAAATTTAATATAAATCAAATATAAAAATATGTAAGTTCTGCAAGTATTTTGGTTATTATTACAGCTGTTTCTGCTTTCGGTTCCATGATAATTCAACTCAATGACAACTTACTAATTTATTAAAAATCTGTCGAATGATTAGTATTTATTATTGTTTTCCTGTTAAAAACGGGAATGGAGGCCTATAACGAATGGTTTGACAAATTTCATAGCAAACTATAAGTTAAGCACGAATATGTTATGAGGAAGTCAGAACACGTATTTTTCAAAATATTAATATTTGGAATCTCTTCCATTATATTATGTATTTAGACAAGGCCACCAGCGTTGAACACGTATTCAAATATATTCTGAATGATTAAATTTTTATTAGGTCATGGTCATGAAGTCAAATTTTTAACAGTATCTTTGTAAAATAGGCGTACTCATGTTTCTCTTTGTATTTAACCTAGTTTTTATTTCATCACTTTTCATGACTTTATACCATTTTATAAATGTGTCTTGAATCGTCATTGTGTTGAGTTGTCCGGTTACCATAAATATTATTAATTTTCACGAGATTACAATTATTTCAAATATTTTTCTACATTTTGAAATATAATATAATTTGCAATTAATTCTTAGTAACCGTAAGAAATCAGGTCGGATATCAATGCCATCATCAAAAACAAATGTTACTTTGATTTTGTCTGTTGAAAACTGCCGATGCTTATTATAATAATTTCTGTTAACACAATCTAACAAAATGTGAAATATCCAAGCGGTGAAATTTTCTTCTGAATTGTTCATAATTTATTACAATAAAATATTATCGAATAATCTTATTGAGATGTTAACCAATGCTTGAAACACAATAACAATGTCAATACAAATTGGAAGGTTCTGAGTATTTTATTAATACCGAGCTAGTTATCGTACCTTTTTTTAAGAGGAGACGGTTGACGTAAGGTCTCCGTGAGCACTTAGGCCGTAGGCCCATTGTGCTGACTCCCATTTTACCTCGATCCTTTAACAGTAACCCGGACCCTTTAATGAAGTTCGCCAGGGTTGTCATTGGATATGTGGCTATGTCTTCTGGTTCTACAATGTGTATTCCCAGGTATCTGAGCCTTGTTCCTAACAGGGCGGGAGATTGGCACCAAAGGTGGATTGGAGTCTCTTCAACCTCTTCACATTTCCTGCATATTATGTTAATGTTTTCCACTCCCAACAACTGCATGTGTCTCCTGAGATGGCAGTGTCCCGTTAGTAGTCCTACCAGTTCCCTCAGTGAGTTTCTGTCCATATTGAGAAATTGTCTGGTCCGTTTATGAGTACTTTGGATTGCCTCATTCCGGGTACCCTTTCCCATTCCTCCCTGTGCCGGGATTTGACCCACCTTTCAATATGTATTTTAGTGTGGCAAGCTGCTACTCCTACGGCCGGCTTGGATCCCGCAAGTGGTGCTTTCGCCCCTTTCCTTGCTAGTCCATCAGCCTGCTCATTGCCCTCAATTCCTTTATGTCCTCTGTTGTACCTTTAATAATTCAATAAATTATGCAGCACTTTGCAGTAAAATATCATGTCTAGATTTGTTTGCGTTTTGACCTGTTTGTATAAAATCATTAATTCAATGTTTGATACCCCTGATTTATTATATGTAATCTATTTTCATACTCCAAGCAGGTCAGTTACAAGACAGTACCTACCATATTATTGTTGCAATTCGTCCCAACGTCCCAACATTACACTCCTATGCGACGGATTCAACAGCTTGGAAACAAATACTCCGATATTGTTGATATATTTAGTAAATCAATTTCAATATATAAGCATCCCTTATTGAAGTTTTTTTCATCAGTAGGGGAATATTTTAATAAAGCTATTTAAATAGACTAACAGATTAACAGTATTTTATCGGCTGAAAGAAAAAAATATATTTTGGATTTTTTATATTTTGTAACTACTGTGTGGATCAAATTCAATAATATTTTTACTTTATATTTATTTTTGTGCAAGTGGTTTAAACAGTTTTTTCCTGCACTATTTACGAGTATAATTTCGTAAATATTTTTATATATATCCAAGAGCCTTAAATAAATAAATAAAATTATATACAGATAGACTTGGATAACTGATTCAACTGTATTTTATGAAAATCATGACTCCAACAAACGTTATACAGAAAGATAGAGTGTTTATCGTATCTTTAATAATTCTCATAAATCTCACTGTGGTTTTGAGACATGACTCACTTTCGTCAAATCATTACAATTATATAGCGCAATTTAGAATATTATATCTCATGGGTACTATATTTTTAATTTTGTTGGAATAATCCTTTTATGGTTACACCTATCAATTTAATATATCATTGAAGAAGAACATAATACTACTAATTAGTCTAAACGAATCATGAAACAGAACAAGAAATAGAAAAATAAGAAAGAAACGGTCTAGGAAATTTAGAATTTAACTGCCTTACCGGGACAACGCCTCTAACCACTTGGCCATTGGGACGTAATTATTTTATGTCATTTTTGTCCGATCTCATATTTCAAATGCGATCGATCCAGGGTTCGATTCCCAGTTGAGACCGTTACCTTTTTCATTTTTCTACATCTTGTTCTGATTTACTTTTCGTTTACATTTATTAGTGTTATATAATACATAAAAATTTAAAAAAATTGTATGTTTTGTATGGGTATGTAACATGTTTTATAAACTAGGCGCTTAATTTCTCGTTTTCATTTGATTACTTACATTTTTGTGCCTAATAACTGCATAACATCATTTTCTATGCATAACATGTGATTCGCTTCGTGGTTTTTACATATTGTTTTTTGTTGCAATCGAAAGTTGTTTAATTAACTATTTGCAAAAGTGAGTTCAGTTGGTTGTGCCAGTATCAAAGTAAATTTGCACAAGTCTGCGACACAGAAACCAAATGTAGTTGCATAATTATTGCGTAAACAATACGTTACTTTCCTAACACATTCACAAACAAGCCCACCGCCAAATTTGCTGAATTAAGAGAAAAAACCATTACCCATTGAGTTATTTATAAATAGAGTCTACATTTCTTGCAATATCAGTGTGAAATATTGTTCCTGGGCGAGAAGTTAGGAAGGGTGTGTGGCGGCTATAGATGTCGCCCTAATCCTTTCGACACAAATGAACTCAACGAACATGTTCAAGGTGTCTGGCGGCCTCACGCCACAACGCAAATGCTCCAAGACTTTTGACAAAAATAAATTAATTTACACGACTACTGACTATAGAAAAACTCTACTTACCGATGAAGGGTTATACCATTGATTTACCTATATTTTCCAGTAAATTGATGGAATTATGTTATATGTTACCAAAGTCACTGTCGTTTAAATAAAATCAATTAAATATAGTGATTTCTATAAATATGTAACTCTGGTTCAATGATCTCTAAAACTTGAATTAGTTTTGAATTTAAGTGTCAATTTTAAAATTGGAACTGATTATGTGAATAATTCAGTTTTTTAGCTTAGTATTAGCTCCACACATGAGACTCCTCAGGAAAATAATGGCCCATGTTATTTTTGGGGATGCTATGTAGAGGGGATTTTTAAAAGAATAAAGTAGAAGTTCTGGAAGGAAACTGGTATGAGGGGTAGGTAGGAATCTCGGAATCAGGAGTGTGATGGACATACGAATCCATTGCTCCCACTACGGTGCAGCGCGATGGGTCGATAGAGTCCTGTTGGAGAGGTAAAGGGTCTCCCCCAACCAGTGTCTCCCAACCCTACTCGTAATAGGACGGCAGACACATACGCGGTCAAACCCACACCCCACGTACCCGGCACCCCTGCTAAGTCACCACACGCAGTGAATCACTTAGGATGACATACGGCAGAGATGTTGGTTGACCAATAAATGATTCCCGGGGCGGCTGTACCCATACTCGCTACGCAAATTACCTACCTACCTAGAATATAATATTTCAAAAGAAAATAATTTAACAATTATTTTTATAAGCAATAATTATTAGCCTGAAACACTCATTCACATTGAAAAATCTCCTGATAAAAGATACATGACGCCAACGGGACTTGAACCTGTGTCCTTTCGATTTCCGGTCGACAGCTCTGACTATATACTAATGTTTCATTCAACAATTACTGCTTGTTACATTTTTTCACCTGAAAACAACCAACTTTATTTTATATGAGAAAGGCATTGTAAGTGCTAACTCTCTCAATAGATGGCGTCGAGACAAATTGTCTACATTTTTTTGGTGAAGATACTTGAACTTGTCAAATATTAATTATTATTTTTTTGGTAAACTAATGTTTAAGACAAGATTTTTTATGCATAGCACAAAGGGTAACAATTATTTATATAAGCAATAATTATTAGCCTGAAACACTCATCCACATTGAAAAATCTCCTGATAAAAGATACATGACGCGGATAAGAGATAAGCCGCCATAGCTCAGTGGTCAGAGCTGTCGCTCGGAAATCGAAAGGACACGGGTTCAAGTCCCGTTGGCGTCATGTATCTTTTATCAGGAGATTTTTCAATGTGGATGAGTGTTTTAAGCTAATAATTATTGCTTATAAAAATAATTGTTACCCTTTGTGCTATGCATAAAAAATCTTGTCTTAAACATTAGTTTACCAAAAAAATAATAAGAAAATAATTTAATTGCTATTTTCAGAATTACTATATAGCATGATTTTTCATCTGTCTGCGCTAGTTTTTTTATAAAAAGGAAGTGATTTTATTTTTAATAATTCAATCGGCGGCTATTCCAGTGAAAGAAACAAACAATCATCGGAAAAATACAGCAGAAGATCAAAAAATTGATGCATTCGTTAGTGAGTTTTAAGTGGAACGAACAAAATAAAACACAGGCAAAAAATTACGAACTAGCAATTACGTATTTGTAATTTCCTTTGTTCCTGTCTGAAAAGGTGAAGTAATATGAAGCCACTTAACAAAATTATTAATATTGCGGAATTGCAAATCGTAACGAGAAAACTTTCCAAAATATTTGTCTCGCGATGATAGATTAGAAATGTCATAATGTTGTGTATTACACGGATTACATGACTTCGTATTATATTGCACATATGTTATAATATACACAATGACAATTTGTACATTTTTTAACACCTAATTATTGTTATTGTAAATCGGTGGATACAAACAAACATACAAACGAATTAACTAACTGAAAATTCAATCTTATTCCCACAAAAACTCGAATAAATTGCGTTTTATAAATGTAGAAGATGAATTCTAACTATCACGAATTTAAATAAAAAGGTATAATTTTTTTTATTTTTTTTGGTAAACTAATGTTTAAGACAAAAATTTTTATGCATAGCACAAAGGGTAACAATTATTTTACAAGCAATAATTATTCGCCTGAAACACTCATCCACATTGAAAAATCTCCTGATAAAAGATACATGACGCCAACGGGACTCGAACCCGTGTCCCTTCGATTTCCGGTCGACAGCTCTGACCACTGAGCTATGGCGGCTTATCTCTTATCCGCGAAATAATTCAATATATACTAGTGCTTCATTCAACAATTACTGCTTGTACATTCTTTCACCTGAAAACAATATTGCTTGTAAAATAATTGTTACCCTTTGTGCTATGCATAAAAAATCTTGTCTTAAACATTAGTTTACCAAAAAAAAAATAATAATTAATATTTGACAAGTTCAAGTATTTCACCTAAAAATGTAGACAATTTGTCTCGACGCCATCTAGTGAGAGAGTTAGCACTTACAATGCCTTTCTTATATAAAATAAAGTTGGTTATAATAAATGGTATATTTCTGAACGCACACAAAAACTAAAAATTGTGTAAGAAAGGTGAGAGGTGTAATACTATCTTCTAATAAAAATATAAATAAAAATATTAATGTTCGCTTGTTCACCGATTGGTTTGAAATTTTAACACAACATTGTTTCAAATACGCGTGTGATTTTATATACCTATATTATATAGATGTAACCTGTGACAGGTAAAAACGTACTTTTTAGCGCCATCTGGAGAACAAACATGATTTTTTTTAAACTGCGCCATATGTTGAACGTAAAAACAACATGCGCTATTGTTTCTGTATCTGCACAGACATACTGAGCCACAGCTGCGCGTAGCGGGGCGCAGCTGGTTATAAAAAATATATATATAATGGCTCATCTTACGTTTAAATTACTGAAAAGAAACAATATAAAGGTTATCCCTTTAATTCTTCTGCGACTAACTTTTACAATTGAATATAAAGCGCGGTGTTTTTTTTTCTTTCTAACTCCGTTTAGATAATATTTTTTACGATGAAAATAAGAAAGATATAACGATTTCTGTGAGACCAAATGAGTTGTTCCCAAAAGCGAACAAATTAGCCAGAAGGGTTAATAAAAGTAACACAAATAAAAATATCTTATTTTGTTGTTTTTATTTTCTAGTTACTTCATCGCAATTTGAACGTAGCACAGCCGTAAAGACGCATTTGGATTAGGCTCGTGGACTGTGTTTAATTAAAGAAAGGGAAATTTCCCCCGAGCAGTGGTCGCTGGCTGCGGGGGACTTACCTCAGCAGTAGTGAGCACTGGTGAGTGGCCTGCTTGTATAGTTCTTGCCGCGACCTTTCGAACACACGGACGCCGCGTTTATCGACCAACGACCAGTGCTAGTTGTGGACTAAAGTGCAGTTAGTTCATTTATATCATATTTTTAAAGGATTATTTCTGGAGTGTTGTGTGTTTATATTTTAAATTTACTATTTTTCAAACATCAGTTAACCTTTTTTATTTCAATTTGAAATTAGTGAAAACTTCGCTATCTGACACAATTTTAAAATTATCTTTAAATGAAACTCAAAAAAGCTTCAATATGATTTGAGATTTCACGGCAAACGAATTTTGAATTATTATTGCATTCTGTGTTTCCTGCTTGTTTAGCCGACGTTTCGGACAGCGTTACAGTGTCCATCATCAGGGCAGATAGTGGTTGAAAAATGAGGAAGCACAACACGTTATAATAATTACGATAATTAAAAAAAACTCTTTATCTACAGGCTAGATAACCATGAAAAATGTATAATAATTAAATAAATCAATCTTTATTTTAATGCGAAACAACCATCAGATGTAAAAATAACTTCACACTGCAGAGCTTCAGAATAATTGCATTTGATTTAAATTAAAAAATACGTACAAAAAAATCATACACAAAACAATACATGATGGGATTTTTTCTCAAATGCTTTTAAAAGTGTAAGGAAATTTTCATTTTCTGCATCTCTCAAATAATATAAGTGCAAATTCTTAAAAGTTAAACCCTATTAAAATATTTTTCAACTAATAACTAAAAGCTTATAAGTTTTAAATTAGGATTCTTCACAAAATAGGTTTATTCACAAATTAGGTTTATTCACAAATCAGGTTAATTGACAAATTTATGTTTATTGACAAATTAGGTTTATTCACAAATTAGGTTAATTGACAAATTTATGTTTATTGACAAATTAGGTTTATTCACAAATTAGGTTTTTTCACAAATTAGGTTTATTCACAAATTAGGTTTATTCACAAATTAGATTTATTCACAAAATAGGTTTATTCACAAATTAGGTTCATTCACAAATTAGGTTCATTCACAAAGTAGGTTTATTCACAAATTAGGATTATTCACAAATTAGGTTTATTCACAAATTAGGTTTATTCACAAATTAGTTTATTTCAAAAATTAGGTTTATTCACAAATTACAAACACCAATAATTTAAAGAAAAAAAATAATCGCGTTAGACACTTATTCAAATCTGAATAATTGGAATTAATTTATACGAATGTACCTGCCAGACAAACTCGAATTAAAGACACTTTTAAATGTAACAATAACCTCAATACTAACTACTCTATTTATTAACCAATTCCAAGAATTCATCACCTTGCAAACAAACACTGTGAACTTATTGATATATTTGGTGTTAATAATTGTGTGGGTTTCAAAAGGCAACTAATTTCAGACCTATTTGCTAGTTATTAACTTGTATTATTTATTACATTTATAAAAAGTCTTGTCTTTATGCCTTACAACGTTTAAATTACATACTGTATGCATGTACGGACATACTTGATATGTATATTATACTTTGATTTATTTACCATTTCAAGTACTATTATTTAAATTCGATATTTATTACAGCGTTGGTTTTTTGCCATTACTTATTAGTTTTTTTTGTCTATAAATACAACAGACATTACTTTTTTAAACTTCTGTTTTATAATACAAATCAGTATATTATTTATATATATATTTTGTATATACCTTACGAGTAAATTTTTTTCCTGTTTTCAGTCTCATACATGAATAATTGTATGCATATACGAATTTACAATGTACATATTTACTTTATATTTGAAACTTTGCTATATTTACAATATCCAAATAATAGATTCAATGTTAATCTAGTATTAGCATTTGATTTTTATTTTTTTTTGTATATGGTTATGCTATTATCCATGTATTATATTACACTTATATCCATAAATTGTTAACCTCCACAGTAAAAGCCTGATAGGGCATTAATAAATAATAAATAAATTCAACATCTATTTAAATCAAACTAACTGAAGTTGCTCGGAGACTTTTAGATGGTTCGGGGTAAAGTTTTTAGGTTATGAATTCTAGACAACTGGGTGCATTTTTAAGGTGGAAAGAATATTATTGTATCATAATAAGTATTTGTTCCACTTGACCGTGCCATATCTTCCTAGAGCGTACTCGGCCTCTTCTACCATTCACTTCCTTACACCTTTTTCTTCGTTCATAGTATCGTGAAATCCACACTGTTACTGTTAAAAAACAACATTATTTCGAATTTAATTCGACTTCATATCTCATTTCAGTACAAAGATAATGCCCTAAATCTTCCTCGAGCGTCCCCTACTTCACTATCATTCAAACCACTCTCTAAACACTCCTGGCACTAATAAGAACAAACTATGAAATTTTCAGCGAAATGCTAACAAAGAATAATTCTTATTTTTTAAATGATAAACTAATGTTTATAAGACAAGGTTTTATGCATGGCACAAAGGATAACAAATAATTATAAGCAATACCCTTTGGCGGCATTTATTTTTAATCGGGAGATATTTTCAATTTGTATTAATATTTTAGGCGACTAATTATTGCTTATAATTATTTGTTAAAGAATTATTCATTTTTATATGTTTTCATTTCATGATTCTTTCTCTATGGACCGACAGATTACAGCGCCCTTGGCGAGGTGATTTTTCACAAAATTTATTATTATTATTATTACTAGCTGTATCCCACCGTTACTGTGGCTCAGCTTATCTGTGCAGATAGAGAAACAATAGCGCGTGTTGCTTTTACACCCAACAGATGGCGCTGTTTAAAAAAAAAACATGTTTGTTCAACAGATGACGCTGTAACAAAAGCATATTTTACCTGTCACAGGTTACAAAAAAACTTGTTTTTACCTGTCACAGATGAGATCTATATAATGATTGTATGTATATAAAAACATACGCGTATTCGATTGCAACGCTGTGTCAAAATTTCAAAACAATTGTTCAAGAACTTTCAGAGGTTCAAGACTACGAACAAATGAACATTGACATTTTTATTTATATAGAAAAGATTATGGAGTGCGTAAAAATCACAATTTTCCGGACTGCGTGTAGTTGTTAATATTGTGAAAGTAACATCTCAAACAACGTTCGTCTTGCGAACTTACGTCTTAACGATAATTGATCATTTCCAATAGATATAGCAAATTGTTAATTGCATTTGACGTTCTCTTTCATTGATCATAGACAATTTGTTAACTTGTCAGAAAAGCTTAGATAAATAACATGTGAAGTAGAGAATTTCGGTATTTCCTTATTTTTTAATTAATACGGTAGTTACTCCACTGCCACAAAAAATCACTTGTCGTTTTATTTATTGTGCGCTTTGTTAGCTAAATGAATCGGGCGCTGCGCTTTGTGATACTTTCAAGTTCAAGATGCCGCATTATCATTCTTAACAGAGTAAAAACTTGTAATGAAAGGGATAAATTATACTGACAATGAAAATTCGAGTGTATTGTTGCTGCCACCTGCTAAAATGATATTTTATTTTTCGCTTATTCAATCGAATTCAATAAAGGAAATACTCAGGCTGGTTTTGTTAGTTATTCATAGTTAGAAATATGATTTCAACGGCGTTAGAAAGAAAAAAATCACCAAACTTTATATTTAAAT
Organism: Hesperophylax magnus; assembly: GCA_026573805.1. Classification (NCBI taxonomy): domain Eukaryota; kingdom Metazoa; phylum Arthropoda; class Insecta; order Trichoptera; family Limnephilidae; genus Hesperophylax; species Hesperophylax magnus. Next base: position 29,016,955 of record JAIUSX010000046.1, read on the forward strand.
ATGGAAGTTAACCACAGAATAATTAAAATTTAAACCTCATGAAACCAAAGGTTTCAATTGCAATTTGAGAAAAAAAATGAAATTTTGTGAATTGTTTATATGAAAAACGACAAAAAGTAAGGTTGCTATAATGTTTATAATACATTTGTTTTATAAAATAAATTTAGTTTTCGATAATTTTAGGCCAATTTTTAGATTAAAAATTTAAGGTACTTATAACATTTTTAATTTTTTGTAAATAAAAATCATATATTTATTACATGATAAAATTTGAAAGCGAATTTCATCACCTATCAAAAATTTTCAGATACCTTCAGAAATATTCCATTTTTTGTATTTTATTGAGACTAGATTCTTCCATTTCTGATAGTATCTTTAAAAAATATAATGCTCACTATGCCAGAGGCCTGGAAAGTTATGTTACCCACATAAAATGCATGTGTATATTTCTTAATCTTTGTTTAATCATACAGTTTACTTCTAGTAGGTATATATTATTTGAATTAAAGAAAACAGTCTTAACAGTTGCGCGCTTTTTATAATAAATCATATTTAACCTACCCTTTTATAAGCCGAATAAGCAATATCATACTTTGAGTTGTCTAAAGAATTGTTTCTAATTACTTTTTTATATGCCCGTTCAACGTTGGTGTGGTGAAGCCGGCCGTAAGTCTGGTTTTAGGCCGGTTTAGCCATACAAACGCCGCGGTAATAAATTAAATTTTTCAGTGTTCAGACAGAAAATGGAATATAAAACTTTATGTAAAATTGCTATTAAAGTACTCGATCTTGTGCCATTATATAGAGGACATAGAGTACACTTTTCCATATAATAAAATTCGATGAGTTATCACAAAGTTTAGTGACAAATCGTCATTCGGATAAGAAGGCTTTTGTTTTGTTACGGCAGTTGTCGGAATTAAGCTTTTGGTAAACTTTTCTAATTTAAGTACCTACGTAGAAGTACTTACTCCTTGTACAGGACGTTTATACTTTGACAAATATTATGCCTGCCAACATTCTGTCGTCTTACCAACACTGACCGAGTTTATCTTTGATATTGCTGATAAAATATACACAAATCTCTTCAGGGGAATATAATTTGTGGAAAACTTACTGCATGCTTTGTTTTCAAATCTTAAAGAACCATTATGTGAAGCAATATTTCGAATAAAATACAAAAGATCAGGTAAAGATTTATGATTTGAACAAAGCATTATATAGATCAGAATATATTCCCACAGTATTAAAAATAATATATTGTTATTTTTCCGTTGTTTAACTGAGTAAACAACAGCGCTCAACGACTAAAACGAAGTGATTTTTTTTAAGCGTCGAGTTTGAGAAAGATTTTGAATAAATTCAATTGCGTACTAACTGGCAAAGAATTCACCGACGTATAATATCCATTCGAACTCTATTCAAATAATTAACGTAAAAACTATGATTGTTAGTTTATTTACGTTTCGCATTTACACTTCCGGATGACTGTTGCCACCGCCATCTGTAGAAACTAAGACCTCTTTTCGGTCTTCTTGCACTGGGCTTAGAACTAAACTCTGATAAACCCAGTGCAAGAAGTCCGAAAACACTGTCAGTTCAGCCTCTGCAGCATGGCCTGCCTGTGGGCGGTGAAAGGTCCCGCGGGGGCGGTGGAGGGCTGAAGTGGCGGTCAGAGGAATTTAAAAAAAGATTTTTTATGAATTTAAATATGTCCTAGGTACAAAATTTTTAATTTTTTTATTTATTTAGTATTACAATGGTTCAGTATATTGTCCTCCACGCTAGGAGTTCACCTGTGTTGAGGAGGACTTTTTCAATTGTAAAGTTATACAATAGTAAATAATAAATAATACAGTGGATTTAGTTACACAGAGAAACAATAAAAATTAATGATTGGGTATTATTCATGAAATAATTGTACAGTAATTATTCGTAAACTGGTTAAAAACGGGATTGGGCCCTAAACGTATGAATTGATAGGTTTCACGATAAACTTTTAGTAAAATACAGATGTATTATCACGACGTCGATTAACACGTGTTCATAAAAATCCTTTTTTTTCGTATTTCATCATTACCAATTATCAAGTCAAATGCAGTTGCATGAACACGTATTCCGATAGATGAGGAATTTACTAAAAGCTTCTCAGGAAACGGTCTGCAATCCCTCTTTAACCGGATTACAAAAAATTTGAAGAGATTCTTAATAATCTTATTTGATAATTCGGCGGAACCGCTCATGCGGTGATCTTCTCGCGTATGTGACGCATGTTTGGGGGCGGTGCCTAGAACGTCACGGTGAGACCCAAACGGTCGCACTAGACATATCCAAGGCCTTTGACCGGGTCTGGCACCGAGGACTTGTCAACAAATTGCCTTCTTACGGACTTCCCGCATCCCTGTGTACGTGGATTGCTGACTTTTTAAGGGATAGGTCGAGTCAGGCGGTTGCTGACGGTTTCACCTCTTCCTCGCACTCCATAAATGCTGGCGTCCCACAGGGATCGGTTCTGTCTCCGACTTTGTTTTTGTTGCACATCAATGACCTTTTGACATATGCACCGATTCATTGTTACGCGGATGACAGTACAGTTCATGATAGCTTTTTGTTTGACAAGCCCCCAAAGGGCAGACAAACTCCAACGGCTCGGAGGGCTTTGAAGCAGAGAATGGACGGTTATCTCGAGAGTATTTCCTCCTGGGGTAAAAATAATCTCATCGAATTTAATGTTTCAAAGACCCAATCCTGTCTGATTACGTCTAAAAGGGATCCAAATGATAATCTAGTCTCCTTCAACGGAAGCAATCTTCCGAGCAGATCTTCCATTGATATGCTTGGTGTAACTATAAGTGACCAGCTCAGGTACGGGGGCTCCATCGAAGCCAGAGTAATGTTGGCCTCTCAGAAGCTGGGCGTACTGTACAGGTCCCGCAGATACTTTAATAGTACACAACTGCTGACCTTGTACAAATCGCAAGTGCGCCCTACTGTCGAATTTGGCAGCCATCTCTGGTCCGGAGCCCCTAAATACCTGAAAAAAACCCTTGACTCTGTGCAAAACGGGAGGTCCGTTTGATAGATTCCCCAATCTTAACAAGCGCACTGCAATCTTTAGAGCGCAGGCGTTAGCTAGGTATGCTGTCCTTGTTCTATCGGTATTACAATGGAAGATGCTCTGAGGAACTAGCGTCATTGATCCCTTCGGTACCGGTGCGTAGTCGGGATACACGCCAAACGCGCGCCCAACATTTGTACACGGTTGACATTTGTCACATGAGAACGGGTCGCTTCTACGATTCGTTCTTAAGTTCAACAGCTCGGCTGTGGAACGAGCTACTGGCCTCTGTGTTTCCTCCCTCCTACAACATGGGACTCTTCAAGGCCCATGTTCACTCCTTCCTCTCCACAAAAAGACCATCCACACAGCATCCCCAAAGATGACATAGGCCCTGAGGGAAATTATTTTCTTCAGGGCCTCCTGTGTGGAGTTAATATAAAAAAAAAATATATATTAAAAAAATATTTAAAAAGTACCTTTTCTAATTTAGATAGCAACATTTCTTAGTTACCAATAATCTCAGAATATTGAAAATCTATCCACTCACTTCCATCATTATAATGAGAGGAAAATGTGACTTGTGCAAGAATGGAGGACTAAACTAGTATGAACCCGCAATGCCCGACTGGGAACCAATAACTACCACTCTACCAATCGGTTTGTCGTAATATTTCAAAACATGTTCAAAGGCTTACAAATACAATATCGTTGTATTTGTATGATTTCTTGAAAGAATTGATGAATTTTTCGTGTAATTATTCATATTCGTATTGTGTACACGGAGAAAAATTACTATCGCTAATTTATTAAGAATCTATTCAAATTATTGGTAATCCGGTTAAAAACGGAATTGCAGGCCTTACGAATGAATTAACAGGTTTCCTGATGAACTTTTAGTTAATTACGAATAAATTATCATAATGGAACGTGTGTTCATAAAAATCGTATCAATCGAAATTTGAAAAATCGGCAAATTTATGAAATAAATTATATTTTATTAAAAGGTGTGTTTGTTTATCGTGACGAAAAAATATTTTTTTTCCTAAAATAATTATATTAGGGTTATATATGAAGAGCAGAATATGAATTATTAATAAGTAATCTTTTAAGGGTAAAAATGACATACGTTTTAATCAACGCATTCATAGATGGCGGCAAATTAAATTATTTTTTTAAATGCGCTTTTTGCAAGTTATTGCTTCACAATATTAAGACGAATTATTAATAAATAGTTTGTTCCGTTCAAAAACTCAATTCTTTCGAGAGAGGCATACAAGTACAATATCGTACCGATAATTCAAACCAGTAAAATATAATATAATAAATTAATTAACGCCACCTATGAAGATAAGTTAATGAGAGAGATTAATGATTAATTACTTGAAAATACAAGGAAATTGTAAGAATTCACACATAAATAGATAAATATCCAGAACGCGTAATAATGACTTTGGTCTCAGTAGCAAAACTGTAAAATTTTATTATTTCACCGGAAATCTGTTGATATAACAATAAAGTCTCAAGATCATTAGCAATATTAAGTCATGAAAAATAATGAACCTTTGCCAAGACCTTGTTTTGTTACAACTGACAACAGAGGCTTTACATCACATTTTTTTAATATTTAAGACCCTGCTTAATTTGAAGGATTTTCATGCAATAATTAAGGACATCAAAGCAATAATTGTGTTCCTTTGTTGAACTTTATTTAATTGTTGATTTATTTAGACTTTTGTCTTAACACGATAATATATAAACAGGGTTTTCCAATAAGAGGTGTTATTTTGATATTCAATCGTAAAAGATCAATGGTTTCGTTGCTTGTGTGGCACGTAGCGCCGTCTTGTTGAAAGTAAACGCTGTCCAAATCAATACCATCCAATTTTGGCCATTACAAATCATTAATCATCTCTCGATAGCGCAATCCATTCACCGTAACTGTTGCTCCAGCCTCATTTTCGAAAAAGTAAGGTCCAATGACTCCGCCGGACCATAAACCGCGCCAAAAAGTCACACGTTGAGGATGGAAAGGCATTTCAACAATAACTATTGTGTTTTCCGAGCCCCAGACGCGACAATTTTGGTTGTTGACGAAGCCACCGAGGTTCAAATGGGCCTCCTCACTCAAGATGATTTTCATTTGATCCACTCAAGTGAATTTTAATAATTTTAATGCGTTGTTGAATCGTGTATCGTTCAATTTTTATTAATGGCGTAGTTTTTATTTGTCAAATGTCAAAAAACGACAGCTCAAAAGTAACATCTACCGAAATAGCGGGCTATTCAAAATAACACCTCTTGTTGGAAAACCCTGTATATATATAAAAACTTTGGAGATAAAAATAACCATTTACGTACCTTTCTTTACTAACTTTTGAAGGCTATATTCATCAATGTAATACATAATTGAAGAGAAAAATAATACTAACAGATCTAAACATACCATGAAACAAACAACTTAGAATAATTGAGACCTAATTATTATTTGTTTATCCGAGACACTATCTAGGTAACAAACCAATTATTTAGAACTTTGTAATCATTCAAAACGATAGCTGCCAAAAATGTAGGAAAAATTGGTTGACAAGTGACATTGTAAATTTTGAATTTTAAATATGAGATCAATAAAAATGACCATACAAATTAAGGAAACGAAGAGAGAAAGAAAACAAACGTTGGTAGAAGAGATATGGTAGGACTATGTGTGCGAATTTATAAGAACGAACAGAGTTAACTCGTGAATTATTTTTTTACTGTTAAACAAATGATACTCGTATTTCAACGCATGAACGTGTTGAAATGACGATGGGACGCGCAACGTTGTGTTTTTTTTTACAATGACCAATCAAAACCCTGTGGAAAAACTACGCAATAAAAAAACACCTCATATATATATTTAGCCAATAATTTTTAATTTCCTAAGCCACTACATTTCTGTATCTGTCAAGAAAGGCGAGTTTTTTTTTTTAAATTAATTGAATGAATTTGCAAAAAACCCGCCTAGCCTGTTGTGTCCACCACGCATAGCGTAAGCACCAGAAATCAATAAAAAACACTCCTGACGACAAGATTTTATTATATCTTATTGCTTTGTGCGTATAACAAGATGCATATTTTTAAATACATATACAGGGTTTTCCAACAAGAGGTGTTATTTTGAATAGCCCGCTATTTCGGTAGATATTACTTTTGAAGCTGTCGTTTTTTGACATTTGACAGGTAAAAACTACGCTATTAATAAAAATTGAACAATACACGCTTCAACAACGCATTGACATTATTAAAATTCACTTGAGTGAATCAAATGCAAATCATCTTGAGTGAGGAGGCCCATTTCCACCTGGGTGGCTTCGCCAACAAGCAAAATTGTCGCGTCTGGGGCTCGGAAAACCCAATAGTTATTGTTGAAAAGCCTTTCCATCCTCAACGTGTGACTGTTTGGTGCCGTTTATGGTCCGGCGGAGTCATTGGACCTTACTTTTTCGAAAATGAGGCTGGAGCAACAGTTACGGTGAATGGATTGCGCTATCGAGAGATGATTAATGATTTGTAATGGCCAAAATTGGAAGGTATTGATTTGGACAGCGTTTACTTTTAACAAGACGGCGCTACGTGCCATACAAGCAACGAAACCATTGATCTTTTACGATTGAATATCAAAATAACACCTCTTATTGGAAAACCTTATATTTGAATTTCGATTTTATTTTTCTGATTGAATCAATAAAAAAATCGATTGATGAAATACGAGTAGAAGTGGAAATAAATCCATTTCTCAACACGCATCGAGCTGAAATTTGAAAAAAAAAATTGATAGACTGTTTGTCGAGGACAATGCTTTGTGACTCTCACTGGCACACACGCACATAAATACGCATTTCTCGGAATTTGGATGTAATTATGAATATTTGTATTTGATAAATCTCTGTATGATCCAATTAGGATTCGGCTTGAGTGATGGCGCGGTTCACTCATGTTAGTCAGTCCCTGGGGAGGAAGGTTCAATCCTCAGTCAAACCTAAAAACGTATTTTTAAGTACATCTGTTAAGCAAAATATATGTATTATAGTATTGGAAAAAAATTCTCCTGACAACATTGTCGTTTTCACTAATTAATTATTGAATATCTCATTGAAAATAAGGGAAAAGTATATTAACTATACTTAATACGTGGAATGGTCCGATACTTTAACTCTAGAGAACCCGCTAGCACAGCGCGAGTGTAAACTGGTTAAGTTTTGACTGATTGTGTAATTATCAATATTTTTTTTGTGTAAAAGCACTATGAAACAACAAATAAACTAATGTTAACAAAACAAGTTAAAATTGGTTCGGTATTTATTCCAAATGAATCATACAAAATGTACAATCACTCATAAAGAACGATTATAGTAAGTTCCTTCTAGGTAAAGTGTTTACACACGGCAATAATCCATTACAGTTTAGAGCAGGGGTGGCCAGCCCAAATCGTTTGGTGGTATCACGGCTAACACGAGTAAAAAAATCAAACAATTGTTTAAAAATTGTACAATTACTCGATTGGTCAATGCTCAGAGTATAGCCGTCTCACTCTCTTTATTATATTGCCGGATTCACACGCTCGCTGACTGTGGAAGCCGGTATAAGCGTAACAAGTAGGACTGGGACTCTCGATGGGGGTTTTGATTTAATGCTTGACATCTCCCGACACCAATTGGAATGCGTTTTATATTTTCGCAGAATTATTATTCTCATTTAAATACTGCATCTTCCTTGTTTGCCCCTAGTCGCATTATAAATAAAAAATGGTAAATGTTTAACCGGCGTGCTTACTCTCTCGCTTTCCTCGATACACACGCCTATTTATATCCTTTGCACTCACCACTTACTAAAATCATGTCAGCTGCAATTATAATTACAATAGCGTATTATCCAAGGTTGATATTTTCAGTTGCTTACTTACCAAATACAAGAGGTCCATAAAAGAAAATTTCTCTGATGGTTTGTGAATAATGTTTATGTCTCTATTATTTATATCTCTATTATGATGTGATTTATATCTACAACCTCTCTCCATGGCTATAAATGTATTGCTTTGTAAATTTTTCGTTTTATATAATCTTTTGTTTAATTCATATTCCTTTCTCACAAATTTTATTTACTTATTCCATATTATGCTGTTTCAGTAGAGGTGAAGTCACAAGGAGGAAATCCATAATTGGTTTTATTTTAGCTAAATAATACATATGTACAAACTGATTAAACGTGAACTGTCGATTTCCCTAAAATGAATAAATAAAAATAAATAACAAAATTCAAAACATAGAAGAAGCTGAATTTGGTGCCGCCAAAAATCTTCAATTGGGTAGAAGGTTGGGCATGCCTGGTTTAGAGTTCAGGTAGTAGACCCCAGGCAAATAAGATTTTATCATAGTTACTAGATTTAATTAAATTTAAAAGCATATATTTTGGCAAGGTGCTTTTAACCTTAGATTTGAATGCACCTGCTGCCGGATACATTATCAATCTAATTACTCAAGGACGTTCGAAGAAAAATAATTGCTATTGATGTGGCCGAAAATATAATATTATATAGAATCATAATTAATTACACAGAAACGGTTATTCTCTAACGACAGACAAGATGATGATAATGGTCAACTAGTTTGTTCAGTTGAATTAAACGTGTCATTAAATAATCGGACATTGTTGAATGTAGCAAATTCCTGTTTTAACTTGATCGTTTGACATTTCAACTGTCTGTAAATTTGTTTTTGTGTTCTGTTTCCGATTCAAGGTCCTGATCTTGTTGGAAACTACCTTTTATCCCGCCAGCGTTAGCATGAGCGTGAATACTACTACGAGCTGTCAAAGCTTGAAAATCGGAATAATCAATATCCTAGTCCCCACCTATCTGATATTTTTTATATAAAAATAACTGTCCTTGCGATATTGACGTTTCTTTGGAAAAAAATTATGATTTTTATTTTTTTCTAAATGTTACTGAAATCAAGTGGGTAGGTATTTAAGTACCTACTTTCCAAAGTTAGCTAAAGAAATTAAATTTCCTGAAACGTGTTGTTAAAATCATGTATAAATAATAAACATAAAACAGGAATATGTGTTAGGAATAATATTGGTACTGTTTTTTTACGCTACTAAGGAATTTGAATAGTAGCTTGTTTCTTTTTTGTGTACTGTAACTACGGCACAAGAGTTCCAACTGCTCCCAACAAAATATAAAACGCATCACCAATTTGTATCTGGAGATGTCAAGTAATATATCAAAACCCCCATCGAGAGTCCGAGTCCTACTTGTTATGCTTATGCCGGCTCCCACACTAGCGAGCGTGTGTAGTGGCAATACAATAGTGAGAGTGAGACGGCTATCGTCTGAGCACTGAACAATTTTAACATAACATTAGTTCACACATTCAAACATACGACCATGTACGACGTAGATGGCCTTAACTTAAACCAATTCTATCCGGACATTAGTTCTGTCAATGAGGAAAAATAAACATAAGCGGAATGGCTAAAATAATTATAGATTAGTTGAAACAATTAACGGTCCCAAAAAAATATGGATTTTATGTACCGTAATGTGGGGTGATCAGGGGGCGACATTAAGTATATATTAATAACAATATTAGGAAAAAAAACGAATACCACCCTTTAATAATATTTTCGCCTTGGTACTATTACAAAAGATATTTTTACTTTATTTCTACTAATTATTATAACATTGTTATGTTATTGCTTATTATTATGACATTGTTATATTATTGCTAATTATTATGACATTGTTATGTTATTGCTTATTATTATGACATCGTTATGTTATTGCTAATTATTATCACATTGTTATGTTATTACTAATTATTATGACATTGTAATGTTATTGATAATTTGAAAAGTGTGCATTAAGCATTGAGCATTGATATTTCAGGGTTTAAGGAACAAAAATAAACATAGTATCATGAATGTATTTATATAACTCAGTGCATAGGATTCATATTTAAATCTTCGTGCAATAATTACGTCAGAAATTACCAACTCAAGAATACTTTCAATAAAGTACATGAAAATTACGTAAATATTCAATAAAAAACAATGAAACAATGGTACAATACAAAGCAAAATATACATAATTCTATTAATCTTGTCCGAATTTCAAAGGAAACAATAAATAAACTTACTAAAAAAAATGCGGACAAAACCGGATAAAGTAATATGAAGCAACGACTTTATATTATTGTTATTCTAATTAGATTGATTATACAATTCTTCCTCGCCGTTGTGTAAATTACTAAAACAATCGCCCATCAAAACAATCCAACATATTATTCAGCAAAAAATCCTCGAAATTAATCCGATAGTAAATTACTGCTTTCTGTTGCGTAGCGGATTTGAGAGTGGGACGCCCAAAGACTAAATAAAAAAACGACGATTATTCGAAATATACACAAGGTGGCATTTACAGTTTTGCGAAAAATTTAGCATCCTTTTGCGTGGAATTTTTTTCCTCATTATTATAAAATCATAAAGTTTCGAAAAGTGTATCATTTTTTTCAAGGCTTCTGTCATTAGTCATTACTGTAATTTTTTACTATTCTGTTCGTTGCATATAAGGGCGCTCGCAGATGAGAGACTTTATTCGCGGAAACAGTTGCATGTTTTATGTGAATACCGCATCATAGTCCCAACTACTCCCAGCCGTCTGGAGCAAGAGGAACTACGGCATTCCCAATTGGGGTATGTTATGATGCTGAAGGTATTGGGGAGGGGAAGGAGATGGGGAAGAGATAGGTGGGGAAGTACCTGGCTAATCAGAACAGATCACCGAACCCGGCAAAAATTATATATTTTCAAGCAACGTTTCAATTCTGAATGGTAGTCTTACACCAGGGCGTTTATTCAATATTCCATATGGTATATTCCACTCTGAAAGATACTCTCGGTATCGTTACGTGCAAAACTTTTCTCATTATTATAAAATCATCTATCTACGTTTAAAGACACTGTTATTACTGTAATTTTTTTTTTTTTTTACTGTTATGTTTGTTGCATATAAGAGCGCCCACAGACGATAGACTTTTAGTAGCGAATACAGTTGCGTTGCAACAGTTACTGTCATAAAAATCCATTACTGATTTTCGCCATGGTTTGCTGTATAAATCTCTGCCGTATATTCAATTATTAAAGTAGATTTTTTCCTGCTTTTATTCTTACTTAGTGATTCACGATATCATCCATAAAGCCCATTTCGGCACCCTGGTCCTAGTATCTCTGTCAACGACCTAAAGTGCGTACCTATGATGAATAAGATAAAGTCTATTCGCTTAAAGTGTTGATACATTTTGCTTCGTGGTCGCGGATTGTTCAAAAGATATAACACCATTGCATCAAATTGGAGAAAGAGTACAAAAATCATTATTTTTGTTGATTATTACGACAACATTCGGTACACAAGCATAAGAAAAAGCATTTAGTGACATCAAATAAAAGCGACGCTATTCTACATCACGTTCGAACTATAAAAGTTCTTACCACCACTTATATTGCAACTTACACCTCGAAATTTGAAATATTCAACTTTTTACCACACCTTAGTACTTCAAACCAATAAAAATAAGTATCAACCTGAGAAATAATGCTTGCTCTTTTTTCAGAAACCACACCGTAATTTTTATTGATACGTTATTAACGAATGATTTGCAAAGATTAAAAGCATTTTTTGGTTATGACACGCTTCAATACTCAAAAATTTCAGACATGCGAATTGGATCAATTTCAAGAAAGCTTAAATTACAATTGAATTCATTGGGTATTTGTTTTAGCACACAGAAACCACCAGGGATCAAGCACAGTGAAATCGATAACAATATTGGATCTATAGAAATAACCACCAATTTCACGGTCACGCTGTTGATAGCTAGACCGCTATTGACAACGCAATAAATCATAAATCGACATACGCTTGCAACACTAGTGGTATTATCTATGAAATGACTTGTAGAATGAATGCATGAAACGTCAAACGTCATACAGTTATTATTTTTTTAAATGATAAACTAATGTTTATAAAGCAAGGTTTTTTATAGAAAGCACAAAGGATAACAAATTATTATAAGCAATAATTAGTCGCTTGAAATATCCATACAAATTGAAAAACACCAACAAATCTAGATATAATATGTCTCGACGCCATCTAGTGGGAAATATAGCACTAACAAAGCCTTTCCTACAAAATAAAGTTTGTTGTTTACAGGCGAAAAAAATATAATAAGCAGTAATTGTTGATTGAAGTACTAATACATATTGAATTATTTGGCGGTTTGGAAATAAGCACCTGACTGGACATCAGAAGGCACGGGTTCAATTCCCGTCGGCGGCATTTATTTTTACTCGAGAGATATTTTCAATTGGTATGGATATTAAATAAATAAAAACCACTTTTGCTCATGAAATCGAGCTTTTCTTGACTCCGTTTGCCCTTTACCTACATTCGTCACGAAATAAGGCATACCAAGAATATATATATTTTGACTTGTAGCTTCTAACACCTGAGAGCTTAAAAGATTTTGATTAGTTAGGTACCTACCTAATACTTTATCTGCATTACTGACTGTCAATAAATAATTTGGTAATAAAAATTGTTCCATATATTTTTAGTATCTGATATCTGACTTTTTTAGTAGCAACATGAATGACTGGTTCCTACGGTTTTAATAGACAAGGTTGTTTTTGTCTCGTTTATTTCATGTTTTAATTTATGACTTCAGTTTGGCGGCACAGCTTGTTCAGGTCGATTTCGTCATAACCTGATAAAAATTGCAAGACTGACAAAGTCAAATCTGACAACTCAATAAAGTCAGAACTTTGTTTGCAATAAAAATACGCAGAATGTTATAGGAAAGAACGGTGGTTAGAACATTTTAAAGCTCTGTTGTCTAAGAAAACGAACTATTTAATAATTTCATTACATGACGTAGGTACTTACCATAATACTTCTGTAAAAATACTTACTGTAACAAATAAGCATGTAATAAACCAGTTTTTTAATGTTACTACAGCACAAGATTGCCAACTGCTCCCTGGAGCTAATTGTGGTATGCTGTGAGGCTAAAGGTAGTGGGGAGGGGAAAGAAATGGGACATAGAAGGGTGGAGGAGTACCTGGCTATTCAGATCTGGTCTCTAAACACGGCTAAAGCCATTTCATGCAATGTTTCAATTGTGAATGATAATCTTACATCAGGGTGATATTGAGAGTATCTTCCACTTTACTAAAATTTACTTGCGCACGCTGGGATTTGAACCCGCGATCATCGAATTGCTAGTCGAGAGCCTTACACCCATCCACTGAGACCTCAAAAAAATATTTAAAAATTATTATCGTTAAAACATGTTTTTATTACTACCATAAAAATATTCATAGAAGTATTGAAGTAAGTTTGAGTTTTTCATCTTATATCGAGTAATTTTTTTATATGAAGAGGATCTTACTTACCTAAGAAGATCCAATTAGCAACTAAAATGCCACACACGTCCCAGTTTCCCCAACGATTGCAATTCCAATACTATGGTGAAATATATTTTCTGAAATTGAATTGAATATAATTTATGTCTATTTAATTAACGTATTCCAATGTGCCGACGCCACAAAAAAATGTGTACATTAAATGCACGAAGCTTACAACAGGACCGTTTATAATGTTAAGAAATTTAGATCAAAATCTGAACTGCAGACTGCATTCTACCATAAATCTTTCTATTATAACCTACATATATACGTATGATATCACGTATAAGTATTCAAGGAGATCTATGTGTATGTACCTACAATATATGCACAGTGCTACTAGTTACTTTCCATTATAACGACCATTGGTATAATCCAAAAAAGAGTGGCCTTACTTAGCGATACCAAAAACATCCGCATACCAATGGCTTACAATTTACCACCTAATTAGACTACCTAACATACGTTATCGCGATTTTTCTTTGTATTTAAGAAATCGGTACGTAAAAGTTATGCAAAAAAATAAAAACGTATACATCCTTTATACACGATGTCCGGAAGCTCTTAGTATAAGCGACAAACTGATGAATCTACATCACATAGAGAACCCAAAAAACTTTTTTTGATCTGAGCATTTCGGTTTGTTTTCTAAAGTTTAAAAAAATTTTGGAGACGGGTCTACGCTTTGACGCATTTAAGACATTAATGGGGGTGATGGATTACGTTATTTGTCCAATGCGTTTTATATAACTCCATATTGTTCTCCACACAATCCAATACAGACCTGTTAAAGCTAAAAAGATATAAGTGTGGGCGTGGTAACTATATGCGCTGTGATCTGCTAGCCAGATCATTTTCAATCATCATTTGTAATAACGCGGCTGACAAAGTGACAGCTCCCGTACGAAAAAACGATATTCCGCCGCAGTTCTCCAATTGATCTGACCCCCTCTTCTGAGGAAGGTGATGGCATAGTGTGTCAGCCCAACATAGTTTGTCAAATTTTATATTTCAAATATAGATTTGAAAATTCCGAATTCAAACTCTTTTTACTCGAAAGTTTATTTGCTACCAGATCCCCTTTTAAAATTACCACATAGAGTTATATAATACATCAACATTTTCCCATGGATAATAAGTATTTTTTTACATTAACTCCACTCAGAAGGCCCTTGGGAAAATAATATCTCTAATGGCCTATGCCATCTTTGAGGATGCTGTGTTGAGTTTTTTTTAGTGACAGAAGAAGAAGAGGTGAATCTGAGAAGGAAAAGGGTATAAGAGTTGGTAAGACTCAGTATGTTATTTATTCCTCCTATTGTGGTGGGTCGAGAGAGTCCTGCTGTAGAGGTAAAAATATCTCTCTCAACCAGTCTCTCCAAATCCGGCCCGCCACAGAGTAGGTGGACAGTCGTATCCGCCGCCAAAACCTACACAACCCTCAACCCCATAAACCCGGGCACCCCTGCTAATTCACCAAACGTAGCAAAACGCTTGGGGCGACCTATGGCAGAGATGTTGGTTATCCAAAAAATGGTTCCTGGGGCGGCAGTACCCATAACCGCCTCCCAAAATTAAAATGTTCTGAAATAAATATATATTTTAATTCATGATTAACTGCTATTACATAGATGGCGCTAATTTAATTAATTTATTAAAAAAAACATTTTTGCAAATTAAGCTTCAAAATATTAAGATGCATTGTTTGTTTGCTCCTGTACATAGGTAATAGATTTGTCCTCATAAAAACTAAATTCTTTGAAGAAGGCATACGAATACAATATATTGTATTAATTATTCAATTCAATTCGAAGTTTATAAATATATATATTTTAACAATTAAATAAATAAGTGATTTAAAGACCAAGCCAACGTTTTCTGGAACTGTACAAATTTTTGAAGTAAAAGCTTTTATAACGTTTGATTGAAACTTTTGATTTGTGAGATCAATTTTAATGTAATGATAATAATCATATTGAATGTAGTTCAATCTCAGTATTTATCAAGTCTGAATCTGGTTTATTAAGAATGCGAAACGAAAGTATGATTAGTTCCCGTGTTGTTAATTTCTATAATTATAAAAATTATTTTACTTGTGTTAATCACATTATATCCACGTATGTTGAGTAACTTTGTGATTATTTGAAAAATATTTATGTTGCCTTATCCACCGTCGACGTAATACAAAGACACGTTAAAATTATACCAGCAATTATTATTTTTTTAAATATAAACCAATTTTTGTAATTGATATTACAGACTTAATTACAGAATTACTGCTTATAATAAATTATTATCCTTTGTGCCATGCATAAAAACCTTGTCTTATAAACATTAGTATATCTTTAAAAAATAATAATATTTGACAAGTCAAAATATTTCACCAACAAATGTAGATATAATATGTCTCGACGCCATCTAGTGGGAAATATAGCACTAACAAAGCCTTTCCTACAAAAATAAAGTTGGTTGTTTACAAGTGGAAAAAATATAATAAGCAGTAATTGTTGATTGAAGTACTAGTACATTTAGAATTATTTGGCGTGTTGGAAATAAGCCGACGTGGCTCAGTGGTCCAGAGCGTCTGACCGGACATCAGAAGGCGCGGGTTTAATTCCCGTCGGCGGCATTTATTTTTACTCGGGAGACATTTTCAATTTGTTTTGATATTGCAGACGACTAATTATTGCTTATAATAATTTATTATACCAGCAACATCTAGTCAATTATATTCCAATGGTTTTATAGTATCCCTTTCACTGCATACAATAATGCCAATTTAGAGCACTATTATTTTAATTCAATGAAATTATCCATTGTGGTAGCAAAATCCGAAATTAACGACGTACGTATTTCGCAAGAAAAATTAAATTTTTGGCAAAGTTTTTTTTAAATTTTAGATTGGCTATCGAATCAATCTTAACTAGGGCAATTATTTGATTGTCTTATTTTAAAACAACCAATCGTGTTAGATATTTAAATAGTAAATAAAAATATTTTGTAATTACGATAACTTTGTTAGAAGTTGTTTTAATAATGGTATGTTGTAATTTTAATTGTTTTTTTTTTAATATTGCCTAACATATTACATAATATGTAATGTTACCTTTGTATGATTATAATAGACTCATTGTACTTAATTCTACGCACGATTGTCTATCAAAAAAAGAATATAAAATAATATGTTATATTTCTTATCCTTGAATCACAATCTATATTATATCTATCTATATAAATAAAAATGTTAGTTTGTTCAAAATCTTAAATCTCCGAAAGTTCTCCACCGATTGTTTTGAAATTTTGACATTAATTGGCATTCGAATACGTGTCTGCTTTTATATTATATAGATGTCTCCTGTGACAAGTAAAATCATGTTTTTTTTAAATAAAAATGTAGCGCCATCTGTTGGACGTAAAAGCAACACGCTCTATTGTTTCTCTGTATGCACAGACAGACTGAGCCACCGCAACACGTGGCGGGGTACAGCTAGTATATATAAATGAAAATGTGAATGTTCGTTTGTTAAAAATCCTAAATATCCGAAAATTCTGTACCGATTGCTTTGAAATTTTGACACAACGTTGCATTCATATACGCATGTGTTTTTATACACCTATATTATATATATGTTACCTGCGACAGATAAAAACATGTTTTTTTAAAAAAACAGCGCCATCTTTTTGACGTAAAAACAACACACGCCATTGTTCTCTATCTGCACAGACAGACTGAGCCACAGCAACGCTTGGCGGGAAACAGCAAATACCAAAAAAAAATGATTAAACGGTTTCTATTAACAATCGTATTTTTTTAATTATGTGTACCTGGAAACCGAAACCTTTTACTGTCCTGGTAACTGCTATTATATATCGGCACATCAGTTGGACGGGGTTCTATCTTCACTTTACCTTGTTCTGAGAAATTAGGTGTCAAAGTTCGGAAAGATTATTTCTCACAATCTATTAACCTACTTCTGAAAACATACCGAGTAGATAGAACGATATGCCATCAGCTAGGACATAATGATTCATTACGGTTCTAACTACATTTCCCATAAACCATTCCGAAATAGGGCTTCATTCTAATTAAACTATAAACACAAGATTTAACGTCAAAATCATAAAATTTCAAATAGATTTTGCAAAACCATCATCAACATGGTAAGGCGAATTTAGATCTGTCCAACTTAAGTTTAGTGACGAACTACACTTCGCCTGTCGGATACAAACACAATGGCAATTTCAAAAACTTCAAAGTGATGTTAGAACCTTGTAAAATAAATATAAACTTTAAAAACTTGATGTTAGAACTTCATCATATAAGTATCTACGGAAACACAACACAGATGGCTCTGATTATTGAAGTGAAACTTCTTTACGCGCGTCATGCAATTTCGAGGACCGGAGTAAAACCGACTCATGACCGAAACGAAAATGCGGGACCACCGATTAAAGTTCATTTGATCTAGTCAAAGTTTTGAAGTAACATATAAATGCTTCTTAGCTCATCCCGACAACTGGCGTTGGTGGTGTAATGGTCAGCATAGTTGCCTTCCAAGCAGTTGATCCGAGTTCGATTCTCGGCCATCGCACATTATTTTTTTGTTTTTAACGCCTTTTTCATTCAATATCTTATTTTTTAGTAGGTCAGAACATTTTTTAAAAGAAAATAATATTGCAAAATAATAAAAACACTTATCTCACTGTGATAAAACATTACTCCGCTAGAGCGCGCTTTGCGTTATTGTGTTGGATTAAAATTATTATCTAATCCGTATATTATGATAATTGTATTACATTTATTTAATTAATTTATTTATTTTGATAATATGTAATAATTTACAGAAAAAAAAATTAAAACTATCTCCCTCTGATAAAATATCCGTTCGCTAGAGCGCACTACGCGATCTTGTGTGGGATTCTATTTCTGTACATTGTACATTATTTTTAAAAATATATTATATTTTGGGTGTGATGTAGGTAACATTATAAAACATAACAAGCTCTCATATTTTCAGAACCTACATAATATAATCAATTTATGCGGCTTTGCTTACAGTTGGTGCTCAGCGTGGTTGGCTTTCAATCAGTTAAGCGAGGTTCGATTCTCGGCTGTGGCATTTTTGAAGTGAAACCTTGTTGAGGTGGGGGAGCCGCTCACGAACGTTCTCTCTCTTCTCTTCTTTCCTCTCTCTCAGACACCAGCGAACTGCGCCACGCCAAGCATCAGCTGAAACTAGAAGTTTCACTTCTGTCTTGCGTAGGCTTGACACACCCACTTTTTTTTTTGGTTATAGAAATGAGCAAAAGAAATGGTTTTGCATTTAAAGGTCATTAAAAAATGTGAGTTAGGACCTTGTTTAACTGAGGTGACGTTATGCCGCTGGGTTTTCGGAAGTGTACACATTGAATTAGGAATAGTTCTCTCAACCCAACTCCCAGTACTTATTTTAAAACAAGACATAATTTGCTTTAGTTAAAAGTTACGACTAAGGACATGAAACACTATCCTGCATTTTATTTTATTTTTTTAATTTTGATTAAACTCTATTTATAATCACCTAGAAAAACGGAATGTCAATTTTTTAATATTTTCTGAAAGCTGTAAAAGTTGTATTTGTTTTGTTTCTGATTGATTCTTTCAGTGTGCTTGAAATGGCTTCCGTCGTGTTTGGTGAACAGATCTAAATGGCCAGGACCACTTTCCCCTTTCCCATCCTATACCCCTATCCACTGCATTCAGCTTCACAACATTCCCCAATTGAAGATATAGTCGCATTGTCTCCAGACGCGAGCAGTTGGGACTCATGTATGTTACTCACATAAAAAATACAAAATACGAAAACTTATTTAAGCATTATTGCGGGACCACCATATTTATAGTGTTGCTTAGAAACTTGAAAACAAAAGCCCAGGAGGTCTAGCACAGACCATCGATAAGGCCCTATGTAAATACGATAATGACTAAATTCGTCATCTGTGATCAGTTAGCGATATTTGCAAGTATAGTCCTCTAAAGTATCAGCTAAGCTTCGGTTAACTGTCAATATATAGATATTTTTTTAAATAATGTCTTTCGTGACACAAAATTACTGGCTTATTAACGAACGGAGATGAACTAACGAAGCTCTTAGAATTGAAAGAATTCGTATAGGCATTAACTAATTAACTCCCTTTTTAATGAAAAGTAAATGCGGACTGCCAATGAATATTTAGGTTAGGTTAGTATTCATTCAATTCATAATTTTAATACCTCCAGTGTTTCTGTCGTATACCGATTTATAATTTGTGGCGTTGTAAAAATCGGTCTGGCTAGCAACAGCGTGACCGTGCCCGGGAAATCGATATAAAATCATCGGTAGTTACGTCTATCGATCCGATATACCCGGCTCAGAACAGATATTGTCTAGTGAGTCGGGTAGCGCACATAATATGTAAACAAATATTGATGTCAATAAACGCCCGGGTTACCGGCAATAAGATATCGTAAAGTTATCGACTTCCCTTTACGGGTTGCGTATGAACGTAATCTATAAATTATCCGACTTTTGATTATTATCAAATCTTCATAAAACCAGGTCTATTCCAAAACACTTATATAAATGAATAAATTAATTAATCTGGGTCTTTCCACTTTGAATACGTACAAGCGGAAATAGTCAGTAAACCTTATTTTAGCACCGATCAGTTTTTCTTCAATTTTTTTCACCTGTCTGGTCAATTGAGCTTACTGAAGGTGGAGTAGTTAACACTGGAATTCTTCACGGTCCATTATTTACGCTTTGAGAAGTATTGTAATCTCCTAAAATTTCTCTTTTATCTGTGGATGTTGTTAAATCTACACTCGTATCTTATGAGTATCAAAAACAAGCACCGACTCCACGAGGCAATAAAGCTAAATAAGTACTGTGAACAGTAGTAGTTCAAAAAAGTTCGTTTCTATTTATCTCTTATTTTTTATTTAGCTCTAAATTTTATCATTTTATATCTCTTCTAGAAGCATCCTGTAAAACCATCGATCTAAAAAAGCCCTGGACGGAGCTGTACGAAAACAATATGAAGCCGCGTAGTGAGTGGGAAGATGTATGAAAAATGCCAAAACCTACTTAAAAATTTTAATGACGTATCCTTTTCCTTGTCTCATCAAATACCCCAAAAATCATAAGCCGTTATAACTGCAATAGAATAATAATAGTTCATTGTGCACAACTTTGAATACAAATCAGTTCATAATTTAGTCATTCGAGATGGCTGCCAGGCAATTTCCTTTCACCCTAGATTTGGCTTCAATGCCATTCATACAAAATCGCACTAATACTCGTCCTAGGCTTTTTAGGTCCATGTGTAAAACGTACGTAAGATGGTCAGGAAACATCTCCACTCCTGCTGGTCTCTTTTTGTTTCCTTCTTGTTCATTTTGCCTAAGGCTATTGGCTTGCTCTCCATTAGTTATCCCTTTGAATGATTCAGACTTCCAATACTCCTACGATTTGCAGGTTAATTAATTTGTTTTATTTTATATTTTATATTTTACAAATTACAATTTATTTGTATTGTGTAGACTACCGTTCGTACTAGTCTCATGCCCGTAACATGGTAGTCGTACGCAGGTCGCATTATAATGTAATAATAATAACTAGAATAATAATACTGTATAGAAACAAACAAAAAATATTTATATTTAAACAAATAACATCTATTTAAAAATTATTGTTTTTTTTGTTTGAATAAACTTACACCAATAAGACCGATTTTACTAAAAAATTTCAAGGTTTGTTCTCAGTCAGGAATGTTTAGAAAGAGGTTTAAATGGTAGAAGAAGTCGGGGATGCCTGAAGAAGACTTATGACGCATTGTCTTTCGCTGCACTGGAATGAGATACGGAGTCAAATAAAAGTCGATAAATCTAGTTTTTTTTTAATCGTAACAATGTGGTTTATAGTAAGTAGTGAACGGTATAAAAAGTCGGGGACGCCCGAGGAAGACATTGTACGAACAAGTAAAACAAAAACTTCTAAAAATCAACCTTTTCAATTGTTTAGAATCATACAGCCAATAAGAGGTGTTATTTTGATATTCAATCGTAAAAGATCAATGGTTTCGTTGCTTTTGTGGCACGTATCGCCGTCTTTTATTTATTTATTTATTTATTGTAAGAAACAAACAGCAATTTTATACAGGATAAGTTATACAAGAGGTTAAATATGAGGTAAGCCAAAATAGTTTCTTATGCTAATGTTGGTTAATGTGATATAATACAAAATTGTAATTGGTTATAACCATTAACTGAAAATGAAATTAACAAAAAATAAAAAAATTAGAATCATATAAATATATTATAAGGAAGAAGGAATAGGAAAGGGCAAGAGGCAGAGGAAGATGGGATGGGGACAGGAGACGCTCATGTTGTACCTTTTCTATAACTGTGCATTGATTTAATTAACATTTGTGGTCGTACGCTTGACTTCGTTTCGGTATTTCACAAGAGTATTATTAAGAATATCGATATTGTTAAATTGCGTGTTATATTGCGCGCATATACGGGGGATTGGAGAATTTTTTCTAAGGTTGGTTCTGCACGTGGGCAAATGAAAAAATTGTTGAAAGTAAACGTTGTCCAGATCAATACCATCCAATTCCGGTATCATCTCTCGATAGCGCAATCCATTCACCGTAACTGTTGCTCCAGCCTCATTTTCGAAAAAGTAAGGTCCAATGACTCCGCTGGACCATAAACCGCACCAAACAGTCACACGTTGAGAATAGAAAGGCTTTTCAACAATAATTCTTGGGTTTTCCGAGCCCCAGACGCGACAATTTTGCTTGTTGACGAAGCCACCGAGGTGGAAATGGGCCTCATCACTCAAGATGATTTTCATTTGATTCACTCAAGTGAATTTTGATAATTTCAATGCGTTGTTGAAGCGTGTATCGTTCCATTTTTATTAATGGCGTAGTTTCTACTTGTCAAATGTCAAAAAATGACAGCTTCAAAAGTAACATCTACCGAAATAGCGAGCTATTCAAAATAACACCTCTTATTGGATAACCCTGTATTATTTCCACCTAAAAATAGATTCGATTTTCAGGTAGAATTCACAACCCCAAAACTTTAATCTAAACCATTTTCAACCCCGAGCAACGCCGGGTATACGACGTAACGAAATATGTGATATATCTTCTGTGAATCTCTTCTATTCTTGCTAAATGTTCTGGCATTAAATTCGTAACTGACAGCTCTTCCAACAGTTCATGAATACCGGGAGAAGACGTTTTGAAGAACAACGTTATTATTAAAAGCGATTACTCGGAAATTCTTTGATAGACAACAGAAAATCTAATAATCTGTTCTGAAAATGATCTTGAAAATTCAGCGGGTTCTTAAATAAGTTATGTTTTAATATTTGCAGTCTGATGACATTCTCTCCGTAAAAGGCATAATTTAATTACTAAAGCGGCATTCGCTTAACACAAACAGCGATTTAAAAAAAGTAATATGTTCTCTTTTTTAATGTAAATGCATACTATTACTTAAATGCAACTTTAATACACCGGGGTATTCATTGCATGTAGTTTTCTATTCCAAACCCGATTAAGTGTCAATAAATTTGTCCGGGGATTATTGATTACTACACTGAAATGGCGTTATTTTGTTATAAACCTTATTAAAATTGCGAACGAGTGCAAAAATATATAATATTTTAAGCAACATATTTTCCAGGAACAGGTAAACACATTTCTAATGATAACTGCAATTATCTGTAATGACTAAGTTTATAATAATTTGTCCAGTGTGAGAAATGTAACATATGTAATTGCATTTAATTTACTGAATAATTCACCGAGTGACGATATTGCTCCAATAATTGCTTACCCTCAAAAACATATTATATAGGTAGGAACTACTAACACAAAAAGAAAAACAAAAAATGTTTTCATCTTTATATAATTTCAATCGTTCTTCCGTGTTTAGAACTCAAAATTATTGTTGTGCCTTTATTAGTAAACACTACCTACATCGATAGCAGTGAAGTAATTTTCTGCCCTTTACAGCATAAACTCATGATTTCTCATTTAATCACTCATTATTTATATTTAAAAGCTTACTATAAACAAATATTATTATTTTTTAAAGATAAACTAATATTTATAAGACAAGGTTTTATACATAGCATAAAAGATAAGCAATAATTATTTGTTATCATTTGTGTTATGCATAAAACCTTGTCTTATAAACATTAGTTTATCATTGAAAAATTATAATATTTGACAAGTCAATAATATTTCACCAATAAATGAAGATATCATATGTCTCGACGCCATCTAGTGAGAAATTAAGCACTAACAAAGCCTTTCCTACAAAATTCAAATTGGTTGTTTACAGATGGAAAAAATATAATAAGTATTAATTGTTGATTGAGGTACTAGTACATAAATATTGAATCATTTGTCGGGTTGGGAATAAGCCGACGTAGCTGAGTTGTTTCAGAGCACCTGACCGGATATCAGAAGGCACGGGTTCAATTCCCGTTTCCTCGGAAGATATTTTCAATTTTTATTGATATTTCAGGCGACTAATTATTGCTTATAACTATTTGACTTCCAAATACTTCTAATATATTTCACAAATTCATCGACAGCCTTGTTTGCATGCTTTGCAAGATTTGTCAAAATTTATCGAATTTGTCACAACACAAACTTTGTAAGGCTGCGATACTTCTTAAACCCGGCTGCGCCAGTTTGTTGTATCTCCGGGTTTTCTCACAAACTCTCGTATGACGAGACAATAAGTCAAGCAGCCATGTACAAAAACATGAGAGTCGTGTATTGGACAAATCCGCGGTTGAATTTTCCCTATGGAATGTCTAAAATGAAGTTGGAATCTTAACGACATAAGTGACAAAGTCGTGTAAAAACAATATTCGGCGCGCGGCCCGGCGTAATGGACGGACCTCCGTCAACTTTGCCCTAACAGGCCTAGAATAAGTATATTTTTATTATTTCTCATGAACGTATTACTAAAATATCATATATTACTAGAGGGATCGTTCGAGAAGTTACTAATTCATCGTCCAGAAAAATAAAATATGGTGCTTACCTGTAATTTTATATATTAAATGAAAAAATACACTTTGTAAAACATCACTTTTATTATGAATTAATATTAACAGCCAACCAGGTTTCGCTTAGCTCAAGCTTCGTCAGGGCTTATTATATCAACTAAAGTTATTTTCATACAGACACATAAATATATAGACGAAAATAAAACAATGAGTGAAGGAGATAGAAATAAAATAACAGACTCGAGTGAAAGAGATAGAAATTATAAAATTGTTTCCTCCTTTCCCCCTCCCTACCTACCTATCCTGTAATCAGTCTACATCCTTTCTCGTTCTAGCACTAATAAGGTGTCTTCTCTTTTATTTCTATCTCCTTCACTCATTGTTTTATTTTCTTCTATATATATGTGTGTCTGTATGAAAATAACTTTAGTTGATATAATAAGCCCTGACGAAGCTTGAGCTAAGCGAAACCTGGTTGGCTGTAAATATTAATTCATAATAAAAGTTGTGTTTTACAAAGTGTATTTTTTCATAAGTAAGGTCCTGTTTTTATTAATCTTAAATATAAATAAAGTACATTCGTAGGGATCCGTCTAGAAACAAATGAGATTTTAGTAATACGTTCATTAGAAATAATTAAAGTGTGAGCGTCTTACAAACCCCTATTATTTGAGTCCTATGTCACCTTAAGTAAAACTCTGGCTTCAACAAATACTTTAATGTGATAGATTGACAATGATCTATGATATCTTAATTAGCAGAATTTGGAATAATATGGCCCCAATCTGGAGGTTCCCACTTTATAAATCATACACTCGGTCTCTACAATACTCTAGAACTAAACGCCAGATATGGCATACCTATAATTCTAATCCCTCGCCATCTATGGACGAGTTCTTACACTAATGTCCATTTGTAATATAAAAATCTGCTTTCAAAAACAGCATTTCATATTAGGATTCGTTAAAAAAGAGCAAATATTTTGAATATTAACGTAAACTGGAAATATTTCTAAATAAATCATTAATCTGACAGGTTATTTAGTGACTAGATAACAAAATCTCGAAACATCAAAGAGCTTTAAATAAAAGCCTTGCTTTTACAATGATTAGAACATTTTAAAATAATCAAAAGTGAATGGTAACACTTGGTTAAAAGTTTAAAAAAGTGACCATGACCAAAATAATAATAATTTTTGCTCATTGACGTTTCCTTTTATTTATTTTCTTGTCTAAGCTTTTAATCGATTATATCTTTAAGTTGCTAATTATTACTTTATTGAGTACTGTTTAAAACCTGTATTTTTTACATATCCACGATTTCTGATGTAATTAAACAATTGCGTTGCAACATCAATTAGTTATCCAGTCAATCAATCAACAATACCATTTTAAAAAATAACTTATTATCCTCTTCAATGGAAACAATCATTAATGTATTTTACGATTCACAAAACAAGATATACATATCATTAGATTTATTTGTTTGGCATTTAGAACATTTCACTTATATTTTCCTAAAACTATCCGACTACAAAAGGTTAATAAAAGTTCCTGTGAAATCAAAACCAAACAATCAGGTGTCAAACAGTCGATTTGTTTGATATCCGAATTTATTTAAAATGGACTGTATGTAAAAGAAAAGAAAAGATCGAACGATTTTGTTATTATCACAAGGAATTCAAGAATACAGTAAAGGAAGCCTTTACCAGGTGCTGATGTTGGTTTCTTTTCGGAGTCCTGCTTCTTTCTTGAAGATTCCGCGGGTCACTTAAAGTTTATAGGTGTACACCTACAATCACAAATAATGTTAAATTTTTACAACATGAACTCTGTTTACATTCACCACATGATAACTTTAAACTTGGACTTTTAACGAGATGAATGATACGAGCAGCGAAATTTGTTCATAAAAATCCAAATATTTTCGCATTTGTCATTATATATCATCAAGGCAAATCAGGTGCATGAACACGTGTTCCGATATATTAGGAATTTACTAAAAGTACATCAGAAAACGGCCTGCAATCATATTTTTAACTGGATCTTAATGAATTATCAATACTCATTTTTCTCCATGTACCAACAATATAACGCATATTTGTACTGTTTGCTATTTACAATTTGAGGTTTCACCCAACTATTCATTCCGAAAATAAAAATAAAAGGTACAATAAAGTTCTAATAATATCTTAAAGATACATCTTTATACTACCTTTCCAAAAAAAATGGTCTCAAAGGAATGCACCAAATTTCTTTTTGTCTAATTAAAATGATTAATTCTAACTAATCAATAATGGAATAATAATAATCTATTTTTTACGTTCTTCTTTCCCAGTGACCGGTGTTTAAAGTGAAATGTTTTTAGTGTACAAAAAGTGAACTAAACAGCAAATAAATATCGAAAAGTGACAAGTTAAAAATGGCTACTGCTTCGTGGTTCAATTGGGCTCCTACAGGACCATATAATAGTCCATTCTTTCCTCCGTCGGTACAGCAGAGTCCTGTTTTACCACAGAATCAGGAATTCTTCCAAGATTATAGAGTGAAGCATCCCCGTGCCAATCCTTTTAGAGGTTATACGGATGAAGGGATTAATTCAAAGTTTTCGCGATATTCTGATATCACTCCCGGAAGGTTCTTGCATGAAGAGCCTATTAATGACTTTGGACAGTCTCCCGTGTTGCCAGGATCTCTGAGTGTTGTAGGGGAGAAAGATGAGCTGAGATATGTTGGGAAAAGTAAACCCTTTCCAGGGTCCACTAGGAGTTACTTTCCCCCGAATTACAGCCAGAAAGAGAGGTTCACGGCGTGGCTGCCGTCGAACCAGGGAACTAAGACGAACAAAAATAGCAACGGTATGTACATTTTCACGTTTATTTATCTTAACCTCTGAATTATTGTTGGTGATCCACGGAGAATACCAATATAAGATATTGCTAATTTATTAAAAATGTGTTCAAATTATTCGTATTCCTGTTAAAAAAGGGCCTTTAACGAATGAATTGACAGATTCCCTAACAAACTATCAGTAAAACACTAATGCGTTATGAGGATGTCGGAACATGTGTACATAAAAATTCTAATGTGTTCGATTTTCTTCACTTTATTATTATATCAGATATATTCTAGATGTACTAATATTTTATTAGGAAACGGCGTGCGATTACGTTTTTATCAGGATTTTTAAATAAATTAGCAATACTAATATTTATCGGTGCAGAACTTCTTCTCCGTTTCCTCAAAAATACCCTCACTCAGCATCCACAAAGATCACAAAGGCGTTTGAGAAAATTATTTTTCTCGACCTATTTTAGTAGTTTTTAAAAAAAATATGTATTGGAAAACCCTGTACTAATGAAATCAGCTGATTTCGTGAGACTAGATCTGAAATGCAAAGAAAGCATTGAGAAAATTCCGAAATACTTTTCATGTCTTTGACTTCCAGTGAAAATTCACGACCTATCTTTTTTGGATTGAATTTTATTCAATCGAAGTTAATTATCTTAGTGCGTGAAGTCTGCAATTAATTTAGCACAATTAGCGCATATTCATTGGCAATATGAAAAACGTTACTGTAAAGCAAAAAGAAAATTTGTTTAAATGAAGCGAAATTTTTAACACCAAAAATCATTCGAAATATTTTTCCATTTTACTTCATTTGCATTATCATACTTCGGTTGTAACTCCGTCTGTCTGTAACTCCTGTTCAATGAACTCTTCAATTTGCTTTGAAATGTAGTATGAATGTTGAATTATGAGTGTCGTAAAAGGAAAAACTTTTTTAGAAACTAGATAAAATTATCTTTGAGATGCTTTTATTTTGACAAAAAACATTGATATTTCTAAAGAATAAAAATTTTACATGAAACTTTCAAAATTTCAAAAAACTTGCTAGTTTCTGGTCATACACTTTGAAAATTTTTACGAATTCATCCATAGAATTAAGCATTAATATATGAAAAAAATTAGAAAAAAAATCTCTTTCCAACAACGCACAAACCAAATCTACGCATTATTGAAAAAAATACTTTTATAATGTATAGACGTCCCGGTCAGATTTGTCTTTCAGAGGCTCTATGAAATATGATGTTTGCGACTAGTGACATTATTCCGAGGCTTGAGGGTTTGAAAAATAGGAATAGCTCATTGAAATTTAGCCTTCTTTCATGAGAAAGGTATTGAAAATCACTTACATATTTGTAACGCCACCTTGAACAATAAACACGCCAAATGCACTTGTTTCTTTTGTCTGTTTTAACAATAAAATAAAGTAAATGTTTGCACTTAGTACCGTAAATACACGTGCGATAAATACTATCTATAAAAATAAACGTAAACGTGTTTATTTCTTGCGATGAAACAACAATTGATCCAAATAAACCTGTGATATAAATGACAGTCATCAATGAGCACTTTTATTTGTTTTCCGAAAACGGTATTTTACGTCGTCTATTTTATCGGAGGCATGATAACTTTTTATAATATTTATAAAAACAAGTAGCTTTTTACTGTCTATGAGTATCGTTTATTTTGTCTGTGGTCTATTCGTATATTGAGTGTGTTTTATCATTTAAATGTGGCATTTGTGCTTGATTATTAAAATATCATCGTAGGTGTTAAGTGAAGTTCTAAATAAAAAGGCAGAACTCAATGATCACAAAAGTACAGGGTAAAAATAATGGTGTCTTAGAATCTTGTGTCGTCTTGTTATTAATTCATTTACGATCCGTTCTAGAATCGCTCCCAAATTTGTTTTGGTTAGATACTCCATCTTAAAATAATTATAACATGTGTACATGAGTTATTTTATTAAAATTATCTTTTAGTTCGAATTGATTAGAAGCACAGACATATGAATATATAGACTAGAAATTAAAGATGAGGGGTAAAATCAACTGTTGAAGAACGAAGGGGGTAAAGCTGACTGTGATTTGTCAATAAATCAATCTTACAGTATATAGGCATCTCGCATTATAATATCACCATTTAGTTCTTAAAAGTAAAATCTGTTTTTGAATGAATAGACATTTTTACATGGGAGCGCAAATTACTCGCCACGTTATGAACAAATTTGCGAAGTCCAAATTCGGCAAAAAAAAATTCTTCTATTTTCAATATTTTGTTTACGTATTTAGTTAAGACACTTTTATAAGTGTTCATAATTTACTTCCCAGTAACAACGATGCGCACACTTGGGAATCGCTACATTCGACCAATGTTGGAGGGTTGTCACAACCGCTATGTTCATATTAATAATAAAATATTGAAATCTTTAAGAAAGAAAAGTAAAACAACTAAAAAAACAAATGAAATTATATACACACAGTTTTTACCAGCGATTCCTAAGAGTATTTGGAGTAAAAAATTGGACATCATTTTGCCTTCCGATGACACTTTTTCAATTACAAACAAAAAATATGATTTTCTTTCACACATCGCCACTCGGTATAACCTAGCGCATTACGTGATATGCACTCCTTCTCGTTCCAGCAGTACCGTACATACGAAACAAGCGCGTACCTAACACGTGGTACCTAAAGCGCAAAAGGCGAAGGCACATCCCTGATTCTTATGCAGACGGCTTTGTATTTTGCGTCCAGATGTATCTCGATGTGATAGTATATGTTTCTACAACTGATCCATATTATACGATGTGAATAAGCTTAAAATAATGCTTACATATGGAATGTAATACGACAATTGGGTTTATTCTCTTTTTCACATCTATTTTTACAAGTTTTCATATCACAAGCCACCATTTTGCCGTGTTATTTCGTAAAATGCCTCGACCATAGCTCGACGCTAGTTCGAACAAGAATGATGACGTCACATTCTCAAGATTCACGGGAAGCCATACGCGAGCCCAGCCGGCTCCAATGGAACCGGCATGGGGAGTGGGGAATAATACACTTTTAATCACTTAGGGCAGGTCTACTAATATTCATATGTCTATGATTAGAAGATAAATTCAGTTTAGTCTAAAACATCCCCTATTATTTTATTATTAAACTCACTCATTTAAATTATTACAGTTGGTTCAAACTATCTCTTTCGCGGTTCGATATAAACATCACGTCGTGGTCCGCAAAAAGAAGTATTATTTTTAATCAATGAATATTTTTATGAATGGAATGCTGAATTATTCACAATTTTTCTTCTGCCTATTTCGCAATAATACGGCCGAAATAATGCAGCAAAATTTAATTGAAGACTTTTTTACTTTCCTTTGTCAACTTGCTGTCAGGCTAACGAGATTTATTTTATATTTGTGGTTTGTAATTTCTATTGTATTCAATTGCAATGAATGACTACTTGAGAGTCGTTCTGAAGAATGGAACTAGCGACGAAAATAATTTATAAAACTGTGCATTGTGTCCATTGCATTTGTGATCTAGGGAATAAAACTGCACATTGTGTCCGTCGCATTCATGAACTAGGAATAAAATTGTACATTGTGTCCATCGCATTCCTGATCTAGGAATAAAACTGTACATTGTGTCCATCGGATTCCTGATCTAGGAATAAAACTGTACATTGTGTCCATCGGATTCCTGATCTAGGAATAAAACTGTACATTGTGTCCATCGGATTCCTGATCTAGGAATAAAACCGTGCATTATTTCCATGGCATTCATGATATAGGAATAAAACTGTACATTATGTTCATCGCATTCCTGATCTAGGAATAAAAATGTACATTGTTTCTATCGCATTCATGATCTAGAAATAAAATTGTACATTTTTTTTCTATCGCATTCGTGATCTAGGAATGAAATTATACATTGTTTCTATCGCGTTCGTGATCTAGGAATAAACCAAAAAATATCGAACGCAAAAAATGTGCTTTTATATCTGAATTATGACCTAGGATCTAGGTCCTTTTTTTCCTCTTATAGCATTGGGAAACGTATATTATCTAGTTATATGAATCGTGTGTTGAGAAATAATTGTTAAAGCATTCATCATAATTAAGCTCATGGATTAATAAAAGATATATCTACACCTAAGAGTATAGTTCCATAATCTACACAGTGTACGCTTGACTACAAGTACACGAAGTGTAATTCGCAGGCTTCTTAGATGTTGCTTTTTCTATGATAGAGAATGGACACATCGTGGGAGAGTAGCCAGCTTTAACTCTATGGGTCTTGAATAGAATATTGTTATAGATACGTTTAAATGTTTGTACCATCAAACAAGTTAGGTGCTTTCCAAACATGTTTCCACTCACATTGTTTCGTTCAACGAACTCATGTCTAGTGCACTTCTCCTAGTTACGTACCTACACAAACATAATATTATTTCTATTTATATATATTGTACATGATTTACTTTAACCAGTGATTCCTCACTTTGTTTGGAGGGAAAAATTTTAGTTAAATGTTTTTCTCCGGTGACAATTTTGCTGTCTTTTTTTAAATACAGCCAACTCCACAATCCGACCTCAACTGTCCAATACCTACTGATTTCTTATATAATTTAATAATATAATTATTAAGTTCTGGAAGTATTTTTTGGTTTTTGTTAGTGTTACAGCTGTTTCGGCTTTCAAGGCCATTTTCACACTGTCAGTTTAATTATTATATTATTAAATTTGATTTTAATTAAATTTAAAAAAAAAAACTTAATAAACGTTTTATCGCAACTTGAAAAAAGACTTGAGGAGAGTGATTTTGTTGTTTTTCGTAAACTGAACCAGGGAAATTACATTTTGGAATATTTTAATATTTTTTTATTAATATTTATCAAAACACATAGTTATGGAAATAAGTATAGTGTAAAGCTAGCTTGAGAAAGCTCTGAAAAATATGGTCTGCTTAAATGTTTTCCATATTCTCCCACATCATACATATTATCTACCTTTATGATTAGAAGAGCTTAAACTTCTCAATAATCGGGCTATACGGAGTCTACCATTTATAAATAATATTTCAACACATGTAAAAGACAATTACTTTCAAATGGGTACTTTACTCGAACACCATTGCATTTTCCGACATTTCAATGTGAATGTCAAATAACATCAACACAAATCATTAAATAATTTCATTTCACTGGCTCTTTCAGAAGAGCTCGATTAATTTTAACATTTAGGAAGTAAAAAAGGTGCTTCCAATCAAAGACTAAATAAATGTTTCAATACGTGCCATGAAGTAAGATATTACACAGAGCATTGAACATTGCAGTGTGTTTATCGCCCACAGCACGCAGACCTGAGGAAGTAACCACAATTCCTCACACTTTTTACGTATAAACTGGTACAAATTTGCACCAGTTTGCAGGTAAAAATGTTTACCAGATCAGCGCACTGTGCGTTGTAAAAATGACATGAAATTATGCTACGATTTGGTGGGAATTCTAAACAGCACGCATACGGTTTTGTTGCTCAAAGATTCTGAGAAAATCAGAAGTAAAAGATCAACGTAAAGTGTTTTATTTTAGCATATCACGCGAATTTTTATATCGCAAAGAAAATGTACTTGCATGCACCCAAATGTTGATTTGTTGCCTGTCATAATTAGACATTAATTAAAGGAAATCTTTGTTTAAAATACTAAAATTTATTTCCCGTATCCGCTGGTTTCTGAAGACACATCCAGTTTTATAACCTATGGGTGTCTTATGTGAATTGTGAACTAACAGCATTGTATTAGAGTAGGTTATTATTGAATGCTTATTATGTGAATACCTAAATTCTTTTTTTACGCATCTATAAAAATGTATGTTTCTTTGTTTGTGCCTTAAATGCTCAAAAACTACTCAACCGATTTCGCTGAAAATTTCAATGTTTGTTCTTATTAGTGCCATGAGAGTTAGAAAGTGGTTTGAGTGCTTTAAAAAGTCGGGGTCGTCTCTAGAAAGATTTCGCATTGTCTTTACACTGGAATGAGGTATGGAGTCGAATTAAAGTCTATAGTATGTAATTTTTCAACAGTAACAATGTGGATTTCACAATACTACATGAAGTGAAGTAGAAAAAGTTGAGGACACCAGAGGAAAGCATGGCATGATGAAATGAATCAAATACTTAAGGGTGACAAAATGAGGCGTACGTAATAAACGAAGAAAGGGGTAAGGTTAAGGTTGGTCGGGGACACACACAATATCAAGATTTATTCCAAATCCAATAGGGCGGTGTGGACTGTGAAATATATCTTTCCTCTTTTTCATTGCAAACTCCACTATATTTGTTTACCAGTACTACAACGGTAGGTAGGTACTCCACAAACAAAAAGTACGCAATTTATTTCAACAACATGGCAATCACCGTAGATCTAGCTAACATGTAAAATTTAAAGAAAGATCGTGTCATTGTTATATACGAATTGTTGAACTTCGCGGTTAACTACATAATAATACAATCTTTATGCTATTTTGTAGTTATTGCTGGAAAAGTTGGTTTTCCTTTTGATTGAAGATAATGCAACATTCGCTGTTTTTCAAGAAGTGATGATAAAAGTTGATAAAACTGATTTATTAGGTTCACAACAAGTTTAGCATGTTTATTGACACAGAAACAGCAGGACGTAAGAC
The DNA here is from genome assembly GCA_026573805.1 of Hesperophylax magnus. Classification (NCBI taxonomy): domain Eukaryota; kingdom Metazoa; phylum Arthropoda; class Insecta; order Trichoptera; family Limnephilidae; genus Hesperophylax; species Hesperophylax magnus. Next base: position 29,051,118 of record JAIUSX010000046.1, read on the forward strand.
GTTGCACAAAAGTGCATTTTAACACTTGGTTCAGGCTTGACCAAAGTGAAACTAATAATTACCGGAACTAGCAATCAATTTAGATAAATGCCTCTTTATCTCCGTCATTAGTATTTGAAAAACCAATAAACTTTCAAGACAAGTCATTAATTTCTGAAGTGAAATATAAAGAAGAAAGAACCAAATAATTGACAACATCCGTGGTCCTATAGACCATCGCCTATATCTGTAAGAAGCCGTGGGTTCGAATGGCGGTATGCGCAAATATATTTTATTTAAATAATCAGTATTATTTCATATTTATAACTAACCATCAAGCAGTTTCTTCCACAGGGGTAGGAAGAGGAGGCGGACTACAAAACAACTCTATCTTAGCACACACTCTTCGCTTCATTCACATTTAACACTCTTATATTTTTCTGGTTCTTGAAATTGCCACTGTCGTGCCATGTCTTCCTCGGTTGTCCCCGTTCTCCTTTGTCCTTGTCTACCGTTCGCATTCACATTTGCGTCATATATTCTTCTTACACTCCTTCCTTCGTTTATTCACTCTACACACCCAAACCATCTTAGCATCCAATGCAGGGCTGATGTAAGTGTGATCAATAAGATAACTAATGAGTTATCTTATTGATCACACTTACATCAGCCCTGCATTCTTTGCGGATCTCCACATTTCTCACACGATCATACATGGTTTTACCCCATACACGTCTAAGGGGTCTCATTTCTACAGCATTCAGTTCTTTGAACCGTGTTTGCTAACACCAACGTTCCAATCAGCGTTCCCATCTCTCGTAAATCCAAATTAACTTACTTCCGTACTTCCCAAAAACACAAACTCATCAACCTGCTCCAAGTATTCATCAATCAGAACTATATTGCACACTGTTTTCGTACTCTCTCTCTCTCGTACCGTCCTGACTAGTACCGTAAAATGGGGTGACTTTGTCAATGTTCAACTTTCAAACTGAATAACTTTTTTACAAAAACATTTGGGGCGAAATATTTTTGTCGTATATTTATTGCACACTATCAAACTATCAAAATATATGTATTTTTAATGTACATGTGTTTGGGGAGTCCAAAAAACATGATGATCAAAGACACCTTTCGGGTAGAGCGATTTTAACTTCTAAATTTTTTTTATATTATACCCTTTTTTTATGCAGACTGGCATACTCTCTCGATATGAACATGAAATTCAAGTTGTAAGAAGACGAAACCGCAAGAGCTTTTCTCGCTCACACCTAATACGGCATGCTTATCTGCAAACGAAGGTCATCGTAGATCTGTTGGAGATGCATAGTTTACCAATCAGTGGCGCGCACTCCCACTACCTACCGAATGATGTTCCACGGACGGCCTAAACAAGCGAGTGCGCGGCCTTGAACCAAGCATAGATCACGTGCTGTTCGTGGGCTCAAGATCTGATACAGCTAGCGAGATGTATCGTCCCTTTCAGTAAGGTTGAAGAGTGCCTAAAAGAATTATTTCTTTCAGATATAGTCGGCGGTTCGCGCGCAGTATCGCATGTTCCGCTAGTGTATATATACCTTTTTATTGTTTACTATAACTATCATACTTTTCATAAAATTAAGTCTTTCTGAAACTCACTTTATGTTTACTTTTATTGAATGTTTTACAAGGTTTATTTCTTCAATTGCCTTATGTAATGAGTAACGCATAAAGCATTATAGTGAATCTGCTTTCTGCAACGCAAATAAAAACTTATGCAAAATTCACTTTTACATGTATGCAATATATTACAAACAATATTGCTTAAAACAACACCAAACTTTTAGATAATATTTATTAATTATCACTTTTAATTGCATTTTTACATGCACTCTTTTTATTTCCGCTTTAGCGTGAATTGCCGCAGTTCCTGAAGCGTATTGGAGTCCATTCAAGCGATATCCCCCGACACGTTCTAGTTACCGTCGCCATTTTTTACGTACATTTTTTGGCTGAGATATCTTTCTTTCAACGCTACTTCACGGCTCGATCAATTTGTTCACATATTTTGATTAATTGCTCATTTGAAGAACTATTGCATCAATCTGACAGGTAATCAAAACTTAAATAGGAAAGTCCTAATAAATGATCACACTAACGATATTACATCTTGTTCTCTTGTGCACGGAGAGAAATGACAAGGTATTGTAAGGCCTACAATCCCGTTTTTTACCAGAATTACAAATAATTTGAATTAGTAATATATTGGCAATAGTTATTTTTCTCCGTGTATCACCCGTTTAGTTTTTTTTTTACTTTAATCGTTACAAGCGCAGACCTGTGAAAAATGAAAGCATCTTATGCTCCAATTTGGAAAAAAAAATAAAAGTTGAGTAAAATAATTTTCTAATAAAATATTAAATTATAGGTAGGAACCTACTTTATCGCTTGTCTGAATCATTGACGAAAGCGTCAAGCATTAATTGTCATTTCCAACTTTGAACATGACAATTAAATTCAAAGTAAATTTGAGTTCATTGTACCTGATTGAAATTAGAATGTTTGATTTGATAATAGGATTATTATACGCATATCTGAGGTAATCGAATTTCACATTTTTCTGTATCTGGGATCTCCCCGAATTTTCTTATTTTTAGGAGTACTGCACAAGAGTCCCAACTGCTCCCAACTATGGACTATCACATCCTCAAATGAGGCAGAAAACAGTAGAAAAGGAAAAAAGATGAGGGAGAGGACGGTTTTGAAATAACTGACTCTTCAGATCTGGTCACCAAACACGATTAAAGCTATTTCAGAAAACCTTTCGACTTTGAATGTGAATACGCTAGAAAATGAATCCTATACCGAAATTCAATGAACCATTGATTCTAGAATCTAACTGCGCTGATATGATATTTTCACAAGGTTCTATCCTTAGGATTTGCCTGAACAATGTAGACAGAATACAAGAAAACAAGTCACTCTAAATCTTGACCAAGTGGGTGCCCCAGTGAAAGCAATCTAGAGGTAGACGAGGAAGATTTAGTTGGATTACTTGATGCAAATTAGTTTGCATAAAACAGTTGTATTCATGTAGGAATTCTTAACTATCAACTAAAAATCTCTTCACATTTCATCAAGACGGCGCTTACATTTCGATATGGTACGTATACATTTGCACGAGAACCGAGCCACGAATTACGGTAATTGATAGTAATCGTCTAATCGAACTTTCTAGGTTGAATCGAGCCGTTTACTATAATCGCTGTTTTCGTGTAACAGGCCAGCTCATCTGGAATAGACTTCCCTCAGCTCTTACTAATCTCCAGAATTTGACTGAAATTAAACGGGCTTTTTTCATAAATTTTAACTTTTTTTCCATATTTTATAATAAGCCATATTCTAAAACTTCCGGTAATTGCTTGGTTTCGATTGCCTCCTTATTGTACCTTTTTAAAATGTCTACTCAGAAGATTCTCATTTTTGAACACAAACTACCTCCCGTTTTATATTATTTTTTGGTTTGAATATTCTTGTTTTGTCCTGTCCTGCTGTTATTGTTACTCGAAGTTTGGTCATCACTTTGTATAAATAGTATATTTAGTGTTATAATATTACATCTGTATAGGGTAAGGCACACTGTAGGAATAATTATAAGAACATGACCACTAATACTAAATTACCATCTTTAAGTTTTGTTATAGTTAAGCGCACTTGAAGTGAAATGACACTAAACTACGCTATATAAATGCCATGTTATTATTATTATTGTTAAAGGAACGATGCAACTTCAAGCGGCGTTTCGCGCCATTTGCGGTTGCTTCGTTCCTTTCCCATAAGTTGAGGTTCAGTTCGGCAGTTCGGTTCGCGTATGTATGCATAGCAATAAGGTTTGCTTGTTCAAATGAACTGATCTAATCTTTAGTTAGATGTCTGAGTTAAAGTGTATTCTTAATTTGAAGTTTTCTCCAAATAATGGATTCTATAACACCACTAAATAGAGACGCCTTCCATATAAATCTGAATATCTTTTGAATGTGGCTTAATCTCTTTTGATTCTAGCCCATTTAGCACGTGATCTGTTTTTCTTATGCATATTCTGGTTTTAGAAAAAACATGAAACTAGCTAAATGGTAAAATGCATTCCATTAACCAATTCGTCAATTATCAAAACAGATCGTATATAATTTCTGCAACAGCGTAAATAATGACTACGTTAGAAAAGTCAAGCTTTATATTTAATCGTGCAAACGTTAAATCATGAATAAAGACTTTTATTTTTTGTCCTCGAACTATATTTAAAACCGATAAATTATTAGGACAAAAAAATGCTTGCCTGCGACCTGCGACCGTGCATTGCCTTTAGTTTCCTTTTTGTCTGTGAATGCTTCTGAAATCTAGACTTTAGAAAGGATATGTTAAACCTTCTCTTGTCGGTACATAGAATCGTAGTCGTGATCGAGTTTAAGATTTGCCAACTTCAAGCATCGTGAAAACGTTTTATCATTTCTGACCTAATTAGTTGACATAATAAATTGTCATGTGCAGTCTGAGTACGTTTTAGTTTGACATATCAAGGGAATTTTGCAATATTTAAGTATTGCTTGCAAGTTGTACCAATTAGGTCAGAAATGATAGGAAGGATGAAAGTATACTGAATGCTGTAACTATCCTGATGTATGGCAGTGAGGCACAGAACTGACAGAAGAAGGATGAAAGTAGACTGAATGCTGTAACTACCCTGATGTATGGCAGTGAGGCACGGAACTGACAGAGGAAGGATGAAAGTAGACAGAATGCTGTAACTACCCTGATGTATGGCAGTGAGGCACGGAACTGACAGAGGAAGGATGAAAGTAGACTGAATGCTGTAACTACCCTGATGTATAGCAGTGAGGCACGGAACTGACAGAGGAAGGATGAAAGTAGACTGAATGCTGTAACTACCCTGATGTATGGCAGTGAGGCACGGAACTGACAGAGGAAGGATGAAAGTAGACTGAATGCTGTAACTACCCTGATGTATAGCAGTGAGGCACGGAACTGACAGAGGAAGGATGAAAGTAGACTGAATGCTGTAACTACCCTGATGTATGGCAGTGAGGCACGGAACTGACAGAGGAAGGATGAAAGTATACTGAATGCTGTAACTATCCTGATGTATGGCAGTGAGGCACAGAACTGACAGAAGAAGGATGAAAGTAGACTGAATGCTGTAACTACCCTGATGTATGGCAGTGAGGCACGGAACTGACAGAGGAAGGATGAAAGTAGACTGAATGCTGTAACTACCCTGATGTATGGCAATGAGGCACGGAACTGACAGAGGAAGGATGAAAGTATACTGAATGCTGTATAAATGAGATCACTGAAATGCATGTGCGGTAAAACCATGCATGATCCGCAAATAATGCAAGGCTGGTGTAAGCTTGATGAGTATGGTCAAAAAATGGACGCTTAGGTGGTTTGGACATGTATAGCTGATAAACGAAGAAAGGTGTGTAAAGAGATATGAAGCAAATGTGAATGGCAGAAGAAGTCAGGGACTCCCGAGGAAGACATGGCACGATCAAGTGAACCAGGAAATTGAGTCGGGCCATATGAAGAGTTAGAATAAAGAAGAGTATGTATGATACGACGAATGTGAATGAGGCAAGAAGTGTGTGCCAAGAAGCGGTCCGTTATTACGTTAATGATGTTAATTGAGTTCTAGAAAAGTCACGTTAGTAAAAAAATATTATATTTTTTACAACCACAGATTTCTAACCATCGTTGAATGTTTGACAACAATAAAAACACATCTTGAATAAGATTGGCTTTCTAAACTCTCCAGAAATTTACGTAGATTTTTTGCAAAAATCCAATCAAAAATATCAATATTAGCACTTTGTTGAATCCTACAAATTATAGTAGCGTTGGTAATGCAGTTTATAAGTGATTCTTCTTACATGTAGTATTTTTCTAGCTTCTATATTATTTTATATAATGTATAATTTTCGATAGCTCACTAGGTATATTCTGTTCTTAAAACCCATGTAAAAGCCCGGCCAAATAAAATGAAATAATGTGTTTTTCCATATTACGTTGTATATTATTATGTATATTGTAAATTATTACGTAATGCCGATATAGATTTATGTGAGTACTTATTAACTACGTAGTAATGCAAAATCATTTGTTTCGGGTTTGATAATTTGATCACTTATAAATATTTTAGATGCTTCAATTAAAATCTGCCAGTAGAACACATTCTTTGAAAAAATGAGCATTTTTATCACTCTTTTTGTAAGACCAGAAAAAGTTATGTATCAAGTAAAATAACTGCTTTAAAGCATAAAATTTTCACCTTACGAACCTATTTTCGATTATGCTTTTATTGTATAAATTAGCAAATTAAGTTCTTTAAAAAATGATCGTAAAATAATTAAAGACTTGTATCTGAACTTCTCAAAATAAAATAATACACACTTTTTGGCGATGATTTTTATTGCATAAATCAAAACAGGCGTCTACTTTGCGGGAATTTAAACCTTATCGTCTTCTGTATAAGGAGTATTATTGCTAGCGCCCCGATTCCGAATGTGACACATGTTAAAGCTAAGCTTAATGCTAAATCACTATTTTGATTAATCTTTATAACGAATTGTTCTACATTATGAATACCAAAAAATATTTTTTACATAAATGGAAGGTTTTCCTATCGTTTCGTTTAAGTAGAATACAAATAAAATAATAAATTACTCAGTAAAAAATATAAATGTAAATTACTAAAAAAAAATTTTTTTCAATAGAAATGTATGAACGTGTAAAGGAAAAAAACTTTTTTAAATTACAGTATTATAGCTAAGATTATCTGTGACAGTTTCACTTGATTAACTTTTTTGCTTTCTTAGAAAATTATTTACAAAGTAATATAAACCAGTTTTGTGCTTGAAATCGAACATTTCTAGACTCCGCTTGTCAAGCGATTGTAATGCCTATTACCTACAATATAAGGTATACCAAGAATATACATAGTTTTATAATATAAATTTACAGTTTATTTATTAATGTGAAATACAAATAACTTTTGCTTATATTTTGTCCTTACTATTTCAGTGGGACACAAATAATTATTTCTAGAATGCAACAGCTGATTGAAGTCACGATGTCAATTAGCAAGCTGCCAACATAATAACACATTTAAATATCTCATTTATTATAACGACATTTATCCGTCAAGTTGATCACACACGTTTCTAACTACCAACGAGATTGCACATACGTCGGTAGATAATATATTAAATAAAGCAAAAAAGGAGTATTTTTTTAAATTATAAACACACCGAATATTATGAGAATGTATTTTTACTTTTGAAATAACAGCCTTCGAGCTGTATTGTATGACAATGGCTAATAATGTTTTGTCCTTGAATTTTAAAAAAAGTTGCTTAAATTGAAAAGGTAATAATATATTTTTTAATATATGTATCATTATGCAATCAGAAGGAGGTCAATGTTCAATTTAAATGAAAACACAATAGCACAACTTATATCATTTAATCTTGACTGACCAACTTTTCAAATCACATAATTTATGATTAAACTGTGCTTTATTATTTTAATATGTAATGTATCCGCCTACTCTTGGTTAGATTGTATAAATATTTTTTTGTATTTGAAACGTCAACATGAAACAAGCAAATAGGTATATTACCTGAAAATTAAAGGTTTTCTCCAAAACTAATATTTGGATTTGAGGCCAAAATACCCATCCAAGCAGAATTTATTTGTTAGTTTTTTTTTGTTTATGTGAAGCCACACAAGAGTCCGAACTGCTCTCAACTGGGGTGTGCTGTGAAGCTGAAGGTAGTGCGGAGGGAAAATAGACGGGGAAGTACCTTACTATTGAGACCTGCTCACCAAACACGGCTAGAGCCATTTCAAGCAATGGTGGTTTCATCAATGGTGGTCTTACACTAGAGCGATACTAAAAGTATCTTTCACTCTGATTCGTACCGCAAGAATAGTTTATACTATTTTTTAAGTTATTTTTTAAATAACACAAGATAATCAACTAACATTTACTTGCGAACGCCGGGATTTTAATCCGTAACCTCCAGCTTACCCCACGACCACGGAGTCTTTCGAAGAAGACGCAGCGAAGAAATATACTCTACTATTTTTCTTTGTATTTCAAATTATTTATTTATTTATATATTCTACGCCCGAACCGGCTTTTACAAACATTTACTATGCATAATAGTTTAGAGCAACAGTAATCAAGAAATAAAAGTTTGCTATTAATCATATAGAAATTCAACGCAGAAGAATAGTATCATGCTAACCTTAATTATTAATATTTTGAGGTGTGTTATTATAGCCTTCTTATAACTAATTCCGTGCTGTTGAACACACCTACTATTTGAATTGAAAAGTATGAAAGTATTGCCAACTGTATGTAATCTAGGTACAAGCGAGTATCTAAATGAGTCAGTCCTGATATTATTGTTGCAATCATAGACATATGAATATTAGTAGACCTGCCCTAAGTGATAAAAGCGTATTATTCCCCACTCCCCATGCCGGTTCCATTGGAGCCGACTGGGCTTGCGTATGGCCTCCCGTGAATCTAGAAAATGTGACGTCATCATTCTTGTGCGAACTAGCGTCGAGCTATGATCGAGCTTCATCGGTTCATTTTACGAAATAACACGGCAAAATGGTGGCTTATGCTATGAAAACTTGTAAAAATAGATGTGAAAAAGAGAATTAACCCAATTGTCGTATTACATTCCATATGTAATCATTATTTTACTTTATTTTAAGCTTATTCACATCGTATAATATGGATTAGTTGTAGAAACATATACTATCACATCGAGATACGTCTGGACGCGAAACACAAAGCCGTTTGCATAAGAATCAGGGATATGCCTTCGCCTTTTGCTCTTTGATAAAATACATAATCGTATCATTTGGGACGTCTATTTTTTCATATTCTGTTATATCTGCTGGAACTTCTTCGTATTAATAAAGTACAATAAACCAATCATTTTTAAAATTATTCCACTTTAATGGCGTTATTACTAAACGTGTTTTGAATTTTACACAACTCATAAACAACACTTAATATAGAATAAATGGTTGGTTATCAATTGTGAAAAATTGGTATGTTTGGAAATAAAATGTAGATACAGTGAGCATGTTTGGAATGAAAAATGTATGTGTCATTTTGCTGTCCGATGATACTTTTATCCATTAAAATTAAAAATATTATATTTTTCCATCGCACGTCGCCACCGATCATATATTATCTTTGGATCATTCTATCACACGTCGCAACGGACCACGTGTTAGGTACGCGCGTTATTTCGCATGTACGGTACTGCTGGAACGAGAAGGAGTGCATATCACGTAATGCGCTAGGTTATACCGAGTGGCGATGTGTGATAGAAAAACATGTTCTTGTTTTTAATTGAAAAAGTGTCATCGGACGGCAAAATGATGTCCAAATTTTTACTACAAATACTCTTAGGAATCGCTGGTAAAAGCTGTGTGTATATAATTTCATTTGTTTTTTTAGTTGTTTTCCTTTTCTATTATCTTCTTAAAAGTGAAATGTTATGTATTTTCTTAAAGATTTCATTATTTTATTATTAATAAGAACAGAGCGGTTGTGACAACCTTCCAACATTGCTCGAATGTAGCGATTCTCAAGTGTGCTCATCGTTGTTTACTGGGAAGTAAATTATGAAACATTTATAAAAGTGTCTTAACTAAATACGGAAACCAAATATTCGACTCTGAAAATAGAAGAAATTTACTTTGCCGAATTTGGACTTCGCAAATTTGTTCATAACGTGGCGAGTAATTTGCGCTCCCATGTAAAAATGTCTATTCATTCAAAAGCAGATTTTACTTTTAAGAACTAAATGGTGATATTATAATGCGAGATGTCAGATTGATTTATTGACGAATCACAGTCAGCTTTCCCCTCTGCGTCCCGCAACTGTTGGTTTTACCCCTCGCCTTTAAGTTCTCGTCTACTAATATTCATATGTCTATGGTTGCAATTAAAGAGAACTCTCGATCGAGTAGTTCTAGTTGATATGCTGAAGTTGGCTCAAAGAATAATTATTATGATATGAATGATAATATCGGCCATTAAAGAAATAATTTGCATAATTTTAGGAGCAAGTTGGCATTTTGTAAGTTAATTGTAATTATTAAAAAAAGAATTTCGCCATGCCTTCTGTGTTAAAATAATGAAAAAAAAACATTAATGTAGAAAATTTAATGAATACATCAAATTTGTGCTCCAACATGAATCGGTCGTTTGCAATTTAAAAAAAAAAAAACATTTTAAAAAAACTTTAAATTAAATGTAGAAAAATATTTGTTTTACATAATTATCATTAAACCACAGACATTTGCAATATTTGTCTCTTAAATCACCAACATAAGAATTGAATTCCGTCATGTCATATTTTAAAACATAAATAATCGGCGGAATTTTTTATTATTTATTATTTTTGACAACATTATCTATTAATTTATTAAACTATTGACGAACGATTGCGGTGTGATAATTTATTTCTGTATAGTTCTTGTATGGTACCTACCCATCAAAAAACATCCTTAATTCATTATTGGTGTAATTATTTATGTACAATGAATGTATTTTCCATTAGAACTAAGGATTACAAACACTAATTATCAGCTTTCATCGTAAACCACGAATATCCGTGCAAAATATCCGTACAAATATTGTATCATACGTATCCAGACCTCCAGAATATTTCAAGAGAATTCATATTTACGCCAAAAACCACAAAAAACACTCAAACCCCGAAACCGCTTGATACCGTGTCGCCGACACATTTGGAAATCTTTACATCAAAATAACTCAATCAAATTATGTGCTATATGTGATTAATCAAGATAATTACATAGAAAAATAACAGCAGAACCTGAAACACATCTGAAAATAACCATCCATCACCTCACTCGGAGCCACCAACCCAAGGAATGAACCACTCTAAGGAAGCGACCCAGTATTTACGTGACCCCCCCTCCATACTACCCGGAAGGAATTCCATGATGGCCGCCGAGTTTTCAACCAATCACAGCTCAGCATACTCCATTGAAGCTATTATCAAACATTGATAACGAAATTTGATGCGACCACCTATGATGATATCAGACTCAATTTACGGGAAAATATCAGAAGATACGACCACAGAATAAATATCAACATCAAGAAATGATTATATGCTAACATAATAATTTAAAGAATTGTACCTAAATATGTTTTTTACTCTTTGGGAAATGTTCAAACCAAAGATATTTTACTTCAACCCCAATATGAAACTTTGTATAATTTATTATAAAATAAATAAGCGGGACTGGAGGAGATGGTTTGGGTAAATTGAACTGACTCGATAAAAGGTATCACATTAAAATATAACTTTCCTCTTAACAGATTAATTGCAAAGAGGAAAAATACCTAACCAACTCACCCCTCACGAAAGGGGTGAAAACTCCCCCGAGAGGGACCGATTTGAAAACGTTCTATAAATAGAGAACCGAATTCCATACAAAGGCAGTTCAAAAACTACCCCTGAAAGAGAAACTTCTCTCCTGAAGAAACCATCTCCAACGTCTACAAGTCTCAAGAAATATTTTCAAGTGTTCTTAATTCAGTATTAAATTCAGTTTTGCCAGTCTTAAATTCCTTTCGTCGACTCAGACTTGGGAATCAATCCCTCTCTGATCTTGGCATTAAACTCGTACAAGAACCTCTGCAAACATCCACCAAGACTGAAACACTAATAAAAGTGTACCCAGCTGCCTACGCATTTACAGTATTGTACGGACGGAATATTGTTTCGTACATTTGGTCCTTCGAGCCGGATCTACACACACACGTCTTCAGTCTCAACTAAAAGTGGAGATGCCGTCACTTCGCAGAGGCCGCAAAGCCTCAACATCATCCGAGACCAGCCGAAACCGAACCCAACCTGTTACTGAGAACCCCCAAGAGCCCGATGCACCTTCTGAATCAACTGAAGACTCTCTCCAAATGCTACGCCGAGAAATGCGCGTTCGGGAGGAGCAACTAAATAAACAAATCACAGAACTACAATCAGCCATGAACACAGCAACACGTCAAACTGCTACCCAACCCATGCTCAACCTAACCGCACCTGAAGCAACTTCAAATGTACCTCCGAACCCAGCAGCTAACATCACCATATCAGGACAAGAATACCCAACTCATAACACAATGGAGTATCAACCACAGCCATTCCTGACAAACCTGGACTCTCCGCTCTTTCCACCACCTCCTACAAATGAAGAAAGAGCTCGGCATACCCAAGAGTGGTTACGACAAGGCGCCGACCCACTGACTCAAATAGCGTCGATAATGGCAGACGCCATCCGCTCCACCAGATCCCAGGACACCCCTCGAACACTAGAAGACGACTCAAGGATGGCAGCTCTCATCGCCAGACAGTCTTCAGCAAAGGATCTGCCCCTATTTTCTGGGGACCCGCTCGAGTGGCCTACCTGGAAGGCGCAATATATGCAGTCCACTTCCACCTGCCAAATGACCGCCAGTGAAAACCTCATCCGACTGCAACGCGCCCTCAAAGGCAAGGCGCGAGAGACCGTAGCACCCCTGCTGATGGATCCCTTTCAACTGCCCGAGATCCTCAGCGCACTTGAGCAACGGTACGGCAACTCAGGAGCAATAGCCAAATTTATGCTCGAAAAAGTAAAAAGGCTGCCCCACCTCACACCTGACGTATCTCTGGAAGACCTGGCAGACTTCTCCGGGACAGTGTAAAATTTGGTGGCCTCCCTCCGGATCCTGAAAACCGATGGCTACCTCACCAACCCTACATTGCTGAGCGACATTACCGACAAGCTACCAAACACTCTACGACTAGCCTGGCTGATGGAAGTCCGCGGACAGCGCGCCCCTGCCACCATCACCCAACTCGCTGCCTTTATGAAGGAGATAACTAACGCAATACCAAACAGCGGGATGGTGGACCGTCCGAGACCTCGCCCACGCCGAAACCAAGTCCATGCAGGATACCAAGAGCCAAACAACAACTCAGGAAGGACGCCGTACACCCTCAAACGCAAGGCAATAACACCACCCAGATATCCCGGGCCGAACCAGAAACATCAAGTAACCACGAGCAGTTGTGCCCAGTGCAGCCGCAACCACCCCACCAGAGAATGCCGAGAGTTTGCGGCCAAAAGCGTCACCCTACGGTGGGAGACAGTTAATGCAGCCAACTTATGCAGGAAATGTTTGGACAAACACCACACACAGGACTGCAAGGCAAAAAAGTGGTGCGACATAGAGGGATGTCATCTACCACATCACACCTTACTACACAATGAAAACATCGTGAGACTGTGAGGTCAGAACGTCCATCTGAAGAACGTACCAATCGTATCCAGTGCACCAAACCAAGAAACGTGTTCAACACTCGCACTTATTGATGAAGGATCCACCGTGACACATATCGCATCACCGCCAACACAATAAGTAACCTCAACCTTCCTCAACAACAAATCCACGGAAAGCCCGTCATCCCGAAGATATTAATAGAACAAAATCACGCCTACCTAATTGTGTCACGAGAAGTGCAAGAAAATAATAATACCACACGAATAAAAACACGCACCACACTAGGATGGAGCCCCCTTGGTAGATCAGACCCAGGATTCGAGCACCCAGCCACCACATTGGCACTTAAACATGAAACAGCCTCAGATACGATTGGAAGAACTGCTGAAAACAAATTTTACCGCCGACTCACTTGGTGTGACCGCAGCAACCCGAGTCAACAAAAACAACCTCGACCTTCCTGAACAACAAAGCCACGGAAAGTCAGTCACCCCGATTGAAACAAACGTTGTTGACCAAATTTTCTCATTTAAAACAGTGTAAACAAAAGTGATAAGAATAAAATAAACTAGTGGAAAAACAGTTTTGTGAAAACGTTTGCCCCGTCAGAATAGATACCGCCGTGTGAAAACAGTGTCAACAAAGGTGATACTAGTGGAAAAACAGTTTTGCGAAAAATAATCGAAAAGTCGGAAATTTGTATGGTAACAATCGAGAAAATAATCGAAAGAATAATCGAGACGATAATCGAAGCAGTGAAAATGTGCGTGACAATTACAGTAAAGTTCACGAGTTCGACAACCGCGCCGGGTGTGTCCAGTGTAGAGGAAAACGGCCACCTAATCAGTGAATGTCGTACTTATGCCGTGAAAGATAAGATTAAACTTACAATTCAAGTTAATTAAAAACACCGGATTAAACCAAGTGTGCCACAATAGCAAACATTTTACAAAGCATTGTAAAATTAGTGACTGGTGCGGCTTAGAGGAGTGCAAATACTCCCACCACCGACTGCTTCACAACCCGAACTACCGGACTAAAAACAGTACTGTGGCAGACGTTCACATCATGTGAAGCTACACCGAAAGTGAAGTGCTCAAAGTGACGATACCACGCGAATAATACCCCGTACTGGACCAGAAAGTTACATTCACAATTCAACATACATACCATCCGAGAAAGTAAAAAATTGCCCACCAGCAACCACCTCAATAACCTGAGCCCTTTTCTTCAGACCAGATAGCATCCTCCGAATGGGCACACGCCTACAGACCCTGGAAAAGGCTAAAAGAGTAGTCCGGACTCCCACTATCCTGGATGGCGACAATTCGTACATTCGTATGATCAGCCACTACCATAAGAGATCAGATCACCTCGGTGCGGAAGAAACAGTAATAGAAATACATATTCATTTTCTTTCATATTAAGATTATGTACAACAAGCCAAAAGGTTGGCGAACTACCGCCACCTCGCCTGATTTCATCACGTCCACCCACCCACATCTTACGAGCTAGATTATTTCCGTCAATAGAAGAGACCCAAGATACCAAGAAAACACGCTAATGTCAATGAGCCAGGACACCAGGATGATCGACGCTGTTGCTACCCAAAGCATAGAGTGACACTTTATACTACCACAAAGTTCCACATGGGGGGAGCGTGAGAGAAATTAATGCGATCAGTTAAAAGAAACTCTGCACATCCCTAGCGGAGGCCAAGTTTATGCTAAACAACCGCCCACTCACCCATATCTCGGTCGACCCACAAGACGAAAAGCCCTGAAACCCAACCATTTCTTACTATGGTCAGCCGGGACACAACCTCAATTATCCTTCTACAACAAACAGAAGAAGTGACTCAACAACAACGGCAACAACTCGCGGAAACCTTTGGAGAAGATTGCTGCCCGACAAAAATTGCACCATCCGACTACACCAATATAGAAGGATGGCCTGGTGATAATCATGGAACCCCAGCTGACAAGTGACATTTCTTGTCTGAAATGACAAGGAGGCACCTCTGGAACCCCAGCTGACAAGTGACATTCCTTGTCTGTAGTGACAAGGAGGCACCTCTGTAAAACCCTGCTGACAAGTGACATTCCTTGTCTGAAAAGACAAGGAGGCACCTCTGGAACCCCAGCTGACAAGTGACATTCCTCGTCTGTATTGACAAGGAGGCACCCCTGGACAGCTATCCAACGACTCCTACTTCCTACTCCTGCAGGGGGCGCCAAACAACGCTGGCACTGAGCGGCTATCCCTCACTGACACGGCAGTCTGGACAGCACCCCCTCGATGGCGCCGGCACCGAGCGACTATCCCTCGCTGACATAGTAAAATCGAATCCCACTCCCGCTGGAGGCCTCCTGACGACGCCGGCACTGAGCGGCTATCCCTCACTGACACGGCGAAGTCAGGACAACACTCCCTCCTGCTGACCCCGGATGGCGCTGACATGACTCCACACTGGCAAAATCTGGACAGCACCCCTTCCTTCACCCCTCGACCTCCAACCTGAGAAAACATCAAAAGAAGATACGTCTGATCAAATAGCTGAGTACAGGCGAGACTGTACGGGGGGAGTGTATCATACGTATCCAGACCTCCAGAATATTTCAAGAGAATTCATATTTACGCCAAAAACCACAAAAAACACTCAAACCCCGAAACCGCTTGATACCGTGTCGCCGACACATTTGGAAATCTTTACATCAAAATAACTCAATCAAATTATGTGCTATATGTGATTAATCAAGATAATTACATAGAAAAATAACAGCAGAACCTGAAACACATCTGAAAATAACCATCCATCACCTCACTCGGAGCCACCAACCCAAGGAATGAACCACTCTAAGGAAGCGACCCAGTATTTACGTGACCCCCCCTCCATACTACCCGGAAGGAATTCCATGATGGCCGCCGAGTTTTCAACCAATCACAGCTCAGCATACTCCATTGAAGCTATTATCAAACATTGATAACGAAATTTGATGCGACCACCTATGATGACATCAGACTCAATTTACGGGAAAATATCAGAAGATACGACCACAGAATAAATATCAACATCAAGAAATGATTATATGCTAACATAATAATTTAAAGAATTGTACCTAAATATGTTTTTTACTCTTTGGGAAATGTTCAAACCAAAGATATTTTACTTCAACCCCAATATGAAACTTTGTATAATTTATTATAAAATAAATAAGCGGGACTGGAGGAGATGGTTTGGGTAAATTGAACTGACTCGATAAAAGGTATCACATTAAAATATAACTTTCCTCTTAACAGATTAATTGCAAAGAGGAAAAATACCTAACCAACTCACCCCTCACGAAAGGGGTGAAAACTCCCCCGAGAGGGACCGATTTGAAAACGTTCTATAAATAGAGAACCGAATTCCATACAAAGGCAGTTCAAAAACTACCCCTGAAAGAGAAACTTCTCTCCTGAAGAAACCATCTCCAACGTCTACAAGTCTCAAGAAATATTTTCAAGTGTTCTTAATTCAGTATTAAATTCAGTTTTGCCAGTCTTAAATTCCTTTCGTCGACTCAGACTTGGGAATCAATCCCTCTCTGATCTTGGCATTAAACTCGTACAAGAACCTCTGCAAACATCCACCAAGACTGAAACACTAATAAAAGTGTACCCAGCTACCTACGCATTTACAGTATTGTACGGACGGAATATTGTTTCGTACAAATATTATTATTATGTATTTACGGTAAAAACTGAGCTTACAAAATAATAATCAATTCGATGTTTAACCGTAAGTATATCCTTTATGATAGATACGATAGTAATGAATGATAATACAAGTATCTTGTTTGTATATGTAGTGTTACGTAATACAAGTCACCCTATAAAAAAGATGCATAATTTAGCCTCGCTTTCCCCATGCAAACGATCGTGGCGTACGTGACAAAACGCAGCTAGCCGCCGCGTGATGGCACAGACCACCCAGGGAGCGTTCTCGGCTCAACACTGCCCGCCACCGCCGAGCCCCGCCAGTCGAGAGCGGACCTCGGGCATTGCAACAGTGTGTTTCTCGCAGAGCGAACCACAAACGCTCACAATGTTCGAGCGCGCGGAATTACGTAATAATAGAAACAGACGCGATCTCGTGCCAGTTTCCTACTAGATGCATTTCGCCATCAAACTTACAATCATGTTTATTATTACGGTTCGGGCTTACTCAATGGAGTCCCGTTCCCGCGTAAAATCCCGAGTGCACTTCACCGCCTCAACTGACCCGCCGCCTGTGAGCGCGGGTACCTCTGGCTCAACATGATGCCCCTTACCTCATCGAGACGATTCGTAAGCTTTCAACCTTCCCCTTTTTCTTGTGTTCAATTCTCGTAAATTCCATGTAGAATCCACGCTTTATCTGGTCGTCATAAATTAGTAGAGAGAGTTAGTAGGGAGATCCATGTTAACCTGTATTTCTCGAGACATTTAATATACCTTGTGCCTTTTACTTATGTGTTATTATTGTGATGTCCTTTTCCAACCTCCTGACCGATGGACGAGCTGCTGATCAAAGAACTGCCCACCCCTGATTGTACACGAGTCGCCTGCTCTACCATTTTATCTGAGCTTAGCCAATTTAATAACCAGGTTCGAGTCCCGGTTTATCCATATCTTAGCAGTAGGTATACATATTATGTACATTACATGAATGTATAAAATTAGCTTCAATGTAGGTTAACAAGTAGCGGATTCACGCCCATATTGCACGGGTTAATTCGGATTAGTATCAAGTAGATATGAAATCATTAACCCGCTATTCACCTATTTTGTAAATTAATTTTATAAGCAAAATTAGGACATTATAGTAATGAACTATCGTTCTTTTTTTAAAATGAATAATGAAGGTCATTATTCATTAAAAAAAGAATAATGACCTTCTAACTTAAATATCAGTAATGGAAAAAAAAATTTTTTTTTGGTGTCTCAACAAAACGCACCAAATCTGTGGTGTGTCTGTGTGACGACACCAGTCAGAAAAACCTTTTATTTCAACAGGCATTGTATTTTGTATGGCGATGTTGAAAGTCGAAATATTTTTTATTGTATTGAATAACCCTGGGTAAAATGAGAGCATCTCTTCACTACTTTTATTGTATTGTACCAAAGTGCAAAAATACAACGTGACTGCACCTGATAAATAATTTGTCAATATTTTTTTACTTTTTTATATAAAATCTGCATTACTACGAAGAAAATGATGTGACACTTCAAAACTAACCAATAAAAAAATGCTCCGTTGTCATTTACTATTTTAACCAACGAGGCGAGAATTTTAAACAAAAAATATCAATTATTTCAACTTTCAGTCAACTTAACATAAGGTGTATAGGAACTATTTCTTCATTTAGACAATTACCCCCTTAATAATATACGTATTTTAAAGTTTATACAACTGATAAACAATCTTTTACACATTTTAGACGGGCTGAGTCTTTTCTATAGGTATTTTAATGGAGCCTGTGCTAATGAGCTAGCAGCACTGAACTGGTGCACGTACGTGTACACGAGCGGAATACCCGTTCACAGTGAATGTTGACTTCACTTGAACGGGCAGCTTCTTCAACTGCGGCTCGTATGTGAAACATGCTACCGGCATTTGTTTTTCCTCCTTCATATAATCCGGGCCTCTTAAGATCCGCATTATTAAATCCCTTCCTACAGCCCCTACCTTAACCCGCCTCGCAACGCTGTACAGACAGGGGCCCTCTTGGGAGGTGTCGAATAAAAATAAAGATTTTATTACAGACTATCGTGATGACTATCCGCTACTTTGTCTTTACAAGCATTCACATATAAAAACAAAATAAATTACAGTTAATTTATTTTCTGCTTTATACATGAATACGATATGTGCAATTTACGGGCGTTAAGAGGGTCAAGTCCGTGAAGAAGCAAGGACGATCTGAGGATAGAGGGAGGGGAAGGGGATCGGGTAATCTTTATTCACTACAAATTACTCTGCCATAGCAGCAAGTGGTCAGGACCAAGATAGTTACAGCCAACCATCCAGCATGCGTGAGTCAAGCTTACATTTCATAATACCATCAACTATTTACCGTTCAATTTAATTCAGACATATTTCTCGTAATTCGCAATAAGAGTAATCGCATGTGTACCATCTCTGTTTATCCAAAAGGACTCATTTCTACCAAAAAAAAATACATAACAAATTTCATAGAAATAAGTACATACAATACAAGTATATAAATGTATACAAATAACAAAATGTTTTCGGCGTACAAATCTCGTATATATTTTGAAGTAAATTTACAACAATAATATGAATTCGCAAAGTGCAGTAATCTAGTAATACATGTTTACTTACAAAATGGTAAATTTATCATCATCAAACTTAATAATTTCGGATGTCGGTCTGTCTGTAACTGATTTTCACACTGGTTAACGATACTCACATTTTTTAAAATTGAATTGTTAATAAATTGAAATGATTGTGAAAAGAATTCAGACAAGCGATAAAATACCTACCTATAGTATTATATTTTTTAACCAGAAAATTATTATAACTCTTAATTTGAAATGTGTATTTATTGTGTTTAAATTGCTTAGGGTTAATCTTAACAAGTAAAGTCCAATCAGATGTTCTGGACCACTGAGCCACGTCGGCTTATTGCCAACCCGCCAAATAATTCAATATGTACTAGTACTTCAATCAACAATTACTGCTAATTATTTTATATTTTTCACTCGTAAACAACCAACTTTATTTTTCAACGTCGCGGCATTTATTTTTACTCGGGAGATATTTTCAATTTGTATTGATATTTCAGGCGACAAATTATTGCTTATAATAATTTGTTATCCTTTGTGCTATGCATAAAACCTTGTCTTATAAATATTAGTTTATCCATAGACATATGCCTATGTCTGTGAGTTTATCATAAAAAAATAATAAGTTAAGTCCAGTCTGTGCTCTTTTTTCCATTTTCAAGAAAGTGTTATTTTTTAACCAACTAGATTGACTAATATAATATATCTGATGATTTTTAAAATTGAAAACAGACTAAATAATAAAAAGAATTACATAAAATATAACTAGCAAGTTAGGTAAGTACTCGTGAAAAATCACAGCATGTAATATATCTTACGTATTTGCCAAAATGAAAACTGAGAAATTTTGTTTTCATAGCATCAAAAATATTATGTATTTCAAATGTGGAATAAAAATTATTAACTTTTTACATACCTACATTATAGGTAAGATAATTTATCGCTCGCCAGGATTTGAACCTTCAATGAACGTTCATTAGATTACATCCTTTTACGTACGTGTGTGACTTTTCCATAATTGAAACGGAAAAAAAAATGGTAAGAAAAGTGCAAAAAAAATATTTTCAATTCGCGTCATGCAATAAATTACCTATCTCTATATTTTTTTTACATTTACATCATACAGGAGGCTCTGACGAAAATAATTTCTCTTAGGGCCTATGTCATCTTTAGGGATGCTGTATGGAGGGTCTCTTTTAAGGAAAGGAAGGAGAGGAAGTTCTGGGAAGGCAAGAGATATGAAGGTAGGGTAGAAATCTAGGGAACAGTGTGTACAGGAGTGACGGAAATAAGAATATATAGATCGGGAGAGGCTGGTTTGGGGAGACCTTTTGACCAACTCCATCCGGTCTCTGGACCTGCCGAGAGACAGTTGGAGTTTGTCATATCGCTCATTGGCACAAATCATTATTAGAATGGAAATTAAAAGCATTTCTTACAATTTCGTATATTTTTCTGTTTGTGCTCTTCCGACATTGCATTTTGTGTTGACCAATGTTAAATATATGTACCTACCTAATGATTTATTTGTAATATGCACACGATTATATGTAATACTCGATTACCAAAGACAATGAAAGGAGGAAGTGAAATGAATAAGTAGTACTTTTATGTGTTAATAACGAGGAAATTGGTTACTTGGATTCCACACGGAGATCGTTAAGAGAGAGGCAGCAAAACCTAAGAAAGCAACTAAATGCATTCACGTTTACCTACGTATTGATTACCTATACTATACAGCTTCGGTTTTCTCCAAAGTGCAATTGTGAAGTGAAATTAAAATATAAGAAAATAAGACAAACTTGTATTAAAATACATTTTATCACACTTTTCCCAGCGCGCTATTCAAATTCCGTGATAAATAATCCGCCTGTCCATGTTAAAATATTGCCCGAAAAATAGTCCAAAATAAGTTCATACGTGCGTTATTAATTTTGTTCCAAGAAATAATTCAAAGTTTCGAAAAAAACAACAAAAGTCATTCTGTCTCCGTAGAACATGAAAACAAATACGTATCTATAATTGTATATGCAATATGTGTATACACGTTAAAACAAATACCTATGCATTTATACGCAAACCCACATACCGTGGCAAAGAATCGTTAGCAATAAAACCTTGAAATTGTACAACAATTGAAATCAAATAAAATTTTATTTTAAAGCATTTTTAAAAAATTGTTAAATTCCTGTATTGTAAACAAATAAATCATCTGTAAAAATGTGAGATTTCTTACGATCTTACTTCTAACTGGACACTCAGTTTTAAATACTTAGTTATGAAAGATTTATCTATCTAAAATACAAACGTTAAATAAGAAAATAAAATAAAAGGAAAATATAAACAAGTTGTAAAGAGACGTACTTGACCACTTTAACCAGTGATTCCTAACCTTAATTTGGAGTAAAAAATGTAAATTTAATTTTGGTTTCCGTTCTCATTTTTGAAACATGCATAACTCTTTTTTTACATAAAAAACGTAGAAAATCAGTAGGAATTAGATAGCCAGGATCAAAGTGAGGGATTGGACGGTCACTAGGTTAGTAAAATTATTTATGATTTTTTTTTTATTTAAATGAATAAAATTGTAATTACTAGTTAAAGTACGTCCACTATCACCCTGTATATAAAATATACACATGTCGTGCAAACCTTAGGGATCTGTTAGCTGCCCGGGTGAGAAGCTACAATTAATTTCCGGAATGGTATATTGCTCAGTAAAAAAACTGTGATTATCGTGTTTTAAGTTGTTATTTTTTCTGCGAAAATTGTGATTTTCGTATTTAAAATAACTATTCGTATCCTACGACATTACAAACATTTTTACTGTCAATTAAGTTGTTAATGACTCTGTGTAACACCATCAGGTCTGACATAAATCTCCTGTTGAACAGCGTTATTAGAAGCAATTGATTAATCAAATAGACATTAATAATATGTTCAATTTTTGAGCTTGAAATTTGTATAATTAATGGGTATCTTTAATCGTACATCAAGATATCGACACCCAGCTAGCTTATAATATTATTATAGGATTAGTTATTAAAAGCCGGTCTATTATGACTGGATGAGAAACAAATTTACATACGAAAGACAGTAAACGCGATCGAATGCCTTGTAGTCCAGTGCAGAGATTGTAAAGATACCGTGGATAACAAGGGCTAAAACGATCGTAAACCTCAACTAAACAAGGAAACTAAGCTCACGATTATACACGGTTTCCAGAAACTATTGGTACAAACGGGAAGCTACCGTACCTTATCTACACCATGCAGGGAGATTCTTACTGATAGAAAATATCTTATGTATTCAAAACATGGTCAAATTATTCGTATTCCTGTTAAAAACGGTACTGCAGGCCTTTAACAAATGAATTCACAGATTTCCTAGCAAAATATCAGTAAAACAAAAAAATGTGTTATGAGGATGTCGGAACACGTGTTCATAATTTTTTTAACATTATAGCATTTGCTCATTATATTTATCAGGAAAAGTGCAGCTACACGAACACGTGTTCAGTTATATTCAGAATGGACTAATATTTTATGAGGAAATGGCTTGCCATCATGTTTTTAACAGGAATTTAAAGATCAGCCATACCCTACCCAAAATAATTTTTTTTTCGGCAACTAAAAACGGGTTAATTTTTTTTTAAACCGGTGTCAAAAACAGTTGTTTTGAGAAACTTTTTTTTTAAATTTCCGATAAGGAATTATGCAATTAGTCCAAAGAAACGTCACTATCTCAATATTTTTTTTTAACTTTCTTCGCGTTACCTGCTTTTTGTACAAAAAACAGGTAGGATAGTTAAAATGCGAATAAGAAAAATCAATTCAATTTCAGTTAATAAAAATAACCAAGAATGTAATAAATAATTATATTCGATAAACAAACCAGTGACCTACTAAAAAAACTTTACACAATTTGTCACCATATATAATTTGAACACTGCAAATATATTTCCAGGCAACCCCCTTCTGCACGTGTTCCCTCTGCTGGCCTCGGGGCTGATAACCGGCTACGGGGGGCAGGCCCCGCTGAGGGGCGACCAGAGCCCCGAGGGGCCCGACCCGGACAGGGACCTGGGGGGAGCTCCGCCCCTGAGGACCCTGTACCACTGGAAACTGATGGACTTTGAATTCTCTACGAATCGGGACCGGGCCGAAATGATGAAGTCTGGGTAAGCATTTCGATTTTTTTTATGTTTGATGCCGTATAAAGCTGCTTTTTGTTTTCGGTCGTATGTCTATCTCATCTTTTAAGATGCTGTGTGGAAGCTTGTTTTAAGGAAAAAAAGGAAATGAAGGTAAAAGGTGTGAGGGTTGGGTAGGAATCTAGGGATCAGTGTGTTCAGGATTGAAAGACATATGAATAAAGTCTTCCCAAACCAGCCTCTCCCGATCTGGCACGTCATGCAGCTGCTGGCATACCACCTCACCCGATGAACCCGGGCACACCTGCTAAATCACCAAACTTAGTGAACCGCTACGTTTTGTGATGGTGACACAAAAAAAATAATAATTAGAGCATGCTGAGAACAGAACTTTTGGATTTTTTAGTGTATAACGGACTGTGTCCATTTACAACACACGTGTTAGATAAACTACATATTTAAAAAAATGAAACGTAAAATACATATAATAATGGGTAGTGTATGGTATTTACATGCTCCTTGGATCCTTCAAGACTACAGTACGTCTGTTCTGCTACGTGGGATACATATCAGATCATGGCGCCGTCCCTGTCTGTTGTTGATTGGTACGAATAACTTATAGCATTCAAGGAGATATGGGTAATCTATTATAATTTTGTACCCTATTACTGCAAGGGCCCCATTCCTTCTCGACTGGTAGCCCGTTTCGCGGGTACCCTCCATGTATTATCGTATACAGGTATCTAGGGAACTTTTTTTGAATCTTTTCTAATTTATGAATATATTTTTCTCTATGGGGCCCATACAGATGAGGCGTATACAATTTAAGACCTTATAATGCAATTGTACATAGCCATCGTTGCTTCGGGAGTAGAAAAATGTTTGCAAACATCTTATTACAAGCCCTAGAAGCTTGTAGCATGATGGAATAACTTTTCGTGCAATATATGGTCTGAAAACATAAGTTTGGGATTGAAGACTTACCATTAAGTCCTTGATGGATCACTGATGAAAATATATATTTTTTTAATGTAATAACCTAATTTGATCTCGTTACTCTAAATTGTGTATGATTTAGTGACACATTTTTTTATGTTTAAAAAATATTTATTTTCATCAGCCCATGATGAAATTGAATCTAAATCGATTTGCAATTTGACACAATCTTGCCCGTCACTAATCCTCATAAGTAATTTTAGATCATCAGCAAAAAAACATGCAAGTGGCATATTTGATGCATTCTTGAATGTCATCAATTAAAATTATAAATACTAGAGGCCCTAGGTTTGACCCCTGTGGTACTCCAGAGAATGCAGAGAATTCCTTACTCATATCTGTCGATGCACACATACTGTTTCCTATTCCTCAGATAAGTGGCAAAAAAATCGAAGAAACTTGTCGAAACCTATTCTGTGTAGTTTTTTATAACAGTGCGTCGTGATCAACTCTGTCGAACGCCTTTACAAAGTCCGTGTAGATCATATTGCTTTAATGATGCGAATCTAATCCTTAGAGACGGTGGACTTTTTGGTAAGGATCCATGTTGGTTTTACCAAAGAAAGGGTTTAATTTGCTTGTTATTTAGAGAGAAGAAAGGACTTACTCATTTAAATTTAAAACAACTCAATTGTTGATAAACTTATTGTAGAATTCTGCCTGCTCATTAAATACTATGAATACGTCTAATTGCTTCCGTGTGTAATTAATTCTGTCAATTCGTGAAATTCCGTCATGTAACCATATCATTAGTCATATAATAGGTATTAGAGAGATAGTCATAAAGTAATGTTAATTTGTTAATTAATTTGCAGGCAGTTTATCCCCGAGAACACTCTGCCCCTGGGACTGGAGGTGTACAAGGACCGCGTGTTCGTCACCTTCCCGCGCTGGAAGGTGGGAGTGCCCTGCACCCTGGCCACGGCTCCGCGAGCCCCCCTCAGCCACGTGCAGGAGCCCCGTCTGACACCCTTCCCCGACTGGTCCTGGCACGACCAGAGTAAGGAACAATCTAATGCTTTTCATCCTTTTAATGACAAAACAGAATAGTAAAGAAATCATACACTATCCGCTAGTTGATTTTTCGAGAAACCGAAACAATAGGTTATAAACTTTGAAAAAGAAGAATTGATTACTGAAAGGGAGATGTGTAAATACGAATGATAGAGGGAACGCGCTAATATAAAATATAATGCACGGAGAAAAATACGAATATATTATCACGATGTCGGAACACGTGTTCATAAAATTCTTGATATTTTTGCATTCGTCAATATATATTGTCAATGCGATTGCAGGTGCATAAACATGTATTCCGATGTATTAGGAATGTTTAACACGAAACGAACTGCAATCCCGTTTTTAACCGGATTACAGTATTAAGCAGTATTCACAAAAACAATCTGAAATTTTTCATATCTATAACATATTAAATAACCGAACCTGGTTTTTATAATTTTCGTAGCGAACTTTGTGATATTTTTCTATGGCGGGATTTACTTATAATTATTTTTTTATCTTGGCATTTGAATATCACTATACAAAAAGTTATATATCACACATCATACAAAATGTGATATATCACACATTATACAAAATGTTATATATCACGCGTCATACAAAAAGTTATATATCATACATCATTCAAAATGTGATATATCACACACTATGCAAAATGTGATATATCACACATTATACAAAATGTTATGTATCACATGTCACATAAAAGTTATATATCACACATCATACAAAATGTGATATATCACACATTATACAAAAATTTATATTTCACACGTCCTACAAAAAGTTATATATCACACATCATATAAAATGTGATATATCACACATTATTCAAAATTTTATATATCACACGTCATACAAAAAGTTATATATCACACATCATACAAAATGTGATATATCACACATTATACAAAATGTTATATATCACACGTCATACAAAAAGTTATATATCCAAAAACACGTCATCCAAAAAGTTATATATCACACATCATACAAAATGTGATATATCACACATTATACAAAATGTTATATATCACACGTCATACAAAAAGGTATGTATCACAAATCGTACAAATTGTTATTTATCACAGATCATACAAAAAAATAGGGGAGGAGTAAATAAAATCGTAAAAATAAATCGTCACAATGTTGCATAACCACAATTTGATAATGGCTTTGAACGCCGAAACAGCTGTCACAGTAATAAAAACTAAAATACTTGCAGAACCGAATAATACCATTAATTTGATTTACTATAAAAATATCGCCTGCAGTCTGTCATCCTCTGTCACCAGAAACCATAATAACCTTTTCCTGTTCAAGTTGTATTTAGTGTAGAGGCAGTCGGCATTTTATGTATAGTTCAATAATAATTGCTCCAGTATTTGCGGACTAAACCTATTTCCCAAATTACGACAGAGTTTAACGCTAATTTGTCTATTGCGCAAGTTGAAAAACTTCGCCGTAGGCTGTAAACGCTATAAAAAGAAAGCCTCACGAACCTATCTTTCTCCAAGCAGGCCTAGTTATCTATGATGATTTGCTAAATAACATTGCCATCTATGTACGAGTCGACAAACCTGTTATCTTGGATAACGTTGGTGGTTATAAAATTTCACTTACGTTAGCCGAGAAACAAACCATACTGACTCCATGGACCTGTTCATGGCTGACTCACCTGTCTACAATAAATTTATAAAGGTAGGATCCAAGTGAAGTACACATCTTGAAAATATATTTATGAAACATGAAAGTTATTAGCAGTTATAATACAATATAGAAAGAAAGGAAAAAAATAAGATTATGCAAGTTAACGACAAAAAAGAATATACAATAGTATATTTACGTTTTATGCAGTAATCTCATTAAAATATGAACGGCTAAAATGTTTAATCAGTACATATTTATATTTCGATAGAGGCATTAATTTGTAATAAAACATCAGCTAACATAGCATACGAGTTACCATTGGTGTGTAATCTATTTATAACAGAAATATGGCCTGAAACCGTATTATGATTGTTACAATAATACATAGTAGGAAACCTTGTTCTAATGATAGGAACATGAAAGGAATATTATGATTGTAATATAATATATTGCTATAAAAATGTTGGACTTATATATAACAATTATTACTTACGATATTAAAAAAAAAACATTGTTGCTTATTTATGAAAGTAAGTTCAATTGGAATACTATTAAAATAATACGGTGGCATGACCTTCGATGCACGACTATTAATATTTAGGCGTGCTTGATTTTCCATTGTAGTTAAAGGTAACGCAACAAGAGTCGAGTCGAATAAGGTATTCACACAGATGCATTGCTTGGATGCAACATATTTCAAACTTTCTTTCTACTTCAGAAAACAAAAACCGTTAAAACATTTTTTTTAAATTTGAAGCAATTTGAATTTTCGTATTTGACTGTCGTGTATTCCTGTACTTGTTGTCCGGGTTGTAACTTTCTCGATAATAACAGTAAGTTGGTGCAAGCAAAACAAAAGGCCCTTCCAAGTGCTTGTTTGTGTTTTTTAGTTGAACTCTATTTGCGCAACCTTATACGTTTATCTCATATTTTTTAAAATTTTATGTGTTCCTAATGAATTAATGATAAATATATAGTTGAAAGAAAAAAATGCTTCTAAGAAACCAAAGATTTTTCGCAGTGAAAGAATATTTATCTTTTGGTTTTGTTAAAAACCCACTTACCATATTTATATTATTCATAGATAGAGCTAATTTAATCATTTAAGAAAAGTACACTTTTTACAAGTTATGCTGAAAAGATAAGATGATTTTTGTGGTTACGCCTTACACGGAATATGAATCAATAGTTTTTTATAAGAACAAAACTATTTTTTCATATTTATGCACCGTACTTACAGGTGCAAACAAACAATTCATCTTTATATTCTGAAGCATAACTTACGAGCAGTTTATGAATAATTTCAAGTTTTCCCTTAAGGTTAAACTCAAAAACCTCAATTCTTTGAAGAAAGGCATACAAATACCATAATGGATTGAATTATCGGTACAATATTGTATTTGTATGCCTTTCTCGAGAGAATTGAGTTTTTATACGGACAAAACTATTGATTCATATTTATATTGCGTATATACTGGCGTAAACAAACAATTAGTCTTAAAACCCCATCTGTGTAACACGTAAAATATAACGAGCGTCGCGTTTAACCTTAAATGATTATGTACTTAGTTAGTAATTGAATTCCCTAGATGGAGACT
This sequence comes from Hesperophylax magnus, assembly GCA_026573805.1. Taxonomy (NCBI): domain Eukaryota; kingdom Metazoa; phylum Arthropoda; class Insecta; order Trichoptera; family Limnephilidae; genus Hesperophylax; species Hesperophylax magnus. The sequence goes on from JAIUSX010000046.1 coordinate 29,080,234, forward strand.
GCCAAGGCCTGACCTCCGTGTTCCGCGTAGCCGCCGATCGCTGCGGCCGCCTCTGGGTTCTGGACTCCGGGCAGATTGAGGCTCTCACCATCCCCCGCCAGGTGTGCCCTCCCCAGGTTCTGGCCTTCGACCTCAAAACCGACAGCCTCATCGGCCGCTGGAACATCCCCGACGAATTCAACCTTCAGAACTCCCTCTTCACCAACATTGTCACCGACATCAGAGACGACAAATGCGACGATGTTCATGTGTACTTCACAGATGTGTGGAGATTTGGTCTTCTCGTCTTCAGACTGCGCGATGAAAAGTTCTGGAGGTTCTCTAGCCATTTCTTCTACCCTGACCCAATCGCTAGCGATTACAACGTACGTGGTATCAACTTCCAATGGAGTGATGGCGTTTTTGGAATAGCCCTAACACCCATCACGAGAACTGGTGATAAAATATTATACTTCCATCCTATGTCCAGCAATCGTGAATTCCAAATCCCTGCTTCGATTTTACGTAATGAGACGGCTGTAAATGACACTGCTTTATTGGCTAAAGTCATCCAGCTGGCTGGAGAGAGTCGAGGATATAGTGGACACAGTTCTGCCTCAGCTATTGATAAGAATGGAGTCATGTTCTATGCTATGGTCACAAGAGATTCTTTATCTTGCTGGGATACGAGGAAACCTTACAGAAAATCAACCCAAGGAGTTGTTGCGAAAGATAGCGAAAAATTGATATTCCCTAACGATTTGAAGGTTGATAATGAAGATAAACAGAGTGTTTGGGTTTTGAGTAATAAGCTGCCTGTGTTTCTGTACGGCCAGTTAGACCCGAAAGACATCAATTTCAGGATTATGAGGGAATATGTGGAGGAAGCGGTTGTAGGCTCTATTTGTGACCCGAGACATCCTTACATAGGAGATTTCGAGCCTATTGTGGAGTGTTATTAATATATTATTATTTTGGTACTATTGTCGTAACTCTTTATTCTTGCCATTGCATTCAGTCTCAATGACGGAGTGGATGCATTTTGCCAGGAGAATTTTCTCTTGTTAGTCCATAGGAAAAATCTCCTTTAGTGGTTTAAGCAAGAAGTCACAACGCGGCTAAGCGCTCTGCTTTTCTTAAATGACAACTATGTAATTATTTATACATAATTATTCTTTAAATTAGTTTTAACACAAAAAAATAACTTCATGTCTTTGTTTACTTCAAGAAATCGCTTTTCTTTCCTTTGTGCTATTTTTCTTTATTCTACTTCATACTATTAAGGCTGGCCATTTCTTAACACCATTGTTTTTTTATTAAATTAACGATAAGTTGTTTATTTTATAATTAATGAATACCTATTTTATAATAATGTTTCCACTCCAGTTCATAATTATCTACTATTCAAAAAACACTTTACTATTTATCTTAAACATTTGTATATTTGAGTAACCTTTTTTTAAAAAATGATGTGTTATGCAATATTATGTATTATAGTAGATAATAAAGTTTTATAATAAATCAAGACATTTATTTCTCTATTATGTCTACTTCATACCTTTCTCAAATCAACCTGAATATGATTTCGAATTAATAACAAAGAAAATTTGAATTAATCATAATAATATAGAAAAATAATATTTTAATAGTCAGAGGTTGAAAATTTTTGTGGTATTATAAACATAAATGAAAAAAATGCTACTCACTTTCTTCACAAGCTTTTGACATCACTTAACTTCACTCAGTGACTTCACTCAGTGACTTCACTCAGGGACTTCACTCAGTGACTTCACTCAGTGACTTCACTCAGTGACTTCACTCAGTGACTTCACTCAGTGACTTCACTCAGTGACTTCACTCAGTGACTTCACTCAGTGACTTCACTCAGTGACTTCAGTGACTTCACTCAGTGACTTCACTCAATGACTTCATTCAGTGACTTCATTGAGTGACTTCCCTTACGGACACTCTCTAACTTCACTTTTAGATTTGCTGACACTGCTCTTTAAATCTTGCTTAGTTAACTCTTCCGCAGACGTCGAAGGCGGGTGTCTTTTTAAACTGCTAGGTCTTATCAAACTTCCGTCACTTCTATGAAAAAACATACTATTCTCTCCAAATGACCTGCTGCTATCTGTACTTAACCTTCCTCCGTGACCCTTGCCGAAGATGTTCGGATAGTCCAAAAGATATCTGCAATAAACAATGGCAATAATATTTTTATTGGTGGACGGCTAGCTTAGCTTCCCAAAAACTTTTTTTAATGGTGAATTCTGCGTCTGGTCCTACATTAGTGTATTTTCATTAATTATGAAATCTTTATCGGTAGGAAGTTTCTCATAATATGTAATATAAAATCATGTAACATTCTGAATTAATACACCATACAATGATTTTTATACGATGTATATTATATTTGTATGATCCCGTTGTTTTGCTCGTTTAGAACAAACACTATGACCACATCATTTAGATTGAACTTAATTGTATTTGACTTTTGCGTGAAGAAAAACTAAATGCAAACAGAACTGGACCAAAAAATATAGAGTATTTAAATTCAGTAACCTAATAAAACAGTGACAGTGACAGTGAACTGTTAGGTTAGGTTTAGTTTGTTTATTATTTTTCTTCAATTTCCTTGTTTTGTCACTGTTCTGTTTTATCATGAAACCTTATATTTACTAGATTATTTACTGACCTGGGCTTTGAAACAATCGGACAATTGAGAAAAGCGTCCGTTTGAGACGCAAGAGCGGCTGCCGCATCAGGAGAATGGCTGAAATAATATCTGAATATATCAATTTCCGAATCTCTATTGATGATGCCTTCATCGACAATCTCTTTGTCACACTGCTCCACCAGCTTTAGTAACAGATTTGATAACTGCCGCAGTATGCAGTCTGATACTCTTATTGGTTCATTCATTCGTCTGTGTTTCTTTGTTGGGGGTTTTCTTTCTTCTCTTCTCTTGACTAGTAATTGTTCTTCCTCGCATTCGCCTGTTTCTTCTTCCTCTACGAAGATGGGTTCTGCTTCAACGACCCTTGTGTCTGGCAGTCCTGAACATGGGATCAGATCGCATACGACTGAGCCTAAGAGGTTTTTAGCAGAGAATTGTATGTTATCGCCCAACATGGATCTAAAAATGAAAATATTATACTTAGTTTAGGTCAACAAAAGATTGAAAAAGAAGAAATTTTAGTCGATGTAACTTAAATTAATCTTCTCCTCCTGTACCTAGTAGATATTGTAGTGGAGCCAGAATCTATGGGACAATTTTTGACTGATGACACTTTATTAATGTATTGTATACAGATACACGTTACTGATGTGAGAGAACCTATTTGCCAGACAGAAGCAAACTTGCATGACCATCTAATGTTGCAAATTAATGCCAGTATCTACGTACTTCATGTACTTTTGTTCGCTTAGTAACACTAGGTTATTAGTTAGTACAGCGTTCGCAGTTCTTTTCTACCATGCTTTAGATTTTGTTCTACGTTAACTCAATGCAGGCACAATCTTTTTTATTTTATGTTTTAGCGAAAGAATTACCTGTGAACATACTATGTCATGACAAAAAATGAGCACTGAATTCACAATCCTCTAAGTGAATTTCAATATTGTTTTTGAGGGCCTTTACAATAAAGTTCAACAAGTACGCACCCATTGGCGTTCCCAGGACTTCCGAAGGACACAGCCTTGCCTCGCTCCTGCCTCTATTCCGCTCCTATGCTTTTCCAGTATTGTCTTTATGGACGTATGTATTGTGTAATAACGTTCAAACAGATTATAACAAGTATTTATACGTTGGCTATCCCAGATCCTCAGAAGGAACCTGCCTGGTCACCTTACCCAAACTAATCCATCGAAACGATTAAATTTCTGTGATTTGCAGACATAGTGTTTTCGTACGTGTTATCTAATAAGTTTAAAAACTGGTCAATGGTTCAAACAGATAAAAATTACAATATAAACACATTAATTTGTTTTTGACCACTTTATTTTAATTACGCTCAAAACGTTTTAATATTCTACTGATGAAGGAAGGGTGGATACTTCTGAATTCTTGAGTGTAATTAAAATAAAGTGGTCAAAACAAATGTATGTGTTTATATTATAAATTATGGTGAGCCACAAAGTTAATGCTCTTTTCAAATAGATAAAGAAGTATCTATACATCGGCTTTCCCAGGACTTCCGATGGACTAAGCCTAGCCACCTGCGCCCTTATGCCCTTGGCCCGCCTCCTGTTCTCCCTGGTCTCCAGATCTTCGTTCTTAGTATCCCTCTGCCAGGGTTCAGCCTTCATCTGATGGGGAGGCACTCCTTGGTACCGCTGTAGTTTTTTATCCATTAGCCATATCCAGTAACTATGCGTACAGGAAGAGAAAATGTTTATGGTCATATTGAAATGATAAAATAGACTAACTTTGGTAATGTGTCTATCTGTAACTAGCGTCATTTTCAAAATTGGACGTGTTTGTTTGCAGAGTTCAGACAAGATAACTATAGCATGTACAGGATGTTATATGAGTACATATGGTTACAAAATATATTTATGTTCGCAAATCTCACTAATGAAGAAACTGGTTCTTGTGCGTGGTGAGAGAGTTACATTAATTATAAGAAAAATAGAAAACCATTATGCTATAGGTAAGTATATATATAATAGGAATAATATATAAAGAGACAACATCTGAATACAGTGGAGATGAGTATAGACTGAAAATAAATATCAATAAAGGGAAAAACAGGCAATTATTTAGTTAATTATTTCTGAAAGTGTAACTTCAGTTTTAGTTTAAGTATGTTAATATCCTTTAATTTCTTTATTTCAATCGGAAGGTTGTTTAAATACTTTATTCCTAGAGAGGTATAGTTATTTTGATTTATATATTATATTATATTATTCATACTTATTTTTATTTTTCTATAATATAATATTTGTAACAGAAAATTATTATAATTGCCATTTTCATAAATGGAAATGTTGTTGTTTTATTCTCTTTTCTTCTTTATTGTTGCATTAAGTTCACTTCAGTTCAGTTAAAAATTAAGATAGTAGATATGGTCGAATTTTTTTTTTTTATCTTTATTCATAAAATATATTTTAATACAGTTTTTTACATGCTTTTCGACTACTACACTACTACATCATGTCCGTATTATGGTAGTCGAAATTCGTGTATAATTATATAAATGCAATACATGATTCATTTGTTAATATATTATTTTGTGAAATGTAATGTATTTGTAAAATAGGTAATACTTTAACTGAAAATAAGAAAGAGATGAAAATAAAGATAAATTAATTAATTATTTTAAAAAGAAATTTTAAACAGAATTTAAATGAAAAAAAAGAATAATAAATCAAATGAATTTCATTTAATGATGTCAGGCATTCTCTAAAATAGTTCTTTCCCTTCATAAATAACCAATTCTGAATATATAATATTAGGTATATTGAATCTTATAAATATATTATAGATACAAATAAAAATAATAGATAATGTTAGGGATAGTAAAAATAAAAATAAGAATAATCGCATCAGCGTAATATAAAGTTGTTGTTTGAAAGTAATTAGCTCAGTGGTCAGAGCACTTCCCCGGAAAAGGAAGAGGTCCCGGATTCAATTCCTAGTTGCGACTGAACCTTTTTCTGGCTTTCTGTTTACAACCTTTCGTTTGAGATTCGTTAATATTGTATTTGATGATTATTTAAACAAACTTTGTAATGCGCCACTTTTATTGAATTAATAAATGACAGCCAACCGGGTTTTGTTTATCTCAAGAGTCATTAGGGCTTATATATTTAAAATACGCTGATGACGTTTGAGATAAGCGCAACCAGGTTGGTTGTCATTTATTAATTCAATAAAAGTGGTGTATCAAAATGTGTGTTTTTGCATTTATTTTATTTATTATAATATCTAATGTCACACCACAAACTATTGCTCCCTTCGAAAAAGAAAATTTCACACTCTATCGCCATGTTTTACGTTGGGAGCATTTTAATTGCCCCTATCATCTCTCTACCTGGAAACTGTATGTAAAAGTACAGAAATAAATAATTTTAAAATTTAAAATATGTACATTCAGAATTATGATTATCCGTGAAGTTTTACGAGTCCGCGCTAGTATTAAATAAATAATAATTATTGCTTTATTGTCACGTATAGATGAGAATTTCGATTGAATGAGATGAGAATAAGTATTGAGAACGTCGACTATTTTATTTTAGCCAATATTTTTTTTACCCATAAGTATACACATTTTTAGAATAAAAAAATTAGACGTATAAATTGGTAAGTTTTTAGATTCTCACGGCCAAAAGCATTTTTGTTGTTTGTTTTTGGGGTGTTATGCCGTGTTGCGCTAACTCCTTCTTTAGCCGACGTTTCGGACAGCGTTGCAGTGTCCATCATCAGGGCAGATCCGGTAGATCCGAAGATGTGTGAATTTTGGTTGTCGAGTTTGTGCTTATTTATTTGTGGCCTGGGCCCATCCAAGTGCGAAATGCCAACGCAAGTGGCGACATCTTGTGGCGAATTCTGAAAGCTCAGTATTTATGTTAGCCTGGGTCCCGTCCAAGTGCGAAATGCCAACGGAAGTGGCGCCATCTTGTGGCGAATTCTAGAATTAGAAAACCGATTGACAGCGATTAGAGTAGATGTACCCAGTATCAAGGTATAAATGCAATGGTTTTATATTGTGTTATTATATGGTATTGGAGTATACTTAGACATGTTATTTGCGTTTAGCTTTGGTGTAGCCGTCAATTACCGGATACCAAGAGCTGTTGAGCTTAGCTCCGTCGTCTCTATTGATATTAAATGGATTTTTGTAGATTTCAATTGCCTCCATAATCAGGCGTGATCTATAAGTTTTGGGTCTTCCCAGGACCTCGGGAGCAAATCCAAAGTAATGGCCGGTTTCAATTAAGTGTTCGGCGATTGCCGATTTATCAGGGTGGCCAAGTTTACAAGCACGAAAATGTTCTGCTATCCTTTTGGAAATCGTCCGCTCTGTCTGGCCTATATAAACCTTGTCACAACCAGAGCAGCTGAGTTTGTACACTCCATCTGCTTCCAGAGGAAACTTAGTCTTTGCAGACCTCAGTAGGTCTTGGATTTTGGTGGTGGTTCCGAAGACAGTTTTGATGTTTTCTTTTCTCAACAGCCTGGCAATTCTGTCTGTCACATTGTGAACGAAAGGCAGGAAAGCACAGCCTTTTGAGTCTTGTTCAACTCTGTCTTCGTTTGTTGTAGATTTGGCTCTTAAAATTTGCCTAGTCTGACTTGCCGGGTAACCGTTGCGCTCCAGTGCATCGGTCAGTTTTATAAGTTCTGCTCCAAGTTTTGTTTCTTCACATATTCTGGTCGCTCGGGTCACCAACGTATGGATAAGTCCTCTCTTCTGCGCTGGGTGGTGATGCGAATCAGCGTGTAAGTATCGATTCGTATGAGTTGGTTTCCTATATACGGTATGTCCTAGGCTACCATCGTGTTTTCGCATCACCTCCACATCTAGAAAAGGCAGGATTTTATCTTGGTTTTCCAGCTCCATTGTGAACTTAATTTTGCTGTGGAGAGAATTAAGATGGTCCAGGAATTCGTTAAGTTTCTCCGTTCCATGAGGCCAAATGGCGAAGACATCATCGACGTAGCGCCACCATACTTTAGGGACAGCTGAAGCTGTATCAAGTGCCGCTTCCTCAAACTTCTCCATAAAGAAGTTGGCTATTACTGGCGATAACGGACTGCCCATTGCAACTCCCTCCACTTGCTCAAAAAGTTCACCCTGAAACGCAAAGTATCCCGTTTTGAGGCAGTGTTCAAAAAGTTTGCAGATGTCTTCCTCATATATCTCACTGAGCATTGTCATTGAGTCTTCTAGAGGCACATTTGTGAAAAGAGACACGACGTCAAAGCTGACCAAAATATCTCCTTCCTCAGTCTTAACCTGCTTAAGTTTACTGATCAGATCTGTTGAATCCTTAATCCACGATTCGGTTTTTCCAGTTTGCATCTGCAGTAATCTCGAGAGGTGTTGGGACAGTTTGTATGTAGGTGCACCAATAGCGCTGACAATCGGTCTCATTGGGATTCCCTTTTTGTGTATTTTTGGGAGACCGTACAGGGCAGGAGTTCTAGAGGCCTTTACAAAAAGCTTAGACCAATCCTCTTTTCTGATGCTAGATGCTTTGACTAGTTCCCTTGTCTTTAAGTCAATCTTGTTAGTAGGATTGTTTTTGATCTTCTTGTAGGTACCGGAATCGCACAAGAGGTCTTCCATCTTCTTTATGTAGTCTACCGTATTAATCACGACAGTGGCATTTCCTTTGTCGGCTGGCAGAACCAAGATTTCCTCATTGGTGCGCAATTCTTTTAGGGCCGCAAACTCTCCTTTTGTGATGTTTGGGCGGGGTATTTCAGCCCTTTTCAAAATATGGCTAGTCTCTTGTCGTATGTTCTCTGCTTGTGATTCTGACATTTTGTGGACTTTCATCATTGTATGTAGTGCTGTCTCCACACCACATATGATAGATTCCACAGGTATCTTTTTGGGGGCAACTGCATAGTTCATGCCCTTAGCAAGCACTGAAGTTGCATCTGGGCTCAGCGCAAGGGTCGAAATGTTGATAACTACTTTATTTTGATCAAGTTGTTTTCGATCTCCTTTTTTGGCTTGGTTGAGCCTCTCAAACTTATGTTTCTGTCTCGCATCTGTTGACTGCTTACACCTTAGTGCTTGTTGGTAAGTTATATTGTCAATTTTATTCCAATCTTCTTCGATTAGGATTGTACTCAGATGCAGGTGTAAATTGAAAAGGTCCCGAGATGTTCCATCCAGTTCGCTGCGCACATTATGGATTCTTTCCCTTAGTAGCGCTGCTTCTGCTCTTTGAAACACCCTCTCGGCTTTCCGGGATGCGATATGTCTTTTAATACGGATGTGTACTGGTACGACCGATTCCTCCTTGCATCTCTTGAGGAAAGCCAGGCTGCCCAATAAATGGTTCCTACGCTTCCTCAGATTCTCCAAACGGCGTACCATCGTGTGAACTTCCTCCCCATAGAGGTTAGTCAGGTAAGTTTTTAGATTCTCACGGCCAAAAGCATTTTTGTTGTTTGTTTTTGGGGTGTTATGCCGTGTTGCGCTAACTCCTTCTTTAGCCGACGTTTCGGACAGCGTTGCAGTGTCCATCATCAGGGCAGATCCGGTAGATCCGAAGATGTGTGAATTTTGGTTGTCGAGTTTGTGCTTATTTATTTGTGGCCTGGGCCCATCCAAGTGCGAAATGCCAACGCAAGTGGCGACATCTTGTGGCGAATTCTGAAAGCTCAGTATTTATGTTAGCCTGGGTCCCGTCCAAGTGCGAAATGCCAACGGAAGTGGCGCCATCTTGTGGCGAATTCTAGAATTAGAAAACCGATTGACAGCGATTAGAGTAGATGTACCCAGTATCAAGGTATAAATGCAATGGTTTTATATTGTGTTATTATATGGTATTGGAGTATACTTAGACATGTTATTTGCGTTTAGCTTTGGTGTAGCCGTCAATTACCGGATACCAAGAGCTGTTGAGCTTAGCTCCGTCGTCTCTATTGATATTAAATGGATTTTTGTAGATTTCAATTGCCTCCATAATCAGGCGTGATCTATAAGTTTTGGGTCTTCCCAGGACCTCGGGAGCAAATCCAAAGTAATGGCCGGTTTCAATTAAGTGTTCGGCGATTGCCGATTTATCAGGGTGGCCAAGTTTACAAGCACGAAAATGTTCTGCTATCCTTTTGGAAATCGTCCGCTCTGTCTGGCCTATATAAACCTTGTCACAACCAGAGCAGCTGAGTTTGTACACTCCATCTGCTTCCAGAGGAAACTTAGTCTTTGCAGACCTCAGTAGGTCTTGGATTTTGGTGGTGGTTCCGAAGACAGTTTTGATGTTTTCTTTTCTCAACAGCCTGGCAATTCTGTCTGTCACATTGTGAACGAAAGGCAGGAAAGCACAGCCTTTTGAGTCTTGTTCAACTCTGTCTTCGTTTGTTGTAGATTTGGCTCTTAAAATTTGCCTAGTCTGACTTGCCGGGTAACCGTTGCGCTCCAGTGCATCGGTCAGTTTTATAAGTTCTGCTCCAAGTTTTGTTTCTTCACATATTCTGGTCGCTCGGGTCACCAACGTATGGATAAGTCCTCTCTTCTGCGCTGGGTGGTGATGCGAATCAGCGTGTAAGTATCGATTCGTATGAGTTGGTTTCCTATATACGGTATGTCCTAGGCTACCATCGTGTTTTCGCATCAATACCATATAATAACACAATATAAAACCATTGCATTTATACCTTGATACTGGGTACATCTACTCTAATCGCTGTCAATCGGTTTTCTAATTCTAGAATTCGCCACAAGATGGCGCCACTTCCGTTGGCATTTCGCACTTGGACGGGACCCAGGCTAACATAAATACTGAGCTTTCAGAATTCGCCACAAGATGTCGCCACTTGCGTTGGCATTTCGCACTTGGATGGGCCCAGGCCACAAATAAATAAGCACAAACTCGACAACCAAAATTCACACATCTTCGGATCTACCGGATCTGCCCTGATGATGGACACTGCAACGCTGTCCGAAACGTCGGCTAAAGAAGGAGTTAGCGCAACACGGCATAACACCCCAAAAACAAACAACAAAAATGCTTTTGGCCGTGAGAATCTAAAAACTTACCTGACTAACCTCTATGGGGAGGAAGTTCACACGATGGTACGCCGTTTGGAGAATCTGAGGAAGCGTAGGAACCATTTATTGGGCAGCCTGGCTTTCCTCAAGAGATGCAAGGAGGAATCGGTCGTACCAGTACACATCCGTATTAAAAGACATATCGCATCCCGGAAAGCCGAGAGGGTGTTTCAAAGAGCAGAAGCAGCGCTACTAAGGGAAAGAATCCATAATGTGCGCAGCGAACTGGATGGAACATCTCGGGACCTTTTCAATTTACACCTGCATCTGAGTACAATCCTAATCGAAGAAGATTGGAATAAAATTGACAATATAACTTACCAACAAGCACTAAGGTGTAAGCAGTCAACAGATGCGAGACAGAAACATAAGTTTGAGAGGCTCAACCAAGCCAAAAAAGGAGATCGAAAACAACTTGATCAAAATAAAGTAGTTATCAACATTTCGACCCTTGCGCTGAGCCCAGATGCAACTTCAGTGCTTGCTAAGGGCATGAACTATGCAGTTGCCCCCAAAAAGATACCTGTGGAATCTATCATATGTGGTGTGGAGACAGCACTACATACAATGATGAAAGTCCACAAAATGTCAGAATCACAAGCAGAGAACATACGACAAGAGACTAGCCATATTTTGAAAAGGGCTGAAATACCCCGCCCAAACATCACAAAAGGAGAGTTTGCGGCCCTAAAAGAATTGCGCACCAATGAGGAAATCTTGGTTCTGCCAGCCGACAAAGGAAATGCCACTGTCGTGATTAATACGGTAGACTACATAAAGAAGATGGAAGACCTCTTGTGCGATTCCGGTACCTACAAGAAGATCAAAAACAATCCTACTAACAAGATTGACTTAAAGACAAGGGAACTAGTCAAAGCATCTAGCATCAGAAAAGAGGATTGGTCTAAGCTTTTTGTAAAGGCCTCTAGAACTCCTGCCCTGTACGGTCTCCCAAAAATACACAAAAAGGGAATCCCAATGAGACCGATTGTCAGCGCTATTGGTGCACCTACATACAAACTGTCCCAACACCTCTCGAGATTACTGCAGATGCAAACTGGAAAAACCGAATCGTGGATTAAGGATTCAACAGATCTGATCAGTAAACTTAAGCAGGTTAAGACTGAGGAAGGAGATATTTTGGTCAGCTTTGACGTCGTGTCTCTTTTCACAAATGTGCCTCTAGAAGACTCAATGACAATGCTCAGTGAGATATATGAGGAAGACATCTGCAAACTTTTTGAACACTGCCTCAAAACGGGATACTTTGCGTTTCAGGGTGAACTTTTTGAGCAAGTGGAGGGAGTTGCAATGGGCAGTCCGTTATCGCCAGTAATAGCCAACTTCTTTATGGAGAAGTTTGAGGAAGCGGCACTTGATACAGCTTCAGCTGTCCCTAAAGTATGGTGGCGCTACGTCGATGATGTCTTCGCCATTTGGCCTCATGGAACGGAGAAACTTAACGAATTCCTGGACCATCTTAATTCTCTCCACAGCAAAATTAAGTTCACAATGGAGCTGGAAAACCAAGATAAAATCCTGCCTTTTCTAGATGTGGAGGTGATGCGAAAACACGATGGTAGCCTAGGACATACCGTATATAGGAAACCAACTCATACGAATCGATACTTACACGCTGATTCGCATCACCACCCAGCGCAGAAGAGAGGACTTATCCATACGTTGGTGACCCGAGCGACCAGAATATGTGAAGAAACAAAACTTGGAGCAGAACTTATAAAACTGACCGATGCACTGGAGCGCAACGGTTACCCGGCAAGTCAGACTAGGCAAATTTTAAGAGCCAAATCTACAACAAACGAAGACAGAGTTGAACAAGACTCAAAAGGCTGTGCTTTCCTGCCTTTCGTTCACAATGTGACAGACAGAATTGCCAGGCTGTTGAGAAAAGAAAACATCAAAACTGTCTTCGGAACCACCACCAAAATCCAAGACCTACTGAGGTCTGCAAAGACTAAGTTTCCTCTGGAAGCAGATGGAGTGTACAAACTCAGCTGCTCTGGTTGTGACAAGGTTTATATAGGCCAGACAGAGCGGACGATTTCCAAAAGGATAGCAGAACATTTTCGTGCTTGTAAACTTGGCCACCCTGATAAATCGGCAATCGCCGAACACTTAATTGAAACCGGCCATTACTTTGGATTTGCTCCCGAGGTCCTGGGAAGACCCAAAACTTATAGATCACGCCTGATTATGGAGGCAATTGAAATCTACAAAAATCCATTTAATATCAATAGAGACGACGGAGCTAAGCTCAACAGCTCTTGGTATCCGGTAATTGACGGCTACACCAAAGCTAAACGCAAATAACATGTCTAAGTATACTCCAATACCATATAATAACACAATATAAAACCATTGCATTTATACCTTGATACTGGGTACATCTACTCTAATCGCTGTCAATCGGTTTTCTAATTCTAGAATTCGCCACAAGATGGCGCCACTTCCGTTGGCATTTCGCACTTGGACGGGACCCAGGCTAACATAAATACTGAGCTTTCAGAATTCGCCACAAGATGTCGCCACTTGCGTTGGCATTTCGCACTTGGATGGGCCCAGGCCACAAATAAATAAGCACAAACTCGACAACCAAAATTCACACATCTTCGGATCTACCGGATCTGCCCTGATGATGGACACTGCAACGCTGTCCGAAACGTCGGCTAAAGAAGGAGTTAGCGCAACACGGCATAACACCCCAAAAACAAACAACAAAAAAAGACGTATAAATTGTTAAAAAAGGTAATTTAAGGGAACCCACAAAGGCAATGCCTGTGCGTGGGTAATGTATATAAATAAATAAAAAAAATGAGTAACTTAGTGAGTAAAACCTCGGATCGTAATATTTTATTATTGAAGACAATATCAGCGAATCCTAAACGAAAATCTGAAACATAAAAATCAGAAAAAGATATGGACAAGAACCCAGGACCCTTGCCTTGCCGGGGCACCGCTCTACCAACTGAGCTTATGGGACCCTATCTCCTTCGGTAATATTTAAATGTATCATACTTCGAATAAGAACTACCAACATTGTCTACATTTTTCTCACCGCACATTTTTATTGGCAACTATCTTTATGTATGATCGCAAGATTCAACCCGAACTAAATGCAATCTAGACAGCATCTTTAGATAAACATATCTTATTTTTATTTTTTCCTAGATGTGACCGTATAAATTATTCTGATTTTTCTGTTTGAGATTTTCGTTTAGGATTCGCTGATATTGTCTTCAATAATTAAAAATGTTAATGTTCGTGTGTTCAAAATCTTAAATCTCCGAAAGTTCTTCACCGATTGCTTTGATTTTTTTAACACAACGTTGCATTCGAATACACGTGCGTTTTTATATACCTAAATTATAAAGATGTCACCTGTGTCAGGTTAAATCATGTTTTTTAAAATTAAAAAAAAACAGCACCATCTGTTGGATAAACATTTTTTTTTTAAATAACAGCGCTTTCATTTGCACGTAAAATCAACACGCACTATTGTTTCTCTATCCCCAAACACTGACTGAGGCACAGCAACGCGTGGCGGGGTACAGCTAGTAACTAATAAAATAAGAATAGAAATAAACTTTTTAATCCAAATAAAATACAGCAATTATGTTGCAATGTAAATTTTAAAGTTACTGTACAGTAATTTAATGATGCTGTTAAAATTATGGTGTAGTAATGTAATATTGCTGTTAAAGTTAACGTATAGTAATGTAATATTGCTGTTAAGTTACGGTATAGTAATGTTATATTGCCGTTAAAGTTAATGTATAGTAATGTAATATTGCTGTTTAGTTACGGTATAGTAATGTAATATTGTTGTTAAGAAGTGAAACATATAGTTTGATGACTTAATTTTTTTTATAACAACTTTATTGTTAATAGACTGATGGGGTCAACAGTATGTTTACAAGAAATATGAATCTGCAGAAGACAAGGGGAAGAAGATGCGATAAGGTAAATGAATAAATTTTATATAGCATTAACGGCACAAGTGCCATTTACATACATGATAGTTATTGACGGTCATAGTACAATATAGAAAGAAGTAAGAAAAGAAAAATTGCAAGGTTATTTAAGTGAACAAGGCATAAAATAATATACACTAGTTGGTTGACTAGTTGAAATAAAGAAGAAACTAAAACAAAAACACAAAACGTGTAATGCAGTTACCTCGTCAAAATATGCACTTAATTACAGCAGCCTTATACTTCAATAGAGGCATGTTAAGAACATCAGCTAAAATAGCATAAGTGTTACCAATGGTGTGTAATCTATTTAAAACAGAATTATAGCCTGAGACCGTAGTATAATTGTGCCAATAATACATACTTGGGAGCTTTGATCTAATGGTAGGAACATGAAAGTGAATCAACATTAACATATCAGGTATATCCTACTGATAATCTTTTCTTACCCGTAAACTATAACCCAGAAATAAGTCCTGAAGATGAGGTATGGAGTAAAGACCCTTAGTCCAGCCACGACAATCCAGGGGGTTGCCAGCAACTCTTTTCTCTCCTAAAATAAATAATTAACATTTAGTCATTTAACCAACGGTTTTAGTCCTTCCATCTCTTTTTCGATCTGCCTCCTCGGTCACCTCCACGGAGATAACTTCTGCATTAACCCTTAGAGCAGGGATTCCCAACGGGGGCGTTGATAAGATCCAGAGGGGCGGTGGTGACCTTGAGGGCAAAAGGGGGCGGTGAAAGACTGCAAGGGGGCAGTGAAAGGCTGAAATAGCTATCAGAGGAATTTAAAAAAAAAATCTTAATGAATTCAAATAAGTCGTACGTACACTATAGAAATAATCATGCATTTGAACCGTTCAATTATGTAGTCAGTAGGTGTCATTGATGGATTAATTTTTGTTTTTTCGACAATAAACATTTTTAAACATAGAAAGCAACATTTCAAGGTTACAAATAATCTCAGAATGTTGACAATCCACCAAATTCTTTCTTCACGTTAAAATTTTTTTTTTATTTATTAGATAGACCTCACTAAGTAATGTACCTGTTCCGATAGGTATTGTACATGTTACAATATTATTGTTTTACATTATTCTTCTACGAGTGTTATATATATTTATTTATTTTCTAGTTTGTTTTGTTATAAATCTCTTCATTTTAAGTGAAGATGATGGAGGACTAAACTAGTAAAGGATCGAACCCGAAACGCCTGATTGGGAACCGATAACTACTGCGCTACCAACAGGTTGGTTGTGATATTTCAAAACACGTATTTTTCGCTTTAAATTTTTTTTATTTTTTTTACATTCCGTACATGTTGAAATTTTTTTCAGTAGAACGGCGAGGGGATGGGGTTGGAGTGTGGAAAGCGTTGAAGAAAAATATACTTGGAAAGTCGGCGGAGAGCCAGATAATTTTGGGAACCTCATGTTTTCAAAAATACTGATTGCGCCGGAATTATGTTGGCATTACATTCGATTTCAAATAAAATACTGTTTTTGACAGCAGATTCAAACTCTTTCAGATTTTACTATTACAAATTGACATCAAAAATTAAAACATTTAAATTTTGAGCACAAACATAGATAAAGTCTTTAATGTCGCTTACCGATGGTTTTTATACCGTGTAAACTATAATGACTACTTTACACGGCACTAAAATCATATTAAATTAGATAAAGGAAAGCAATCAATAATAAATAAATATTTTCAAAACCTTACCACACAAACTGGATAAAGCAGAATAATATACGTCAAAAAATATATTCGAAGAGTGTAAAAATCGAAAATTTGAAACGAACTGTTTTTATCGTTGGGTAAAATTTTATTCTCTGACTTTTCAGATTCACTTGCTTGCATTACAATAGTTGGCGCTTTGTTCGTATCATTTATATTCAAAGTTACTCTTTCAATTTGGTTTTTCTTGTCCAGTCCTTGTGTTATGTTCACAACAACGGGCGTATTTCCCATGGGATCGTTGATATTCACAATAACCGGTTGATTCGGGACGTTTACATTCACAACGATGGGTGGATAAGTTTTTAAAAGCTTTCTATGTTGTTCGTTAGGGAAAAATACTTCCAAAGCTGTAACGCTGAGTCCGACTAAAGTCCAAAATAAAACTTCTTGTTGTAAAGAGCACCCGATTAACTTTCCTAACCGATACATTGTGAAAATACTTTAATTTCAATACATTTGTCAACAAGTAAAAAATTATAGCATGTGAAATAAAAGTGATCGAATTTATTTTTAAATTACAGTGACGTTTAGAGGATTATTCTTTTTTTTAATTTTTTATCAAAGTAGGTCAGATCAAAAAACTGGGAATTAATTTTCAAAACAATAATACAACATGGCTATTATCCACTGAAGAGATTAAACAATAGAATAATGGAAGTGGTTTGTGGGCGTATCTATGTGCCCGACGTAGGGTAGGTAAAATTGTACTTCAGGTGAAATTTTAAAAATAAATAAGGTCAATAGGGTAAATTTACAGAAAATTGGAACACGGTTAAAGTCACGGTTAGCGGCCCAATTCTAGATGTTTCACGACGTGGCATTATGCCTCTTTTGAGTTGGAAAGTATTATTCTATTATATTTAATTGACAAAAACTGGTCGTAAACAATAAAAGGTTCTATAAATCATAAAGCTGTGTCCAACTGTGGACCTATATCAATCCAATGGAGACATTCGGTTTTACGACTCGCCATACAAAGCTCGTAAAAAACATCAACATTTTTAACCACAGCGTTGAGTTGGAAAACACTCTTGTCCAGGCCGTCGCCCAGTGGCAGGGCGCACCCCTATATCATAGATGGAGAATTTGCCTTAAGTGGCCGTTGTTCAAGTACTAAATACATTTTATTTTCAACTTAATTTCATGTAATTTATTCAGATGTACGCTTTTTTATGGCAGATAGAGTATTGCACTGACAGCTCTGTTCGGCTGAAATAAAAAAATAAAATATTATTATTATTATTTTCCGACTTTTCCACAAATGATCAGCTAGTCAATCCACATTATAAGACTCATCAGCAAAAAATCGAAAGAGTACAACATAAGTTTCTAAGGTTTATTAATTACAAACTTGGAATACCAATCGAAGAACTTAATTATACATGTCTAATGGAATTACTAAACCTAAGCGATTTAACTTCGAGACGCACAGTGAGTGACTTAGTTTGCCTTTTCAATATATCAAATGGCAACCTGGACGCCCTCGATTTAACGAGCTCAATTAATTTGCGTATACCTACCCGCGATACCCGTTTAAATTCTCTATATTTTGTTACCAAATCTGCCAATAATTACTTCGTAAACTCCCCAATTCAAAGGCTTCAAACACTTGGAAACAAATACAGTTCAATCGATGTCTATCGTTTCCAATCGGTTTCCAAATTTACAACCAATATATTAGAACTCTTATAATAAAACAATAAACATCTAGCTATTGCACCTCTTATCGAATTATTTCCTCAAGATTGACACAATTAAAGGTGTAGTCTTCTTGCAATTACTACAATTGCATTATTTTTCACATGTAATTACTGTAATCATTTAGTAAAAATGTTATTTTTATTTATTTATCAATTTACGAACTAGTAAATTAGTAACAAGCTAGTGGACCTGATGGAATACCTGCCCTGGTATTGCAGAGGTGTGCTGCGGAAATAGTTCCAGTTTTGACAAAGCTCTTCAAAATGTCCCTGAAGTGTGGCACTGTGCCTTCTGGTTGGAAAAAAGCGGTCATTCACCCTATTCCCAAGAAAGGTGACCGCTCCAACCCGGCCAACTACCGCCCCATAGCGATCACATCAGTTCTGTCCAAAGTGATGGAACGTGTGATCAACGACAAACTGCTCACATACCTCGAGAAGAACAAAATTATCAACGACCGTCAATACGGATTCCGGCGGAACCGCTCGTGCGGTGATCTTCTCGCGTATGTGACGCATGTTTGGGGGCGGTGCCTGGAACGTCACGGTGAGACCCAAACGGTCGCACTAGACATATCCAAGGCCTTTGACCGGGTCTGGCACCGAGGACTTGTCAACAAATTGCCTTCTTACGGACTTCCCGCATCCCTGTGTACGTGGATTGCTGAATTTTTAAGGGATAGGTCGATTCAGGCGGTTGCTGACGGTTTCACCTCTTCCTCACACTCCATAAATGCTGGCGTCCCACAGGGATCGGTTCTGTTTCCGACTTTGTTTTTGTTGCACATCAATGACCTTTTGACATGTGCACCGATTCATTGTTACGCGGATGACAGTACTGTTCATGATAGTTTTTGTTTGACAAGCCCCCAAAGGGCACACAAACTCCAACGGCTCGGAGGGCTTTGAAGCAGAGAATGGACGGTTATCTCGAGAGTATTTCCTCCTGGGGTAAAAATAATCTCGTCGAATTTAATGTTTCAAAGACCCAATCCTGTCTGATTACGTCTATCCAAATGATAATCTAGTCTCCTTCAACGGAAGCAATCTTCCGAACAGGCCTTCCATTGATATGCTCGGTGTAACTATAAGTGACCAGCTCAGGTACCTACGGGGGCTCCATCGAAGCCAGAGTAAAGTTGGCCTCTCAGAAGCTGGGCGTACTGTACAGGGCCCGCAGATACTTTAATAGTGCACAACTGCTGACCCTATACAAATCGCAAGTGCGCCCTACTGTCGAATTTGGCAGCCATCTCTGGTCCGGAGCCCCTAAATACCTGAAAAAACCCTTGACTCTGTGCAAAAACGTCCGGTCCGTTTGATAGATTCCCCAATCTTAGCAAACGGACTGCAATCTTTAGAGCACAGGCGTCAGGTAGGTATGCTGTCCTTGTTCTATCGGTATTACAATGGAAGATGCTCTGAGGAACTAGCGTCATTGATCCCTTCGGCACCGGTGCGTAGTCGGGATACACGCCAAACGCGCACCCAACATTTGTACACGGTTGACATTTGTCACATGAGAACGGGTCGCTTCTACGTTTCGTTCTTAAGTTCAACAGCTCGGCTGTGGAACGAGCTACCGGCCTCTGTGTTTCCTCCCTCCTACAACTTGGGACTCTTCAAGAACCATGTTCACTCCTTCCTCTCCACAAAAAGACCCTCCACACAGCATCCCCAAAGATGACATAGGCCCTGAGGGAAATTATTTTCTTCAGGGCCTCCTGTGTGGAGTTAATATAAAAAAAATAAAAAAAACGAACTGGCTGACTTATGGAGCCTGCTGGTTCGTGAAAAGATAATTAAATGAATGAATAAATATATACACTAGCTTTTATGTGTCGCATACATATTATTTTAATACAACTACTACCTAGTATTACTAAACTTTACATTTTTATAAACAATTTTCATCTTTATACCTTAGAAGTAGGCGTATGCTTATTTTCTTACAACAGGCTTATACCTACAAACTATCATGTTTCAATTTGCTTTTTGCTTGCTTTTATATGTCAAATGGTAATGGTTATATTATTGCTTTTACTATTCTATACTTTTAATCTTCACAATATTTTTTTTTATATAAACTATTTAAAATATGTATGCAAAATGGCAGACCGAACGCCCTCGATTTAACAAACCACGATTACCAGTCAAACGCTCTATATTTTATTAACAATACATATTCTTATTTTTGTACAAGAGTTTTATACCTACAAATAATTGTTGTATGCATTTACTACTTACTTGCTGTTATATAGTATGTCAAATGGATATGGTTAAATGTATTATTACTGTTACTATTGTGAACTTACAATCTTCAGAATATTTTTCTTAAGAACTATTTGTGTAAAAGCCCAATGGGCGTATAAATAAATGAATAAAATAAATAAACATTATGAAAGTCCATTATATAGGCATAATAAATACAAAACAATACAAGAACAACACGTCAAATCACCAGAGATCAAATGGAAAAATAAATCACCTACTCCAGATATTTTCATATCAGTGGGTTCGACTCGGTAGAACTCCTAACTGGACCTTTAAATCCTACTGATCCCTCAATATAAATATTTAAAAAATCTTCCGTAATCCTACATGTATTTAAAATGACTAATTTTTGCATTTTTATATATAAATTCTTTGACAGATCTAATACGCCTAAATTTTAAATGAGAGAGCTACGTATAATGCCAGTAGCCGAAACAAAAAATGGTAATATTTACTAATATTTATAACTATACTTTTTTTCTTTTCCGATTTTATGTCCGGGTTAAATCTACCCCATAGGAAAAACTAAACCCTTCCACACACTTTTCCACAAATGATCATCTAGTCAATCAACATTATGCAAGTGCATTATATAAGCAAAATAAATACAAAATAATACCAGAACAACACGTCAAATCACCAGAGATCAAATGGGAAAATAATTCACCGACTCCAGATATTATCATATCACAGGGTCGGCTCGGTAGAACTTCTAACTGGACCTATAAATCCTACTGATTCCTCAATATAAATATTTAAAAAATACTATTATTATTATTATTATTATCATTATTATACATTTATACCGTTTAAAAATTTTCTATATTATTAAAGGTATCAACGATAGTAAATAATTTAAAAAATATATTACTAATACAAAGTATATTTTTATTCTTATTATTTAATTTTTAGAAGTACATTTTAATTTGATGTTTTGTTTTTATGTATTCAGTAATATTGCTATTAAATTTTAAGTTTATTTATAAACAATTATTATTACGCGTCACAGCTGTTTCACCTTCTGAAGGCACTATCAAACTGTCAGTTTGATAAGGTATGTATATTATTCGAGATATCCACGACAAATAATAGAAAAGAGATAAAAACTACTTATGGGAATATAAATGGTTAAAAACGTTTCAAGACTTTTCATGTATTTGGCCGCGATACAACTGACAAAAAATAAAACTTTATTATCTCAGGGAATACTCCGCACATCTGTACTGAGCACATCACAATAAAGAATACTCCGCACATCTGTACAGAGCACATCACAATTAAGAATATTCCCCACATCTGCACTGAGTATATCACAACAAAGAATACTCCGCACATCTGTACTGAGCACATCACAACTAAGAATACTCCGCACATTTATAATAATAAAATAAACATCTGTACTGAGCACATTACAATAAAGAATACTCCACACATCTGCACTGAGCACATCACAACAAAGAATACTCCGCACATCTTTACTGAGCACATCACAATAAAGAATACTCTGCACATCTGTTCTGAGCACATCACAACAAAGAATACTCCGCACATCTGTACTGAGCATATCACAATAAAGAATACTCCGCACATCTGTACAGAGCACATCACAACTAAGAATATTCCCCACATCTGCACTGAGTATATCACAACAAAGAATACTCCGCACATCTGTACTGAGCACATCACAACTAAGAATACTCCGCACATTTATAATAATAAAATAAACATCTTTACTGAGCACATCACAATAAAGAATACTCTGCACATCTGTTCTGAGCACATCACAACAAAGAATACTCCGCACATCTGTACTGAGCACATCACAATAAAGAATACTCCGCACATCTGTACAGAGCACATCACAACTAAGAATATTCCCCACATCTGCACTGAGTATATCACAACAAAGAATACTCCGCACATCTGTACTGAGCACATCACAACTAAGAATACTCCGCACATTTATAATAATAAAATAAACATCTGTACTGAGCACATTACAATAAAGAATACTCCACACATCTGCACTGAGCACATCACAACAAAGAATACTCCGCACATCTATACTGAGCACATCACTATAAAGAATACTCTAAACATCTGTACTGCGCATATTACAACAATGCTACCTGAAACGTTAACTCAAGGAAGAGGAAGCGCAGCTAACCAAAAAGTAAGTAAAAAAATACAATTTTTAACCTTACGCCATTCCTGTAACAGATTTTCGTTTCCAAAGAATTTTCCTGCTATTTTAAAATCCCGCCAATTTTCCATGTGTTGTTGTTTTCTTACGTTGGCAGCACTGTCGCACTTATAACTCTACAAACGCATTTCCGCGGAAACCAACTGAACGGGCCGCGGCCGCATCGAAAGACCTTTACCCCTTCCAACACTCTTCGAGAGAGGCGTGAAGTCGCTTCAGAATATACACCCACCGTTGAAGCTAGTAAACACTCAAGCAGGCGTCTAGTTCCTACCTTTCTGGCATTGAGTATTGGTAGAGTTGGTCAGTTAGTCGCTTCTCATTGATACAGTCGGTCAGTCCGGATTCTCGGTCAGTCGGCGCCAGTTTTCTGCTCTGAGATTACTTGCGCGCGTTTTTTCTCAGGTGGTACGATAATTCAAAATAATTTGAACGCGCGCGCGCGATGTTCTGTGAGCTCATTTGTTTTTCACGCAAGTTTCGTTAATACATCGCTAAAAATAAGCACCTATTTGTGTGGATTTTTATAGCGCGAGTGTGTGGTTATCGAGTGGCATATTTTTGGGATATTAACTGATTATTTTAACAGAAAATAAAGGTATAAACACATTTTTACATTATCAAAAACATGAACACACTAATAAAAGTTTTATTTTGTAATTTTTTAATCATTTAAAGAGGCTGTACTTGTTATTACTAACATGTTTTCATTAAAATATGTCGCTAAAAATAAGTTCCTACAAATGTCTAAATAAATCAAGTTATTCCATCAATAAATCGTTATTTCTTCAGGTGTGCCACTGATGATAAACACATAAAAGTGTGTTGTGACCGTATCCGTGTTCCCGAAGTAGGCTAAATTCTTCCTTACTGTTTCCAAAATTCATCAAATATTTGCAAATAACAAAATCATTTCTTGCCTTTCGGACCCAGGAGTTGAAAGGTCGGTAATTATTTACCTAACCGCTGCACTTTTAGGCGCGGATTATGGAAATTACACTTCGTTTTAACAATGACTACAATAAACAACTGTTTACATGCACAAAATAGGTTAGTAGGTTCTTATTTAGATTAAAACGAAACTTTTGCAAGTATCATTACATACTAAAAAAAGTCCAAAATGGCGGCAAAGGGATCGTCTTACAAGGTAAATTTTAAACCATGATATGAAATGATGATGAATGAAAATGGAATTAAAATGCATCTTTTCCCATCTCTCCCAATGTAAATAGTTGTTTCTTTTAGTAATAGATTATTGGGTTCTTAGTTTGGGTTCATTAAGTAATTTATACGTATTAAGATTGAAACAAAACTTTCGCAAGTGTACATTCTAAAAAAAAGTCCAAAAAGGCGGCAAAGGGTTTTATGAGATAAATTTTGAACAGTGGTCCAAAAAAAAATGGAATTATAATACATCTTTACCATCTCTCCGGACTTAAATAGTTGTTTCTTGTAGTAATTAAGTTAAAACGAAGCTTTCTTTCAAATCGGTACAGATCAATCTAGGTATTGTCTATTCAGTGACGTGTAAGAATTCATTTGAAGAAAGTATTACAAATGAACTCGGCTTGTATCCATATAAGGTTGGCAATAATTTATTTCTCGTGTTGATTTCTAGAACTAAAAGCATTTATTACAAGTAGAAGTAACCATAATTATTACATTTCTGTAAGTAAGTCTCATAAAAACAACTTAAAAATACGTTTTTATGACCATCTGTTCAAAATTTTATGAAAATTTTAATGAAGCAACTACGTAAATATTTTGGTGGAAGAATAATTGACAGCGTAGCGAAGTTCTGTTTTAACTCCCGTTAATTAGTTTGTATTTTCCGTTACTATTTCAAAGATGGTGGCTGTTTTAATTATTCAGTAAAAATTATTTTTCAGATGTGAAATCGCTTTGTTTATTTTCACTTTCTTATTCGTATTTTTTTTTTCAATATTACACTAAGAAAAATTACTTATATATTGAATATTGCTATTTTATTAAGAATCTCTTCAAATTAATCGCAATCCAGTTAAAAACGGGATTGCAGGCCCTTGACGAATGAATTGATAGGTTTCCTAATAAACTTTCAATAAAATACAAATGTATTATCACGATGTCGGAACAGGTGTTCATAAAAATCCTAACATTTCCGCATTTCGTCATTGCATAAATACGGGTTCCGATATATTGAGTATTCACTAAAAGTTTATCAAGAAATGGCCTGAAATCCCGTTTTTTACCGGATTATAAATAATTTGAAGAGATTTTTAATAAATTAGAAAATCTCATGTTTCTCCGTACATGATACTTACCTGCGTAAAGAAAGTTTGAAAAAAGAATTGTCATTGAGATAGTAACGTTTCTTTGTTCAAATTATGTAATACCTTATATGAAAATATTAAAAAATATTACGTTAAATATAAAACGGTGTTTAATTATGTAAGTAGGTATTTAAATACAAGTGTTTTATTATCTTCCTTGTTTTGTAACAAATAGATATAATGATATCCTTCCTGGGATCTCCCATGCTGAGGATTTCATTTACATATTTTTTAAATTTAGTAGTATGGATAATATAACGTAATTATAAATATACTAAAGAGTGTTTTTTCTGAAATAATTATAAACATAAAACATGCCATTTTTTGGTCAGTTGAGTGGTTTCGGTTTCAGAGTGTATTTGGTGTCAGTATGTTATCTATTTCTGATCTCCCTGTGTATTGTATCCAGCATTTTTTTTTAAATTTAAATGTTAAAATATTGTTGTGAGTTTTGAATGAGAGTGGGATTTCGTTGTAGAGTTTAGTACCATTGTATAGGAAGCGTTTTGCCAAATGTTGTATTTATAGTTTCTTGTTGGATATGTTTCTGGCCCTGAGATCTAGTGTTTTTAATATACATGTTATTTGTTATTTCTTTTATTTCGTATTTATGAATATAAAGGAGTATTGTTTTAGAATAGAGTTGTTTAATTGACACGTTTGTTGAAGATTTCGTCATTGCTAGTTCTTACAGGGACTTTCAGGATAATTTTATTCGTGGCTTTTTGGGTTTTAATAAGCGACTTTAGGAAATTATGGAGAAAGGGAAGGTTTTCATATCTAGTGACTTAACATAGATGTAGTAATTTCTAGCAACGTGTTGTTTGTGATAAGATGCCTCTCACCGGAGCGACATCTGCTGATAGAATTCAAACATACAAGATACTCATTTAATTAAATTAGATTTGCGAAAAAACCCACATCTATTTAGTTTATCATGATTTGAACCTGTGACCTCTGATCTCAGAGTCAATTTTCTTACCGATGAGCCATTACTTGCGGCTTCGGATTTATCAGAAATATTCTATGTTTCGTTCCAACATTTACTTGGTATCAAGTGTCCTAACCGCTTCCAACCGTCTGGAGCAAGTGAGTCTATGACTTCTCAAATTGGGGTATGGCGTGAGGCTGAAGGTAATTTGTAAGGGAAGGAGATGGTAAAGCGGAAGATGGGGAAGTACCTGGCTATTCATATCTTGTCACCAAACACGGCTAAAGCCATTTCAAGCAACTTGAAATTTGTACTGAGAGTATCTTCCACTCTGTGTATCTTTACTATGTTATATGTTAACTTATTTGGTTTATAACCTAACCTTTTTCAGGACAGAATTATATTTAAATCACCTAGTGTACACAATTATACTATCAAAACACTATTTTAAGTTGTGTGTCTGTCTGTTACTCTGCTTCAATGAACTCTATAACTCTAATTCGCTTTAAATTTATGTGTCATTTTCATAATTTTTGTTTTTGTTTTGACAATTCAAACTAGCGATAAGTACTAGTGCGAATCTACAATATAATATTTTTAACAGAAAATTAGTTTAAATTCCGTTTTCAAAATTGGAACTGATTTGTCGACAATTAAGACGAAGTGCGTAAAAGTAACATTATGTATTGTGGATTGCATCAATAGTTTGTTATATATAGGCAGGTACTTACGGCTCCGTTGTAAGCGTTCAAAAAGAAGAAGAAGATGGTTTTAAAGGGAGATATGTAAATACAAATGTTAGAGGGGGCGCGCTAATATTAAAAAAACGATAATAAAACACGACTCGTTTAAAATAGAGTAAAAATCTCTCGACAAATGCCCGAGTTGCATTTAAAGATACATGGTCAATTTTTCATGTGAATAGAACAAAAAGTGTTTTCAATAATTTTCGGAGCATATCTCGCGATATTTTCTGCCGTTAATATCTCATATTAATTACCGTTTTGGCCATAGAAATATTACGTATTTATTATCTTAAAAAACAACATATATTAAAATAAATATGTTACAAATCTTAAGTACCTACTACATTCCTTTAAAATTAAATTACAATTACCTCTTGGATAAAATGTCTCTATTGAAACTTTCAGAAAGAAGAATAAGCACAGATTTAATACTGTTACAAAGAATACCACATTTTAAAATTGACTGACCCGAATTACTTCAATGTATCATTATCCAAGTTCCCAAAAAATCATGCCACATTTCTTACCTTTTTACTTCAATAACACCAGGACACTAGCTTACCAAAATTCTCCGATTCCGAGACTTCACAATCTCGGAAACAAATATTCTGATCTGGGTGATATATTTCATTTGAAAACTAATCAGTATAAATGATAATAATAACTTCTCCGCTTCTACTATTTTGTTTTGTTGAATCTTTTAAACTCAATTATATGCGCGAGGATTCATTTTTGCCATTATGTTTACATTCTTCTTTATTGTATTAATTTTTAAGTGTTTACACTGATACAAAATGCTTGTATTTTTTTAAAGAAAAGCCCACAAGGGCGTGTAATAAATAAATAATAAATTCGGGGAACATCCCCCTCCCACTATAAAAAATAAAATTACATAACATAACTTTTCGAAGACAAACTACCTTTTTTGTGATGTTTTTTTCTCACCAAAGAAGGCGGCTTACCTCGCAAGGAATTACGTCACACGACTTGTCATACGAAAACTTGTTTTGATCGCGTCGGTATTCCCGTATTTACATTTTACGTGATATTCTTTAAAAAATGCCGACCATGTCTGCCGTACAGTTTTACGACGCGCGCCGCTTGCATTCAATTGTTTTCTTGGCTTTGAAATTAAGAACATTTTCAGATTACTGTAGATTATAATTTAGATACAATTTAAATTTAGATTTCAAATCATAAAAACAACCAAGATATGTAAATATATTTTTTTAATATTTATTAGCTGACGAGTACCGGCGTTGATCGGTATTATGAATGATTTGGAGTAAAAATTTTAAACTCTATTGTACCTGAAAACTGGGTCACTTTTTAAGGTGAAACAAACATAATTCTAAAGAATTGATAAGTTTTTGTTTCACTTGATCGTGCCACATCTTCCGCGGGCGGGCCTACCTCACTTTTGTTTACCATATTGTTACTAGTGCAGGGATAATACGTAAAGCCTTCCTCGGGCGTCCTCGACTTTTTCTACCATTCACTACTTATACCACATTGTTACTATTAAAAAAAACTAAATTATGTGAACTTTTATTCGACTCGAAGTTCATTCCCGTACAAAGTCTTTCTTCTACAACAGCGGAATTGATCCAGTAGTTTTGCAGTTTATAGAGCACAAACAAAAAACATTATTTTTTATATACATATATGAATATTATTGCAGTTCTAATCCAATCCATTTCACACTGATCAAGAGCAAAAGAAACGAAGGAACAAAATCCACCAAGATAAATGACTTCATTCTTGAATAATGGAGTCATTTATTATTTATATATTCACGTATGCTGAAAGAATTCCTGAAAATATATGACGAATTGTTAACAATGCATTCAAAATTTATTTGTCGTTTGTTCCGGAGTCTAACAAAGAACATGTCCTTCAGGGTCACAGCAAACACGATTATTTACACACGTCGTGAGTTTTGTATTTTTTTTATTTATTGTGTACTCGCACAGTGCATACATGTATTGCTGAAAGAGCGTAAATAAGTAAAATCTCAACCTTACTAATAAAATCACTTCACAGCCGTTAAGCGTTGTTTTTGTTACACAAAGACTATACAATTTCTATTTCGAATTATTACTAATAAAAAAATCTCAAACTGCGCAGCGAAAAAACTGGCAACATTGAATTTTGGCAATAAAGTAATAATCTTTCTCGGGAATATGACATTTTTGATTAGTGAATAGTGATGTTTGATTCAAATTATGTTTCTGTTAATAATTTATATTCTAATGACCTATTCACTATTTATTATATTTTGTGTTATTTTTCATCAATACGGTGTCATGTTAACATAAAAAGTGAGGTTATTTCAGACTTATTATTTTTTAATTGATTTTCACCGCGTGAATTGAATAAAACTTCCTTGAAAGTGATATTTTTAATAACATAAATGCCTTATGCATGGTAGGTTAATACAATTTCTTTTAAAACATCGTTTATATTGTAACAAAACGATTAAAAACATTGTTATCAACCTTTTTTGGATGGATAAGCAATGTATAATATATCTTTCCATGAACTATTTCATGTCAGTTTCTATATTAGTAAGGTTTTCACGTATATGGTCATTTATAAATTGAATAAAATTTTCACCAGGCTCTTTAGTGAGGCAGCATATAAAAATTCGCTCATAATTTTAATATGATATTCGACAAGTATTGAAGCAACGGGCAAAACGTTAAGAGTACGTTAGAAATTATTGTGAATCCATTCCTTCTTCCTTTCTCCACAATTTATTTTCTTTAACGGTTTGTTCGTGGGTCCATTTTGTTGGTCACCCAAAAGGTTTTTAAGTTAATTATATATCAAGATATCGCCGCCATAAAACCGGTGCTGAATAAGTTTAAAATATTGCAAATGTTTTTGTATTGTTACTTCGTTCCGGATGACCTTACGCAAGTCGATAAAAGCGACGTAAAATATTTAATATTTTTATTTTACAACCGTTCTTGACTCTACAAAAATGTATATAGTTATTAGATTGAAAGCGATTTAATGAGTCAAATACATGATTAATTTTAATGGAAAACCATTATTTCCAAATACACCTATTAGAGTATTGATTTTTTGAATGAATAAATAAATTAATTTATGAATGGATGGAACACTGGAAGTGGAAGTTAACCCACTTCCCGAAATCCGATCGAGCTGAAACTCGGCAAATAGACCTGCCGTCAATGACGATGCATTCTATCAACTTTTGGTGGCACTCACGCACACACACCCGAACTCACACGCATTTTTCTGAAATTAAATTACATTATAAAAAATTACAGCAATATACGAAATAATCTCGGTATGATCCATTTAGGATTTGGCACAAGTGATAGCGCTGTTCATAATTTTAGTCAGTCTCTGGGGAGGATCACACCAAAATAAAAAGGTTTAAAAGACGTTTGAAAAGTTCACGGCAGTTAAGAACCAGTCCCCGGGAGGAAGGTTCATTCCTTAGTCAATGCCTTCCTTGTAGATTTGAATGGAAATCAATTTCGCTTTTTTGTTGAAACATTAGAACATATTTTTTTATAAAATATTATTTGGTAATTGGAGCTTCATTAGGTTCTTTACCAGTGCTGATGCCTCCTTTTTACGATGTTATATGACAAATTATGTAGGTAAATAATAATGTACTGCATTGAAATTGTGCTAATTAAACGAATTTAAATGAAATTAAATAAAGTCACTCTCATAATGTATAATGGAGTAACTATCTAAATAAAAGCTTTATGAGTTTATTTATTATACTTTTATACTTGGTGGAATTATATATTATTAAAAATAGAAAATAAAACATTTTTTAAATTATTTCCATAATAGGACGAAACCGGTAACTGGTAAAATAAACAAGTGGAAATAAGTTAAAAAATGTTTTATTTTCTATTTTTAAAAGCTTTATCTTTCACACTTGCCCGACATCGTATATCGCCATCTCACTTGATCGAAATGAAATTATTAAGATAAAACCCAGTTCTGCATATGAAATTTAAGCAAAAAATGATC
This sequence comes from Hesperophylax magnus, assembly GCA_026573805.1. Classification (NCBI taxonomy): domain Eukaryota; kingdom Metazoa; phylum Arthropoda; class Insecta; order Trichoptera; family Limnephilidae; genus Hesperophylax; species Hesperophylax magnus. The sequence goes on from JAIUSX010000046.1 coordinate 29,110,879, forward strand.
AGATTTTTGTATCACAATACACGCCCACATCACATTTCTTGTTCTTCTTTAGTCTATGAGTATAACTTATCTTTTTGGCACCCACGAAGAAGAATAAATCATTATTTGTTCGTTCTTAATTCACCCACGAATTTAAAACCTGTCTTGGTTAGCTACGAACCTGAAAATACAGATAAGGCGTCCATTATAAATAACGTTTTAACATTTTTTGTTTGAACTTTTAACAAGTGTAACGACAAACCGTAGACAAAAAATATTTGCTCAAAAATATTTTTTGTAAATTTTTTATCTTTCACCTGCTCTCACCTCATTGAAAAGCAAAGTTAATTACCTAAATATGTAATATTATTCATTTATTCATAGAATACAATATTAGCGATTCTTAAAACTAAAATTTGACAGAAAAATCTGAAAAGACACCGTCGCAACTATGAATTGAACCCAGAACGGATTGAACTCTACTACTGAGCAGTGGCGGTTTTCTCTAAAGTGCGTTTGTGCGGCGAACCCCCATTAAAAAGATGAGAAAATAAAACAAACTTGTTTTATAATAATATAAGCACATTATAGATAGCACTCTATTAAAATTTCGCCTTCAAAACCCGCGCCACCGAAAAATACGATACATATTCCAAGTTTGTGCGCGTTAAAATCCGCCCCAAACTCTTCATACAAAAGAATTTTAGCCGGTACAGACCCTATGACGGTGACATATATACAAAATTTGGTCTTTCTTTGCAAAACTAAGACAAATTGTGTGCGCCGAACACGCGTTGTGATATCACGTGACCTCCGAACATTGACGAATGTAACCGAAGAAACCCGAGCACTTCGCGGACTGACTGGCCGACTTTTGACCTTTGAACCATAGGGAAGCAAGTATTATTTTTTATGTTATATTATGGTATTTAACTTTGTAGTCATTTTTGTACATATTTTTGTTTTCTTGTTTCTGCATTTCTCCAACCGTTTGCTTATGGCATTTGTAAATCTACTACCTATTGAAGTAGACCGATTTTGATTTCTGTTTTCGTATTTTTTTTTAAATAAGTCGTTATATTCCTTAATTATATTTGCGAAAGTTTCGGCAAACGCCCCATTGTCATCGCTAGTTATGCAATTTTGTGTTTTGTCCAGTTCTCCATCTCCAGTATTCTTTCGGATTTCAAATTGAAAGCGTTTGCGTATATGTTTATTTATGCGTTTGCGTTTATTGATTGTCGCGAATATTTTGTCATAATTTTTTTATACAATGGCGGAATACAGTGTTGTCTATATAAAAAAATAACGCTAATACTTATGAAAAAAGGTTGGAAATTAAAAATAAAGGGCCTCCGCGTCCTGACCTCTCATTAAACCAGGTTTGTGCCGCGAAAACCGAGAAATCTTCACTCGAGTTTTTAAACGTGAGTGGTACGCGAGGTGTACTTGGTTATGTGCAAAGATATTAGAAGAACGAGATATGCTATGTTGGCCGCCGGACCGTAGCCGGAGTACTACCTAATTAGGGTACTTTGAACGGTATCGGGACGTGTACGCACAGAAATCTGTTCTATGTATTAGTGCGGATACCTTAGCGATGCCTTAGCGTAAGCGAAGGTGTGCAGTAGTATTGGTGAACAAAACCGGCGACACTCGGCAAAACAATTCCACTCAGTACAAACTGCGCATAGCACATCTCGTTCTTCTAATATCTTTGGTTATGTGGTTGCGAGGAAACCAATCGGTTATTTTGCTTCCCCTGTTTAGTTTTTGGAGGCGACCCATCGTGGTGTAAAATTGGAGTAAACGATCTTTCCTTTATTAATAATTATAAATATAATTTAATTCCTATAAAACTTTTCTCATTATTTAATAATTGTGTCTAGTGTAAAGTGATTTAAAAACAATAATATGTAGGTACCCCTCCCACTAACTTTATTTAAGTTGTGTGACTGCTGCCGTATTCGACTATTTGACGAAGGACAACAGTAAGTAAATTTTAATTAGATATGTTTATCTTCTCTTGAATTTCTGAACCCCCTGTTAAAAAAACCACGAACCGCCACTGCTACTGAGTTAATCCAATCATATTTAACTTCATTATTTTCATTTTCTTAACGCAAATTTTTACTAGCTGCTATCTCTATGTTTGGTCTCAAGATTCTTCCCGAACTAAAAGCAATCTAGATAGTGTCTTCGATAAACATATCAATTTTTATTTAATGTGCGACATCTACTAACTCTTCTGCAAGTCTAGGATGTTATTTAAGTTGCGATTGCAATCGCTGTACTACTTTTATATGAGGAATAACGCACACCCATGAAAAATCACGAAATGTAAAACCTTATTTGAAGAAGCATTTTTTTTATATTGAAAAAATATATATTATCGTAAATTTTTAAAAAAGCTTTGCAACGGTAGAGAATTGAACCCCAATCAACTGCTTGAACGGCGGAATAAATTCAAAATATTTTCTTTAAATATAAGAATTATTTCTTTTTCAATTTTAGAACTACGTACACATTTTAAAATGTTACGTTTATACATCTGAAATTATATTGTTCAAGGCTGTATACATGTTTAATTCCATTTTTATTTATTAATATGATTGATATTTAAGATAATTATCTCAAATAAACACAAAACTTACCAAGGTTCATAAATCAAAATGTTCACACGCATGTCGATTGCGCACACTTGGCCCATATCCGGGGTAAGCATACGCATAGCTTCGTGTAAGTGTGCGCACTCTGCTTTCTTTCTGCTCTTTGGCGCAAAATAGCAGGAATAATAATCGGGAAGCTTTCTTACATTTCTCTGTAAACATTAAACAGGAGATCAAATATGTATATTACGCTTCAAAATATGTTTGTAGAGGGATAACTTTATTATTGAATTGAATGTGGTATACCTGTAATTAAATATTTTCTTGTGGATATACCTACATGATGTCATATTATATAAATATTACACCTTTATAAGATGACTTCATAACCGTTGTAACCGATACATTAACTCTGTTAAAAGTCTAATAAATAATACTAAATGAACGTTGAACAGTTATCTGTCGGTAAATTAAATAACCGACGTAGAAATGACATTTAAATGGCAATTAACCAGCGGTTACCGGAATAGAATCGGCCTTCCCAATTAACGGTACTCGGCTAAATTATCGACGCGGATAGACGAGTTTTTTTCCAACTAGAACCTTACGCCAACAGGAGGCTGGGATTGCAAACTAGACGCCCGAGGATGTTATCTCGCTATTCGACTACTAAATATACACATAAACAGATACCGGTACAAGTAAACACTCGTATAAGAACATAATATGTATAAAATAGTCCCAGAGGGCTCTTTTCACTCATCCGCGGGTCGTCTGCACGTCATCGAAGATCGTCCTAAAATGCGTTCAAACATACTTTCCTTCTTAAACGTCTTGCATGAAAACGAAAAAGACAGAAGGTACTTGGATGTCGAATTCTTAAATGATTTTCCCATAGAAATTTCAAAGTGAACGCATGTTATTTCGAATTATAGAACTTTTATGGTATTGCCAGTGGTAAAAATAAACAAAACTTTGATAATAAAATTCGCACACGATGACGTAGAATAATAAATTTACCGTAAAAGTAATATGATATACTAAGTTCCTGTCCGGAAAAATTCGACTTATTTCAACACTTGTAACACTGAAAGCAAATGTCATTGCGCGGTGACCACCCAATTTTAAATATTGATACATACTCGTATAAATTAATATATCTAGTTTAAATTTGAATTTCAAATGAATTGAAATCGCATTCGTGTGGACTTGGCGCAGCGTTGAACCCCGACAAAACTATATTTGTTGGTATCCATATTTCTTATGAGATCAAGCGGACTGGCGCGGAAATTGGAACCGGAAGCAATAATTCCTACTGAACAGATTAAAGTATCTTAACCATAACCAGAGAAGATTTTGACAGGTGCTTTAAAAACGTCAATAGTTTCAAAATATACATCATATCTTTTCTATTAGATTCGAGGTCATATCCATTATACCTTCTAATTCAATGGGCTACTCAAACGCAGATGATCCCAATTTAATATTTTGATAGAGTAGACATCTGTGATTCTGTGTTGAAACATACGCCCACATTGACAATCTTAATACTACTTGATCCCAGTATGCATCACCTCCCAAGTTTGCAAGTAGTTAAGTGTCCCAGGGGCAAACTGGCGATATAGAAAAACACAGAGGCAGAAAACTAAGAAGTTGGATAATTTCATACACTCATGGCCTAAAAATTCACTTTACTTTCCCTAAAAGTGCATTGTTTCACAGATAATCTTTCTTTTTCCGTGACGAGAAACTACAACGTGATTTTTTTTTATTCGGGCGCCCTATTTCGGGTAAAATTGTTTGCGAGATTTTCTCCCGGATTTTCAGCCAACCAGAACAACTCCTTGAACACCTGTCCAGTCCAATGTAGAGATTTTTTCCTCAAACACAATAGTTTCCTATGTCCTTCACCATTCTGTCACAGCTATGGCTGTTGATCCGTCAGTAAAAATCGTTTAGAGAAAATCCCTGCTTTGTGTGCAACGAATTCTTTGTACGTAAAAATCATTATTAAATGTATTATTTATTTCGATTGCAAGTCTGTTTGTGAGTTATTCTAACTCTGGTTCAATGAAATCGGATTTGTTTTGAATATAAGTCTCATTTTCAAAATTGGAACTGATGTGTCAAGAATTGAGAGAAGCCGCAAGATATTATTTTTAACCAAAAAATTAATTTAAATCTACAGGAAGAGAAATAGATTGTTGTCCTCAAGATAAATTAATGGGCTTTATTAATAAAATATCAATTTAAGATTGTTTTATCGATTTGCTTTAATAATATTTTATGATGTTACAAAGTATGTTCTTTGTAATACAAAAATATTTGGATTTTCACAAACACATCGAAATCATGATAATATATTCTTAATTTACTAAAAATATTCGGATTTTCACAAACACATCGACAATATGATAATATATTCGTAATTTAGTAAAAATATTCGGATTTTCACAAACACATCGACAATATGATAATATATTCGTAATTTACTAAGATATTCGGATTTTCACAAACACATCGACATAATTATAATATATTCGTAATTTAGTAAAAATATTCGGATTTTCATAAACACATCGGTATCATGACAATATATTCGTAATTTACTAAAAGTTTATCAGGAAACCTGTTAATTCATTCGTGAGGCCTGCAATCCTGTTTTTTTGCAGAATTACCGAGAATTTTAAGAGATTCTTTATTTTTCAAGGGTCTATCTTCAACGCATTTTCCTGATTCTAGAAAACGTTATCAACTAATTAACTAGATTTACTAACACAATATCTACCATTACCATAATTCACATTGTGTGAAATACATCAAGTGACTATTTTCATTGAAATCAAAAGAAAACATTTAATCAAAGTTTTGGTTATGTCATATTACTACCACTTAAAAATGCTCTAAAGCTGAACACACACGACATAGCCAGTCGGCTCCAAATAATTTGGCTGAATCCATTTGGACACGGTGCAAATTTAGGGGGTCACACACGACCGAGCCGAGGGGCTGAACCAGTTTGATCTATATCTAGTGATGACACTCAATAAGTTTTAAAATATCTGTAAGGGCTAATCTTTATATTTCTAGTGGGTCGAATATTCCCCGGTTCATTACAGCAATGGCATCACTATCTACGTCACCATCGACTGAACAATTAGAACTTGCGAACCTAAATCGTAAAAGAGTACATAAAACAGGTTTTGTATTAACAAAAATATTCAACAAAGGTGAATTAAAAAATGAGAATAAAAAAATATATACACTTTAATCAGAATAACTTTCTTTTCCCAATATTCAACAAACGAAGTTAATTTAAAAGTGAGAATTAAAAAATAATGTTCTCTAAAAAAATTGTTTTTTGTTTACAAATTTATATTAAGGTTTTTTTAAAATTAAGTAGTAAGAAAATTAAGCTATGTATCTTTCTATAACACCAGAACAAAATCACGTCCGCTTGAAGACGCCATTTCACGGAGGAATCTTTCTTCCGTGCGGCCATACCGTCCGACTCGTCTGAATTTGTCTGAATTCATACTGCGGATTTTGACTCGCCGGCTCTGTCGTTTGTGTGGATTTCACACAAACGACAGAGCCGGCAAGCCATTGGCTCGATGAAAATCAGACAAGATGAGTTTTGGCTCGGTGCGGGCTATTTGGCTCGTTAGTTCTGTCGTGTGTGTCCAGTTTAAGAGATGCTCAATTTTAAATTTGTTTGTGCTTTTTTTCGATCGTCCGCCCCTGAAGTGTTCTGGTGAGATGAGTTGTTGTATGATTGCATTAACAAGATGCGAGGATTTGTGTTTTGCGCATAAATGACATCACATCTCTGTGAGCATATTAGTTATTTCTTTCGTCATCACGATGATTTCTTGAAGGTTTTCGCACTAAAAAAATGCATATCTGTTCCATTCAATTTGTTCCAATATTAATCACTTGTTCCCGTACACAAGACTTGAGACTTTAAATAAAGCACGGAACCCGAAACCAATTGACTTTTAAACTCAATAAAGGTGTTTAATTTAAAAATGTTTTATTTTACAATGTTATATAATATAAGCTACTAGCTGGCGTGTACCCGGCGTTGCTCGGGGACTTTTAAATGGTTTGTGGTAACGTTTTAAAAATGTGAATTCTAGAGTACCTGACAACTGGGTTCGTGTTAAGCTGGAAATAATATTATTTTATTTTAATTATTAGTTTATTTTTTCACTTGATCGTGCCATGTCGTCCTCGACCTCTTCAACCATTCGCTTCCAAGTTATACATTCCCCTTACACCTCTTTCTTCTTTCATCACACGTCTCATTTTACCACAAATAATTATGCGATTCATGTTTTCCTCGGGCATCCCCGACTTTTTCTACCATTCACTTCCTTGTAGTATCGTGAAATCCACACTGTTACTTTGAAAGACTTTAAATTCGACTTCGTATCTCATTCCAGTGCAGAGATATTGCGTTAAGTCTTTCTCGAGCGTCCCCGACTTCTCCAACCATTCAAACGACTCTCTAAACACTCCTGGCACCAATAAGAACAAACTTTGTATATTTTCAGCGAAATTGGATGAACGGTATAGGAACGCATACGAGACAACCAAAGAAATGTTAATTTTTTTTATTTAAAAAAAACCGTGACCGGATAACTAAAATGACAATTGAAAACACCCATAAAAAGTGTTATAAAGTTATGAAAAGTGAAGAAACAAAAATTAGGTTAAATAGGTAAGTTAGTTTGTGTTTAATCAATTTATATCACCTTTTAAAGGTATGTTAAATTGTCATTTTGAGGAGTTATTTTATGGAACCTAAAAAAACATATGTGTAAAGATATATACCGAATTATAAAAAAAATCAGCAGCAAAATGTATATTGTAAAATAAAACTCTTCAAAAGCAAAAAGTTCATACTTTTTTACAACATTTATGCCGAAGAAATACAAACAATCGATTAAGACAAAGCTACAAGCCAAAAATGTTTATATTCTTGGACTATTTATAGTTTACGATACATAATAATATAATCCGGCCCAAGGTTTCATTACATAACTTCTACAGAATACATTTAAAAGGCAGCTACAAGCTAAATGTGTGTATATTTTTGGTATATCTTATATTGTAGGTAATTGGCATTAAAATCGCTTGACAAACGGAGTCTAGAAACGTTCGAATTCAAGCAAACTTGTTTTTATTTATTTTGTAAATAATTTTGTAAGAAAGCAAAAAAATAAATCAAGTGAAACTGTCACAGATAATCTTTGCTATAATACTGTATTTTTTAAAAGATGTTTCCTTTATGCGTTCATACATTTCTATTGAAAAAAAATTTTTTTTTTTAGTAGTTTACATTTATATTTTTTATTTAGTTATTTATTTTTATAATTGTGTTATACTCAAGCAAAGCGATAGGAAAACCTTCAATTTATCTAAAGCATATTTTTTGATATTCATAATGAAAATCAATTCATTATAAAGATTAATCAATATAGTGATTCGGCATTAAGCTTCGCCTTTAAGGAAAGTAATTCTGTATGTTTTTTTGTGAATGTAAGACATTGATTTACGAATCAGTTGTAGTTTATGTTACTTTGTGCAATGATGGCGGAATTAACTACAGGAGGATTGATTGAAGTGATTTACCCGACTCATGTGTCCACTCGGCGTCTAACTGGTTCATTTTTAAGAGAAATACCACGTTCTGTAATGACGGCAAAATAATGCGCGGAGTTATTTATTATACCGTAAGTGTAATTTTGTACTACTATGCCGTCTCACCTGTTAAGACTTTAGCGCACGGGGCATGTATTTCGCCATCAACAATGTTGAGACGGTGGCCCAGAAAGAGTTAAGACCTTGGTTCCTGAGATGTATTTATTGTAGTTGGAATAGTCATAAAAGCCCTTAAATTATATGCATTAGAAAACACGAGGAATCGATCAAACTGTCCGAATAAGCGAAGCTAGCAGTCCATAATGGAGTGCTGTTACCTATGGCAGTGAGGCATGGAACTGGTAAGGAAGGATGAAAGCAGACCGAATGCTGTAGAAATGAGATTCCTGGGGCGTATGTGTGATAAAACCACGTATGATTGTGTGAGAAGTGTGGAGATCCACAAAGAATGCGAGGCTGGTGTAAGCGTAATGAGTAAGATTAAGAAAGGGACGCTCAGATGGTTTGAGCATGTAGAGCGAATGAACGAAGAAAGAAGTGTAAGGAGAATATATGACGCAAATGTTTTAATGGGAGAGGAAGTCGGGGCGTCCGAGTAAGACATGGCACGACCAAGTGAATCAGATACTTGAAAAAATTCATTATTCATGTTCATGTCAAGAGTCAGAATAGTTAAAGAGTACGTATGAGGTGGTGTATGAATGTGAATGTGGCAAGGACTGTGTGCTAAGACTAAGCTGTTTGGCGGTCCGTCCTCTCTGCCTACCCCTGCTAGGATGGTTAGTTAGAGGTATCAAAGATATTTTTATGAAATCATTTTGTTTCGAAACCCGATAATGACCTTCCTATTGCGTAAGCATCTGGATTACGCTGTTCCAACAACTAATGGGCGATTTACACTATCCTTTTTTCATCACGATCCCTAAAAACTAAAATAATACAAACTGTATTATAATATATAGTATATTTGCGGCACGTTCCGGAGTGGAAGATACTCTCAGTATCGGCGTGGTGTAAGACCTCCATTCAGAATTGAAACGTTGCTTGAAATGGCTTTACCCGTTTTTGGTGACCGGATCTGAATAGCCAGGTACTTCCCCACTTTCCTCTTCATACCCATACCCCAATTGGGGATACCATAGTCCCATTGGCTCCATTGGATTCATTGTCTCCAGACGGTTGGGAGCGGTTGGGACTCTTGTGCGGTATTTAAATATAATTTTTTTTTAAACTTAAAAAAATACTTCTGATTTCACAGATAGTTGCCATTAGAAAAGAAATATTATTTTGGGAAGGTTCAAATATCGTCAAAAATGGCAACACATTGAACATAACCATAGATAACATGAAAGCATCTGTCATTATCTTTTCCCGTTGTTGTCAGCAAATCATTAAAAGTTCACACGAAATTCATAATTTCAGTATTATACAGATACAGGGGATCCGGGGGTAATGTGCGCTAACTTTGGGAGGTGATAATCTTTTTTACTTCTAAAATCACGTAGAATCAATCAATAAACAATTATATACGTTTTTTCAGCACTTAATATAAAACGAAATACAACAGCAAAATTTCCACATAGTACACATACGTTAAACGATGGAGGACGACAGACGTCAAATAATGTCCGACATGTACGAAAATTGGAGCTCGTTATGTGAAAGAGAGCCCATATGAAAACTGGACGAAAAGAAAACATCGTGTAAAACGTCAGTTAAATACACAAAAACTATCCCACCATTACCTTATGATTCAAATCAACAGATCAACGGCTCTTTTCCAACATAAACAAAGAACCCATCAGAACCAATCACAACAAGGCAAGGTCAACGTCGATCATTGTTTATTTTGGAGACCTATTTAAAACAGACGCGTATAACTTAATCTTTGCTGCTGTCCGATATGGGTCAGATTGCCAAACCAACGATCGATATAGTGAGGATGCTGAGATTTGAAATAGATTTTGTTTATTGCGGCTATTTTTGTTCTGAAATATCCAGATGAGTTGAAAAATAATATGAATTGATGATTGAAGGTTATGTGTTGGGAACAGCAAATGTTTCCTATATGTTTCGATCGAAATGTAACGCTTTGTCATAATGTTATTTAGTAAATAAATAAATATATTAAAACTCTGAATAGGTGAGAATTGCTTACAAAACAAGTCTGTTGTGTCTAAATAATAAAAGTGTTCAAAAGCATTTTTTTAAATTAAATGTTACAGTGTTTCCAAAAATAGGTTTGCTGCATTTGAAGATCGAAGGTTTATACATGCAACTGGAGTACCTACCGCTGAGTGAAAATTGCACTCGGTCGCCTTCTTATTTTTACTTTACTGTTTACGACATCGAGGAATTATTCAGACGCTTAGATAAATTACAAAATCTCTATGAATTCAATGGTATACGAAATAGCTAGGTATTACATAGGGTATTTAAGTGGAAAGAATTTTTCATGTATAACTTAAATTTGGATTTAAGGAAAACATACTTAACTAAAATGAAAAAATATTTTTTTATTCAAAGGGTACAGTAAATATTTAGTACTTTTTGCGCTACTGTATTTATTTATGTTTTAAATTATACAATATAGGATGATTTTTCATTTATAAATTCGATTATTCTTTTTGAAAAAAAGTGGATTTTTCATTTTGAATAAAGTCGATTATTATTTATGAAAAAGTCGATTTGTCATTTTGAAATAAGTCGATTTTTAGGCATTTGGCATTTATTAACGATACTTATATAAAAAAAAATATACTACCTGCTTTGTAAATATAATGAAATATAAGTTTTAAAATTTTAAATTTTAAAAAAGCATTTTGATTGGCTTTAATTTATCTTACAATAATGACTTATTTATGATGGAACACAAATGGTCGAATACAAAATATTAAAAATTTTGACTTTCTTATTTTTATTTTAAAATTTGATTTTATTGAAGTAGTATTTTGGGCAAGATTGCTTTTTAATAATTACTATCAGCTCACAAAAAATTGCCAAATAATACAAAATATTGTTTAATAGTCTATATTTTACAATTTAAAACACAAATAAATACTGCAGTACATATTCGTACTAGATATTTGCTATACCTAAATATAATACAGAAACAGATCCACGGCGAATCCTCATACTGAGTTGTTCGCTGCCATATCTCCGAGCAGTCTTAACAAAAGCCACCACGTTATGTTGCTACATTACAGAATCTCATAAATTCATACATTGAAGTAAGCATAATAAATAAGAATGGTTCTATGAATGTGGCATGTGTAACACCGCCGCCGCCGCCGCCCACTGCGGGCCGCCCAGCGCCATCTGCCGCCTTGGCCGCCATCGCCGCCTATATTTAGACCCAGTGACCGCCAAATATCCAACGCATTCCTTTTAGACCTCGTAGTCAGCAAGAACCGAGCTTTTAGCTGGTCAGATGTGCGCTTTATGACTGTTATTTGTGTTGGTTTGGGATTCAAAGACTAAAGTACTCTATTTTTTAGTTAAAAATCAGAAATATTTAAAAAAAAAGTAATTTATTTTCTTCTCAAAAGGAGTTTATTTGGAAATAAGCGTAACAAAATCTTGCTAGATATTTTTTTATCATGACACCGCACAAAAGAATACCAATCTGGTCCCCAAACACGTCCAAAGTCATTTTAAACATATTTTTTTCTGAATAATACTGAAAGTATCCACCATCTTGGAACGTACCGCAAATATACCATGTATTAATTTTAGTAAGAATAAATTTAATAACACAAAATATTTAAATCAAATTTACTTGCGTGTGTCGGAGTTTGAACTCGCTACCTCCGGATCGCAGACAAGAATCGTAACCACTCATCCACTGAGGCTGTCCGTACAATAGACTTATCTTTGTATAATTTTACCGGCCTCCGTGGTCGAGGGTAAAGTAGTATATTTGCGGCACGTTTCAGAGTGAAAGATACACTCATCGCCCTTGTGTAAGACCACCATTCAGAATTGAAATGGTTTTGCCGTGTTTGGTGAAAAGTTCTGAATAGCCAGGAGCTTAATTACATTCCTCTTTACCATCTCCGTCCCTTCCCCACTACCTTCAGCCTAACAACATGCCTCGATTGGGGATGCCATAGTCTCACTGGCTCGGGATGGTTGGGAGTAGTTCAGCATTACGTAACTATACATTATTTGTCATGAGTCATATTAAATACTACAGAAGGATGACTAACCAAGCAAGTTCCCAATGGTTCATCATAAGATCTTGCGTCTCCGTGCCGTATCGTTCCAGCTCACATTTTCTGAACGTGTTATAAACATTACAAGAGGTGAACAATACAAACGTGCTGAAAGTGAACCACAGTAACCAGGAAACGCATGATTCTTAGGTACACAAATCCTGACTGATATGCTCTGGTATGCGACGAATCGACTCATGGAGACGAAGAATGCAAAATGCAATGATCCTGAAATATAACACGTATTAACATTTATTCATTTCATATCTCTAATATACAGCTTACATAATAAGTAACAGTTATACCAAAAAATGTTAATAATCAAGTAACTGTATGTGTCAGTAGTCAGTTGTAGTATTTTGTGAACACCTGATTAGGATAACCTGTCCTGAGGTGTTCGTATGTTTTATACAAAGTGTTATTATACCGTAATAAGTGAAAACACAGCATTTTCCTTGAGATTGCCGGTGAGAATTGATTACTGTGGTTCCTACCATGGCGGCAGTATGGTAAACAGAGTATGAAGGAACGTACTTGACTTACTTTATCCTGAAATTATTTGGAATAAAAAAGTAAGTGACATTTTGGTCTCAGGAGAAATTAGAGTTAATAATATTTGTAACAATGCGTTACGTACAAAGTTCCGGGTTAGTTCATGGCACTGTTTCACGGTAGATTTCTGCCCACACGATAGAACCGTTGGTTGCTTGGATGGTTGGTAACTTGTCATGCGCTTATAGGGCCATTGCTCGACTCCCGACAAGACTCTACTCTGGTCTGTTCAGATATTAAAACCAACCTTATACCGCCTGATGTGTTTCTAAGAAAATCTGCTTTGACGTATGTTACGTTAGTCAGGGTTATCTTTTAGTTAAGAATAAAATAAAACCTTCCAAAACCGGATTTCCGGAAACTAGTGATTCAAACGGGAAAATTGTTTTTTTTTTATAGGGTTAATAAACTATTGGAGCAGGGTTTAAAAACAATGCCGACAGTAACCTAGTGGCGAACGATTTTTTTTTCCAAATTTGACCTAAAAAAATTCCAATTTCGGACTCGATTTACTCGAAAACGGAAGACCAAAAGGAATAAATTTATGCTATAAAATCGACTCAAAATGTGATGTAGATTCACCAGTTTTATACCACTATTTTCCGGACACCATGTGTATATTAGCTTATTTAAAATTAGCACGCACTACATAAACTTGGAGCAAAGTTTCATCTGATTGTTTAACGTCAACATTAACATTTCAAAATTCTGTAGCTCATGATAGAATGAGTTGAAAATAGTACAGATGCATAACCCGTTATATAGAAATCCTGTCTGTGCTAGAAATATACCTATATCTTTTATTGCACTAAATAATCTTTCAATTGCCTTTAAAATATCATTCATATTATTTTTTACGTGATGTATTTTTATAATTATACTCTCACAGTTGAGGACCCATGAAAAATCTCAGGATAGTCTGAGCTCTTGACAAATCAGTTCCAATTTTAAAAATGGCGATAAAATAATTAACCGGTAAAATATTATATTATTAGTAGGGAGTACATACTTCATCGCTTATATCGCAATACAAACTTGTGTTTACAAAATTCAAATGGGGCGGAGATCTAAGATGGACAACTTAGATCTCCGCTAATTTCTCTATTTTTTTTTATTTATTAATATTAAGTTAGCTCACATCTTCGTGTGTGCTAATAGTTTTATAAACATATAAACATGTACATTGTTTGGCAAACATAATCTTTCTTTAAATATTTCAATAAAGTCACAAAAAAAAGAAACATTAATAATTGAGATAGACATATTTTCTTAATTCATTTTTGAACTTATTAATATTTTCTATCACAGCAATTTCCTTCGGGATTTTGTTATAGAGTTGAACGGCCTGGTACATCAGAGATTTTTGGGTGCTTGTTTTTTTTCTTGTTAGCAATCTAATTTGCTTAGAATTTCTCGTCCCGTGTCCGTGTATCTCGTTATTGTAATTTATTTTTCTTTTCAGTTCCTTAGACATCATCCCTAATTTAATTTTATGTATAAAAATAAGTTCATTCAAATACACAGTTTGCTTCACCGTCAAAATATTCAGCTCCTTTAACATGTCTCTTATCCGTGTGAATATGTTGCGCTTAAGTATTATTCGCATTGCTTTATTTTGCAGTATTTGCATTTTTTTCATTTTCTCTTTATTGCAGAGAAAAAGAATACTTGAACAGTAATTAAAGTGTGGTGATATAATTTTATTGTATATTATCTGGCATGTTTCTTTATTTACTTTGTTTCTGATTCTACCAAGAAATGATATTTTTTTTGCAATTTTTTTAATTGTATAGTCTGCATTTTTTGAGAAGGTCAATTTTGAGTCTATAATAACACCTAGATATTTAATTTCTTCCACTTTTTTATGATTTCTCCATTTATAGAAACCTTTGGTTCATCATGCGTATTTGTTCTGCCTATATGCATGTATTTTGTCTTATTTACATTTAGTTTTAATTTATTTAGTTTGAGCCATTTTGACAATGTTTCTAAGTCACTATTTATCTTTTTGATTGCTTTCTCATAATTATCTTCTGCAATATAAATTAGTGCGTCGTCTGCAAACAGTCTTATTTTGCAATGTTTTAATATTTTTACCATATCATTTATGTAGAGTATAAACAATATCGGACCCAATACAGATCCTTGCGGTACACCCAGCTTATTTTCAATCGGATTTGATATATTGTTTCTTATCTTTGTTGTTTGTTGTCTGTTGCTTAAGTAGTTTTTAAACCATTCCAGTTCTTTCCCTTTTATTCCATATTTTTTTAATTTTTTAATAACTCTTTTTCTATCTATTGTTTCAAAAGCTCTCTGAAAATCTAAAAACACCACAACAATATGCAAGTTTTTATCTATATCTTCCTTCCAATCATCAATTAATAAATTTAACGCTGTTTCACATGAATTATTGTTCCTAAATCCAGATTGTTCGTCACAAAGGATGCTATTATTTTCCAAGTATTCTTCAAGTTGAGATTTTATTATGTATTCCATCACTTGCTCATATTTTGGTAACATATTTACAGGTCGAAAGTCTTCACATTTTTTTGTGTTCGAAATCTTTGGAATCGGTATCACCATAGACGTTTTCCATGATTCAGGAAACTTCCCTGTTTCTAACGATTCGTTTATTAAACTAAGAAACTCTTCTCCTATTACAGGTAATGCATGTTCTAATATTTGAATAGTGATCCCATCTTGGATGGGCTTTGATTTGATTTTGGACAGTATTCTTTGGAGTTTCTGGCCGTCTATTTTCTTAAACTTTAATTCGCAAGTTTTTTCTTCAAAATTGAAAATTTCTTCTTCTTCTATGATTGGGATATTTTTGTTAATTTCTTCTATACTTGTCACAAAATATTTATTAAACTTATCAGCCATGTTGTTTTCGCCAGCCAATTCGGTTGGTTTTGGTTAAATTCATTTTTTTTGAAAGGCACTACTAGTGTTATTCTTTACTCTTTGCACAGACACACAACCGAAATTAATAAAAAAATAAATCTAAAAAACCAGCTGCAATAAACGAATAAAGACAATATCGGATTAAAACTAGACGCGAAATAAATAAAAAGAATGCGCGTGGGTTTCTCAAAACCTATTCTAACCAAACAAAACAAGGTCTTGCAATAAATAGTCCAACTTTACGTTATGTAAGAGCTTACATAATACACATTATGTAAATCAATTGCTATTTACTGACAGCATCTCTGAGGTAAGCCATTAAAAGAGAGTAATTACTGTTAACCTTTAATGTGCCGAGAAATCTACCGTGGATTCCTGACGTTTGTACCCGTAGTGGGTGACGAATCCACCATGGATTCGCTAGTAGTTCACTGCATATTCCCCGGTTTTATTACGTTTTGTGACATAATGGTATACTATTAAAATTTATTTAATTTTTTATTAGAACAACTTTTCTTTTTTTAGTTATATCCATCAACGTAATATACTTGTGAATAAGAAGATAATAATAACAAATCTAAACTAAACAAGACACAGACCAAGGCACAGATTCCCAATGTTTGAGTAGCTAAAGACGCTGTCCCGGTAAGACAAAGATCCTAGGTTTGATTCCTAATTGTGACCGTTATCTAAATTTTTCAGGGTATTGTTCTGTTTCATGTTTAGATTTATCAGTATTATCTTCTTCTTCAATGATATATTACATTGATGGTATAACCTTCAAAAGTTAAAGAAAAGTTGTTCCAATAAAAAAATGAGTATTCATTTAGACTTTTAGAAAAAGTCAACAGGTATCCCACATAAATAAAAATCGGAAATGTTTATCCGAGACACCATCTAGGTTACAAACCAATTCACTAGAAATTTGTGATCATTCAAAAAGGTAGCTCCAAAAATATGTGAAAAAAATTGTTAATTCTAAATTTGAAATATGATATCGACAAATACGACGTTTAATAACTAGGTCCCATTGGTCGAGTGGCTAATGACGCTGTTCAGGTAAGACAGAGATCCTTTTTTTAATTCTTTATTTTGGCTTTCACCCATTAGGGGTGATCTTGGCCATTTACAATTAACATAACGTAACATATATAAACCAAACATAACATAAACATAACATAACATACTTAACATAAACGGTACAGAGTTGGTAACAGTAGGTTATCATAAAATTATAAAAATAGGAACCTGTGTACAATTGGGCGCTTTTCGTTATATAACCAAAGATTTTTCTAAAATTAGAAGCATTATTTTTTTAAAAAACAGTACTATTAAATAAATATAAACAAATACAATAAAAGAATCAAGAAAACATATACAAATGCATAAAGAATAGTGTTTTAACTCAGTCAAAATATACAGAGTTGGGATTAGTGAAAATAGATGAAAATAAAGTTGAAAATGGGAACCTGAACAAATGAATACAAATGAAAGTGAAAGAAATTTGGTTTATATTTATTATTATGGTCAGATATTAAGGCCATTTTTATAAATAAATTTTGCCAACAAATGGTAAATTTCAGGAGTGTTTAGACTAAGAAGGCAGGGTATACTGGTAGGCAATTTAATATCAAGTTTTACCAATTCATGCATGAAGTTTGGAAATTGGTCATTGATAGGACACTCAAAAAAATTATGGTCCAGAGTATCCTCTGACCCACAATCACAGTACCGCGAACTGACCATGTGGTTCGTTCGATTCCTATTTGTGACCGTTATCTTTTTATTTTATTTGTCTTGTTATGTTTGATGTTTCGTTTAGATTTGTTAGAATTATCTTCTTCTTTAATGATATTTTTTTTATTTGACTAGCAAAGAGAAAAAGTTTCAAGTGTATGAATCTTATATTTACCAATGTATTTCATATCTTTGTGAACCATCACATCCGTAAAGGTAATTCCGACACAGGTTACAAGGTAAAATCTAAAACCTGTGCTTAGCAGAGGAACAACAAAAACCCATTAGCAAGCAGCTAAGAAGTATGTTGTAAGATGCGCTTTAGACTAATGAGAGCGTTTGAAAATATACCAGTGAATGACCCACTGTCTTTGAAGCAAGACCGCACGTTACATAAACAAACCATCACCTTGTGCAAATATCAAACAGGAAATACCGTTTCAGAAAGAAGTAAAATATCTAGAATCAATACAAATCATAGGTTGTGAGGAAAAGGCTAGACTTGGTGACCTCTAGAATTCTAAAATTATCACGCACTTTTAAAATAATTATATATTGTATTATAGAGTCTGTTTGACCAATCATGCTAGGTACCTATGTGATGTGTTACTGTATGTTATTTGTTGTAGTATACTCGTGTAACAAAGAAGTATGTACCAATGCACCAACTCGGTTACAATCTCTCGTTTAATCAAGCGAAATAATTCTCCATTCATAAAAGACGCAATCATTCAACGCAATTACGAATGCTGCGCTATGAGCTGTAAACTATACGCTTGTGAGTAGGGACTAAATATATGTACAGGGTTTTCCAATAAGAGGTGTTATTTTGATATTCAATCGTAAAATGGTTTCGTTACTTGTGTGGCACGTAACGCCGTTTTGTTGAAATTAAACGTTGTCCAGATATATACCATCCAATTCCGGCCATAAAAAATCATTAATCATCTCTCGATAGCGCAATCCATTCACCGTAATTGTTGCTCCAGCCTCATTTTCGAAAAAGTAAGGTCCAATGACTCCGCCGGACCATAAACCCCACCAAACAGTCACACGTTGAGAATAGAGAGGCTTTTCAACAATAACTCTTGGGTTTTCCGAGCCCCAGATGCGACAATTTTGCTTGTTGACGAAGCCACCAAGCCACCAAGGTGGAAATGGGCCTCATCACTCAAGAAGATTTGCATTTGATTCACTCAAGTGAATTTTAATAATTTCATTGCGTTGTTGAAGCGTGTATCGTTCCATTTTTATCAATTGCGTAGTTTCTACTTGTCAAATGTTAAAAAATGACAGCTTTAAAAGTAACATCTACCGAAATAGCGGGCTATTCAAAATAACACCTCTTATTGGAAAACCCTGTACATTGTACATGTAATATCTCTAGTTTCTAGGGCTGCCATACTGTTGCAACAAATTTTAAAAGTTCTTAAACTCATTTGTAACATTATGACCATAATATATACTTTGGATATAGTAAAGCTTTTCCTATCATTTCGTTTAAGTAAAATTAAAAATAAACTATGAATCACTTCATAAGAAATATAAGCGTTTACTACTAAAAAAATATATTTTTCCACTATCAATTTTGTGTAAGTACCAGAGCATAACTGCTGCAGTTGTGTTTACTCCTAAATAATTAATAGAGAAGCGACCGAAAAATAACACTTCTAATAGGCGACACTTTCAAAACCCTGAAAATGTACAATATTATTGAGCAGGTCTGCCAAGAAGCAGGCTATCGCCATTAATCCATCCAATCCGACGGGCATTGCGTTATTACGTCATTAATCAGTGACCTTAAACAACAATGGAGCTTTCCTGGCGATACTATAAATTATTGTCAACGGAGCGTTCAGGCCGGGGATTGTGGTCTTATAAATCCAATTCCATTTATCGAATCGCTGGTTTGGACTAATCAATAATTCATGTAATCAATAAACGCAAATCAGAAATTGGTACTTGCGTATTGTAAGAAATCATTTTGCAAATATAAATCTATGTGGAAGATATAGGTAGTAGAGCTTTCATTCCCGGGATCTCGAATGCCGGGATCCCGGGAATCCCGGACCATTTTCGGCACCGTAATCCCGGTGCTGCGCTAGTCTTAAATATTAATCAGTGACCAACAACAATGGAGCTTTTCTGGCGATACTACAAATTATCGTCAACGGAGCCTGCAGGCCGGGGATTAGGGCCTTATAAAGCCAATTCGATTTATTGAATTGCTGGTTTGGACTAATCAATAAACGCAAATCAGAAATACGTACTTGCGTACGTAATTACACGAAATCATTTTGCAAATATAAATTTATACGGAAGATATAGGTACGTACATATATACCTGTACAAACCATAGATAAATTGATACGGGGTAGATGGGTCGTTATCCGTTAATTAGCACGAAACCTCGCGCACAAAACTGTCGCCAACTTCGTTCTCCCAAGATACTACTGCAATCGCATCTAAGCACACTAGCGCCCCGCCTTTGGTTATACCTACACACCAAACGCTCAACTTGCATCGGCACCGCCGCTTTGATAGTCCGTGCATTTCAGTTGTAGCTCGACGATATTTACCCCTGTTTCTATTATCAGATAAAAATAAACACATTTCAGAAACTGTGCTTTCGATCTGAAATTTGTTGTATCTGTGTACAGGTTTGAAAAAAATAGGTGTATGTTTTCAGATGCAATGTAGGTATAGTGAGAAATCGATTTTTGCCTTCGCGATAAATACACAGGCCTTATTAATAATACATGAATTTAAGAATATTTTATCGATTTGGCTTGGCAATACGAGTACATCATGACAATAAAAAGAATTTTTTGATGTAAAGCAAAAATTTGGTAATATCATAATGATAAGATATTCGTAATTTGCTAAAAGTACAAGTATATCAGGAAACCTGTTAATATATTTTAAGACCTGCAATCCCGTTTTTAGAGGGAATTACTAATAAGTTGAAGAGATTCCTAATCAATTAGGAATAGTCATTTTTCTCTGTGTAAGTAGGTACATACATAGACCAAGTAACGTCCAGGGATTCTTAACATATCAATTATCTTGACATTAGTCATTTTGTGCATATAAAATTTTACATTTTATATCTAGTATTACCTTTTCTAAAACTACTTGTAGTAATATTCTATTACCTACGTATTAATATTTAGACTTTACAACATTGAGACATAACCCACGAAAAGCTGCAAGGCTTTTAGTAGTACTGTAGTACTATTAATGTTGACACTTTTTTCTATTAAATCTGGTAACTTATATATATACATAAGAAAACCAAAATATCCTACAGTTAATTGGACAAGTTCTGACGTCATATGAACCCTCGCCACTAACTACGACAGTTATTGACTGACAGCTAGAAGTTGATTTAGTTACACGTTACACAACACAAAGGCCCGCCCTGCCACCATGGATCTAAAAAGCCCTGGACGGGCCAATTCATGAATAGTTTGAAGCCGCGGGGTGAGGAGGACGATGTATGGAAAATGCCAACACCTTCATAATTTTTTTATTGACGTATCCCATTCCTTGTTTCACCAAATACCCCCAAAAAATCATAAGCCGTTATAACTGCATTAACAACACAAAAATATAATAATAGTTCATTACGCACCACTTTGCATACAAATCAGTTCAAAAGTAGTCATACAAGATGGCTGCCAGTCAATTTCTCCTCACCCTAAATTTGGCTTAATGCCATTCATACAAAATCGCACCAAAGCTCTATCCTGGGCTTTCAGGTCCAAGTCTGCCACAAACCGATTAGCTTTCCACATAATATTTTTTTTGGTTTATGAAATCCTTTTTACCTAAAAATTCTTTAGCACAGGTGATTCCCAAATAGTCCGAGAAAGGTATAGTTACAACCGAAACCAAAAAAACGACACGCACAAAAAGGTAATGGTGACTTTTCGGGTTCGGCAGAAATGATTGATTTTTCTAGAAACGTCCAAGACTGGACAGGCGACCACTGGTCGCTGGTCAGCGGTCACGCTTGCTGGCCTAATGGCTTGCCGGGAACAATTACGGCAAGACCACTCCTAGTTCTTCGTCCATTACGGATAAGCCGATTTCTAAACTAAAGATGTGCGCTTTCAGCCGGCCAGCCAGGTGACCTAACGGGACGACGAAATAACTATGGAAAAATAATGATTGAAAATGTAGTTAAAATAATGTGGTGTCTTATAATTGGTTTATTTCGCTAGATTTGAATACTCCATAACTCTACCGCAACAAACAATTCATACTCTAGCTAAACCGCTAGCAAAATGAGGTGCACTTGTGATGTGCAGAAAGGGTGTGATTTATTAGTAGTTCACTGGTGTTCGTTGGTGGCACGCTTCATTCCGGGCGAAGATGCGGAACGGTCTTTTTGTTTTAGGTCAAATTATACGTATTATTATCAATGTAAATGCGAGCAGATATACTTCGGATTGTCATTATAAGAAGCAAGCTGGAGTATGCTAGTGGTATATCAACTCCACGCCAAAACTAAAAACATAAATATGCTGGAATAATCCAAAAGATGGTCTCATGGAACTTCTCCGAGGTACATGCAGCGTATGAACTTACTTGAGGCGACGAATAGATATAGCCTGGAAGCCAGACGTTATGCAAATCTTGCAATAATTACAGTGCACAACTCTATCGATAGTCCATTCCTCTTGTTACGTTATAATTGTCTGAAAACTTCAGCTTCATTTATTTGATAAAGATACAAGCGTTCAAAATTCTTCACCGTAACAATAAAGGCAAAAATTAGATAACTTAGAAGCACTGGAAATCAGAAAGTCTATAAACAATAACTGTAATTTATTAAATAATTAGCTCACCTCCCACTCTAACACCTAGAGATATAACAAATTATTATAAGCATTAATTACTCGCCTGAAATATCCATACAAATTGAAAATATCTCCCGAGTAAAAATAAATGCCGCCGACAGGAATTGAACTCGCGCCTCCTGATGTCCGGTCAGGTGCTCTGAACCACTGAGCTACTTCAGCTTATTCCATACAGTATCCAGTACTTCAATCGACAATTACTGCTTATTATATTTTCTTCACCTGTAAACAACAAAATTTATTTTTGTAGGAAAGGCTTTATTAGTGCTGAATTTCCAACTAGATGGCGTCGAGATATATTAAATCTACATTTGTTGGTGAAATATTTTGACTTGTCAAATATTATTATTTTTATGATAAACTTTCTATTGTTACTCATATTAGTTTTCAAATTGTCTAAAATAATCCTCATCATCAAACTGGATCCACAACATCATGGATGTATTTAATCCAAGCGACCTGCCATTTAAAATCTCCGTTCCGTATCGATCTGTTTGCTGACATTCCATTATCATCGGCGTTACTTCAGTGGGTCGCATCAACCACGCTTTCAAAACGGTCAATTTGAGAAATGGTAACACGGAAAGGTTTTTGACGGACTGACATTTACGGGCTAAGTGATTGAGTAAGCATGCTTTACGAAGCTAAAAGTCCGAAGACACTACAACAAGTCTTTTAGATTATTTTGATTTTAATTCATTACTCCACATAAGGTAATTTACTCTAAGCTTATTAATTTCGGTTGTCTGTGTGTGAAATGTTTCACGTTCAATGAACTCATATTTTCTTTGAATTTTACATTTATTTTCAAAATTGAAACTGATTTTTTATGATATATTTAAAAAAAAAGTAGATCACAAACCTATATTTGAAATGTGTATTTCTTATGTCTAATTTATTTAACAGATTTCGTGATTTTTCAAGTTTACTAGCGATGTTCATTCGAAAGGTAAATTTCTCAACGAAACAAACTCTAAGGACGAGTTTTTTCGGAGAATTTGAACAATTCTTCTAATTTCAACTTTCATTTTCGGGTTCTGCTGAAGTCTCATTCAAGTTCTGTTATTATATCATTATAGGCTAGCTGCTTGACAGAAATTTAAAAAATCTTTCACAGAACTTGAAGAATTGTTCAAATTCTCCGAAAAAACCCGTCCCATATTATAAAAAAAAAATGACAATTTTTTTTAATATTTAAAGATTATCACGGATCTGCAATAGCATAAGTAACAAAAGTTATTTATATTTATTTATAAATTTTATAAATACTTTTTTATCCGACTAAAATCACAAAACTCAAAGCGTTGTGTCTCCCTTGCCACCATAATTATATGTATGAACTAAACGGTTTTAGAATGAATACGAAGCTTTATATTCAAATGTGTAGGTTAATCACAGAATAATTAAAATGTACACCTCTAAGAAACCAAAAGTTCCGACAACAATTTCTGAAAAATTTATGAATCTTTGAGACGTTTGTACAAATTATTTTTATATGAAACGATAAAAAAGTGAAGTGGCAGTAATGTTTATAATACATTTTTATAGTAGAATATGTGTTTTGTTATCAGTAACTTTAGTTCAGCGTTTATACGAAAAAATGTAAGGTTATTAAATAAACGTTATTATGTTTGATTTAAAATTTTTAATATTTTAAACATTACATTTATTTTCAATTGAAATCTATTTTATCACCTTTCAAAAACAGTTTTTAGTTTTCGGATACGTTCAGAAATGACCAATTTATTAGGATTGTATTGAGAAGTGGAAATACACGCAAATTCTCGGACTTTCTTACAGCATATCTAAGAAATATAACGGTCAATATTCCAGAGGCCTGAAGAGTTGACCATTAAAATCTTATGTTTGATTTTGTCAAACTTATTTTTTACGTAAGTAGTTTGTTAATCGTTAGGCTAGCATTACACTTGTAAGTTTTTACGTAAATTTACGACTTCTAGCCAATGGGCGCATTGGATTTTCAAAATGCAAGATGCCCATTGGCTAGAAGTCGTAAATTTACGTAAAAACTTACAAGTGTAATGCTAGCCTAAAGTAATATACTAAAAGTACCCGCCTATAACTTTTACATGTGATTTTATTTTCCATCCACGTCCTAGCGCTACTTACCATCGCGTAGACCCGGTGCCCGGTACTGCTGCTCTTTACGACAACAATGTTCCGCTAAGGTAAAAACAACAAGTAGGTACCCACCTAGTGAAGCGGTGATATATCGGGTGACCGTGAATGTTGTGACACGCTTGTGTGTGGCGCCCACACCGTCAACTGTCACACTTTACATTGTCATACCTTCACAATGCAGGCTGCGGCAGTATTGTTTATTGTTTCCCAGCTGGAGATACAAGTACATACCTACAAGATGGTACTTTACCGAAAACATTATAGATGTAATATTTATTTATTACTAGCCAGAAGTCCCGGGCGTTTCCCGAAGTACAAAGAGTTTTCCGAAATCAGATGTATGGAGTTATTTTCTCAATATCAACAATCTGCTTTAAGGGGTAGGAGTTGTTTTTCTAAATCTTATGTGGACAGTCACTTTCCTCCTTTTTTGAAGGTCGAGTGTGCAAATTTCGTCAATCTCAATAAACTGTACACTCTGTACAGTGGTCAAAACAAAGCTACGTCGCCGCCACAGACAATATTATTTATAGATAGGTAGATCGAAGATAGATACATAGAAGATGAAAAATGTGGAAGATTTCCTGAAATCTAGTGCAGCAACGCAAGTTCCGACAAAATAAACATGAGTTGTTAGAAATTATTTCCTTGTAAATTTATGCTTTTGAAAAACAATCCATATTTATAGCTTGACACATTTGTTTTCAGTGAATAAAAACAAACCATTTATGATTGATAGTAATGCCATGACGATTATTTAATTTAACACGAACGTCATTATTATTTATTTCCGACTTGTTATAGAAACAATGTAATGCAATAATGTGCATCACAACATGACATTGGACCATAAATTATGACGCAATTCTGGTTTCATTAATAAATCATTACGTTAGGATGTTATAATATTATTACGTCTACTTTTAAAGGTTATATAAATAGCACCGTAATGATATTTTGTTAAATTATACATTATATTTGTTTTGCTTACATTTATTTACGTTCAAGGTTTTAAGTTAATGCAAAATTACTATTTTTAAAATGTTAAAAACAAATATAATATGTGTATATAACCATAATAATGTTAAAACAGCATATGTTTAACTATATATTTAGATTATTAATATACTTTAGCGAACTTTGCTTTTCTGCGCATGGTCTTATAAGCACTCGGTGTATTCCGATTACCGACCCATGGGTCGACGGCCTAAGATACACAAGAGTTCCAACTGCTGCCAAACCTTCTGCAGCCTGTGGGACTATGGCATCTCCTATTGTAGAATGTTGTGAGACTGAAAGGAGAGGGGAGGGGGAAGGAGATGGGGGAAATGAAGGTTACAAATTAACTGGCTATCTAGATCTAGTCACCAAATACGGCTAAAGCCATTTCAAGTAACGTTTCAATTCTGAATGGTGGTCTTTTACCAGGGCGATACTGAAAGTATCTAACAATGTCTTACATTTCCTCAACCTTTGTACATTATCGAAAGCAATGCAATATAATATTATATATAACGAAGAAAAAACAAATTAGGATTTAAATACATTTTATTTAGTTATAAAATTTTACATCTAGTCTACATATATATTCTAAAACTACTATAAAATATTATATTACCTACGTACTAGTATTTAGACTTCGCAACATTGAGACATAACCCATTAAAAACTGCAAGACTTCTAATTTCTAAGTTCTAGTACGTGGTTTGTATATTTAAAAGCTTACTGACTGTACTTTATTTTAGTGACAAACATGGAAAATTAGTGTTGGATATTTATGAGTGTTTTTCCTTGAAAAGAAAATGATTCCGTTATGCGGAAGCATCAAAATAGATTAGAAATTAAAAAGGTTATTACGTGTCCTTTAATTTTCCTTATATGTAGGTTTCATTTGACTAACCTTTAGATGATGCAATCTCTGATAGTCATCAGAATATAATATTTCAGAGAAGTGATACCGTCATACTAAACAAAATGCATTTCTTACACAACCAGATCCTAGACATTCATACAACATGCATTACGCATAATGACGTTACGAATTTCATTAAAATTTGAATACAAACATAAAAATTTGAAAATAGAATCCAAGTGAATACTTTTAACATTATTTGAAGACAGTGATGGGACCAACCATCACAGTAAACGCCCTCTGTGGTCAAGGGGTAAAGCTCTCGATTATCAATTACCGGCGTGCGCAAGTAAATTTTGTTTCAATCGCGATTCAAAATCATGTTAAACATTTCTGGCATAGAATCCGTTAGTTCCATTCCGTTACCATATACAGATTAACGCCATTTTAGGGGCTTTTAAATAGTAATAAAATTATAAACAATTATACACTTAGTAAGACACCACTTTATTTTTGAATCAATAACGATAGCCAACCGGGTTTCGCTTGTCCCAAGCTTCATCAGGGCTAAATATCAACTAAAGCTAATTAGATACAGGCACATATAAATATAGGTAAATGAAAACAATGAGTGAAAGAGATACAAAACAGATAGAAAGAGATGCAAATAGAAAAGGTGGAGACAAATTATTAAGGATGATGAGGAGGGAGGGAGGGGGGAAGGAAATAACAGTTTCAGCGGCGGAATAAATTTAATATGGGACTATCCGATAAATTAATTTGGTTATTTATTATATTTAAATTATTATTAACTGCTTTTTTTATTTCAAGGGCTTCTAAGTTGTTTAATCTAATTCCAGATCCATTTTTATGCAATATTTTAGTTCCAGAGATTTTATCGAATGAATGATTAGATTCTATTAAATGATTCGCAAATTCTGAAAAGGCATTATTGTTTAAACATCGTATATGTTCTTTTACTCTTAAATTGACATTCCGGGCCGTTTTTCCGATATAAAAAGCAGAACAATCATTACAATTAAGTTTATATATTCCAGAGTGGCTTAGTTTATCGTCTTTATCTTTAGTATTAATTAAATATTTTCCTAAATTATTATTAGTGTAAAAAGCGGGTTTTATTTCAGATGGGAATTTTTTAACGCTTAAAGAAGAAAAGTTATTTGTATACAGAACTCTACGCCATTGGAATGTTTGATTTATGTTTATATTATTAGGGTTATAAGATTTGTTAAATAGAAATTTGATATTTAGCCCTGATGAAGCTTGGGACAAGCGAAACCCGGTTGGCTATCGTTATTGATTCAAAAATAAAGTGGTGTCTTACTAAGTGTATGTTTTTTCATTCAATATGTCACACCCCAAAGTATTTGCTTCCTTCGAAAATATAAACAATTATGTTTAATATTCTTATATTACTTTATTCTTTAAGTCATATTAAGTCTACAAATTCCTTAGTAAAATTTAAAAAGTTAATTAAGACGTTTGTAATGACAGACGATTGTCTTAATATTTTTTCATCCTTGTCCAATTTGCTAAAAACTTAATGTCACCCTAGCTGTTTTTATTGGTGACCGTATAAATCATCAAAATGATAATTCATCACATCTTTAAAAAGTTATATAAAGTCATGGAAAGTGATGAAACAAAAACTTTACTAACTGGGTTAAGTAGGTTAGGTTAGGTTAGGTTAAAAAAAAATCATCGTTTTTAATGACTTTATATCACTTTTTAAAAGTGTGTTGAATAGTCACTGTGTTAAGTTAACATGGAACCGTTTTTATTATATACTTGTTTCTTCTTGTGAATAATGATTATTAAGTAGTTATGGTTCAAATATTGTTACAATATAGGTACTTTCAAATTACTCATCTGGTAACTCATCTAATACATTTTTTTTTTTTGAAATATTTTGTCTTTGTATGCAGTATTACTTTATGTTTGTGAATACTATATGTTTGCTTCACTTTGCATACTATATGAGATGCAATAAATAAATTAGATATATTACAATATAACCCTCCATTATTATCTGGGTAATGAGAAGTACATATTATGGTGTGGTAAACTTAAAAATAAAACGTAAAATTAACCTAATGGAAAGCATTAAAAATGTTCAAACTTTGGCGAAAATGCCCATATGTGTATATTACTATTACTGACAACTCTCTTAATTGTTTAAGGATAGGATTGGTCGCTATTCTGTACCGAGCGATCACCCATCGCCAGGGGAACTCATTCAAAGTCGACTTTGAAAATTATACGAAATATTTTTTTATTCTACTTTCTCCAAATTTTATTCGCGTTTGTATTCAAAGAATTCGTTTATTTTGGTGAAGACAAAGCTACGACATTTTTTTCATCTTTTGTTAGCTTTCGGGAAAATCTGGAGGTCTTAACGAAATCCGTCATCTATGGTCAGTTTGCGATATTTGCGTGCACGGTCTACGGTTGATAAGAATATTCTGACCGACGATAGACAAATCACACAGTACACATCTTTTTTAATAATTTCGTTCGTTACGCAACATTACTGGCTTATTAACAACGGAGTCGAACTAATGAAGCTCTTAGAATTGAAAGAATTCATATGCGCGGGAGTTGAATCACTTCCGACCAATTACACTTCATTTGTTCGGGTTTGCAGAAACGAAATTTGTTCACATAACAAGTCGTGAATAAATATCTATTTAACTTAACTGATTTGTTGCGTTGTCAATATCGGTTTGGCTATCAATAGAGCGACGCATAAAATAATCGGTAGTTCCGCCTATCAATCTGATATTGTAAATTAATCTATTTCACCGTGCTAGACCCCTGGTGGGGAATTCTCCATTATCCCCCGTGAAAAACCTCCGCTACTTAATAGACTACAAAATTGCGCACGAACATCGTCTGTTAAATAATTTTGGCCGCTATAATGAAGTTAAATGCAGGGCATAAATCAGTAGTTTCATTTAAAAAAACGTGAATGAAACAACTCGAGAATCACCTTGAATATTTATAGCATTCATAGCCAGACGTTTCCCCACAGACTATTGCGTAACAAGCAATAAACCCACCGAGTGCCTTGATCATACCTTCTACCTTCCCACATATATAAGTATTATTATTACATACGTAGATATATGTGCAGGTAGGAAGGAGATGAATGATTATGTTCGCAGCTTCAGAGAAAAGCGAAAAGATTGACCGTGGCTCGCGAAACTGACCTTGAAGTATTAGCAATAAGAGTTGTGAGAACTTGTAACCCTCTCTATCCAAAATATAAAGTTTGATCATTTAACAAATGTTTTTTTAGATATAAGATAAATCAAATTTAATAGGTAGTGTTATTAAAACCCCGTAGTAATCATTCAAATATTGTTTGAAAGGGAGATGTGTAAATACGAATGTTAGAGGGAGCGCGCTACATTTGAAAAACGATAATAATTTAGGTGAAAAACCTAATAAAATACGACTCATTTTAAATAGAGCAAAAATCTCTCTACAAATGCTTAAGTTGCATTTACAGATTCACTGTGATTTTTTTTCATACATATAACGAACAAAACGTATTTATTAATGTTAATGTTTCGGCATTACAAATGTATATTATCTTTTTTATGAATTTTAATGTATAAGTTATATTAACTCTTGACAGGCCCAATACCGTCTTCACCATAAGGGCACACGGGGCCCGTGCCCAGGGCCCCCATTCTCAGGGGGCCCCGAAGGACTGACAATTTCTCTCGCGAAACGCGATAATGCGGGCGGTGTGTACGCATGCGCACGGAAAAAATTTTGAATGCGATTTTGACCCTTCTGTGTACAGAATTTGTACAAAGAACAAGGTCAGAATCGCTTGCGCCAACATCATTGATGATATAGCCACTAGTTTCTTTCACCTGGCAACACCAGAATATTTTTAAATAATTTATCTTTGGAATCGAAATGTCAAATTTGCCGCGATGCAAATCTGATGCGTGATACTTGACGAAAACATCGTAAAACGTATCAATTTATCAAATTAACGCAATTAATTTTGTTTTGGTACATATTTTATTGTTCTAGGAATGTGTTTCGGTCAATAAAATATATGATAGCTCAAAATTAATCCACAAAACATTTAATTTAAAATTCAAAGTGGTGCTTTGATAGGGAAAGGGAAGGGAAGGGGGCCCCATCAGGCCCGACCCATGACAGGTTAAACTTTCAGTCTGATAGGAGTGATTGGCGTTATTTTGTTTCGTTTGTTATTTAAAATTGAGTAAGATAAACAGAAGTTTTGATTTGTTCGTACATTATTTCATTATTTATTTATTTTATTTTAGGGAAATCAACAGTTTATAATTATGTCGAAAAGAACATATTTAAGTGGTTCACAAAAAAAAAAGTTATAGCTCAAAAAGAAATAACGGAAAAACTTCCAAAGCTCACTTCGTTTTTTACGGTTGAAAAAACAAATAAGCAGAGGGATTATTCATTCTCATCACCGCAAGACAAAATTACCTCTGAATGTCACCAGGAAAAAGAGGTTACGTGTGACGAAAATGACAAACACACATTAGATGCTGAACCATCGACTTCAAGCTACTGTGAATTAATAACTGCATGCTTAGAGAATGTATTAAAATGTGTAAAAAATTGACTTTGAGGATATAATAGAAGATTTTGCTCAACAGAAATCCCGAAAGAAACCGCTATCGTAATCGTAACCAAAAAACCAGCAGCATTCTAATTTCATTAATGACATATTATATCATACTGTATTTGATTACCTATAATAAATGGTCGTACTTAGTAAAAAAATGGTATTATAATTTGCTTTTTATTTTCCAAAAGGGCCCCAAATTCTTGTGTGCCCAAGGGCCCCAGCCAAGTTTAAGACGGCACTGGACAGGCCAAGATGCCAAACAAAACGTAGGTAACCAAGTGGGTCTTCCGACGACCCCATGCATTTTTCTGTCTTATGGGCTTTTAAAATATAGATATCCCAATTGTTGAGTCAATTATTAATGGTAACTTATGTATTTGCGCAGGAATACGTAAAATACTAAAATGATATGTCAAGTTTTTAAGCTAATATAAGGAGGATAGTCATTTTGGGTATAACTCCGATCGAAAATTGGAACTAAAATATTGTGACGTCACATAACTATATCCACCAATGAAAAACTCTGAAATCTATGGAATAAACTTTCAGAGTTTTTCATTGGTCTATTTTCATTGGCTCCGAATGAGAATATTACTGTCTATATATTGGCAAATCTATGCTTTTTAGGACTAATTTGTTTCAGATATCGATCTAGTGAGTGCTTTATTTATGTACCATAATAAAAATTCACGATCTCAAAGAAAGGACGAACAGAACATGATTATTAGAACTAACTGCCAAAATACATGTCTCAAGTTTAGCCAGTGGGGCTAACCCAATGCCCGAAGCTTAATGCTAAATCACTATTTTGATTAATCTTTATAACGAATTGGTGTATAATATGAAAACCAAAAAATATGCTTTAGATAAATTGAAGGTTTTACTGTCGTTTCGCTTGAGTAAAATACAAATAAAATAATAAATTACTCAATAAATGTAAACTACTATTTTTTTTTCAATAGTAATGTATGAACGTGAAAACAACTTTTTAAAAATTCAGGATTATAGCTAAGATTATCTGTGACAGTTTCACTTGATTAACTTTTTTGCTTTCTTATAAAATTATTTATAAAATAAATAAAAACCAGTTTTCTGATTGAAATCAAACGTTTCTAGACTCCGTTTGTCAAGCGATTTTAATGCCTATTACCTACAATTTAAGATATACCAAAAATATACACACATTTAGCTTGTAGCTTCCTCTTAAATGTATTTTGTAGAAGTTATGTAATGAAACCTTGGCCCGGATTATATTATTATGTATCGTAAACTATAAATAGTCCAGATTTACGATATCAAAATGTCTGACAAAAAAATAACACGATTAATAAACATGGTAGTATAAATGTCCAACTTAAATATATCTACTATCATGAATTGTACTGTTCTTATATATCTAATATCACCTTAAATAGTATCCATGTTTATATTCATGTTATGTTTTTGTTGATAAATACATAAAATAAAATTATTATTAACTCCTTCCCAAAAGGAAGTTTTAGGTACGAAGTTTTGTGATTTTCGCATGCCTTTATTACCAGAGTAGCATTGTTTTCTGCAGAAATAATCATGCGGTGAACAAAGGGTTAAGGTCCCTAAACCTTGACCTGAATTGTATTACCTATTACGGTTAATCAAACTTTTCTCAAAAACTCAATCAAACTAGAACATGATTAATAAAATAGAAGGGTTCTAAGTACCTACCTAGCCGAAAGGAGGTACTTATGGAGTTTAGTCATTTTGGCAAGCCCTTTATAGCACAATAATTCAGCGTGTTCTATAGAAGTTACTCATGCGGCTGACAAAGGGTTAAGGTCTCATTCGAACCTTGGCCTGGATAGGTGGATTATGTCAACCGCGGTGCCAAATGTTCATCTCTCAACGTTTATACGCAATACGCACATAGTCGATATATAGTCAATTAGTCATGTCATCCTACACATCGGCAATATAGTCATGAGATGATGTCATATTTTATTCAAATTATTGGTGATCCTATTAAAAACGGGAACGCAGGCCATTTCCTGATAAACTTTTAGTAAGCTCCTAATATATCGGTTACACGTGTTCATGCACGTGCATTTGATGTGCCTTGATATTATATAATGACGATTTTTTTTGTATTTTAACCCTACACTGAGGAAAATAATTTCCCCCATAGCCTATCTGATCATCATCTTTGGGATGCTGTTTGGAGGATCCTCTTAAGGAAAAGAAGGAGAGGAAGTTCTGGGAAGGAAAAAGGTATGAGGGGTAGGTAGGAATCTGGGGGTCAGGTCGAAAAAGACCAGCTGTAGAGGTCAAAGGGTCTCTCCTGATCCAGTTCGCCATGCAGCTGGTGGGCAGGCGCATCCGCCGCCAAGATCTGAGCACACCTCACCCGATGAACCCGGGCATCCCTGCTAAGTCGCCAAACGTAGCAAACCACTTGTGGTGATCTATGGCAGAGGTATTGGTTATCCAATAAATGGTTACAATTTATTAGGATTTTCATGAACACGTGTTCCGACATCGTGATAATATATTCGTCATTTACTAAAAGTTTATCAGGCAATCCCGTTTTTAACCGAATCGCCAATAATTTTAAGAGAGATTCTTAATAAATTAACAATACTATAAGTAGGTATCAAATTATAAAATTTTATTGCATGGTAAATGGTTGTTTACCTGCAGTTGTGTAAAGTTATCATGTCATAAGCACGTCATTCCTCTCCCCATCTCCTTTGCTTGCCCCCCCTACCTTCAGCCCCATATCATACCCCAATTGGGGATGCCATAGTCTCACTGGCTCCGGACTCCATACGGTTGGGAGTCCACTCTCGGGCGGAGCGGAATTCACATACAAAAATGTGTATTATGTAAACACGCAACAAAACAAAAACAAAAAGTTTTCTGAAAGGTGGAAATAAAAACATCAATTTTTTTTGGCTATGGAAAACTACGAAAATCCATCACACACACACACACTCGCACACACGCACACACGCACTCACGCACACACGCACTCACGCACACACGCACCTATATTTCGCCCACGTCAAATATCGACATACTAAATAGAATTTGAATAATTCATCCAATTTCTACGGTAATTAGCGAGTTCTGTGAATGTACTATTCAAGTTCTGTTATTGTATCACGAAAGGCCAGTTACTTGAAAGAACTGAAATAATAACAGAACTTTAAAAGAACTTACACAGAACTTG
This sequence comes from Hesperophylax magnus, assembly GCA_026573805.1. Lineage (NCBI taxonomy): Eukaryota > Metazoa > Arthropoda > Insecta > Trichoptera > Limnephilidae > Hesperophylax > Hesperophylax magnus. The sequence continues at coordinate 29,145,262 of JAIUSX010000046.1, forward strand.
AAAATTAACTTTGAAATTTGAAGAATTGTTCAAATTTCAAAGTTAATTTTCAAGTTCTGTGTAAGTTCTTTTAAAGTTCTGTTATTATTTCAGCTCTTTCAAGTAACTGGCCTTTCGTGATACAATAACAGAACTTGAATAAGTCTTTCACAGAACCCGAAAATGAACGTGAAATTTGATGATTTGTTCAAATTTCAACGTTCATTGACGGGTTAAGTGAATGTCCTATTCACGTACTGTTATTATATCATTATAGGCTAGTTGCTTAGCTGAACTGAAATAAAAACAGAACTTGAATAAATCATTCACAGAACTTTAAATTAACTTTGAAATTTGAAGAATTGTTCAAATTCTCCGAAACAACCCGTCCTAAGTGTATTATTATACTTGTGTAAGAAATACGTGAATGATGTTTTATTTAGAGTTATATTATTATTTGCGAGTATCGCTTAGGAGCGATTTAATTTGTTTATTGTAAATTACGTATTATCAACCTGTTAAATTAATATACATTATTTTTATGCCACCTGCAAATTTAAAACTGTTTTTTTTTTCCTTTTCTTATGTTATGTATGTACCTACATCTAAAGAAAAAAAATTATGTGTAGGTACCAAGTATTATTATGTTCTTTTTAAGATTTTGGTTGTTTATTTTGTTGTTGATGTTTAAAAAATAAGTCAAAAAACCTTCTGTTGGCACTGTATTATGCAGTAAATCATAATAATAATAATATTTGCCTCATTTATATAGCGCCGTTTTCGTGAAGAATCACCTCAAAGGCGCCTGTAAAATATATATCAAATAAAAGTCCATCAGAGCGTTTAAATTAATAATAATTAATACACATAAACAGCTGTTTGCTGCTTTATTAATCCATAAATTTAATTAGTGCAAGCGTTTGTTTGCACAGCTTTAAATACTGAACTGAATTGTAAGTTATATATATTCCTTACATCATTTTTTGTGATTCATGTGGTGGTTTACAAATGTGTGTTGTCCATACTGGGATGCTGCGTAAATATTTGGATGTTTTCTCATTTGAATTCAGATCTCCACAAAACTGCTGATGAGCAAATTTCGGCAATCCTTTGATATTTTGATGAGCACGAGAATATGTCGTATCAAGTATGCGCACTGCAAATCTTTTGTTTCATTTGTGTGTATTTATAGAGTGTTGTTCTCCTAGTTAGGCCCGCTAGGTGATCTGTTATTGTACAGAGACCATAAAACCGTGTAAATTTGTATTCGCTTTGTTTTAGGATGATTATTATGGTACAGGTACTAACATATCGTAAAGATATTTAGTGTAAAATTACAAAAATCGATCACAATGTCATGTCGGAGGTTTTTCGCATGATTTTCTGTATTTTATAAATAAATTATATACTTAGGTGTATAAGAACCACGTCTCATAATAGAAGATACACTCAGTATCGCCTTGGTGAGAGATCTGATCGAAACGTTGCTTAAAATGGCTTAAGCCATATTTTATGACCCGATTTAAGTAGCCAGGTACTTCTCGACCGTTCTTATACCCAAAATGGAGACATATTTTTACTGTCTCATTTAAAACTCTTGTTATTGAAAAGGGAAAGAAAAAGAGAAACTATGCCAAGTTCATGGCTATTGAGATCTGATAACTAAACATAGTTTAAGCCATTTCAAGAAACCAATCGAATTTTAATTTTGTTCCTTACCACACGGAGAAACATGAGTATTGCTAATTTGTTAAGAATCTCTTCAAATCATTGATAATCCGGTTTAACGCTATAAAAATTGTCCAATATTTATTTATGTGATAATTTGTTAACTTTTAGGTAATGACGTCAGATGTTAGAATACGTGATCAAGAAAATCCTAATATTTTCGCATGAACACGTGTTCCGATATATTTGGAATTTACTAAAATTTTATCAGTAAACGGTCTGCAATCCCGTTTTTAACGGCATTACCAATAATTTGAAGAGATTCTTAATAAATTAGCAATACTCATTTTTCTCCGTGTATTAACTACACTAAAAAATCTTTAACCGTTCCACACGAGGATCTGAAAAAACAAATATGATTTAAGATTTTCACGGCCAAAAGTATTTTTGTTATTTTTTTTGGGGTGTTATGCCGTGTTGCGCTAACTCCTTATTTAGCCAACGTTTCGGACAACGTTACAGTGTCCATCATCCGTCCGATGATTACGGCATAACACCCCAAAAACAAATAACAAAAATCTGAAAAATCTTTTATTTTCAAGAATGCGTCTCACAATGTGTCCCTACTGGAGTAGGCAGATTGGTTTCCGGTCAAATGTGAATAATGATTTTAACGGGTTATGAAGTCTGCTTCCGGGATAGAAAATAGAATCTCTATTTATTTATTTATTTATTAATCTTAAGTTAGCTCACATCTTCGTGTGTGCTAATAGTTTTATAAACATATAAACATGTACATTGTTTGGCAAACATAATCTTTCTTTAAATATTTCAATAAAGTCACAAAAAAAGAAACATTAATAATTGAGATAGACATATTTTCTTAATTCATTTTTGAACTTATTAATATTTTCTATCACAGCAATTTCCTTCGGGATTTTGTTATAGAGTTGAACGGCCTGGTACATCAGAGATTTTTGGGTGCTTGTTTTTTTTCCTGTTGGCAATCTAATTTGCTTAGAATTTCTCGTCCCGTGTCCGTGTATCTCGTTATTGTAATTTATTTTTCTTTTCAGTTCCTTAGACATCATCCCTAAGTTAATTTTATGTATAAAAATAAGTACATTCAAATACACAGTTTGCTTCACCGTCAAAATATTCAGCTCCTTTAACATGTCTCTTATCCGTGTGTATATGTTGCGCTTAAGTATTATTCGCATTGCTTTATTTTGCAGTATTTGCATTTTTTTCATTTTCTCTTTATTGCAGAGAAAAAGAATACTTGAACAGTAATTAAAGTGTGGTGATATAATTGTATTGTATATTATCTGGCATGTTTCTTTATTTACTTTGTTTCTGATTCTACCAAGAAATGATATTTTTTTTGCAATTTTTTTAATTGTATAGTCTGCATTTTTTGAGAAGTTCAATTTTGAGTCTATAATAACACCTAGATATTTAATTTCTTCCACTTTTTTTATGATTTCTCCATTTATAGAAACCTTTGGTTCCTCATGCGTATTTGTTCTGCCTATATGCATGTATTTTGTCTTATTTACATTTAGTTTTAATTTATTTAGTTTGAGCCATTTTGACAATGTTTCTAAGTCACTATTTATCTTTTTGATTGCTTTCTCATAATTATCTTCTGCAATATAAATTAGTGCGTCGTCTGCAAACAGGAGTGGGTTATTTTCACAAACATTCAATAAGTACCTACCGTTAAAATACTATATTATAGGTAGGTACTATATCTCCTGTCGGAGTGGGTTATTTTCACAAACAATTAATAGGTACCTACCGGTAAAAATGTGAGGAAGATTTCAAGTTTATTTTTCTGATATGTCATTTTAAAAATTATTGGTTTCGAAGACGATCTAAAACCGCACATTCAGAAACGGCTCAAATTGGCTAAAACATATTTTTGACGCAGAAACGCCACTGGCCGGTGAGACGACACATTTTAAATTATTCGTCAATATAAAAATAACTTCATTATCGTTTTTTTATGAAAAAAATTAAAATACCTTGTTCTTTACACAATTAAGAAAATTACCAGTGAAAATAATTTTCTTTTAAAATTTTATGTTATAGGTTGGTACTTTTTCGCTTTCCTGAATTTTTGACACAACCAATTTTGAAGTTCAAAAAAAATCTGATTTTATTGAACCAAAGTTACAAACCCACAACCCAAATTACTATGTTTTAGGAATAAAATAGCTGACTTTGGCTCTCTTCCATGTGTCTATTTTAAAATTTGAAACATTTTGGACTCGTGAGTCAGACAATGTTTTGAAGTTCGACGTGCATGTTTACGTAATAACCAGACAAAGTACATTTTTTGAAATAAACATGCTTTATTTTGTAATTTTATCACTTATCACAAGATCTCGGATTATACTACACAAAATGGTGAAGTACGCACTAACAATGTCATAGAATAAAGAAAAAAACTAGAAGTGCCTTCCATAAAAATTTGAATGTAAACAAATTTTCACACAGTATTTTATATTATTAGAAATTGAAGCCTCGATTAGGCAAATATTTGGATTACGAAACGCGCCCTCAAAACACTTCTTGTTTTATTATTTATTCTATGATCAATATCAAAATAAGCACTAATAGTGCCAAAATATGCACTAAAAAGGCAAAACGTATGTCTAAATTAAACGATCACAAAACATGAATTTTTTTTTTTGAATCCAGTTCTTTGGATTTTTTTGTATTTCATGTTGTTGGGGGAGAGTTGATGGGAAAAGAACCAGTTTGTGAATAACAATCATTTCACGGGGGTAGGGGAAACAACGCAATATTCAATATATCTATTTTTTCAAATTTCTAATATGAACCTATCCCAAAAAGCCAAATTTTACAAAAACGAAAAAATGATGACCATTTCTAATTGGAAAATAAAATGGCTGAAACACGCATTAATGACGAAAAAATCCTCAAATATGCACTAACGACCAAAAAGGGACAAATATGCACTAACGACCAAAAAAGCGACAAATATACACTAACGACCAAAAAAGGATCAAATATGCACTAACGACCAAAAAGGGGAAAATCTGCACTATCGACCAAAAAAGGGAAAAATATGCGCTAACGACCAAAAATACTGAAATACGCAAATGCATATGAGCCGATGTTAATTACTTATGTAAATTAAGTATGTAAATTGTATATTGTTACATGTTGCTAATTTTTTGTTGTGACAAATAACTTTGTTGAGTAAAACAACATTAAGTTATGCGAGTTTAAATATAATACACAGTTATGAGATATATACTACTCGATACAGGCTTAGTCCTAGTGAGATTGATTTTTATGAGAAAAAACATGATTTATGTACCCATGGTCAGATGCAATAAATATTATAACGTGGACAATAGATTGTTAAAGACAAAAATACACAGCTCCAATAGAGGTGTATTATTTAGTAAATCTGATTCCGCATAAAAGTTGCAATTGTTTGAATTCAATGGAACAATGATATCCCTATTGATTTATGGAATGTTGTGTCGGGTGTGTGTGTGGACAAATAGAGTCAGGTCGGGTCGTCGTATGCGGATAAATAGAGTCGGATCGGGTCGGGTCGTCGGGTTCGGGTGTGGACAAATAGATTCGGGTCGGGTCGAGTCGTCAGGTGCGGGTGTGGACAAATAGAGTCGGGTCATGTCGAGAGTCAAAATAACAAAATAGAATTTTGAGAGGATGTCTGAAGACGATGTGTAGGTAAAACAGTGGGCAAGTCCCTATTTACAGTTGTATGGGTGAAAGTTGACGACACTTTTGTGTGCATAATTTAACCTTATAATGATTCATGACCCATTTCATTTGTTTATGTTATCTACAGTTGAAATTTATTACCTACGAATAGTTTTTTTAATTAAATTATCTCTTATTTACAGATAACAACATTTAAAATAACCCAGAAATAACCTCCGGTGAAATTTGAAAACAGAACAAAATAAAATAACACGTGAATCGTGAAAAGAAACAAGAGTTCCAGAAGGTTTAAGGTTCCTTAAAGGTTCCAGAAAGTTCCAGACTTAATACCTCAAGATGGGTCGGCTTCAGTCCTGCTGCAGATGCTGCTCCCTCAAGACTGGAACGGTGGTCAGCGGTGTGGCTGGAATCCTGCTGTCCATTGTGGCTATCATAGTCATGTTCACAACCACCGTCGAGTTTAGGACTATCATCATCGATTGGCTGCCATCTTCAATAGGTTTGTATTATATTTATTCAAGGTCTCTTTGTTTGTCTGAAGGTTTTTTTGGTCTATTTGTCTGTTTGTTTATCTTTTTGTGTATTTTCTGACGGTGTAACTGACTGTCTTTCCGTCTCTTTGTATGTTTCTGTTCGTCGGAATGTATTTTTGCCAGTTTATTTGTGTATACATCTGTTTCTGCGTCAATATGTATGTTTGAATGGCAATCTGTCTGTCTTCCTGTTTCTCTGTTTGTCAAGGTGTTTGCATGGCTATATCTCTATCTGACTGTTTGACTGTTTCCTCGTAAGTTTTTTGACACTGAAAAGGTCTGTTTTTGTTTCTACGTGTATGTTTGAATTACTATCTATAATTATTATTTTAATACAATAAACTACAAAATTAACAAACTTTTATCAATCATTTTACTTACATAAAAAATGTTATCGACAAGTGTTAATTAGTTTATTTCTATATTAAATCAAATAAAACACTTTGTTTATTAACCACGACTTTTTTTATTATTACATCTACCGGTTTCGCTACGTTCGAGCTTCATCAGGATGTGAAATATAACTTATATTTCACATCCTGATGAAGCTCGAACGTAGCGAAACCGGTAGATGTAATAATAAAAAAAGTCGTGGTTAATAAACAAAGTGTTTTATTTGATTTAATATATAAATGTCTAACCACAAAGTGATTGCTTCCTACGAAAAAAAAAAAAAAAAAAAAAAAAAAAAGTTTATTTCTAATATTGACCACTTTTCGTTAAAAAATAATTGTATTAATTTATATTCTTTTCAAAAACAGATTTCATTATTATTTGATATTTCATTGATATTTGAAAAAAAAAATTTTGTGATTTGACTTGATAAATATTGCGTATTATTCCTTATTACATAATATAATTTTATTGTGTTATTTTTATTTATTTTCAGTGAAGATAATTCTCGCAATTAACTTGGCGATGACGATATTAATCTCAACACTTCTCATCATCGGGGCTTTGAAGGTATTATTTTATTAAATTGGTACTTAAATATGTATGAAAAATGAATGTATTACAATCACACAATGTTTTATGATATTCCAACCTATGCTCAGATGTCGAAAAAGAAAACTGTTAATCAATTACCTATACAACAAATTCAGCCCTTCCCAAAGACTGCGATTGGGTAGACTATCTGGACCTAGAAAGAATGGTGGACAGTTTTTTTATTATATTTTATTTATGTAAATAAAACAGGCATGATTCCCAAATTTTACATACATATTTTAAATTTTTAAATAATTTCGAGTACGGTGGGTTAATGTACAATAATAAGGAAAAATAGTAACAAAAATAATTAACTAAACATGCAAAAGTAAGTGACAAACAAGAATGGGTAAAAGGTAGAATTTAAAAATATCCATAAATAATTTATTACTGTCACTTGACACTGACACTGATTTGGTAGGTACAATAATGTCTATCTTTAAATAAAAGCCTTTATCACAGTATCAGCTAGATATGATTAACGGTAAAACAACCTCATAATAAACCCCAATTGGAGATGTCATGGTCGCGCTGTTTTCCAACGGGACGGGTGGTGTTGGTAACGATCATCAGCATTGTGATGTAATGCCGTGATGATAATGAATCAATTATTACATATATAATGTACACAACAATATATTTTAAATATTATTATAAAAATATTGCATCCTATCTAGCGAAATACCTTCCTGATGCTTCCCTGGGTGGTACTGGGTCTGATGTTGGCCGTGGGCCTGCTGGTCAGCATCATCTACACAGCCACCGTCTTCTACTTGGGGAAAGACGTCTTCAACGGAACCCTCTGGCTGGTCTTCGGGATCATCTCAGTTAGTAAGTATACTTTTGTTTATATCCATTATCAAATACATGGCTCTTTATTCCATTCATTCAAATCTTTGTATACTTCTTACTCCCGTATAATATCATACTTCATACCGTTCATTAAAACTACCTAATATATATTTGTATACTTCTTACTCCCGTATAATATCATACTTCATACCGTTCATTAAAACTACCTAATATATATTTGTATACTTCTTACTCCCGTATAATATCATACTTCATACCGTTCATTAAAACTACCTAATATATATTTGTATACTTCTTACTCCCGTATAATATCGTACTTCATACCGTTCATTAAAACTACCTAATATATATTTGTATACTTCTTACTCCCGTATAATATCGTACTTCATACCGTTCATTGAAACTACCTAATATATATTTGTATACTTCTTACTCCCGTATAATATCGTACTTCATACCGTTTATTGAAACTACCTAATATATATTTGTATACTTCTTACTCCCGTATAATATCATACTTCATACCGTTCATTAAAACTACCTAATATATATTTGTATACTTCTTACTCCCGTATAATATCATACTTCATACCGTTCATTAAAACTACCTAATATATATTTGTATACTTCTTACTCCCGTATAATATCATACTTCATACCGTTCATTAAAACTACCTAATATATATTTGTATACTTCTTACTCCCGTATAAAATCGTACTTCATAACGTTCATTAAAACTACCTAATATATATTTGTATACTTCTTACTCCCGTATAATATCGTACTTCATACCGTTCATTAAAACTATCTAATATATATTTGTATACTTCTTACTCCCGTATAATATCATACTTCATACCATTCAGTAAAACTACCTAATATATATTTGTATACTTTTTACGCCCGTATAATATCATACTTCGTACAGTTATTTTTTTTTCCTTTATTCAGTGTTTTTTGGTTATAGCAATTTTTGGGTATGTTAAGACCACCAAACTAGGCACGTGCCCATTAAAACTAATATATCTTTTTTTGGAATAACATAATGAGTAAAACCTCAAATTGTAATATTTAATTTTGAAGACAATATTAGCGATTCTCTACCAAAATTTAAATAGAAAAATCAGAAAAAAATACAGGCGCATTTGGGACTTGAACCCAGGGACGGATTAGCGTAGTTGGTAGAGCAGCGTTCCGGCAAGATGAAGGTCCTGGGTCGAAGTCCTACATGCTAAAGAAAAACATAATATTAAAAGGGTAATTCAATTGCCGCAGATTTAGAATTTTCGTAAATGTGATGAATAATTCTATTTTGTATTCCAGTTATCTACGTATACATGTGGTGCGTGGTGTTCAGCTACTTCCAGGAACTCAGTGATGACGAGAACAGGGGACGATACGCCAAGGCCCCCTACAAACGTTGAAGAACTTCACTGGATTCTTCAACACTACGTTAATAATAGCAATATTTCTCCAAACAATAATTACAGAGTAATATTTCTCCAGTCAATGTTAATTAAGTCAATATTTTACCGAAAGTGTTCAAAACATTGCTCCAATCATTGTTCAAAGGCAGAATTTGTCGTAAATGTACATTCAATGTTTGAACAACAAAAAGTTCTGCAATATTTTAAAGTTATACAAAACAATGTTCATTACCAATATTTATAATAAAATTTCTCCAGTCAATGTTTATCAAAGCAATTTTCCTCCGATCAACGTTTAAAATATTGCTCCAATCAAAGCAATATTTTTCCAATGTTAATGTTTATGGAAGCAATTTATTTTTTAATTATCACTTTAGGTCACTAATTTCTTAGCCCATTTCATGAGCATAAAATTACATAAATTGTATACCAGCAAATCTGTTTGTTCGTATCGGCATAATGTTACAAGTATGTAATTTTCATATCTTGAGAAACGTTAATTCAAAATAAGGCATGGTCCAATATTGTTTGTGTTAAAACTTAGTGGAAGTAGGTTGTAATAAATAATACATTATTTATATATTATTTTTAATGCTAAATCGATTAAAGCAATATTTCTCCATGCAGTAATCGTGGAAGCAAGTTTTATCAGCAATATTTTTCACTATCACCAAGTAATATGACGTCATATAGCAATACTTCTTAGGGTGAAATTTCTTCAAACGATGTCTTTTTTTTAATAAGCTGCGAAACGATTAAGACCTAACTTAACCTAACCTAACCTAACCTCATATTATTTATTTTAGTTATATTTAAGTTGTCTGATTTAATCATAATCCAGTCGTCTTGCGTGCATAGTTTTACAAATATATTCTCCCTCTCCCTTTATTTAAACTCACCTTTTCCCGATATTATGAAATAACCTAACGGGCAATTTTTTATGCAATTTGTCAATTCAATACATTCAAGCAATAATTTGTAAATGGTTATTTTATACTTCTTTTATATTTATTGACTTTGTTTTTTAAGTAAACAATAATTACCTTTCATCATTTCTGTAATTTTGTGTTTTTTGTAAGTAATTAATTTTATGCATTTTCAAAACATAGCTTTGTATATTTTTCACCAAGAAAAACATTACCTACATATTCAAATTTTAAATGAAAACTAATTGTATGTAGCTAACCAAAAAAGAAGATTTGTATTAATTTTACGTTCCTAAAATTGATATTATTTTTTCTCCTTTATATTTTTACAATTTACCCATTTTTTTATTTGTTTTTTTCTTAGTAAATAATACCTTTTTTTCTTAAAGTAATAATACCTTTGAAACTTGGTGCCTTGTACTGTTTTATAAATTTGTACTGCCGTAATAATAATGTATTTTTGTTATATTAACAAGAAATAAAATATTATTTATTTTATAAAATGTATATTTTTAACCTATTACCAAAATATTTAATTTTTATGGATTGTGCGTTTCTATTTTCATTTACAATTAATTAAAATGGTATTTAAAGAAAAAATCAAGAAAATCACATGTTTACTTTTTGAAATTGCTTTAGCCATGTTTGTGACCAGCTGAATCAGCCTCACAAAATACAGCATTGGGGACGCCATAGTCTCCCAGGATTCAGACAGTTGGGAGCAATTGGGCCTCTTGTGCAGTATTCTTATTTGAGAAAAGGTAATATTACAAGTGCACAGATACCTACCATTAAATACGTGATTAGTCTGTGACTTGCCATTGCACATGATATCGACAACTTGTATATTATTGAAAAAATACTTATAGGTGTAATATACGCAATGAACCGAAAATTTGTTCTTTCTTGCATTATGTTCGCGATGCTTGTGACAGATTTGCCAGGGTACTGGGGAAAGAACGCATCTAGACTGTCAGAACAACGACTAAAATTCAGAACCTACTGAGGCCCGCAAAAACCAAACATCTCAAGATAGAAAGATGGAGTATATACATTTAGCTGCTCCGGATATGACAAGGCGTATGTAGGTCAGACAGAACGGACCTAAGAACACTTTTGAGGTTGCAAACTCGACCGTCCGAACAAATCGGCATTTGCGAGAATTAAATTGAGACCGGCCATTACTTTGGATTTGTCCCGTGCTGGGATAAACCAAAACGCATCGAACATGCCTAATTACGAAGACAATTTAAATCCACAAAAAAACTCATTAGTATTCGCAGGGACGACGTGGCTAGGCTAAGTAGTTTTTGATATCTGGTAGGCACTTAACGGCTATACGAAAATGAACGCAGTAAACCACATTAATTTCAGTACGTTTAAGAAAGACTATTCTCATAGTGAAAGCTTTTCGTGAAGATGAACGGAGAATAAAATTTCATTCTTTAAATTTGATTCACTGAGTGTACGGAGGCATCATAAGGATGCACTATTCCTGTATAAAGTTGTTCACAATAATATCCAATGCCCAGAGCTGCTAAAATTCAATTCAATGTACCTGCGCGTTCAACACGCTCTTCTGTCCTGTTTAGGGTGGATCAATGCAAAACGAACTGTAAGCAGAATTCTTGCCTGAACAGACTATGCAATAATTAAAATAGCGTATTATCCAAGGTGGATATTTTCAATTGTAAACTTTCTGCGAATATTTCTCTGATGGTTTGTGAATAATGTTAAGTCTCAATTGTTTATATTTCTGTAATGATTTGATTTATATCTACAACCTCTCTCCGTGACTAAAAATGCATTGATAAATGTTTTGTGTTGTAATTTTTCGTTTTATATAATCTTTTGTTTTGAATAAATTTTTGAATTCATATTCCTTTCTTACAAATTTAATTTACTTATTTCATATTATGCCGTCTCAGTAGAGGTACAAGGAAGAAATCGATAATTGATTTTTTTTTTCAATATAATACTTAAGTACAAACTGAAATTATATAATACTTATGTAAACTGTCGATCTCCTGAAAATTAATAAATAAATAAAAATAATAAAGGTGTCATTCTGAAAAGACGGAAATTAGGGATATTTGTATTGATTTTACAGGAACGGTCTGTCGAGAGGATTCTTGCAAAAGGAAGGGCAGCCGCGAGTTTTTTAACGAATATCAATACACGTGGAAAGAAGACGAAAATTTAAAAGAATATTAAAATTGATGATTTGGATCTGGCACTTTTTATAGGAGGAATATGATAAACTAAATGGTAGTCTAGATTGATGTGGAATTTATTTTTTCATTTGATGGTGTCACTGAATCATCAGACATATGTTTTCTGTTGTTTTAATATTTTATATTCTATTTAAATAAAAACTATTTTAATCGAGTTCTAATGAAAAATATTAATTATTAGTAAAAAGTGTCAGTGAATGTTTACATTGGCTGCCACTATGAACATTTTAAAATCTCGGAATAGTATAAAATAAAGTCGCTTTTCGTGTCTGTCTGTTTGTGTGCTTATTTCTCCTAACAATGAAAAAATGTTTTTTTTCCTAAGTTTTTTGTTTTTTCTACATAGTCTCCTTGTAACTCTACACTCTTCTCCCAGCGATGCTCCCATCTCTCTAACCCATCCAAATAGTACTCGGTGTTTTTCTCTACAAAATAATTATTCACAAAGGTGATTGCCTCCTCATTTGACGAAAATCTCTGTCCTCCGAGCGCAGTTTTTAGATTAGGAAACATGAATAAGTCGCTTGGGGCTAGATCTGGTGAATGGGGTGGATGGTAATTCGTGGATTTTTGCCATGGCAACCGCTGAGGTGTGAGACGGCACGTTGTCTTGGTGAAACAGGATTTTCTTTTTCTGCAAATGTGGCCGTTTTTCCGCAATTTCTGCCTTCAGCTTGTCAAGAAATGATGCGTAGTATGCTCCTGTTATAGTTTTTCCTTTTTGAAGATAATCAATCCTGACTATCCCAAAAAATAGTCGCCATCACTTTCCCAGCTGAGAAAACAGTTTTTGCTTTTTTTGGAGCCGGTTCCGCCTTTGCATTCCACTGTTTTGACTGTATTTTTGTTCCGGGCGTATAATTGTGTATCCAAGTTTCATCTACAGTAATTCATTGGCGCCAAAACTCGGATTTATTGCGCCCAAACTGCGCCAACAGAGCGTTGGAAATGTTCATTCGAACACGTTTTTGGTCTAACGTGAGCAAACGCGGCACCCAACGCGCGGACAGCTTTCTCATGTCTAAATCTTGATTTAATATGTGACAGACACGTTTTTTGGACACTTTCATAACCTCTGCTATCTCTCTCATTTTAATTCGGTGGTCGTCTAACACTATTTGGTGAAGTTTAGCAATGTTATCGTCAGTAGTTGCAATTTTTGGACGTCCCGAACGTTCATCGATTCCCAAGGTCCTACGGCAACGTTTAAATTCAGCTGCCCAAATTTTTACTCTGGTAAATGATGGTGCAGAGTCCCCATACACAGAGTCCAACTCATCTTTGATTTGCGTAGCCGTATTGCCTTTCAAAAATAAAAATTTAATAACAGCTCGATACTCAAGATGCACAACTACATTCACTAGCTTTTATTGACAAGTACCGCCATCTTTGCGTTGAGGTCGGAAACTTTTCAGACCACCCTCGTACATGCATATTATTACTATAATATATAATATGCATGCATCATATTATTACTTTAATGTCAGGAATAATATTATTATCTTGAAATAGGTTGGTACTTACCTAGAACGCTAAGTGAATGCACAAAAACAACAACACAGATATTATGTGTATTAAGACGTAACCGGGCGTTGATTTTTCCATACAAACGTAGTCCCCATTTATCTTTCTGGATTTTAACCCTAGAGCAAATATTTTTTTAACATAAAATAGATATCGGCGACTTGCGTGTCGGTACGTTTTGTTTTTTTTGATAAATTGCTTCTTATAGAAGTTACCTTCCAAAAATCAATAAAATTGCCTGATTTAAACGCAGTCAAAAGACGTTCAGTCTACAAACTAGACAATATATTTTGAAAAAAAGCAAAACGGTCCGACATAGAATAGTTTCTTCTTATGTAGTAGGTAAAAAAAAATTGAAAATCGGTTAACTTTTGGAGGAGAAAAATGGGGAATACAAAACCTCGATTTTGAAGATTTCATTTAGGTATTTGTAGCCCGAGCTGCATGTGTCCCTTTCGCTCAGTATTCGGGAGGTAATGGTCGGGGGGACAGGGTTTAGATACGTATGTATTTGTGCGAAGTGATGTCACGTAGTCATAAATTGATATTCGATATTCTAGTGTTGTGTTGTCCCGAGTAATCGATGTTTTTTTAATATTTTTTTTCCGTTTGGTCACTTTTGTGTTTGTTTGGTGAAGTATTCCGATATTCTTACTTTAATTTCATATGTTTACGTAAAATAATATCTGTAAAAAAAACATCCGTTACGGCCAGACCGACTCCGAGGTGATTTCGTTCCGTATTGCCAATATGGATACAAAACACTCAAATGGATAATTTTTTTTAAAATAACTTTTGGGTAACTAGCATAATATTATAATTCTTCAATAACCTATAATGTATATTGTTATTTTATTTATTTAACTTCTATTTCGACAAATAAATATACAGCAAAGTGATGTAGCGTAGTATATCGAATTGTGTCGGTGCACTAGTGTTGTCTTTTCCCGAGTTATTGATATATTTTATTAGTTTTTTTTGGTTTAGTGACTTATTTCGAGTATACCATACTTGCCGATCTTACTAAAATTGGACCAAATTCAATTTATATACGTCAAGTACTATAATAATTTTCAATTTGGGAGGTGGTTATGGGTACCGCCGCCCCGGGAACCATTTATTGGATAACCTCTGTCATAGGTCACCCCAAGTGGTTCGCTACTAATTTTTTTTAAATATATATTTTTAAAAAGATGCCATTTGCGTGGTAATCTGTTATAACAAAACACAGTAGGAAAAGTTGCGCCGTTTAGTCATGACTCATGACATTTTCTATTATTTTCGAGTTACATGGATATTTAAATACTATTTCATTTTTACTCATGATCCGATTTTCAGAACCCCGACATGTCTGGAGGTAGAGTGGAAAAAAATGGAGGTTTCCTCCACACCATCAAATCAAATCAAATCAAAAATTATTTATTGTAAAATAAAAATTACAAAAGGTGTAGCTTATGGGTAGACCCCATTTCTTCCAGCTAACCACATTTATTTAATTACAATGTTTATATAATATTATTTGTTTTATTATAATAATTACAATGATTATACGGATAAAATAATAATAATAAATAATTAAATAATCGGATTTGCAGTGTGGTGATTGGCAAGGGTGTTATGGCTTACATGTCATTTTCAAAATTTCAACGAATGGCATTGGCGTTGGCTCTATTAACAAAACACAATAATAAGATTCGTAAAACAAAATAGTGAACAAAAAATGGCAATATTATATCGAAAATTGGTCACTTGCGATGTTTATGTGGTAAAAATTGGTCATTTTGGCCAAATAAACATCGCAAGGGAATTAAAACCTGTTGATTTCAGGAATTTTACTAAAATAAAAAATAAATATTTTATTTTACTACTTTTCTCTGTCTCAAACAACTTGAATGGTTTAGTTAAGTTTTGATAAACAAAAAAGATAACTATCTGTCCAAACAAGTATTTTATATTATTTTTAATTGATTAATTTAGCAAAACGACACAAATTAATTTAATAAAATTTACTTGCGCACGCCGCGACCTGCGGATTCGTAGCCAAGAGCCTTACCCTTCAACCACGGAGGCAGTTCAAATGTACGCACCTACATATTTTAGTAGGTGTACCTATATGGGTAGTAAGATTTTTTTAATTTTTAAAAGAAAGACAAACATTCCCGGGTTACGAAAAACCTAACATTTGAAAAACTCCTACTACCACCACACTAAACGGAAGATATTGCTTGTGTTGTGATGGAGAACTTAGCCAGCCGAGGAATCGAACATGGGACGCCCGGGTGGGACCCAAACGCGATGCCCACTCAGCCACTGACCGGTCAAGTAAGAAAGAGCAATACAATAAATTATGAAATAATGTACCTAGGTCTCCTATTTTATTACGAAAATGTACCTATTTAGTTCCTTAGACAATATGTATATAATAGCTTATTTAGGTGGCTAAGGATGGAACGTCCCGTCACAAGAAATTGATTGTTTATTCTTGTCTCCACTCCACACACATGCAGATAATCCTGTAGCGACTTGCGACTAGCCGCGGCCGGCAAACATCGATGTAATATGATACCACAAAGCGAAGCGCCAAAGGAATAATTATTTGGCGGGCTTTCTCGGCGGAGTTTTTCTTCGCACACTCACACATCTACAGCACGATGACTGACCGTAGCACAGAGCGGAATTAATATTAAATAAGTTTCTGAATTACCGGGATTCCTCTTCATGTTAACGCCGACGCTGGTAGGTAAAATCGAGGTAGCGCGCGGTGCGCGCGGCGCTACTGGCGATCAACTACGGAATGAGGCGATGTGCGGGTGCCGGGTGGCATCCTTGCCGTCCTTCCCTTTCCCCCCGCTCCCCCTTCGCTATCCCTTCGCTCACTGTCTCGTCCCCTTTCACTCCATTGTGTAATGCTACGTATACATACGCGAGCCGAACTGCCGAACTGAACCTCAACTTATGGGAAACGAACAAAGCAACCGCAAATGGCTGCTTCCCTTTAGTTGCGTTCCTTTACCGTAATTCGTGTCTCAGTTCGCGTTCAAGTTCGCAAATTTATACGTACCATATGATATGGGCCGCTAGTTGCCGACCCATGCTTTAAGTGATAAGAGTGCACAATACCGGCAATTTAGTGGTATTTAAATACCTACGAAACATTGTATCCTATTTAAATCGTTTAGAGTACATAAGTACAAATCATTCGTACTATAATATAGCATTATTGATTGCAATAATTAATATAATAAGGGAAAATTTATGGTGCCGTTAAAAATCGTAGGATGCAAGGCGACAGGTAATGAAGAATAAACTTCCTTTGAATTTGAGAATCCGATCTAGCGAGTCACAAAATTGAATTTATTCATTTGATTTTGCCCGCAAATAATGCAAATACAATTCTGGAAATATTTTTATATGGCAACACTAAAATGTCCTACGACCAGTGTTGCCAATTCAGCTCCTTTAGAGCTAGATCTGGCTCTAAATCGACGTCGTCAGCTCCAAAAAAAGTCATTTAGCTTCTTAGCTCGTTTTTCAGATTTTTCAGCTCTTATTCGCATGAAATAATATTGAAAAAAAATTATATTTGCAATAATATTCCACTCAGTTCGTTGTTTCACTGATTAAGCAACTTAAGCAAAGAGTACCGGAAAATTATGAAGTTTTACGGAAAATAGATCAGTTGTCAGTTTCGAACACTTTAAAACAGCTGAAAGAAAGCATCGCACCTCTGATGAACGGAATGGGCATTTCTGCAGACATCATTGCAAAAGCCGAAGTCCAATGGTTCACGATCTCTCTAATAATACCCTGGAGAAGCACATCAAGCACAGTCAAGTTTTGGGCTGAGGTTCTAAAGTATCGTGATGCCGCTGATGAAAATCCTTTCCACGAAATCAGCTCTTTCGCAGTTTCGGTACTTGCTCTGCCGTGGTCAAACGGAGAAGTGGAACGAGTTTTTAGCCAGTTAAATATAGTCAAAAATAAAACTAGAAATAGACTTGGCAATGACATGGTTAATTCGATTTTAACAATTCGATCGGGGCTCAGGCGACACAACAAATGTTGCGAGGATTATGAACTTCCCCCAGAAGTTCAAAAAAAAATTGGAACAATGGCTGTATATGAAAAAAATCCCGATGAAGCCGGTCCTAGCAGTGCGATGGTACAGGAACTGGAACCGGATGACTGCTTAGATTTTTTAGAGGACTAGTCGCTGCCTAACAAAAAAAAATATATAAAAAAAAACAATAAAAATATCCTGAAGACTTCGATATTATCAAAAATAATTGTGTTTTGAAAATTATAAAAACAAACAAGTGTATTGTTGAGTGACAAAAGGTAAGTTTTTTGTTTGTCAAAAATTCTGCAGTCCGCCCCCGAATTTTTTTTTTCTGAAATTCTCTAACAACCCCCCCCCCCCCCATACTTTATGTCTATTTCAAAATTTTAGCTCCTTTTTGGCTCTTTTTTGGGTTTCGCCTAGCTCTACTTTAAAATTCGAGTTGGCAACACTGCCTACGACGCCTTCCCGCGCCTTCCTTTTTCGATGTTTTTGCTAACATGGGTACACATGGGTGTCACTCTTGTAAATCGATTGGAAAATAATAAATTTATTTTGATTTCCAATCCGACCTTATAAAGGACATTTTAGCCATGAGTAATGCCATGGCAAGGTGAATAAACAAACTGACATTGTATTTACTATAAATTTTCCTAAATTTCTTAGTGAAGAATATCTCTATTTTTTAAATACAAAACCAACACTATTTTGATGCATTTCCATATACCTACTTTTGTTTGTTTACTAAATATGTAAAATACTGTAAATATTGTTTCAATTCTACAATAACATTTAAGTTGTCTCTGACGTTTCTGTATCGAACTAAGACTTTTGTCTATGGTCCTGCATTATTCTTTCGTTGTAGGCTAATGTGGTCTCCTCTAAATAGTTATTTGATCAAATATGAAGACCCGTTTGTGATCCCCTTGTGCTTAACTAGTTTCCCATTTCATTTCCCGGTAGTTTGTACAGAAATGTTGATTGTTCCCGTGTGATAACAAATTCTGTTTTGGTGTAAATACAATATGGCCGCTTTCTAATGACAGTGCGTCGACTTATCCTATTCTATGACGAACTAAGCACATAAAATGGAGCTTCGCGTTGGAAATAAATACAGGCTTGGCAGGAAAATCGGCTCAGGTTCCTTTGGGGATATTTATTTAGGTAAGAATTAATTTTCAGGGCATATTTGTAAACCGTAAACAAAGTAGTATAATTTACATGAAAACCGTGGATATTGTGACTATTTATACTGAAACATTCATAGCAAATTTATATTATATTGAAGTTAGTAATTTAAACACTTGGTGCACAGTTTCTAATAAATATTGCCCTTGGAAAATCTCATAATATTGTATCTGACAGCAATTATTCTCCATGATGTTTTGATGTTTGATTAATTATTATTGTATAACATTCCTCGAATTCTAACATTGCATGTGCTTTCCTAACAATGAATGCACCTTACATAAGAAATTGTTTGCCATTGGGAGATCGCTTGCAACAGTAATTAAAACTATATATTTCCATTCAGACAAAATGTATTACAAAGAGTATTTTATATTCATTCTTAAACCTGTTGCAATCTTTATTGAATGGTGGTACATAAACTTGGAGAATTGGTTGGGTCAGAAACCATTATAATATTATATTTATAAACATGGAAAACCAATGGGAGTTCCATTACTAGAAGTACTCATTTATTTTGCAAGCTGGCTCCATAAATATCTAAAATATAATATTCACAGTAACCAAGTTTTTTGTTCAGTTTTAGTAGTGTAATATCATGAATACTAAAAAAATATCCGACCTCTATCTATGAAACATCATGAATCAAATTATTTATCCACATTCCTAGACTTTAAGGAACTCCATTCAAAAATATTATTGCTTTTTACATTAATTCCACGCAGGAGGCCCTATGTCATCTTTGGGATGCTGTGTGGGGGGTCTTTTGTGTTACGTGGTTTAAAAAATATATTCATACAGATCAATAAATGCCAATTGGCCGAAAGTTTTATTTTATATAATTATACATGGAATTAATAAATCGTTATTTAAAAATGAATGAAACACTATCACTTCCAAACGCCCTGTTTGGTTGGAATTATTAAATCGGGGACTTTCGGCTTCGCGATAAACAAAATTATGTGATTCATTTTGGTTTTGTATGAAAATTTTATGTTTTTATTTTGTTTGTTATTAAATAGGTACCTTTGTGTCTCTTTAGTTTTGACAAAATCGAAAATTAATTTGTAAAACTTTAAACTCTATAGTTTATTGTTGTTGATGTAAAACTATTTTTAATTATGAAAATAGGATAATAATGATGGGAAAATCAATAATCAACCAACCGCCTATCGAAATTTTGATTTTGATAATGTATAACATACGCACTATTATAAATATTGTTATTAGTCTTGGAGTAAATGTTTCTAAATAGGTAAATATGTTCAGTTATGGTTTGCCACGAATATTATAATAATATTATGTACGGCGAAGCATATTTTTTTTAAAGTTTAAAATCATAACCTCAAAATCATCCTGAACACACCTCACCCGATGAACCCGGGCACCCCGGCTAAATCACCAAACGCAGCAAACAACTTGGGGTGACCTATGGCAGAGGCGTTGGTTATCCAATAAATAGTTCCCGGGACCGCGGTACCCAAACCCGCCTCACAAATGGAAACCTAAATATAAATTAATATTAAACCTCACCTGCCAGTTACCCAGTTTATTCGACGAATAGAACAATTTTCTTTAGCCTGTTTTCACAGCATTCTAGTTCATAAAACCTTGCTGGTTCTTCTTCTTCGAATGGTGGAGGTTGAGATGTTTCAACCGTTCGACGGCATTGGGAGTCACTTGGTTCAGCACAGTTATGCCTCCGGCAAACAGACGAAGATGACATTCTTCTGCCATGTTGTTTGATGTCCGCATTCACGCAGTTGAAAAACCTTTAGGGCCCCATTTGTGCATCATATACACACAGCAACTGTGACTGCCTCAGATGTGGTTTGGTGAGTTCTACAGGAATCCAAGGGAGAGAGAACCCTTGTAGCAAGGTTGCTTGTTTGTCATGTCTGAGGTCGGCCAATGAGTTTGTCACGACTCTTGAGGAGTGTTGAGACTGAAGCAGACTTTTACCTTCAGTTCATAAGTATTTCCTGGATGTGACGCGGTTGGCCCGGAAGTTTGCTAGGTCATCTCGAAGTGGAAAATTGCTATTTCTTGACACCTAAATCTTGTGAGCTATTACAACTGTTATATTTTCTATAATTATTTTTTGGTCTTTTCAGGAACTAGTATAGTAACTGGAGAAGAGGTGGCTATAAAATTAGAATGCCTGTCTGCCGCTCATCCCCAGCTGCATACGGAGAGCAAAATCTACCGGTATCTTCACGGGGGTGGTGAGTTACAAACTGAAGCATAGTTCTTCTATATAAATATGGCTAGGATATAAAAAAAAGACAGTGGGTGCATGTTTACTAGTTGCGAGCTTGGATGTGAGAGAGAGATGAAACTAATATGTGGGCTTTTATACTATTATAATATATCTGTGTCACTCTACACTGACGGAGTCAAACACCTGACTTTATTGTCCCACAAAAATCATCAACAATGCTGTTGACAATGTGTACCTTCTAGAAAACATTATTTTCGACTTGCAGTACAAACACACGGTCAATCCAAATTACTCCACGTTCACACTCAAAAATTAACTACACCCAACATTCATTTTTCAAAAGGACTTGCACAAAATATAATAACATCTTTTCAGATCCTGATATTTCCCATTTATCCTTAATTTTCTCATTTATCCCAAATGCGTACTAGAAAAAATTAAATCAAAGGGTTCAAAAACTCAAACAAAAAACTACTCTCAAACTCTCTTTTTTTTATTTAGTTACTTTTTTAAATAATTAGGTACATTTTTGTATGGCACATGAAAAAATAAAAAAATAAAATTAAAACAGATCATTGAAGTCCTCCTCACTAGGAGATCCTGTGCTGAGGGGGACTATATATGTTAGTATACGTTTTCAGCGACTAAGATGATGTTTTTAATATCTTAGCTAGTTCTTCTTCCGATATTTCCTTAAGCCAAGATTTGATGTCCTTAAAGTAGTTATTTTTCGTTTTCCTTTGTTTGATGTTCTACTCCTTCTGTTTTGTTTTTTTTTTCATTATGTTGTTTTTTTTTTATTTATTTTGTTTATCTTTGATTAATTTGGTAACATTATTTTATGATGTATTTATTTTGTTATATAGTTTGATTTTTACCTTATCCATGTATATACACTGGACTCTCTTTTTAAACAGTGGATAAGTTACACAAAATACCATGAAAAATAAAGGGTAAATTATTTTTTTTAAATAAATTATTATAATATTCATTATCTTATATATAAAAGACAAATGGAGAAATAATTAACTAAAAATTCTGCCTCAATACAGGTTCGCCTAGTGAGGCAGGTTATGCACAACCTAAAATATAGTATATTATGCCATTTCTATATAACACTCTTACATTCATATATATTTTTTCTTATATTAGAAACTGCCGTATTATTGTAACATTATTCTTTCAACATCGCTTTCATCACTCGAGATTTAATCCTAAGTCTGTGGACCATTTCTTTTCAACTTCATGTTTACTGGATTTAAACAAAAATTCTGTAATCGATCGCTGTGACTTGTTTTTTTGTTGGTTCTTTGTATGACTCTTAAACGAGCCATACAAGCTGTCAAATCACGTTGAAATTGTAGAGCTCGTTCTGCGTTGTAATCATTTATTATAATATAAGATTATTCACGTGTGATTCGCGCCACGCACGCGATTCCCGCCCCGCTTTTCGCCTACCTCTCTGCGCGTAGTACGTACCGAGTAGTAGGTACACACAAAGAATGTAGCACTGCGTTATTTAGAAATAGTGTAAAAAGGGAGTTAAGTGTATATTTTTTTAAGATTTTCTTTTTCCCCTCAATTCCACTATCAATAATTACATTTTCTTTAATCATTTTTTAAAATATAGTATGTGTGTTATGCCAAAATTTCACTTGTTTACCCAACCCAGAAAATGTGTTTATTGAACTGTTTGTTTCTCAAATAAAGTAAAATAAATTGGCCCGAGTGTTTAATATTAATATTAAACCGTCTTGTGATTAATATTAAATCAAATAAATATCTATTGCAGTACCGACTAAGGCAGGTATTTGTTGGGGGACTGCTCTATGTTGGATGTAAATTTATTCATAATTATTTTTCAGTTGGCATCCCGCAATTAAAATGGTCGGGCTCCGAAGGAGACTAC
Source organism: Hesperophylax magnus (assembly GCA_026573805.1). Taxonomy (NCBI): domain Eukaryota; kingdom Metazoa; phylum Arthropoda; class Insecta; order Trichoptera; family Limnephilidae; genus Hesperophylax; species Hesperophylax magnus. The sequence continues at coordinate 29,168,461 of JAIUSX010000046.1, forward strand.
GAGGTGATGGTGATGGAACTCCTAGGCCCCTCGCTGGAGGACCTCTTCATGTACTGCTCGCGCCGCTTCTCGTTGAAGACGGTGCTGCTCCTCGCTGACCAGCTCATCTCCCGCATCGAGTATGTCCACGACAAGAACTTCATTCACCGGGACATTAAGCCCGATAACTTCCTCATGGGGCTGGGGAAGAAGGGGAACCTCGTATACATCATTGACTTTGGACTGGCCAAGAGGTACCGCTATACCAAGACGCAGCAGCATATAGAATATAGGGAAAACAAGAATCTTACAGGTAATTTATATTATATAAATCTTTAAGATTCTCTGAATGTTCATAAATTCAGATGTGCTGTAGGTAATTTTATCACTTATTGCTTCTGTGGCTTTATTCCATTCAATTCACTCAGACACTTTGCAGACAGATCTGTCTTGTAGTTCTTATAACTTGGATTGTGTCCCCTCCAATCTCCCTGATAAACAAGACTGGCTGCACTGAGAGCTGCGGACACTGTCGTTCCGGATATCTATATATAATTTTGATTTATTGATCACTCTAATACTTCGGTAATCTTCCTCTGATTCTCCTGCCTTCCACCTAGCTAGTGAGCTAGAATTTCTCCAGGTTCGAGTGAATAAAGAGTGCTGTTCGGTCTCCTTTGGCAATGATGGTTGTGTTGCATCACTTTGCGGCCTTGATGCCAAACATTGTTACCAGAAGTTAGAGAAAACCTTTTCCTGGCTCGTTAATAATGTCCCTAAGGCTACTGTTATATTTTTTATTTGTTGTAACTTGTATGTATGTATTGCATTACTCTTAGTATTATGTATTGTTTATTGCGTATACCATACAACAGCACCCAAATCAAAACTTATTTTTGACTGTAATATCAATCTATCCAGGCACGGCGCGCTACGCCTCTGTCAACACGCATCTGGGCATCGAGCAATCGCGGCGAGATGACCTAGAGTCACTGGGCTACGTGCTGATGTACTTCAACCGCGGCTCTCTGCCGTGGCAGGGCCTGAAGGCAGCCAACAAGCGCCAGAAGTACGAATGCATCTCCGAGAGCAAACTGTCAGCTCCCATCGAGGAGTTGTGCAAGGTATGTAGTCTCATCTCATATTCTTCTTCGTATTCGTAATATGTACCCATCACCTCAACAAAGCACCGCAGGTGTCCCTGTCTTGCGCTACCTGGGCGGCATCGTGCATTGCACATGGAATTGGGTCTGGCGGCAATCTTAGTGCGTGACTAAGTCAATTGCGACTTTTGCGGTTCGATATTAAGGCCATCTCGACGGGTTGGGTTATCATATTCTTACACACTCAGTTACTATGCTGTCATCTAGTTTGCTTGGGCTGATCATTTTACCAGTCACCGGGGTTCATTATTGTTATTATAGGACATTTCTCCGTGTCTTCTAGCATCTGTAGCATGTCTCTTTCTGTTTGTTTCGTTCTGTCACGTTTTTTGTTTGAATAAGTTTAAAATGGAGTCTTCTCGCATGTAAACATGATACCTGAACTTTAAACCAAAAAATGTCTATTTTATGAAAGAGCGATGTTTGTTTTGATGAAATACTTGTTTTAATTTTTAGCATATTTTGTGCGTATGCACTGTAATCCACCACTTTCATTAATTGGACACTTGCCCAGATTTGGGGTGACGAAGTGGTGAAAGGGTTCTGTATGCATATTACAAATAGTTTTATTTTTATTTCAACAGTTTTGTCAGTTTGTAATTCCTAATTATTGTTGAAACCAAATGAAAATGAACCCAATCTTCTAGGGTTATCCGATAGAATTCTGCAAGTACCTGCACATCTGCCGGCACATGACCTTCACGGAGAGACCCGACTATGCCGGCCTCCGCCAGCTCTTCCGGAACCTCTTCCACCAGCAGGGCTTCAAATACGACTATGTCTTTGATTGGAACATGCTGAAGTTCGGTGAGTGGCAACCATGTTTCTTCCTATTTTGTAAGGTTACTCATTTACAACTGTTAAGAGTCAGTAGTTTCGATTCCAAATGGTGATCTTTCACCAGAGCAATATTTAGAGTAATCTTTCTACAAATAAATGCCGCAAATATACTACATATTAATTCATTATTTGTGGAATAACACAAATTAATCAATTAAAATTTGTATGTGCATGCCCGGATTTGAACCTGCGACCTCTTGATTTGTAGTTGAGGATCTTAACCACGGAGGCCGTTTTCTACATATCTGAACTCTTGAGACCGCTGACCAGGAAGTCTCTGGTCTAGCCAGTGTCCATATTCTTAGTCTGACCACTCTCAAGCACTTTTTAATTAGTCTAGTTACCAATTTTACAAGATCTTTGTACTTAGTATCCCATCAATTCAATAAAACCATATATTTCATCATCGTAATCTAATGAATGTGTCTGTCTCATCAGGCGGAATGTCCCGCAAGGACGGCTCCAGCGCTGCGGTCGGCCCCGCGGGGGTCCCCGGTCAGCAGCCCCCTCCCGCCCAGCAGCCCTCTGCGCAGAGGACCTCTCGCCGCCTGCAGCAGGCCGAGCCCACCGACTCCACCAACCGTAAGCCCACCCCCTAACTGTCGGTTCACTTTCACGCACTCACTGCAAAAGTAATGCCAGGGGGCACCATAACCGGAATTCTCTTCTGTAGGACCCTTTCTAGTACAAACATACACCAACTACATACATGGAGAGTTCTATGAACCCTTCTGCATCACAGCATGTCAACAGACATTGTTGTGTTATCATTTTATTTATTGTTTTAAAACAGTACATATTATTATTGGCATCGTATTTGGGTCCCACCCAGGCACTGTGAGTTCAATTCCTCGCTGGCTAAGTCCTCCATCACGACACAAGCAACATTTTTCACTTACCGTGGTGATGGTGGGAGATTGTTAAATATTCTCAGGTTATTCGTAACCTGCGAATCTTTGTCTTGCTTTTATTAAAAAAATGTATATTATATTCATACACATTTCCTTATATAATAGTACAGACAGGTGACAGAAGTTCTTCTGAGTAAAATCCAAGTTTACCAATTTATTGTTTTCCATTTTTATCAGGGCAAAACGGGGTTGATTGATAATCAACCTTCTTCAGGAGGTTTTTGACCACCATAATTTAAGAAAATTAATGGTAGACCGCCGTCAGACCATTGATGAACTTGTCTGATGTGGTTGACTGAAGTGCCTTGATATTTATATAATGATTATGGCCTAAGGGTTACAAGAGAGTATTTGTCAGAATATTATGTTTTAAGTGTACATTTTATTTTGCAGGTTTTTCTCGAAGAACAACAGGCATCAAGAAGCCTCAAGTAATCACAGCGCAGAAGAAATAATATCTACAATTAATAACATAACCTAAAAGTGTAGCAGTGGAAATTACAATGTTGTCCATCGATAAAATAAGGAAACTCTGTGCAGAAAGACAAATTTAATATTTTGTACCCGAGTTGTCAAAAGCCTCCATGTTTGCATTTTAAATGAAACAAGTTAATAGTTTTAATGTGTGTTTATTATTTTAAGTGGTGACGCCATTGGGAAATGTATTTAGTTACATAAAAGCATAGGGTAATACCTATTCAAAGATGTATGTAATTGTTTATAATTATATACTGACATCAAAATGTTTACAAAACATAATTTATTGCATTTTAGATTGTTAAACATACTACCATTGCAAATGTCTAATTTATTGATAATAATAATGTATTTGTTAGTTCAAAATATTGACAAATAATTTGTACTAATCGGAATGAATAAATGTACAGCATGCTTTTAAAATGTTTGCAGATTGTGTAGGATTGATATTTTCTATTTTTTTTCGCAATAACACATTGAAAATCGAAAATGTTCCATCCTAACAACAGTGGACTCTTTTTTTTCATGGATAATTTTTTATTCATAATCCTGAAGATCTTTCTGAATTTGCATAAGAATGTAGGTCGTAAAGGGACTGTTTGATTTAAAATATATTGTTGTTTCGTTAAGTTTAAAAGTGAAAAATTCAGCTTTACAAAACATGCCAGTGGAAAAATAATATTTGTGTGCTGATGATTATTTTTTTCCAACATCTGAGTCAAATTATATGTACGTCGTTTTGTCAATAATAATTAAATTGCGAATAAATCAAATTTGGCAAAAAAAACGGCATTTAAAATGCACAATTTGTTTTGCTTAATGTTTTAAAACTATAAACAAAGAAAAACTTTTTGTACAAAGCCGTAAAAACTCTCAAATAGTGAACTCATCTGCACATCTGAAATTTATAAAAATAGTCCAGACGCCATATTGTTTGTTTGGTGACCAGATAACCTTTAAAAAGTGACGAAACAAAAACTATGTTAAAAATGTTATAACTATTTAACATATTTTTTGTTTTATCACTTTTAATGACTTTGTATCATTTTTGAAAGTGTGTTGAGTTATCATGGAACCGTTTGTTTTATTATTGAAAAAAGTGTGTTGAAATCTCACCTTACTTCTATTGATTGTTACAGGTGACGTATTTTTGGCAGAATAAATCTATTCTGTACAAAAAATAAATTCCCTCAGCTTGTAATTTATTATCTATGCTTTGCATATACTTCGTGGGTTATGTGTATATATGAAGAGAAAATTAGTTGCACTTTATGTAACTCTCGGCAATCTTAATGGCTTCGTCTTCATAAATTTATGAAAATATCTCTGGTCAAATATGTTATATGGTTTTAAATAGATATATTATATTTATTTAGTAACATTATTATTTAGTTATCGGGTAAACAATTTAAACTTAAGGAGATCTTGTTTTGCCTCGGCTGAATTTAGCCAGAAAAATATGTGTACATAATACTATTATATTTAATTTAAGCATTACAGTTTGATTTAAAATTAGGAAATATTTTAATTATTTTAAGTAAAATGCATTATTAAATTTATTTTAATTTGTAGGAGATAAATGTGTAAAAGGCTACGTTGTATTATTTTTTGTTTTGGTATCAAGGTATACCAATGTTTCTTGCGAATTTTTCCTTGATTTGTGCAATTTTCGAATTTATGATGTTAGTTTTTTTTTTTAATAACTCTCATTTACTTAAATGGAAATTAAAGATTTTTTTTCGCTTCAACTCATCACGCGGCACGTTTTGACTCAATGTACATATTGAGTGGAAGATACTCTCGGAATTGCTCTGATGTAAGACCGCCATTCGCAATTGAAACGTTGCTCGTAATGGCTTTGGCCATGTTTGGTGACCAGAGCTGAATAGCCAGGTAAATTCCCCACCTTCATCTACCCCATCTCCTTCCTCTCCCCCATTACCTTCAGCCTCACAATATACCCAAATTTGATATGCCATATTCTCACTGACTCCAGACGGCTATGCCGAAAGCCGCTGATGGATCATGTATGTAACAACCGCGCAGATCAGATTGTAATGATGACCAGTACCAATTTCTCTGATGTAATCTAATATATTGCAACAGTTAAAATCTTAATAAGCTTTAATTGCATTGTGTTCTTGCAAATATCCTTGAAAATAATGTGTACAAAAGTTTGTTTATCTATTCTGTTTTTAAGTATAAACAAATTCTTATTTGTAGCTGTAGTTTGAAGGGTAAAAGTTATCTTTATTATGTTGTGTACATTCAATACTATTACTTATGTATATTTATTTGTTTATTAGTTGTACAATCTTCTAATTTTTGTTTTGTGGAACAGAAATGTACTGTAACATGAAAATTCAAGGCGATTATTCTATATATTTGTAAATTAAGTCATAGAAAACAGTCAACATTTCGAAAGCAACAAATTTAAAATGATTGAAATAATGTGTTTGCTCTTTTATAACTTTGAGATTTTTCTGAAGTAATGTAAAAACTGTCTTACTTATGGCACTACACAGTACAGTGCACCATTTTCTTAAAATACACTTTTCAACTAATGGTAGGTACATAAGTTATTACCTCTCAAACTGTGCTTTGTGATTCCTGACAAATATACTATGTTGCATGAAGAACAAACTATCAAATCCTCTTGCAGAAATGAGTGTAGCAACCGAAGAAAATTACCATATTAATTTGGTAAGAACTATAGATTGGTAAAATTTTATTTAGTCAGCTGGCAGCTCCAACCGGAATTTCATATTCCAAATAACATTGTGTGTGATTATGCAGGGTAGTTGTTTATTTAATTATAATTGATAACAATAATTTTAAAAAATAATTCATCACATCAACTATTTGTATCAATTTATTACATTTTACACTATTTTTTCCTGACCCTTGTGGTATGGGACTCTTCGCTTATTGGCACCATCAGACATTAATATAGTTCGTGTCAGATGGAAGGTTCTGACAATATAACATACCTTTTGAACACGATGTAGCAATAATATGAACTTTCGATATATCGGCACCTTGAGATCACAGCAAGAGCATTGATTGTAATATTAAAAAGATTTTTTTTACGCTTTGGTAAAATAAAATTTTAAAACTTGCTAAAATTGAATTGCTGATAACAAATATTTTGGTACGAATTAAAGGGTGACCGGGTATCTCATCAAAATGACAGTTCAACACACCTACAAAAAGTGATGTAAAGTCATGAAAAGTGAAGAAATGGTAACTATTTAACCTAGTTTTTATTTCATCACTTTTGAGAGGTGTGTTTAATTGTCATTTTGATGAAATACATATCATGGAACCGAATTAAATCAGTCTAACAAAGACCTGATTAAATATTTTGAATCCGTTTTTGTAAGATTCATAATCCAACTATCACAACACTCGGTTATTACTGTTAATATTTTTAAAAATTACTGTACAAAATGCATAATAAATCTTTTTGTTTGTCTCTGTGCTAGGATGGTGTCCAAAGACAACAAATTTCAATTAAAAAAATATTTTCTGTAAGTTAGTGTTCAAATACAAAGTGTTCAGGCAAAAGTCACCAACCTCAAAACACAGTTGAAATGCACGATAAATCAGATTTGTATAATTTTAAAGATTTGCCGCAAGATGTTTCTACTATGTACTCTTAAGTGTTTTCTAACCTAATATGATTGAAGAAACAGTCATCTGCTAGCCACGCTGTCCGCCCAATGTAGTCCCACTCGAGTGTGGAGATTGTGTCAGTAACTTGGACTGGTACCCAACACTTATACCATTGTTGGCCCATGTTTGCTCTGAAAATGTGAGTACTGAGTATTTGTTGAATTTTTCTTCTGGCATCAGAGGATGGTAAAAATATACTACGGAATCTAAATTTTCCTTGTGTTTTTGAGGTTGATAAAATTGACTGAATGCGGAGTTAATATGCATTGTGTATTTGGTTTAACCAAATTGCAACAAGACATTTTGAAAATTTCAGGTATTGCATTAAAACAAATTACTTTAAAAGGAATTCGGTAAAATAAGTTTAAATGTTATGGATTTGTCTATTTTAAAATAAAAATACAAATATGTATTCATAATAATATTATATTGTACATTAATTTGGTAAGTTGTCTAATATGATTATTATTATTGTTTACTTAGGAAATAGCTGTTATTGTAAATAATTCTATATGTATATCTACTGCAAAGGTAATTATGTATTATTATTGTTCATTGTGCCTAATAATTATATGTTTGTTTACTCAAGAATACAATGTCTTGGTGAACACAATGCAATAGTGTGATTTAATCTGTCCGTGCTTTACTCGTTTTTGCATAATGTGTACATATTGTTACAACTGTTTTACGACACAACCACTCTTATTTTACCATAATATGTAATAAATAATAATATGATTCTACAAGCTGTTCAGTCAGTTTCCCCCCATAAATCATCTGTCAAAACCAATGCCTCTGCTTTTGTTTATTGCACTTCAAAGATGGAACACTTTCAAATATTTTAAATCGGGTAGGTAGGTACCTCCTATCAATGCGTTTAATTAAATTATTAGGTGCCTACCCCAATTCTGATGTATTACATTGCAAAAAAAATTGAATATATTATTGTTTTTGCGGAAAAACTTGGGGAGTATATTATTTGTTCAATTCACTAGAATAATTTTTATTGAAATTTTGCAGCTGTCATATTTTTTCAAAGTATAGGTATTATTTGATTGGCACACAACTCAAACAAAAAATTATATTTTTGGGTTCTATGTAATATGGTCACTGTTCAGGCAGAAGTCACCGACCCACATTCACCAGTTTTGAGATACCTAAATTTTAATGTTAGAGAAATTTATTTGAATGCTTTCAATTTCTTTCTACTATTTTTCTACTGTTGGTAGATAAATACAACTTTAAAGTTTATGTAACATATGTTTAGCTTTCAAATTTGCAATATCTCAAAAATGTGTGTTGTGGTTTGGTCACTCACGAAATATACATATATATTATTCTCATGCTGAAAATATTATTTTTTTCTTTATCGAATTACGCTCAGAATCTCTACAATATGTCAAAGGAGAATTTGTAAACATAATTAAATATTTTATATCTGCACAACAGTCCCAACATTTGATAATATGTTATGTTACTTAATGTTAGCATTTTATCATACAACTTTCCATAAATAGATCTATAGGTACAGTATACTTGTTCATTTAAATGCCTCACAATAAATAATTATTAACCTGTTAACCGGGGAGTTCAGTTTAGAATTACGCAGCATATAACGGGCGCGAACTCCTTCACTAGGACGTATCAATACGTCACGTCCGGTGGACGTAATTTCATGTTTTTATTTTTTTTTATTTATGCATCAAAAAAAGTGAAAACATCGAATTAAAAAAATAGAATATTTACAAACAGTTATATAGATTACAAAAAATATAAAAAAGGTTATAATTACAGAAAAATAAATAAAAACACACAGATAAAAGAGAAACATTGAATTTTAAAAATTAAAATATTTAAAAAATAAAAACTCAATTTCCGTGTGATATGCTCGAAAATATACGTCCCGCTCGTTCCAGGGCGCGACATATATTTCAAGGACGTATTCATATGTCCTACCCGTACCCGATACTGTTTATGTTTGACGTATTTATACGTCCCGCCCGGTTAACAGGTTAAATTGCCGTGCATGGATTGAAAGTACATTTCTTATAATTGCTCAATTCAACTTTCATATAAAAAAAAAAATTTATTAGAAGTTAAAATGTTAGCTTTGGTATAAGAAAGATTTCGTTGCTGTAATTACAAAAGGTTGTATGTTCAAAATCACTATTTTTTCAAAACTTCACTAAAAATTGCCTACGAAACTTCTTTTCTTTTTTTTCATCACTCAAAAAAGTTACCCGCTTCTTGTGAATTTATTGACAACATAATTCCATCCTTTTAAACACAGCAATGTTATTTTGGGATATTATTATTTATTGTTTTGACTTTAAATCATCTCTCTTGAAAACATTTGGCTTTACAAGAAAATTTGCACATTATTATAACATTATATTGAATCATATAGCGTGTTAACCACCTAACCTCAAATTATTGTATTTTCACATTGTGGATGGATAATATTTGTGAAAACCATTTATACCATAGATTGAATGTTGTGGTACATATTATTATTATTACTGTCATGTTCATATGAGGACAAGCAGCCGGGACAAGATGAGGTGAAAAAGTATTGTGACAAGCAAATAAAAATTTGAATGGGAAAGTGGATATTTTTATTTATTCTTTTAAGCCATAATCAACCTAATATGCAAATCTTTATGAATGTGTAAGTAAATTCAAAGAAGATTCAAAAATCCTGAAAAATTCATTGGTTTAGACTGGGAATAGAAACAAAAAACAACCTGAGTTTTCAGAAGTTTCAAACAGTCATTACTAATAGAGATGGTTATATGTGACGCTAAAAAACAAACGTGGCCATCTCCATCATAAACGTAACAGAGTAAATCGAGTTTTTCTTTTGCGGGGTTAAATTAACCATTGAGATAATATTATACTACTTTATAATTATGCTGTACTTTAAAAAATACGATTTTAGGACTTCTTAATAATCTCAAATCCATAATAAACGAGAAATTATAGATTTTAGTTTGGAGATGACCATGTTTGTTTTGTATCATCCGGAGATGGCCAGGTTTGAAATAAAAACCACTGGAGATATCAATCTTTGTTTTGTACACTTACATTTAGGTATGTTCATAATAAAACAGGGTTGTGTTAAGATACGCATTCATATTATTGAAAAAACTCCTCATTTATTCAAATAATCAAAACAATTTCGTATAGTTAAATTTACACAACTTACAAAATTATGTTACAATTTACTCAACAAAACAAAATGTGTTTATAAATAAAAACAGACACTGATCTATAATATGAAAGGAGAAAATTATAATATTCACTTTTACAGCAGAGTATTTGAAAAAAAAAAAACATTATTAACCATTAAAAGAAGAACAGACCAGTGGCCAAACATAATAAAAAAATCAAATCCGTGCTTATTTAGCACATAAAAAAAAATATATCATGTATTGTTTCATAGTGCTTTCACACAAACGAAGTATTGAATTCCATAAGTCTAAACTTAAACTTTAGGGTGCCCAGTTTACACCCGTAAATTTATATATTATTTAAACACTAAACAAAGTCCAAAATCTCCTCTGTATCATCGATTACTATTTCATCTTCGTCGACTAACTCTGTGTGAGGATTGTTTGTCAAAAATACGTTTTTATAATAATTTAATTCCTCGAATTTAGTTTGCCAATCTTCACCATAGTGCTTGTTAAGAAGATTTTTGACATCTGATAATTTGGCTTCTTTCACAGATACACCCGTTGGCATCGGCACCGGAATTATTTGAGAAATCATTTTCCCACGCCTCACAATGTTTTTTGACACTCCTAGGTCACAATTGTATGACATTTCTCCACGAATTGCAACCTTTGTATTCCCACTTCTGTTGAAAATGATCCGCTTGCATTTACTAATTTGAAAATGCCAGCTTGAAGTGGATTTCAGAACATCTTTACAGGCTGTTTTCCAATCTAAAACTGGAATATCTGTGACCATCTTGTGCACAGTCGCATGCTCCCTTATAATGTTTGCATATTCATCAGGCTGCACAATTATTTCCTTCTTTCGAATTTTTCCAGTTAAATTTAGAGGAACCAAATACTTTGATGTCATGGTTTTAGGATTTCGTTCCATATTTTTCGGACGTTTTCTTTTGGTTGTTGATGTCTCAATAAATTTTAGTAGGAAGTTGTCCTGGTCAGTTTTCTTTGAATGCTTGAAAAAAGATTTGTGAAATTCAAAAATGTCATTCGACTTCAATTTGGCACATTGAAAAGCATTTTTGTTATGTCCGCAACGCGGTCTGAGAGGCAATCCTGGAGCTTTGTATCTAGAAAAAAACTTCAATTATAGTTCCTGCATACTCATTAAAAAATAGCCAGTGTTATCTATAAATTAGGTTTGATAATAGAGATATAATTTAGGGTTATTATGCCGTGTTGCGCTACATCTTTATTTAACCAAAGTATCGAGCAGCATTACAGTGTATATCATCAGGGCAAATGTGTAATCGATTACGCTGATGATGGACACCGTAATGCTCTCCGAAATGTTGGCTAAATAAGGAGATGACGCAAACGGCAAAATAACCCTTAAATAAATCACGATAATACTTTTTACTATGAAAATCTCAAATGATATTGAGATACCTACCATAAGTTTTAAAACTTATTTAAATTCCATAATTTTTTATTAAGTTTTTCTTTATTTAATTTGCCTAATTAAGTCTCTATTTATTCAATACATTGTTAATTCTCCTCCTCAACTGCAAAATGGGTAAATTAAATTAAAGAATCTACTATAAAATTCTGTTCGTTTATAACAATAAACATAATTTCAATAAACAGTATAAATATACCAAAAACAATAATTGCATGTCACAGTTCAATACAGGCACACAGTAATGATACATTATAAATTTATGTGGTGCAGCAATGAATTAAAACAACATAATAAAAAAATGCACAGCCCTGAGCGTTTGAGATGCTAACTGTCAAAATTCGGTTAAATTTCAAAGTTTACTTACAGTTTTTCAGTCTTGTTTGCACGTTTAATGGCATAATTTGATCTGGTAACCTTTCGGGCTTTATCTGGAGTCATTATTTCCACCATATTTGTATTGTTTTCCATTTTAAAACTGTTATTTCACTAAAAAACACGAAGAGCACACCTAGCACGCACAGTAAACATTTCAAGAATGGGACGCCATCTTGAAAAATGCCGTAATGTAATTGGTTCAAACGGATTTGGCCATGTTTGATTTAACAACAGGATGGAGATGACCGAGTTTGAAAAAAACTACTACTATTAAATTCATTTTTAAAGCAGAAAAAGGTGATATAACCATGTTTGAACTGAATATTATAAAGTAAAAAAACATAAGCAGTGATACCAATCAAAAACCTAAAAAAAAAAGATTTTTGGAGATGGCCACGTTTGTTTTTTAACGTCACATATATGAAATGGTCTGTCACTGCGGCTTCAGTTACGGGTGACTGGCGTGGAACCGGTTCTATATCCAGTTACTTTTGTAACCAGTTCCTGATGGTTGGAAGTTTGTTTGGTGTGCTGTTATGATTGTATTAATTAAAATAGTTCCTCAAAAAAATCAGTGATCAATATGCATCAATATTTGTAAAAGTACATAATTCAAAAGCATAAAAGTTTAAAAAAATGTGAATAGAAGGAAAATCGTGTACTAAAGAGCAAAAATGTAAATTTCATCTCTTTATTATCAATTACTCGAATTATTGCAATCAGCACATTGGAATGGTTTTTCCCTTGGAGAAAATATATGCATTTCCCCAGATTGCGTCAGGTTAAATGTGACATTCGTTGTAATCTACGTGCTCATAGATGGCGGTAATTGAATTATTTTAGTAAAATACGCTTTTTGCCAGTTATGCTTAACAATATTAAGATAATTATTTTATTTGCGCCTGTACATACGCAATATTCTTTTAAGGAAGGCATACAAATACAATATCGGATTGGATTGAACCACCGATATAGTATTGTATTTGTAGGGGGGCGAACTGGGGGTCTTTATGAATATTTAACAATAAATAATTTTGTCTCTTTGTCGATGTCTAGCTGCAAGTGCCAACAAAGCGACACCCAGCCCATTAGTATGTGTAGAACAATCTGAATGACCTGTGGATCCTGAAGACCTCTCAAACCTCAACAAAAATTCATCAGCCTTCAAAGAATTGTCCCACAATTTGGCAGGAGGCCTATAATCCCTTTTCCCTGAAACTGCTTCGGAGATCTTTTGGTAATTCTTGAAAGAGTTGGGAGAGGTGTTTTGTCTCAGCTTAGATCCCCAGCAACCAGAATTCCTCTGCCAATCCAGGACTAGTTGGAGCCAGTCGTTTTGGAGGAACTGGCCGAATCCACTCAGGGAACAAACTAAAACTAAAATATTAACATTTTACAAATTTATTTTATCTGTGGTATTCACATATTATTTACCAAAGTAGGCGGACAGTACTGCATCCAAAAAGTATGTTTCTAATTTTCTCTTATTTAATTAATAAAAACAAAAATTTGTAAGTAGGTACTTAATTATTATAAACCATATTTTTTATGTAACATTTTTTCTTTCAAAAAAAGAATAATAAAATTTGTCCAAAGAAACTATCCCAATGACAATTCGTTTTTCAGGCTCTTAGGTAGGTACCATAATAATTTCTAAATGCAAATAAGAAAGTTAAAATAAACACAATGGTTTCACAATTCTAAAAATAATCTTTTACTGAACCATTAACACGGCTACCATCTTGAACCAGAAACGGAACGTACCAACAATTTTACAGACAGACAAAATGCAATACGGTCAAGTTATGTAAAGCAGGGCTTCGCTAAGCTAAGCAGAAAGAAAGTTTTTTTTAAGTGCAGTAATTTTTTACATTAATACTTGTGGCAGAGTTTGATATTTTTTGTATCTAAATTCCGTTCAATTAAATATGTCAGCCACCTCTACATATAATATATATTACCCATTGCGTGCAATCCAGGTGCAGGTGAGTATCTAAATGGCTCACTCCTGATGTTATCATAACTTTTTAATAGAAAAACTTGTTACCATCAATAAAATAACCCTGATCTGGGTACCAGGACATAAAGGAATTGAGGGCAATGAGCGGGCTGATGGATTAGCAAGGAAAGGGGAGAAAGTACCACTTGCGGGATCTAAGCCAGCCGGTAGGGGTAGCAGCTTGCCACACCAAAATACATATTGAAAGGTGCGTCAATTCCCGGCACTGGGAGGAATGGTAAAGGGCACCCGGAATGAGGCAATCTAAAGTTCTCATAAACGGACCAGACAACTACTCAATATGGACAGAAACTCACTGAGGGAACTGGTAGGACTACTAACGGGACACTGCCATCTCTGGAGGCACATAAAGTTGTTGGGAGTGGAAAACACCAAAAGATGCAGGAAATGTGAAGAGGATGAAGAGACTCCAATTCACCTATGGTGCCAATATCCCTCTCTGTTGGGAACAAGGCTCAGATACCTGGGAAGACACATTTTAGAACCAGAAGACATAGCCACATATCCAATGACAACCCTGGTGAACTTCATTAAAGGGACCGGATTACTGTTAAAGGAATGAGGTAAAATGGGAGATAGCACAATGGGCCTATGGCCAAAGTGCTCACGGGAACTACAAGTAAACCGTCTCCGCGCTTTAATAAAAAAATAAAAAAAGGTTTTTTGATCGAACAGTACTCAAAGTTGGTATATGAAAATATGAATCTCTGCACTCAACATATTGCGGTGTCCTACTTACTTTGCTCCATAAACAAATCCCTCCAGCGCACAGGGTACCCAGCAACTTGAACTTCTCTTACTTCGCCCATTATTTTACAGCAATACTCTTCAACCGGTATGTTTTCATTGCAGCCCATTATTCGGGATACCAGGTTGTATATTATTCTACAAAAACAAAAACATCATCTTATTAATTAGCAGTTAGTTATATGAATACGGTGGAAACTTAATTAACGAGCATAATTCATCCCAGAATCTTACTTTTAATGCAAAACATTTGTAATAATTTTTCTCATAACGATAATGCATCCCATGAAACAGATTCTCGTTCTTGCGAGCTCTGGAAAGAAACCATTCCTAAGCTCTGAATGCAGTTATTAGTATTTATTTTTGGAATAACTTAATCAGTAAAACCTCAAATTATAATATTTAATTATTGAAGACAATTTTAGCAGGTCGCCCCGGCAAGGCGAGGTCTTGGGTTCGTGTCCTAGATGCGACCGTATCTTTTTTGAATTTTTCTTATTAAAAAAATTATTTAAGAATCGCTAATATTGTATTCTGCAATTATTAATGTTCTCAAATATTTTCAGTGACATTCTTGCGACTTTCTGGAGAGAAATCGTTCCTATGTTGTGAATGCAATTATTATTTTGACGGCCTCTGTAGTCGAGGGATGAGACTCTCGAATAGCAATCCGGTGGTCGCGGGTTCAAATCCGGGCGCGGGCAACTAAATTTTGTATTATTTCACAACTAATTAATTTAGAATAATGTCTAGTTTATTGGCGGCATGTTCCAGAATGGAAGATCCTCTCAGTATCGCCCTGGTGTAAGACCACCATTCAGAATTAAAACGTTGCTTGAAATGGTTTTAGCAGTGTTTGATGACTAGATCTGAATAGCCAAATACTTCTCCACCTTCCTCTTCCCTATCGCCTCCCTCTACCCACTACCTGCAGCGTCACAACATTCTCACTGGCTCCAGACGGTTGGGAGCAGTTCTGTTGGTAAAAAAAAAGAAATTTGTCTAAAGAATCACATTCTTAAGTAAGACTTGACATGACTGACTGACCTGTGTGTAAGGCTGTATCCCCAAGAGTCTCCCGATGTAAGTATCCAACGACACTGATGAGACAACTTACAAGATGACCCAACATCTGCTTTTGTTTTTCCTTCCATTTGTTCCATCAACTGGGACAAGCAAAAATCTGAAGAAAAAAATATTACCTCCTGTTGGTATATGAGCGTCTCGAGTTGATTATATCAGAGGTTCCCAACCTTTTTACTTACATAGGAACGAACATTTTTCGTTAACGCCCCCTCCCACATCAACCATAACGCGTATAAAGAAGGCGCCGTAGGCGTAAATTTTACTAGGCCCAAGGAAAATTCAATAAATACTGTTGATTATTATCGTTCGGAAAGTCAGATTACAAAGAAAAATTTGTCACGAAATTTCATCAAACGAAAATTTCTACAAAAAAAGTGCTGAATTATTTACAGTTTTTATAATTGTTTTGTGTCTATCTTCCAAAATCATATAAATTCGCCTCCCAAAGAACTTTTGACTCTTGATTGCCCCACAGGCGACTTATCGCCCATTGGTGAACTATATTGTCAATGCTTTGTCTATATTATGTATTGTCTGCTTACGTAATGCTGCGCATACACTTACAAACAGAAACGCGATCCACTAAGCATAATATTCAACTTTCCCTGTAATGTTTTTGTATTACAAAAATAATGTTGGGAGAAGAATAATAGAGTGAGACGGCTTATTGAATATGTACGTAGTAGATACTTAACTAGATAAGTACCCGATTCTCTTCCATTTGGAGAATTTCTCGTGCAGGTCTTTGCATTTCTTCCACTGGAATGTTTTACCTCTAATTTACATTGCAGAGTTCTGTTCAAATTGTTGCCAACTCTCCTCCACCGTTCGGCTTCTAAAACTCTCTCAGCCACTGAAATTAAGCAATTATTATGTCATAAAAATAAGGTTAAATTGCAGAAAAAATAATACTTGATAGAGTGTATAGCTGGCTCTACACTCGCGCGCGAAGTCGCGCCGTGAATTCACGCCGTGAATATACGCCGCGATCCGCGCGTGAACTGTGTCCATCCACACTCGCAAAGCTTCAGTCTTGTTCGCGACTTTAAACCGCAAACCCTTTGTCGCGGGCCAAAAAACCGACAAAAATCGGGGAATGGCGCGAAGCGCGAATGCGAAGATTGTGAAGGCGTGAACAAGATCCACACTCGCGTTTGTGTACGAACACAAAGAACGCTTGTTTCGGCTTTCAGATTAGCCGGCGAGTATGCGGCCGACTGGCGCAGGCGCGCCGACAAGAATGTTTGTATCTAAACGTGTGAGAACGCACATAGTGAAGGCAGGTTCAGATTTGTGTCCGCGCGCTGGCGGGCCGAGAAGCTTTACCGGAATGAATTCTTAATTCCTACTCGCCGGTGCGGCCGGTTAGTGAAGCTTGTTTTGGAAGCTAGTGTCAAAACATAAGTCCTGTCAAAATGAGCGACTTACTAATTGCTGCTGTTTTTAACAAATCGCCGATCTAGGATAAAAGAAACAGTTTACATAGCAACAGAAATGTTGTCGACAAGTGCTGGAAAGAAATCAGTAAGGATATGAATGAAAACGTTACGAACAAAAGTACGAACTGAGAAAATTTTATGATAACCTCAAATGTCGCGACTGAATTAAGGTATATTTAAAAAATCTTTCTTCGTCCGCCTTAAGCTCACTAAACAAGTGATGATATTCACCATGACTTTTTCTACTACTATTAATTGGATGAATACCAATTGTTTTATTACTTAATTTCAAGAAAAAAAAGTATAAAATCTTCTTCCTACGAGCTTGACATTTTGTTAAAACTGACAGCTGCTGTCAGGCTACCGCGCAAATGGCGCGGATTTTACCGGCGTTCTATGTGTCCACAACTCGGCGGATATTTTCTCCGGCGGACTCAGGCACTGAGTGCTGGTAATCTGAAAGCCGAAACACGCGTTCTTTGTGTTCGTACACTTTCGCGGCCTTCGAGGCCGTTCGCGCCGCGAGTGTAGAGCGCGCTTAATAAAAAGTTATTTTACCACTCGCAATATTATTTGGAAAAACTGTGCTTCGTGCTATTTTGAGTAAATAATTAGCCTTTCTCCATGGAATTCGTACTCTACAATCATTTAATGGCTTCATTGATTCCAACTGTCCTGAAATAATGTAATCACTAATGCATTTTAAAATTAAAGAAATGATCTGGAAAGTTCTTGTATTACATAAAAAAGATCTTAAACATCTTATAAAGTTAAGTATTTCAATACAAAAGTTTAAAATGAAGTAGAGTATCACAAATCTTAACCGGAGTGGAGAGTGAGCAGAATAGTAGTTAGTAGTACCCATAAATAAACTACTCGCTTAGTATCAATGACTAAAGAAAATATAGTCCCAAATACCCTGTAATATTAATAATACGTTTAACTCCAGTATAATATATGTTGGCCGCTTGAGGCGCTAGTGTAGCATCATTCCTTTCAATAATTCAATGGCGGCAATTGCATTTATTTAGTACTTATGTCCCACAAAGTAGGTTCTGTGTGTGCAGTTTATGAATGTAATAATTACAAACATCAAAAAACACAAGTCGTTTTTAGGATGTCAAAAAACCTTGACAGGTTAGTTTGTAAAATATAATACTAATTCGTTGAAACCCAGTAAACAAAATGTTCTTGATTGCGTAAATAGTGGAATATACCATGAAAAATATAATTTTAAAAATTTAGGGTTAATTCAGAATAGGTGTGTTAGTTCCATACGACATTCGGTTCAGATGGAAGTTATAAACCATCGTCGATGTTGAAGTTCAAACCACATTTTACTAAAACTTGAATATATATAGAATTTTTGATAAAATTTCTCTCAATTATATATAAGTATGTTATATTACTTTTATAAACCATTAGCCGCTTTAATATTTTTTTTATGTATGGGCAAAAAATGCAGTAAGGTCGTATGTAAGTTACCTAATTTTTGAATGATTATTTTTAGATTTCTATAATTTAGTAACGTAAAATAAAGAATATGATATTTCACATAAATGTATGAAAGAAAACCAAGGCACACAAATCACGCCGCCAGGAGGCACTAATGTAGTATGTTGGCATCATAATGTATGGGAAATGTCAAAAGTTGGAGATATTATTAATATTATAGGGTATTTTTGGTGGTAGGTACATACACAAACGATTTTTTACTAGTTTGGTAGGCACTTCACCCTTCGTTTTGATGACTTGTTTATTGTTCTCATAAAAAATATTAGCTAATTAAAGTGTTACCTTGAGCTATGGCAACCCCTAAATAGCCATTGATATCCATCTGCTGCTGGTTTCCCGCCATATAGTCCAGAGCCTTGCTGAGGGCGGAAAGCAAGGTTGGTCGTGAGGGAACCTCAGAAGTGTATAGCGATGCCCACGTATAGGGCAACACTAAAAGCAAGCTGATGATGCTGAAATAAAAATAATATTGTACAGTAACAGGTAGGTACTTTCGGTAAAACATTTTCAAAAATAATATTATAATTTATTACTAGCGCCCGTCACGGGATATTATAATTCCAATTTTGAAAATGACAATTAAAATAATATGTTGTGAAAATGGAAGGCATTTCTAGTGTATTGTTTATTCAGTGGATAAAATGTGGGGAGGCAAAACATTCTTAGATTCACCGTAGTAAAAAACACAAAAACTTTTAAACTACCTTATACATTTTGGCATGTGTTCCCACATTCCACTGCGTGACCTGAGAGAACAACTGACCTAAGAAACCTCTCCACGAGAGAAGCTGCCTTTTATTGCGGTTCGCTCCCCCCGGCCACCTCCCACTCCTATGCACACCCCCTATACTAGGTATACAGGGTGACTGATTAGAATAAAAAATTCAAGTAAAATTTAAAAAAACTTAATTGTATTTAGAATAAAAATAAGGTACATTTTCATACATCATGGTTCAGAGTTTCAGAGCTCCAAGTCGAAAATGTTGAATTCATGGTTACTTGTTAGATATGTTTGTTTCAAATACCAGTGTTAGTTGTTATTTCTTGTGTATTGTATTTACGAATGTAAAGGAGTATTGTTTTAATCGCCGTGTTGTTTAAAGTGTGCCTAAGTAAATAAAAATCATACAAAAAACAAATTTTGTCAAAATCTTCAATACTTATTAATGAAAATTGCGTTAGTGTTATTTCTTACGATTGGCTAGGACTTAATATTTAATTACTGTAATTTTCATAATGACTAAATCTACTAGGTAGGCTTGCAAGACTATAAGCTATAATATCTAATACAGTATACATATAATGCTTCGCAAGAAAATCACTACCGAAAGTGAATACAGTTACACCAAAACACACAAACCTTAGTATATGTAATGTGATCTACCTTATAGAGTGGGTACGAGTACAGTCAGCTCCCGGTAGGTTGAGAGGGATGAGCTGCGAGCTGCCAGCCTAATCAACATTCAATCCTCGCTCCGGGCCATTTCATCTCTGCCACAGCTGAAGAATTATTGCGGGATTTAAACAATGTTCGCAACATTTTCCAAGCTTTTTTCAATGACAAAATTCTAGTATTTTTAATTTATTTGATCTTTCAAAAATCTTATAACATTTGCAAATAATTTTTTTGTTTTTCTAAATTCTTTATTTTGGCTTTCACCCATTAGGGGTGATCTTGGCCATACACAATTACAACATATATAAGCCAAACATAACATAAACATAACATATAATAAACATAACATAACATACTTAACATAAACGGTACAGAGCTGGTAACAGTAGGTTATCACAAAATTATAAAAATAGGAACCTGTGTACAATATAAGTGGGCGCTTTTCGTTATTTAACCAATGATTTTTCTAAAATTAGTAGCGTTTTTTTTTAAACAGAACTATGAAATTGTCAATCTTATAAACAAACAGCATATGAGAGTAAACAAATGTGATTATATGACATAAAGATAAACATAACACAAACATACCATAAACATAATATAAACATATCATAACATAACATATCATAAACATAAACCTACCATAAACATAACATAAACATAACATAAGTATAACATAAACATAACTTAACAAAAACAATACAGAGCTGGTAATAATAGGTAATTACAAAATTATAAAAATAGGAACCTGTGCACAATAGTAGTGGGCGTTTTTTGTTATTTAAAAGAACAGATTTTTCCAAAATTAGAAGCATTATTTTTTTTAAAAACAGTACTATGAAATAAATATAAACAAATACAATAAAAGAATCAAGAAAAATATACAAATACATAAAGAATAGTGTTTTAACTCAGTCAAAGTATGCAGAGTTCGGATTAGTGAAAATAGATGAAAATAAAGATGAAAATAGGAACCTGAACAAATGAATACAAATGAAAGTGAAAGAAATTTGGTTTATATTTATTATTATGGTCAGATATTTATAAATAAATTTTGCCAACAAATAGTAAATTTCAGGAGTGTTTAGACTAAGAAGGCAGGGTATACTGGTTCGCAAATAATTCAAAAGTGTTCTAAAATTAAAATATACGTAAGTAACTACTTACACTAAAGCAGGTGCGAGCATAAAAATCAATTACTTTGTATACTACCTCCGTTTGGTTGTGTTTGTAAATAAGTCAGTAAGTAACATTGAGTTTGGGTGAGTGTACCGGAAAAGCCATATCGTTAGTAGGTATTTATATATTTATCATTTTATCATTTTTTCACTGCGTCCGAAATCTTAAAGGTCTACACTCAGGATGGGTTGTTTAATAGAATTTG
Organism: Hesperophylax magnus; assembly: GCA_026573805.1. NCBI lineage: Eukaryota > Metazoa > Arthropoda > Insecta > Trichoptera > Limnephilidae > Hesperophylax > Hesperophylax magnus. Next base: position 29,190,106 of record JAIUSX010000046.1, read on the forward strand.
AACAATTCATCAAATTTCAACGTTAATTTTCAGGTTCTGTGAAAGACATATTTAAGTTCTCATATTATATCATTATAGGCCAGTTGCTTCATAGAACTAAAGTAATAACAAAACTTTCAGAGAACTTGAAAATTAAGTTTGGTATTTGAAGAATTGTTCAGATTCTCTAAAACAACCCGTCCCTAGTCTAATATTTTCTGGACAATTTAACTGTGAAATAATGTCAATACATTGCATTGTAGTCATACTTTCCTCGTGTTCGATTTAAAAAATAATTAAAATATTTGCGAAACCGGGTGATAACTATCTGCTAGTTGTATATTTGTGTTATTAATACATTGGACCGGACGGTGGCTGTGTTGACATCGTGTTTGGGTCCCACCCAGGCTTATTGTGGAATGATTGTCTTTCTTTTTAAAACAATAATTAAAACACAAATTCTATTGGTGAATCCAATTATTGTACCTATCTGTTAATTTCTCACTAAAAATGTTATACAATGTGATCGTTATTTTCTCAGGATAGATTTTCTATACGCAGAGATCTTAATAATTTCATGAAATTCAAAATATATTTCTGTATTTCCCAGTTAAAGTGGCCAACAATGTTGACGATCTCTGCTGTTTGTCGCCATTTCGATTATTTTAAATTAAAAAGATGAACCTAACTCTGCTATTGTTGGAATATTTTTGAACTCGTATTTATTTATGCCCTCCTCCCTCCACTTAATTATAATTTTCAGTTAGAGCTGTGTGGGATTTCGGCCATAATTGTAGGTAGTACTAACACATCATCCATGTGTACACTTTATGACGAAAATAACATTTCTTAACTATACGGATAATGAAACGAGATCTTTCTGTGGAAATAAGGATCAGTATATTTTTGAGTAGATGTTCTATGGAATAATCATTATGGCCAGCATAAGTATATTATGCTTCGAGATAAAACTTGGGCTGTATTTCAAATAGAGACTGATTTCTGAACAAAATGCTTGACTTCAGAAAGATTTATAATGTTGAAACTTCACTAAAAGTGGACATTTCCATAATCTGTTGATGTTACGAGTTTTACCTGTATAGTGACAATAAGTTATGTATTTTACGGCTCTACTTCATAATGCGCACTTACAAAATTCGTTTTAACTACCTAATCGCAATAAAACCATTTGCATTTACTGTCAGTTAAATAATTCATTTCAAAATATAGATGTAAAGTGGAAGGCATTAAAACACAGTAGTTTTGCTAGTATAGATGATGTAAGGCGGAAGGCATTAAAACACATTAGTCTTACAAGTATACTCGTAGATGTAAGGTGGAAGGCATTAAAACACAGTCGTCTTGCAAGTATATGGCATACAAATACTGCATAAAAATCTCAAAATCCGGCAGATTTAGTCTGTTGCGTCATTGAAGGTTCCTTATTTTATTTTTAATTTGCTTGAAAGTAACACTGTTAAAACATCAACGTACCATTAGCTCAATATTGTAGTTGAAAGTAATTAGACAAATTCCATGAATAAAAGGCACATTTCAAATCGCCAGAGGTCACCGAGGGAGTGTAAAAAAGTTAAAATCTCCTACTACCACCACATTAAGCGGAAAATGTTTCTGATTGTGTTATGAAACCGTGCGTTCTATTAACACGGGATTTCCTAGCGAGACCGGCATTGATCTATGCAATGTAATTTATAAAACTATAAAATTATAGCTTGACTTTTATAACTTGTTTTCGGTTTTAAACTTTAAGCAATTACCAATTTATAGATTTGTGATAATCTTTTATAGATCTCTACATTAATGTGTATTAATCCAAGGTATTAGTGCCAAGTCCCAAGATAATCTGATTTTTAAAATAACTACATACTTCAAATAATATCCCTAGTAATGCAGTAGTTAAGAGGAAGCTACAAGCCAAAAATGTGTAGATTCTTGGTATATTGTAGGTAATAGGCATTAAAATCACTTGACAAACGGAGTCAAGAAACCTTCGATTTCAAGCACAAAACTGGTTTTTATTTATTTTGTAAATAATTTTATAAGAAAGCAAAAAAGCTAATCAAGTGAAACTGTCACAGATAATCTTAGCTATAATACTGTATTTTTTTTAAATTGTTTACTTTACGTGTTCATACATTTCTATTGAAAAAAAATTTTTTTTGGTAGTTTACCTATATTTTTTATTGAGTAATTTATTTGTATTCTACGCAAGTGAAACGATAGGAAAACCTTTAATTATCTAAAGCATATTTTTGGTATTCATAATGTACACCAATTCGTTAAAGATTAATCAAAATAGTGATTTGGCATTAAGTTTCGCCTTAAACGGATTGTAATTACGCCATGCTACGAAATTGAAATTTTATTTACCCTCAAGAAATTATTGGTGCTGAATATATGCAGTTATGTATTTAAATTAATACATACCTATCTAATTACTAAGTAACAAATACTATAATATAATACAGGTATTATATGATATTTAAATACATATTATTTAGTATGATTATACATATACTGGATAATACAAATATTACCTATAAGATGTTTAAGGCCACAAGAACATCAGGAGGTCCAGCACGGTAAATGCTGAATCGATATCGATCGATAAAGCCCTATGTCAATTCGATATTGACTATATACAGTATATACGTCATCTATGATCTCTTAGCGGTCAGAATATGATTCCGACAGTCGGTTACAAAATACGCTACTTTTTGGGAGAGTGATTGAACATGTAGGAGGGAGGAAATACAGAGGCCGGAAAATTGTTCCACAGCGGAACTGTTGAACTCAAGAACTTGTCATAGAAGCGACCCATTCTCAAGTGACAAATATCAACCTTGTACGTATGTTGGGCGCGCGTTTGGCGTGTTTCTCGACTATGCACCGGTGCCGAAGGGATCAATGACGCTAGTTCCTCGAAGCATCTTCCATTAATATGCACAACTTTTTAGATAATGTCGTTAGTTATGTAAAATAACGGGCTTATTAATGATGGGGGTGAACAAACTAAGTTCTTAGAATTGAAATAAATCATATACACGATCCATAGACTTAATTAATCAAACTATCATTGATTTTTTTTTATTTTTTTTTTTTTATAGTGAATACCTCACAAGAGTCCCAACTGCTCCCGTCTGGAGCCAGTGAGACTATGGCATCCCCAATTGGGGGATGTTGTGAGGCTGAAGGTAAGTGGGGAAGGGAAAGAGGAAGGTGGGGAAGTACTGCACTAAATTACTAATTACTGCACTAAACAAAATAAGTATACCCACGAACTGGCGATGCCTATGTGGGATTTTTTTTGTATATATGCATACTATTCTATTATATTTTTTATTTAATTGTATCATTTTATTTTTCTTATCTTAAAGCTACATTTTTTATAGTAGGTACCTTCTTTACCTGTGAATGAAATGGTTTTTGTAATACTAAAATAATTTTAATAATGTAATACTTGTTTTTGTAATACTTGATTTTTGTAATTATATTTTTATGCATGTAAAAAAGAAAATTATTAATAAAAAAAATAAAAAATTCCATTCCAGCTTCGAGAGACAAAAGTTTTTAGTTATGGCTAATTAATTAACTCCCTTTTTAGTGTAAAAAAGTACATGCGAACTGGCAGTGTATGTTATAGGTAATACTAAATTTCGAAATTGTCAATTTTAAGTTTTTTTTTTTTTACTTAGATGTACCCTTCTGAAGCTTACGAATGTCGATTCATAGAAGCATGTGAAAATGCTGCAGTGCTTGTCGATTCTAATTTATTGCGTTATCGATATCGGCCTGGATAACAATCATCGCGACCACGTTCCGGAAATCAGTATAAAATCATCTGTACTTACGCCCATCGAACCGATATTGTAAAGTTATCGATTTCACTGTTTAATATTGAAACACTTTTATGGATATTCGAACAATCCGGTTCCTACCTAAATTGCCCTTTCCGTTGTTTTTATTCCATTTCCTAAAGCTCACCTTCGAAAAAACCAAGCAAGAATATTTGAAAAATAGAAGCCAAAAAACAGTGTCATTTGTTTTTTATGTTGTTTGAGTCGTTGTTGCATTTAGTTGCATATTTGTCGCCCCCTCGTAATTATTATCGGAAAACAGTATAAATTATCAGCCAGAATCATTATACATTAAATAAATGTTTATATAATCGAGAGTGATCAAACGATCGTTCATGTTGTTAAACAATACATATTTGTGATACAAAAACCGTCCGTGTTATGAAACTATACTAGAAGTACATCTATAAACTATATCGCCCACAGAGCATTCAAGACCAACATCAGAACTTCCAAATGAAGCAAGATCATTCATAAGGTAAAGGCCTCCTTTCCTACTCCTATTTTTACTTGTGAAAAACACGATTGTATTTGTATTTATTGTATTTTCTTGATACAAACTACAGTCCAATCGTCGAGTACAAAATCGATTCTGGTCGCGGTCACAATATGTTCAAGGTCAAAGCTATGATGAAAACATGTGTTATTTACCTTTTTTATTTGAGTTATTTATGCAATCTTGTGTTTACATTAACATTATCATAAACATCTCTCACTCTCTGTGTTTTCTCTGTTGGATGGCAAACTAAGAAATGATATCTGGAGGTTATCCACCGCTTACCCGACCTGGTATAAGTAACAGATGGTTACTCCTTCAGAGCTCTTACAACGACTCAATTTTATTTTTGTTTAACGACTCTACATTTATTAAATAACGAATCCATACACCCAATGTCCCTGCGTAGTGCTAAATACTGAAACATGATTAATAGTATTAAGATATGTAGTAAAATTAACCTTATATAATAAAAATGGACGAAACTGTAGAAATAACTACATAGAAATCTAAATTAAAAAGGAAAACACATTCCATACAGTCGTGTTTTAATTTTAGGCATCTGAAAGCAGATCAAAATAAGATATAAATTACTAATATTTAACCGGAGAGTATTCCACTCGTCAACCGACAGTCCTTCGATCGGTCGGTCCGTAGACTAAGGTCGGCTGCCGCACCCGCCAGAGCGACTACCTGATTAAGCCCCGAAGACCCTAGAGAATAACTGAGCGTGAGACAATTGGAAGGGGGGAAGAAGGTCGCCGCTCGGCCATCACTAAGCTCCGCATATGGTGATGGGGGAGGCCCAGTCGACACATTGTGAACACTATTGTCCGGTGTGAGAGGAGTCTGATTATGCAGGGACGAGGTCTAAACCTCACCCAAATACTGGGTTGTGGACGGTATAGAACGATTACAGTTCAGCACCGGCCTGTTGTAAACGCTCCTCGTAGTAGTAATATATTTGCTAAATGCGAGATGTACAAAATAAAAGAAAAGTTCAAAACTCCAAATAAACAAATAAAAGTTTGATTTCAAATATAATAAGGTGGGTCATTTTCCAATGATGACGATTTGAGCGGTGGTAGTGATGACACAACCATGAAAGGTGGTGTCGTCACTACCATCGCTCAAGACGTCAATCTCATGGAGAACCCTGCTGTAATAGGAACAAATTTTACAAGAAAATCAAAATCATTACAAGAAAAGATTATAATATATATACATATCAATCAAATAAGGAATGCAATGATGAATGCAGGGTAAAATAAAACAAATCCGACCAGAGGTAGTACAGGGACAAGAAAAGGCGCTTGAAACTCTAGAAGCTTTTACTCTAATCAGCGACTCGAAGATCAGAGATCAAGATCTCTCAGCCCAAATCCTTGTAAACTTCCTCAGACACTCGAAGTTCACCTTATTCGAAACGAGATCGGCATTCCAAACCGGTCTCGTGGTGACATTTAAACCATCCAACATTTCCTCTCGCGCATCCTTTATGAGCTCGCAATGCCACAGAACGTGCTCGGCTGGTCGTGGTCAGTATTGCCACATGCGCAATTCGGATCTGGGGACAGGGTGAGACAGAAGTGAAGTCTCCCCCTGAACTCCCCATGCCCAGAGTTGGGTCATATGGTGGTCCAGATTGCTTCCATGATAACTCAACACAGTGACTATTCAACACACATTTGAAAAGTGATAAAGTCATTAAAAACGATGAAAAAAAAAATTTAAACCTAACCTAACCCAACCTAACCTAACCTAACCTACTTAACCTAGTTTAAAAAAAATTATTTCATCACTTTCCATGACTTTATTTAACTTTTTAAAGATGTGATGAATTATCATTTTGATGATTTATCCGGTCACCGTCCAGATTTATATGAGCCCCTTCCATTTTGAGTTTAACAGACGGGAAGAAGGAGTAAGTCCACTTTCAGAAACAATGTCAGTAACGTCAATCAGTAGGTGCATACATTCGTTGATAGGGACCTACAATAATATTATTACACGTCATGGGCGCCTGCAGTCTTTTCAAAGATTTGTTTTTATATCCATATAGGAAATCTACACATTTTTTAAAAATAAATTTATACATTTAATTTTTCATCGACCTTTCCAAATACAAACGAATATTTCCATACGTAAATTGTGTAATACACAATTCAAAATGATAATAGCCGTATTTACAATCTTTTCAATTAGTTTAAACTTTTGAAAATGCTCATATATCTCTTAGTGATAATTGGGTGGCACAGCACTGTCTTGTACGAACCCCTTCAGTAAAATTATAGAAACATGTGGTTTGTTGATTTTTTGTAGGTTTACGGCTTTCAAAGGGGGCCCCCAAACGTAATATGCCTATGGGCCCCTTAACAGCGCAAGACGGCCCTGTTCATAAGCCCGAGATACGCCGGGTACACGTCAGCGTGCATGTAAATATTTCTAGTTTGTTCTAACTACTTCCTTAAGATTTATAAACAAATAAAGCTGCCCCCTCCCCCCTTAGCTTGGAAGCTGGTGACGCCCCTATTACACGATACGACTAACCTGTATGCCTGTAAGAATCTTAATCCTACCTACTGACATTTCAGATTATGTTGCGAGGTTGCGACTGAAAACACCTATCGCGAGAAAATTGTCAGTATAGCTCATACAGCTATGTTTTATTGCTGATAAAAACGAAACGGTATCTCAAGCGGGGTTTAATACCGAGTAACCTTTACGACCTCGCCTGATAAAATCATAATATAAAACAATAATATTATACAATATCATTCAGCAATCTACAATCAGTCGAGCTGCCGTCTTCAACACTCCAACATGGAAATCACGTTCAAATCGAAACGTATCGTTGTAACAGGAGCGGGAAGGGGTAAGTACCTTTTCAAAATATTTCCATAAAACTTTATGCTATACCTCTTACATTGTGAAGGGTACAATTCACGGAGAAAACTGTATATATTTACTATTGTCACTGAAAACTGAACTACAACCGCTTGCTAATTATTAATTTCTTGCTCCAAGGCCGCCCCGTTTACAAAAGCTGTTTTCTTCTTACCAACATCTTAAATTGTGTACGGAATTGACGTAAAACGAAAAAGCAATGAAGAAGGTATTCGAAATTATATATGTATTAACTTTAGCCTTTTCACCGCTACATGAACTCTTGGCCTTGAGATTTTAAGTTCTATATTGTGCAGAATACAAAGCAGTGACCATAGCTCGACTCTCAAGGGCACCTCTGAATTTATTCTCATGTTTGATTAGGGGTACTTACCGGTGTGCTTGCTATACCGGCAATAGGATACACAAAAATACCTAGTCTAGAATTAAAATAAATATCGTTATTGATATATTATATATATATACCTCTGTTTTTTTATAGGAATTGGTAAAGGGATATGCATGGCGCTTGCAAAATGCGGAGCAACCGTGGTGGCAGTTTCAAAGACTGAGGCAAACCTCGTTGAATTAAAGAAACTGATTCCATCGGCTGAAGTAGTTTGTGTGGATTTGGGAGACTGGGAAGCAACTCGCGCTGCCATGAAGCAAATTATTAAGAAGCCAGTGCATGGATTAGTGAACAACGCAGCAGTCGCACATCTAGAAAAATTCCTCGATGCCTCAGAAAACAGCTTTGACCAGTACGGTGGTATTATCCAAAGTACATTTATTGTAATATGTAGATTATTTTATTCCATCGATTGCCATTATTACTGAAAAGTTGAGAATGCAGGCGCAGTGACTGTTTAGTTCTCAAATAAAAAAATACAAACAATATGACGTCCTATAGCGATTTGTTTTGGGGTATTATGCCGTGTTGCTCTACCTCCTTCTTTAGCCAACGTTTCGGACATCATTGAAGTGTCCATCATCAGGGCCGATGTGTAATCTAAGGTTGTGGTGAAGCGTGTGCTTATGTATGAAGATGCACAGATTACACATTTGCCCTGATGATGGACACTGCAATGCTGTCCGAAACGTTGGCTAAAGAAGGAGGTAGCGCAACACGGCATAATACCCCCAAAACAAATCACTTTAATTCTTTTGGCCGTGAAAATCTCAAATCAATATGGCGTCCGTATATTTCAAATATCGACTGTTTTATTTTATATTATTTCAGTATTTTATATACCAATTAAATGGAGGGGGTGTACCTACCTAACTATCATCATCAATAATTATTATTTTATTGCAGATCATTCAATATCAATGTCAAGACTGTGGTAAACATCAGCCAAATAATAGCCAAAGATATGGTGGATAGAAAACAAGGTGGGGTAATTGTGAACGTTTCCTCACAAGCAGCCAAGGTAAGAAATTTTTTAGCTCTGCTATAAACTGTAATTTATGAGAAAGAGGGATGGTGTTCAGAAATCTTGTAATAATTTAGTTTCACTCCAATCTTCGTAAATTTTTAAATGTATACTGCATTAGAGTCCCAACTGCCCAAAGCCCGTGGGCCTAAGGCATTCACAATAATATTATTGGGTTATGTTGTGAGTCTGACGGTATGAGTAGGGGAAGAGGGAGGTTGAAATGTCAAAAATCATAACATGTTATGTCCCCCTCAGGCAGCACTGGACGAACACGCAGTGTACTGCGCCACAAAGGGAGCTTTGGATGCGCTGTCCCGAGTGATGGCGTTGGAGCTTGGTAAATACAACATCCGCGTCAACTGCGTCAACCCAACAGTTATTCTCACTGAAATGGGACGGCTGGGCTGGTCTGACCCAGCTAAAGCTAATCCCATGTTAGCCAAGATTCCACTTGGAAGGTATAAAACACTTTCTTACCTATTTTATTACATTTCTGCACATTCTCTAAAGCTGCGTTCCCACCTGATCCAATCTATGGTCAATTTATAGAATGAAAGTTGAAGTCCATTCAATTTTGGGTTTCTCTTCCATAGAAAAGACTGTTTTTACGGTCCACTGATCTATTAAATAGATCAGATGAGATCCCATCTTATTCCATAAAATGTTCCCTCTGATCTATTTCATAGATTCTAATCAGTTTGTGATCCCGGCTTTACATTAAATTTTTATGACTTTCCCCCCACACAATAAATGAGCCGCCATGTCTAATGCTGTGTTCCGTAGCCTGTTATCACTGATCTATTTCAGAAGATCATACGTCCGGCTTAGAGAAAAATAGAGTTCCAAGTACAGAAAGTGAGTTTTTGACAAGTTTCTATCGTTGAGGATTTTTCAGTGTTTTTTTACAAAATTCTGAGTATCGGTTAGCCACTCCCCTCCCCACAAAATTAAAAATCCCCAAACTCCGAGATCTGTTTAGTTAAAAGATTAAAGAATTACTTTTTATGTTTCAGATTTGGAGAAGTCGATGAAGTTGTGGATGGTATCTTGTTCCTGTTAAGTGACAAGGCATCCATGATAAGCGGAATAGCGCTGCCCATTGACGGAGGTTTCTTGGCTTGTTAGCACAGAACGCTTTAATGAAGCCAGTGCATTCTGCAAAACAATTCGCATTGTGATGGAAGAACTAACAAACACGGAATAGAAATGAATGGATTTGTTACAAAACGTTAAGGTTTCTGTATTCATAAGCATCAGACACTAGGTTAACTTCTACCAGAACATGAGAAGTTTATCCTAAAAATCTCCCCAATTTCAATTGAGATAACCAGTCTTATTCCCATACACGGCTAAGCAAAAATAACCATTACTTCTTGTGCTTTGCGCACAGTCACATGTATGCTTGTGTATAATGCCACACACACACATAAGATTGTGGTGAAAGGTTAAATAACAAATATTCTTGTATCACTGTCGAAATAAAACACAGTTCTTTATAACAAACTTCTCTGTATTTCATTTGATTTGTTTATTTTTTTATGTATGACCTTATTATAGTAATATATATGCAGTTATCACCGTACATTGCAGCATATTTCCTGCAGAAATCATCCTAGAACTGGGAATGAAAAATCCTATTATGATTTCTAGTATGTAACACTCTAAACACAATTTAAATAGACACAGAATTACACAAAATTAAAAATACGCCAAATATAATCTAATCATCTATGGTGCTCTATAGTAATAATACATAGGCAAATCATTTGTAATACATATTGTTTAGGTTAGCATTTTGACAATATATTTGTGTAAGTTGAATTGTTCCCAGTTCCAAGTGACGACCCCAGTGGACATGACAACTTTACAGCCCATTAGGATATTTACATAAAATCGAAAACGATAATCTTAAAAAATAAACATAAAAAATGTTAATACACTAATGGAAAAAATGTATAAGGGATCATCACGTGTTTTTTCCTCTATACAAAAATGTATAAAGGATCATTTTTTGTCTAATCATTTTTGTTTCGTTTATAGAAACAAGATATATCCTACTTCTTTGAAGAGTGTTTGTTGAAAATAAACAGGAATCCGTTGAAATTCCACCGACGAATAATAATTCTAAGTGATGAAAAGAATGTCTTTTATTTATTTCAGTTAAACGTATTTGTTGTTTGTGAATATTCCAGTTAACTTAGTAACAGGTTATAAATGTGCGTTAGTGGTTGAGAATGTTTTGAATGCATTGGTTCATATTGGTATTGCTGCAGTTTCCCGCATCCACACTTAGTATTGAAGTTATTTGCTAAGACCTAACCTGTACCTGTACCCTCGTGAACTTCTGAATGCGGTGACAATTTAATGATAATTGTGGATGATGGTTACGAATATGAAATGAGATCATATTTAAGTCAAAAAGTTAAATATTAATAACCCTCCCTCAGTGTGATAATATTCCTCGGGTCATTTCTCGCAAGTAAACAAACACATTCATTCTTATAACATTAAATCGAGGAATGAAATACATTTTGTGTTTACTCCAAGCCAAAATATTAACTGTATCAGGTCAATTTGTTTATATCCCTAAATTTAAAATATTTACGTTCTCCAATTCGCTAAGATATATAATATGTACTTCAATTGTCGTTACAATTTAGACACAAAACATATATTTTTTTAAATTTTATCTTTCAACAATTTATTATTCATTTAATTTTAATTTAATATTAAAAATAAAACAAAGCACAGTCGAATATGCACAAAAAAAACAATAATATTGGATGTGGATTTCAAATCAATGTTTACAAATGCATTTTTAAATTTTGGTCTTTTGCGTGAATCATCTTCCAACAATTCAAAATAAAAGAGATTAAAAAAAAGAATGTCGGCAAAGGGAAAGGGAAAGAAAGATGTGTTGACAATATTTCAAAAGTTAATTTTGGGAATGTAAAGATATATTATTTATTAATTTTACAAGTTAATTATTATAATTCAGGACAGAGCCGATTGGTCAGGTCAAAACTCACCACGGAAACTGTGATGACGGCAGAGGGGATTATGTTAGAATTTAAAGCGTATTATTAGAATGTCTGTTTGGTCGATGTTGGATGATTTTGAATATACGTAAGGAAGACATTAAAGAATGAGTAAACAAACCTATAAACTTAACAAACTCCAAAATACAAAAGTTCAGAAACATTGAGAAACAAACCAGGTTTGGTTCAAGGCCCACAATAATTATAACGTGACATTGTTCATCCAATTCGAGAAAACAAAACATTGTTAATCATTTAAAGAATAATATAATATAAATCAACCTTAACCTAAATTACATTGTATTAATCTATTGCATTTTAAATGTAAAATCAATAATGCAATACTCAATTGAGTGGACAGAGTTCCCGTTTAAAAGTTTCCAATCCGTTTCAGTGCGGCAACTCGACTGTATTTGTATACTGTACTTGGCCAAAGACACTTTGATTGAAAAAACCGAAAATGCTTATATTTCAGGCCTCAGTATACTTTACTTTGTCAGTCATTGCAGTCGTTACCGGGATGCAGGCTTTGCAAGGGAAGGCTGCCCTCTCAAAAGAAACGGTCAAGTATTATTTCCAAGAAATAATCAGTAAAAGTCCACGCAAATGTCTCAGACAAATAGTATTCATCCCAACATCACATTACTAAAGCTAACAGTCTGCTTTCGCAATTATGCGGAATTACATGTGTCAAGGAGCGCTGGCAGTTGCACTTTCCATCCCGTAGGTATACCAATGTTGCAGCGGGACCTAACAAACAATACGTGACGATAATGAAGCGTGATTCCAAGCGCAAATAAATATTTAATAATCACAAGTCTTCCATTACATACAGCATTTAATGCTCAACATCTAGTGGTGGAGGTTAGACGGCAGGCGCAGGCGTACATACGCCTCCGCCACTTTCCACTAAACAAACAAACATTGATCGTGGCTCTCTCTAGAGATCTCCGGTTGGTTAGCGATTATTGATAATTGACAGTCGGGGTGAGAACCTTGCACCATTCTACACCCGGCATTTGTTTGGCACTCAATGATTTCAATAGAAAGCACGTCACTGAATGAAAATACACAATAAACCCTACAAAATACAATATATAGTGAAAAGTAAACTTTTAAAAAAGGTTTAATATTTACAGGAAATGGACAAAATTATCTTCATATTGGTGCAAATATTTATTCCAATTACAATATTAAAAGCTAAAGCCAGTTTATTAGGAATGAGTCGGATGTTGAAATAATGAGTAGATGACAATTTGCATAAAACAGAGCGTTATAAAATATTTGTATAAAATTGTCACCCTGTATTTGGTGATATTAGACATTACAAGGAATGGATTTAATTGTTGACTCTTTGGCATTATCATGTTCCCTCGCTCGTCTCCTCCGAGAAACTTAAAGCTCGCAAATGTACAACAAGCCGCACCCGCACACCAAATAAATAATGCACCAATACCTCTCGGTAAGATAAATACATATCAATAAGTGTCGGGGGTAATAAAAGAGGGGAAGGTGGGGGGAATTGTCTAAAACCAGATGAATCTACGCTTGTATAATTTGGTCGCAACACGAGTTGAAGCTACAGTAGAACACATTCGTCGAGATTCAAGAATCGCATTTTAAAATTAATTTCACTAACTATATTTAATTAAAAGAGCACATAAAATCTAAGGGATAATAACCCTCCCTCGGGGAGAAGCCTAATGTGGTTACAAATATGTATGGTTGCAGCCATCAGGATGCCACCGAGGCGACATCAATCAGCCAATCAATCGCATCCGGTTAAAGACGGCGAGTCGAGACAGTGGACTTGCGAGTTGGACACATTTAAATGGTCACTTCGCATTAAAACAATCTTAATCACAAAACAAATAAGCCGTCAAATGTAACTTCAACTTTTTGAACCTCGGCCGTGACCGAAATGACGAGTATATTATTTAGTTGTATAAAAAACACTATCACAAATGTCCGTGTGTATTTTCATGTCACTCTCTTGTCAATAGTCTGTAGCACGTGGCGGCAACAGTGCCCATCACAGCGCACTCGCCCCCGGGGAGCGCAATAGTCATGTTCAACAACGCACCGTTTGTTCACCATCACCAGCACTGACGCACTGACGCACTTCCTTATTTCTACATTACTTTATGATCACGCAATCCCAATTCACCAGCCAACCAGTTCACGGCTGAAATTAAATAAACAATTATTGTTACTCTGTACTTTCTACAAAATCTACTAGCCATTATACATTCACAATACTAGTAATGTAGCTTATCCTGCATCAATGATCAATTATATATGTAAAACAAAAAACTAATGTTTAAAAGTAAATAAACTTATTGAATACAAATTAATCGACACAAATTGAAAGTCTCAATTCTTGAAAAAAATCATATCCAATTTTGAAAATGACAACTAAAATAATTTGAGGTGACTAAAAAGGGTTTTGATTGACTTTAGGTAAAAGGTCTCTAAATACTCACGGTGGTGGATATATACTGAAGGAGGTTGACCCGAGGTGAGCTCCTTAGAAAATGGGCCTCCTATTCAATTAAACAACATTAGATCAATTCATAGAATAATGGTGAATTATAAAATTAAAGGTAAGATATTATTCAATATTTGTCATCACTGCAATCCGCTTTCGCATCGCTACTCATTTTCATTTTTTAATATGTCAAAACTGTACTTTGGATGTAGAGATGGAATAGGTATTTTGATGAGACAGAGATGGAGTAGTAATATTGCTGTTGGAACGGAGATGGAGCAGTTATGTTGATGTTGGAAAGAGGATGGAGCAGTTATATTGATGTTGGAATGGAGAGTACGTAATTGTTTTGATTTTGGAACAGAACAAAAGCAGGTACATAATTTGATGTTGGGATACAAATGTAGCAGATAATTGGATTCGTGAACGGCATAATTAAAATAAATCTCTCGTTAATGATATATAAACTAATAAGCAAGGAAAAATGATAACTTACAAATTAACTTGTCATAATTTTGATATTGTCTTGTGGGCAGGGGCCGGGGCACTGACTGCTGTGCGGCAGCTTCTTCATATCCAGGATAGTATCCGTAAGCTGTAACATCAAAGCAATTCTGTCAAGTGATAAGATTTGCCACCCTTTAACTAACTCCTTCCAGGGCACATTCATTGTTATCATCAGACCATACAAGTTTAGGATACAGTGAAATGTTCAATGGGTACCGCCGCTCTGGCAACCTGCAAATTGGATAACACCCCCGCCAAAGGTCACCCCAAGTGGTATGCTACGTTTGGTTTGTCTAGGTCTTGGCGGCGGATGCTTTAGCCCACCTTTTGACCTCTCCAGCCGGACTCTGTCGACCCATCGCCTTGCACTGCAGTGGGAGGGATATATTCACACTCCTGGACATATTGATACCCTCATAACTTTTTCCTTCCCAGAACTTCCTCTCCTTCCTTTCCCTAAAAAGACTAAACATCCCTAAGATGACATAGGCCCTTAAGGAATTTTTGTCATCTTTGGGGATACTGTGTAGACTTTTTTGAGGAAAGGAAGAGGAGAGAACCTGGATCTTGAAGAGATGTGTAGGAGGGAGGAAACACAGAGGAAAGCTGTTGAACACAAGAAGCAGTGGTAGAACAACCTGTCAACCGTGGCAAATGAATTCCGGTAAAGTGTTTGTTTGCTTGTTGTAATGTTAGTAATGAGATGGTATAGCTTACGCATCCAAGGGCGCTGGGCCTGGGGGGCCTGCTGAGCCGTGGGGGGCACCGGGGGCTGCGCCGCGGCTCCACCCGCTGCCACCACCTCCTTGCGGGATTGGCCCCCTGGAACAGTATCAATTTGTTATTCTACGTATCCAATATACTTATACTAAATAAATACTTTTAAAATGCTGAATAATCTTAACTTGTCTCGTTGTCACTTGTGACTTTGGCCCCATGACCCAAACTCAAGTATTTCATTCACTTGATCGTGCCACGTCTTTGTCGGGCAGAAATTTATTTATTTATTTACGCCTATTAAAAAGGCTTTTACATAATTTATAGAATATACTCATAAACAGTGCGGTAGGAAAGTAGGTATGCTTAATTAAATTTTAATTTTATAGTAGGAAGTAAATAAAAGTATCAATACAATTTGACACCTTAAGCCATCAAAAGCAATGCTCAACTCATTGCATAAACTCTCAAACCCTTTGCAATCATGATATTTGCAGACCTTTTCCTGCTTATTCAGCTGGAAATATTTATTTATTAACCTGTTGACTGTACATCCGACCGTAAGAAAAAATTACACACTGAAAAAAAAAATATATAAGGTTCCAATGCGATTCAAGATGCACCTAAGAACGTTCCCGAACATTCTAGTTGTTATCGCTACAAATGTTGCCGTCCATAACGCTGAAGATTCTAGTGGTCGTCCAATGGCTGTAGGAATAGCGCGGTAGTTTCAGGTACCGTCCGGCTTGACCTCTAGGGAATGGCTAAAATTTCCAGTAGGTTCTACGACGGCCTAGGTACCTTAGCGTTTGGCACTGTGTACTAAGTAGTACCTGACACCGTCTGACTCGAGTAGTGGGGTACCACTAGAATCGCTTAAAAAAATTAATATAAAATAATCGATTTTAGTATGGAGGACACCGGTGTCCCATCCGCAGTCAACAGGTTAACACCCTTTTTAGGCTTTTACATGGAAATAGTTGAGTAAAATAATATAAATATAAACTGAATTGCCCTCAGCAAAAACCTTTAGTAAATATTTATTCAGTGATAAATTGAATACGTACTCTCTGGGCATAATTATTACCCTCCATTAGTATTCTGGGCAACGAGAAGTACATATTATAATATGTGTGTTGGTCCCAGAATTTTCGCACTGAAATAAATCTCAACTTCTAGTATTACTTATAAGATCACTTCCATCACGAGCTATGGAGCTTTAAACTATCAATTCAACTGTCAAAAAAATTGATAGCATAGCGTATGTTTTCTTCAATTTTTTAATAATTAATGTTGAAACAAGGATGAAATGAGGTAACGAGGGTTGAGTGGGAGATGGAGGGGGTATAGCGATTCTGCTTACGGTTATTGGGATCCTGCTGGTCGGGTTGGTACCGGCGCGTTGGTCGCTGCGCGGGGCTCGGCTGCGCAGGGGCCGTGATGGCGGGCACGCCCGTGCTGCTGCCCTCCTTGCGACTGGGGCCACCTACAACCAATTACATTCATTCATAAACATTCATTCATCCTACGTAAGGAATAAAGAATTGAGGAAATAAGACTTAATCTAAGACCTTCCTTCCGCAAGATTACGCAAATATTCAATACTGAAGTGTGTATTCACATCGCAAATAACTTGTCGGGTACAGTCCGTACACATTGTTACTAAAATCATCCGGCACTCATTGTCACCACCTCCCGACGCATCAAAACTAGCTTTCATAACCTCCCTTACAACTGCCGTAGCTGTCATTTTTTTTTTTTTTATATACACTTTACGAGGCAACATTGACACACTTTATAAGACAAAAAAGTTGCGATAAACTACTTTTTAGCAGTTTGTCTAACGGGTTCTTTACATTATAAATCTTATTATAGTGAGTTTACGGTAACATTTTTACAATTATATAAAACAAAAAATTAAAATTTTTACAGAAATATAGCAAAAGAAAATTATAAAAACATAAATAACAATTTTAAAAGTGTTTAGTTTAACTTTAAAAGTCATTGTAAGCTAATACAAATTAATTCAATTCTAGTCCTAGATGTGACCGTATCCTTTTCTGATTTGTCTGTTTCAGATATTCCTTTAGGAATTGCTAATATTGTCTTCAATAATTAAATATTACAATTTGAGGTTTTACTCACTAAGTTATTCCAAAAAATAAACAAATGAATTCTTTCAGTAAGTTCACCCATGGTTTGTTTTGGGCACAGTTTTTAATTTCAGCAGGAAACATACAGTAAAACTCGCTTAAGAAGTTCCCACTTAAGAAGTTTTCACGCTTAAGAAGTTGTGATTTTTGGTCCCTTGAAAATTCCATACAAAAAACACGATTTTTTCCCACATAAGAAGTTTTAGAGCTAAAGCTGCTTCCCGCTTAAGAGGTTTTAGAAATCCGGCGGTAAAATCAACACAAACGAAATATTGTGTCGCAAAATATCTAAAATGAACCTTTTTCCAAGTCATAAATTGAAAGACGTTGACTGAAACCCATACCTAGTACCTGAGACCATAAAACCCTTTGTCGGCCGCCGGGCCGTAAGCCGTAACCTGCCGTAACCAATAAATAAACCAAATACCCCGTCTCCTAATCCCCTAACTAGGTAAAATAGCAATGGAACGAATAAACAATGCGGAATTATGTAACAAATATGCAAGCATCTTTAAGGCCGAAATAACATGAAAGATTATATTAAACTCAACCTTAATGACAACGTGGGCTAGATCTACATTTGCATACATTTGACGCCTCCTTCAATAATCTTCCCTTTGATAATGAACATAGAGATGTTTCGTAATATTATTGTATAAAATTTTTATTCCATCGAATTTGTAAAACACGAAAAACTTTTGATAATCTATCGGATCACGGTGAATACGGAATATTTCACCTTTAAATACATAACAACATGATTATATGGCGGGGAGATGGTAAAATATGCATTATAATTACGTTTTTTTCATTCAAACATCAAAAATTGCCGTGCATCATGTTTCATCTGACATTTGTGGTAAATTAAGTTTGAAGGTTAGGAAATACATATGCATAAATTTAAAATGTAGATTGAAACGCATGATAGCTAGAAGATGTATATATATTTTTTTTTTTTGACCGCTTGGATCATATGAGCTTGTTTTCACGACAATTTAACGTAGGTAGACATAGGAATGACGTATGCCCCGGATTCGAGTTATTAAATGGCTAAAATTGAATCCCACTTAAGAAGTTTTTTTTCCCCGGTCCCTTGGAAAACTTCTTAAGAGAGTTTCACTGTATTAAAACAACTGGGAACCATATAGTTTAACGTTCTTTGTCCATATTTATTTGTATGTTTAGGTACAATAAGTCCTTCATTAAAGTTAAAACGAGTATTATGATTGTGTTCTAGCCTGTTTAGAATTGCTCTGATAGAAGTATGGAATATATTATCTTGTTGACGCATTGTTACAAAATATCCGACACGAGTGACGATGATATGACATCATATTTATTAATTGCTCCATTAGAAGTTGCGAGTAATAACAACTTTGACCGGCTGGTCGTGGGAGTCTGGCCTGTGCCTGTGTACCTCTGCGCAGATGTATGGCGGTAGTCGTCAAAAGACTTGAATCGTCGAGTAACGCAAATTGCGTATCTTTGTGGAAGAAAGGTCTAACTATACTGACAGCCTCCGTGGCCGAGTAAGTAACACCATCGACACCAATCAGCACTTATCTTGTTGAGTTGCTCTGCAGGGCGATCCTCACCCTGCAGAGCAACTCAACAGTTCAACTGACCGGTTAGTATACGCGTTTGGATTCCCACCCGGGCGTTGTGGATTCAATTCCTGTGTTAGCTAAGTCTTATACATTGCATAAGCTACTTTTTTCACTCACAATTACGGTAGTAGGAGTTTTTCGAATATTGTCATATTTACATTGATTATATTTTACCTCGAGTTCATGTTTGTCGTATTTCGACTCTAAGCAATACATCTTCTAACCCATTTGAAAATGATGACAAAAGTCCCATACAAATAATATGATTGTAATGTTTAATATTTATTGAACTACTTTTCAATAATTATCAATTGAATTAATTTCATAAAAGTAGTCTGTATGAAGAATGAATGTTTTGTTAGTATTGAATGGGTGGTCCTTACCAAACTTGAGCATGTTCCAGTCAAAGACGTAGTCATAGTAGAAGCCCTGACTGAGGAAGAGGTTGCTAAAGAGGTAGTGCAGGGCTTTGTAGTTGGGTCTCTCCGTGAAGCTCATCTGTCGACATCGCTTCAGGTACAGGCAGAACTCTGGCGGGTAGCCCTGGAAAACACAATCAATACACAGGTTAAAATAACATATACAAAGTATAATGGGAACACCTACACCGCTACAGTAGAATCGCACAATACATATAAACACATCAACATAAAGCAGTGTGTTTTATTGACTTGCGGGACAAAAGACCTCGAAGAAAATGTATCGGCGGCATGACAAAGACCACCAAGATGAGACTTGTCCGGGTGCTGATTTTCCCTATATATCTACCCGGTGTGGAAACATGGTGGACACTTAGAGCCAGCCAAAGTAAGCATATTTTGGAGAGCTGAGGACTCCAACTCGGAGAAGCTCAAAGCAGCAGAAAGTCACCAAGGAGTAGGGGAGCCTTGTTCACTTGAGTTTTCACACAAAGTACTAAATTAATTTAAGTAAGGTAAATAGAATTAATTATTAGGCAATAATCTGAGACTGGCAAAATAGACATCCATTCGATTACTATTGCCAAACAGTTTGAATTAATTGTGTTATTGTAGTAAAATTGTTGATAAATTATTGAATACTAACAGTAGCTTTCGCAAGAGTAAAGAGAGGAGAGTAGTACTGTCCCCATAGAGGGTTGATAAACTCAGATGTCAGGATGAATGAATGAATGACAGTGCCAAGATGCAATAACATGATCTACGGCTGCAGTATGTTGCAACAGGTACCCCGGCTGAATTATAGTTTGGATGCTCACAACTTGGCTCTCACTGTTGGCTGTTGGCCTGGGTACAATCATCAACTGCACACCTACACCTACACTACACCTGCAACCACAATGACAATTGTCCCCTACAATAACATTTCATGTTATTTACAAATGTATCATATTAATTAGAGCATGCCGAGTACAGAACTTTTTGAATTTTTGGAAAGAACCAAAGATATAAACCGTCAAAATATTGATTAGTCTGCCGAAAAATCACGGTACATGCGCGGCGGTACTGCAGTACTGCCATTCCAATTATGAATTTTACTGCGTGTGATGTCACAAGACAGCACAAGTCCTCCGTGGTCGAGGGGTAAGGCTCTTGACTAGCAAGCGAGCGTAGCAGCGTTCAAATCCTGTCATACGCAAGTAAATCTTATTTGATGAATTTGTGTTATTTCAATATTTATTAATTTGAAATAATATATACCAGAAAGGAAAATACTCTTAGTATCACCCTGGTGTAAGACCACCATTCAGAATTAATAGGTGACCAGATCTGAATAGCCTCCCCACTACCTTCAACCTCACAATATACCCCGCATGGGGATGCCAGTCTTACTGGCTCCAGATGGTTGGCAGCAGTTGGGACTCTCGTGCAGTTCACTTTGAAAGCTCATAACTCGTCATTTGAGAGATATTGTTACTAACTCTTTAAAAATAGTACATTTTCATCAAAATATAATTAAAAAATTAGGAGAAAACCTCATTATTCGAACGTATTTTCAAGCACTACTCGCATGGCTAAATCATTTATCAGAAATAATCTAGCCCAATAAAATATTAAAGTAGCTTCAGCTGTAGAAGTCAGATAGTCGGGTACCTACCAAACTTCCTCGCATACTTCTTTTGATTCACCATTTCCTTCATCCTCACAACATTCCCCAATCGGGGATGCCGTGTTATAGGCTCTGGGAAAAGAGCTTCTTTCTAGTAGCTAACAATGAAGTTAAATTACAATTAGGTAAAAGTACCTTGCACAATTCCTCGATGGGAGCAGACAGTTTGCTCTCGGAGATGCATTCGTACTTCTGGCGCTTGTTGGCCGCCTTCAGGCCCTGCCAAGGCAGAGAGCCGCGGTTGAAGTACATCAGCACGTAGCCCAGCGACTCCAGGTCATCCCGCCGTGATTGCTCGATCCCCAGATGCGTGTTGACGGACGCATAACGAGCGGTACCTGGAAAAATAACCAATTATAAAGTAACGCATAAATAAACAAGTGTTTCGAATGAGCTGGTCAGCCAGAGTCCAGAATACAATAAACTACACCACTGTGCTCATTGCAGTGCACCACGAGGGTTAACATAATTTATTACAATAACTACTAGCACTGTGCTCATTGCAGTGCACCACGAGGTTAACATAATTTAGTACAATAACTACTAGCACTGTGCTATTGCAGTGCGCCACGAGGTTAACATAATTTATTAGAATAACTACTAGCACTGTGGTATTGCAGTGCGCCACGAGGTTAACATAATTTAGTACAATAACTCCTAGCACTGTGCTATTGCAGTGCGCCACGAGGTTAACATCATATATTAGAAATAGCAGTTGATGGCAGTTTAGGGAATATTATAATAATTTAATAAATGCATTGGTAAAGAAACAATCATTGATTGAATTTTATGTGATTTTAAATATAATCTTTTATCTAATCTGCAATTATAAACATGTCCACATTGATCATTCTATTGATACAATGGGGGTCCAAAATCTAAGATTAAGATTTATGATAAATTCAAAATCAAATAAATACACCAAAAACAGCCAACAGCACAACCGATGTGGATGCTTTTAAAATTGAATCATCGAACCTACCAACATTAATGTTGATAGCTCTCAGTCGAAGTATGATGCAGTTAAAAATGACGTAAGTTGATAAGGTCGAATTAGCTCAGTGGTTAGAGCATATGATTGAATAATAACAACTTGGTATCCAATGGTAGGTGACTGATTAGAAATGACCCCATGGGCGGCACTGCAGGAATATGTGTAAGTTCCTAGACTCTTTTCATTCATACCTGTTAAATTCTTATTTTCCTTATACTCTATGTGAAGTAGCGTCTTGGGGTCGCGGTATCTCTTGGCGAGACCAAAGTCAATGATGTGCACGAGGTTCCCCTTCTTCCCCAGCCCCATGAGGAAGTTGTCGGGCTTGATGTCGCGGTGGATGAAGTTCTTGTTGTGGATGAACTCGATGCGCGTGATCAGCTGGTCCGCCAGCAGCAGCACCGTCTTCAGCGAGAAGCGGCGCGAGCAGTACATGAACAGATCCTCCAGCGAGGGGCCCAGGAGTTCCATCACCATCACCTCGTAGTCGCCTTCGGAGCCCGACCATTTTAACACGGGGATTCCGTCTAGAAATTGAGATAAATTGGTTAAACACCTCGGTTGGATAAGAATGCAAAACCATTTCTTTTGCTATATATGTATAACCAAACTGATAACTATAACCAAAAGCCATCTGTGTTGGTTCCAAGAAGATCTTGCATTTTAAATTTCCATTTATTTGAATGGTTGTAAGGTTACTTTGAATCATGTGCAAACGCCATTTCGTTTGTATCTGACAGTCGATCGTTGTTATGAGGCGCAGTACAGTTCGTTACTTGGTTGGATAGGGTTCTAACTTTGCCTTGCTGCGTTTTGAGATAATTTCAGGTGTCAAAGTTTTCAAAATCATAAATAGATTATGACAAATCATCTTTGCAAACTTTGACACTTTATATCTCAAAACATGGTAAAGTGAAGTTAGAAATTATTATTTTTTTGGCAAACTAATGTTTTTAAGACAAGATTTTTTTATGCATAGCACAAAGGGTAACAATTATTTTACAAGCAATAATTGTTCGCCTGAAACACTCATCCACATTGAAAAATCTCCTGATAAAAGATACATGTCCCGTTGGCGTCATGTATCTTTTATCAGGAGATTTTTCAATGTGGATGAGTGTTTCAGGCGAACAATTATTGCTTGTAAAATAAGTGAAGTTAGAACCCTGTCCAACCAAAGTGACGATTAACATGCTAACCCTACGTAAACATTAATTGCACCAAGTGGAACCGTGGCACATCCATTTAGAGAATGCTGTAATCCTGAAAAAAATTGGGATGGGAAGAGAAAGGTTGGAAAGGACAAGCCACTAAATAAGCAATATTTCAATCCTGAATGGTTGTCTCCCACAAGGAAGCTTCTGATAGTATCTTCCACTGTTACAAAAGATACTGCCATCGATTCTTTGGGTACCAACATCACAGAACAGCTGACGGAGTTTCAATGTCAATAAGCAGGCAACCCAACTTGGCGATACTATTTAAGTGCATCCTAACCGAACTCATTAAAATCGTAGTTTTTCTGTGCGTAATCATACCATATTAACCTAAAATGGTAGTTTGTCTGAGAATGTTAATAACAAATCTGTGCGTAATCATACGGTATTAACCTAAAACAAATCTTAACCCTCTACAAGTTAACCACAGAAGAATTAAAATGTGCACCTTTATGAAACCAAAAGTTTCAACCACAATTTGAAGAACTCTATTATTAATTATTTTTATTGAAATAAAAAAGTAGGGTGACGATAATATTTGTAATAGTATAAATGCGTGTTTTTATATGTTTTCCATTTTCAGGAATTTTAGTTACAAAAAACATTAAGCCATTTTAAATTTTTTTTATGTTCAGTTCAAAATTTTAACATTTCAAAAATTATACCATTATTTCTAATAATAAATCATCACATTTTAAAAATTTTGTTTTTGGATTTCTTGGAATTTGTTGAAAAGCGGAAATGTTCCAACCTTCTATCAGAATATGCCAAAGGTCTGAGGGGTTTACCTAATCTAGTTTAATTATCTGTGTAACAGTAAAATTCTAACAATGCTAACATAACCCCGGTTTTTAAATTTTTTTTTATGTGAATACCGCACAACTGCCCCCAACCGTCTCGAGCCAATGAGACTATGGCATCTCCAATTGTGGTATGTTGTGAGGCTGAAGGTAGTGTGGAGGGGAAGGAAATAGGAAGAGAAAAGTGGGGGCTTGATTATTTGGTGGTATTCCTTAAGGCGATGCCATACGTAGTAATGCAAAATCCGTGTGTTTTTGGTTTGAAAATTTGGTCGCCTAGAAATGTTTCAGATGCTTTAATTAAATACTGCGAGTAGAATACATCTTGGCCTTTGAAATAATCAGTATTTTTTAGATAAGTTTTTTTATAAGCCCAGAAAAAAATAATGTATAAGGCCTATGAAGCCTGCTTTAAAGTTCAAAATCTCCTACTTACGAACCCATTTTCTGTTATGATTTTATTGTATAATGTGGCAAATTAAATTATTTATAAAATGATCGAAAAAAAATTAAATATTTATGCCTGAACATCCACAAAATAAAATAAAGGCACTTTTTGGCCATGTTTTTTTCTTGCATAAATCAAAACAGGCGGATGGTGTTA
The DNA here is from genome assembly GCA_026573805.1 of Hesperophylax magnus. NCBI lineage: Eukaryota > Metazoa > Arthropoda > Insecta > Trichoptera > Limnephilidae > Hesperophylax > Hesperophylax magnus. The sequence continues at coordinate 29,214,994 of JAIUSX010000046.1, forward strand.
AGCGGGAATTTAAACCTTATCGCCATCTACGTAAGGGTTTTTATTGATAGCCGCTCAATTTAAAATATTACAAGACGTAGTGCATCGCCTTAAACAATTCTGTTCATGCGTGCCAAAAGTTTGTAAATACACATTTGGATAACCTAACATCACTACATAGTTGTTATTATAATTATGTAATGTTTAAATCAACAGAGAAAATAATACGAGGAGATCTATTTAGACAAATCTAAATCTATGACACTCTTAGAAAGATAATTTGGTGACGAAATAGGACAGTCATAAAATAATTATTGATATGCTTCGGATAAGATGGGCTAACTAAATTACAGACGAAATAGACAAGAGATAGGTCCCGTGATCCATCGCGACATTGATAAGCATTATGATAAAATCAAATCAATGTTGCACGCATATCACAAACATGTATGATAATATCCAAGAAGACACAACTATTAGCAGTTCATGTTGTAAGGTCTTCACATATAAGTTATTGAAAAAATCTGTTAACACATAAATATTAATCAATAAGCTTGATTATGTTGTTAAAATTGCAATTTGCTATGTTTGTACAGTAAGTAAAGCCATAATAAATGCTATTGACAATTATAAATGGTATTTAGATTGTAAATAGCATACACCATAAATAGATTGACAGAAGGTCTCAGGAGAGCAAACATTACATGACCCATGATTGACTGGGTCAACAAAAAGCAGGACGTGTGAACAGGGTGCAGAAGGACAAAACAGAGAATAGTAGAGCAGAGTATTGAGAACAAAATACCGTAGATAATAGAGTACAGCAGAACAAGGTAAATCAATAAATGCATACTAACATTTGGAGCGCAAACATGGACTCTCACCATGAAAGCTGTGACAAAGATGACCACTACACAAAGTAATGCTGGGTATCTCCTAGTGAGACAGACAAATCAACAGATAGATCAACGAGTGAATTAGAAACAAGACAAAGGTTGCCAACATTACTGTCATAACCTCCATATACAAATGGAACTATGCTGGGCACGTAGCAAGACTAACAGATAACTGTTGGAATATCATTCCCATATCATCGAATGGCGTCATTATTTGGAACGAGAAATAGAGGTCACCCAGAGATGTGCTGATGAAGGCCTATGAAGAAGATCAGAGTACGACAGAGCTAGAACTTTGTATGGTAGAAGTGTGTGGATTTACCTCCTCCCTGAAGGTATCTGTATATCTTGCTCTCTGTGTGCAGCTGCGGATGGCGAGCGTTGAGGCATTCTAACTTTATAGCTACTTCTTCTCCGGTGACAATGCTCGTCCCTGTTGACAAAAATAGACAAAACAGATTATAAAAATTTGTTATTTACAAGTCTAGGACAGATTTAACTTAAGAAATATTGTCGAAGAAAAGATAGGAGTAAAAAGAGATGGGAGTAGTAGGGCGTAATGACAGAGGCAGAGTTTTTTTTAAAATTAATTTATTTTATTTCCTCCACACAGGAGGCTATGTCATCTCTGGGGATGCTGTGTGGTGGGTCTTTTTGTGGAGAAGGAGTAAACATAGGTCTCGAAGAGACCCATGTTGTAGGAAGGAGGAAACACAGAGGTCGGCAAATTGTTCCACAGCCGAGCTGTTGAACTCAAGAATGTGTCATATGTAGAAGCGACCCATTCTCACGTGACAAATGTCGACCGTGTACATATGTTGGGCGTGCGTTTGGCGTGTTTCCCGAGTATGTATCGGTGCCGAAGGGATCAATGACGCTAGTTCTTCGGAGCATCTTGCATTGTAATACCGGTACAACAAGGACAGCATAACTACCCGACGCCTATGCTCTAAAGACAGTAATCCGCTTGTTAAGATAGGGAAATCTATCAAACGAACGGCCCGTTTCTGCAGACTCAGGGATTTTATAGAATATAATATATCGCATAAAATGAAACGCTGATAAATGAGAAAATTGTTGACTTTAAAACAACAAAATTCACTTAGTTAATTACAGTATTTTTTCTGAACGATTTCGGAAAAATATATAAATAAAATTGTAAATGTTTGTTTGTTCAAAATCTTGAATCTCAGAAAGTTCTTCGCCAAGCTTTGAAATGTTGACACAACATTGCATTTGAATATGCTTGTCTTGTTATATATCTATATTACATAGATGTTACCTGTGACAGGTAAAATCATGCTTTTTTGGAAACAGTGTTGGATGCGCTATTGTTTCTCTATCTGCACAGACAGACTGAGCCACAGCAACGCATGGCGGGGTACAGTTAGTTTTAAATAAAGTAAGCTTAGAGATAACAAGATGATTGCTTTTTTCCATAGAAGAATATTTATTTTTCGATACAAACAATTCAACTTTTTTACCCGAAAACCACCTTAAAATGGTGGATTTTCGAAAAAAGCTTTTTTACTTCTATCATCATGTAGAATCACCTCCCGAAGTTTGGGCACTTTACCACCGAACACCCTGTATTTATACTTCCATAACTCTAATGAATTTTTTTACTAATTTGCTAGTTTTACACAATTCAACAAGTTAATACAATTTGAAAGGAAGCATTCCCATTGCTCTGATTTCAACAGGTGACCATTTGATGTGCAAATGCAGGATGTATACAATTACAGCGATAATTATGGTCCACCCAAAGGACAGGTGTATTCAATAGAAATGGTTTGTCCTTGAAATAATGCGCATTTGGTTGCAACTGTATACAAAGCGCAGGCACTATGCAAGGCACTGCGATTTGTCATTGAAAGAGTGGGCGACTCAAAAGACATGGTTAATTATGAATGAAACCTTGAGATATTATTTGTGGGTTTGCTTTGTGACATACATCTACAGACCACAGGTATGAATGATCTGAAATTGCTCATAAAAGCAGGTTTATAAAATAACTAGCAGTAACCACGGCATAGTACCCCAAAAATAAATCACTATAATATGGTGTCATGTCTTGTTTTTCAACAAATAAGAAGATATTTCCAAATTCAATAACTCACGGTGGAAATGATGTCATGAACTAAAAATAGTCACATTAATCTACAAATTCGAAACGGAAAAAGTTGTGTAAATTTCTTTAGTTTGAAAGTTTTTTCAGCTGCAAGCAGATTTAGTAACAGACCAGTTTTAATATTTGTATGCATTGTGCTGTAAAATTTTTCACAATTGGTTATGGAAAAGGTGAAATGATCAAAGCATGGCAACTTTAGCGCATTTGTCAGCCATTGTACAAGTGCGGATGGTATCCCCGTAAGTGGGAAAAACCCACCACTTCACGCTCCGGTTGTTTGCTCTGACAAACAATCTCGTTCCGGTTGGATCACTCCAACCGAAAGACCAGCCTCACGGTGCCGACTTTATTAATAATATAAAGGTCTTTGCAGTAAAGTGCGGAGCCATTTTGTTCATGTTTAAAACATCACAGAGCGTTATAAATGCCACCGAAAGGAAGCGCATTTTGACAGAAATTAAACCACAAACTTTCAAACAGTGAATTAAAACCGTAACAAAAGAGTAACGATTTATAAAGTGAGAGAACAATACGCTTCCGCCGCTGAGAGTTCCATCGTAATCTTCCTGATCCTGATACTTTGTTTATGAGAAAGAGGGTTAGGTTGGAACTTTTGCAATGATGTCTTTCTTTTACAAAGAAATATTTAAGGATAGTCAAGTTCCAATTGCATAACATAAACCGGATTACTACAATGTATTGCATAGATCAAAACTGTTGAAAAATTATTATTTCATTAAAAATAAAATACTTATTGTCATGTATAAAAGTGTATGCATAATTTACATATCTAGAACTTTAAATTTAAATATTGCTATGGAAGGCTTTACGCTGTTTTCACTTTTGGCAATGTAATATTTATTGTTCCGTTATATTTGAGAATGGTTGAGCAATCCGCAATGTTGAATAATCGAAGGTTGGACAATCGGGACCCCACAAATTGATAGTTTATTTAGGCTGTACGAAATAAGTTCATCATTGCACTGTGCTGCAATGGTAGCAACCTCTGTGTCAAATGAAAAATAATTTAAATGCGCAACAACATTGTGCAACGTCATTTCAAGGAAATTGGAGAGGTAAAGCCACAAGCAACAACGAATAGCAAGGATGAATAGAATACTACGCAAGCAGATCTTACTTTTCATCAGAATTGTTTTATATAAACATAATTGAAGCAACATCAATATTTTGAATCCCGACAAATAAACACAATTAGATTTAACAGTAATGCAAGCTTTATATATGTGATAGAATCAGTTTTAGAAACAGGAAATATGGTTGCCACAAAACCCGATTATGTAGTAGGTGGAAAAGCAACAGTTGAATGTAAGGGATTGAATTAATTGTATCTCTATCATCAAAAGCATTGGAGAAGATGTGAGAAAAATGGCAGAAGTCATTTATAAAAGAGTGTATAGCAAATTATATCAATTATGTAAAGGCTTGCACCAAATCATTTCTTATCAGAAATAATAATAAAAATAATAACCCTTGGGAGTGAATGAACTGTTCCTTGTTTGAATTTCTAGTGATATTTCGGTCTTTGTAACAAAGAATTTGAAATTCGACACAGTATGGTAATAATACAAGAGATTTACATATTGTAGAAATAAGGAAACATTTCATTAAAGGTTTAAGGGAATCTTAAGGCGTCAGCTAATTGGACAATTGAGTCACTATTATTACAGAGGAAATTATTACGAAAAAGGTTTTTCAACTATCATTCTCAATAGAATATGGCAACCGTGTTGATCCCATCAATTTGATAGAAAAAAAACTGTGGAATGTCGAAAAAAAATACACTGAGAAATGTTCTGAAAGGGACCTTCGTGGAGCACTAGGGATAATTTTAAACCTGTATTTGAGGAAATAGGATAATACACAATCGGAACGCCGAAATATTCACAGAAGTTGAGACAAACGTTAGAAAAATACACATTAGATGTCAACGAAGTACGAAGACATAAGGCTTTTGTTTACTATTTGATTCATGCCAGAAAGTACTCACCTAAGTAAATATCGCCAAAAGAGCCAGAACCAATTTTTCTTCCGAGTCTGTACTTATTTCCTACGCGTAACTCCATTTCTTAAACACTTTTGTTGACATTCATAGAGACAAATACAAAGTCACCGTCCTGTGCCATTAGAAAGCAGCCATATTGTATTTACTACATAACAAATTCTGATATCGGACAGATAAGTCCATCGCTATGTATTAGAGACGGGAGAGTACTACCTGGAAATGAACGTGTTAATTAGAAAGATGGATCATTTAATTTTACGAATCCATATTATATTGAGTGAAACAAACACCTCGTATGGAAGATTACTCGGATTATTGGATACATCGTAGAAATTTGACATCCGCTAATCCACAATACGACAGTAGACTCCCTTTTTTTGAATCGACCAAGCCAAGCTGCGACTTACGCTCACATCTGATCGTATCGTTCTGCACTCTTTTCTCTCGGAGCCTTCTCGTTTGTAAGAAAGAGAATACCAACTTCTTTCGAGTTTGCAGCATTAGAAATAATGATGGCAGCACTATCGTTTAGACGCATGCGTATTGATTCATTATATACATGGCGCGAAATATACCATTTATTTGAAACCTAAGGGCGTAGTAAATTTCCTATTTTATCAGATTAAAATATAACATCCTTCGTCTTGTGTTGTATCTACTTAGTATTATTTATTTTGTTCGATTATATAAAAATGGTACATTTATACCATAGTACTTAATAATATTTTCTTTCTGTTACGATGATAACGATGTGAAGGTGAATGTTTCCTTATGAACAATTGACGATATTACGAATGAATATAATTTAATTATTTGCAGAGATTCTGAGTACCAACAAGCATTTCGAAATAAGTGAAATAATAGGTAAATATTTTTAATATTCAGTTTCTCATATAACATTGTAATTGATTTTCTTCTCCCATACTCAGTCAATCACGCGGTTCATTTCCGGTTAGAGATTTTGGATCAGCCTCCGGGATAGCAGGTTATCTCCGTTCAATCAAAGCAGTTATAAGTAGGTAGTTATATTCATTTGACGTGAATAAAGTTTTGAGAATTATATAGCTATACAACGCGTAAAACGAGGGCATAATAACTAATTACTTACTATATTATATTTCTTAATCTCTTCGTTTATCGTTTTGTCTACTCTTTCGTAACTATAATATGTTTAAGCAGTGTGTATCGTATCATCCGGGAAAGGATCGTCGACTCATAATATTATCGACTTAAACCCCTCACATATCGACCCTTTACAAAATTCTTCAACTTTCGTTGTTTTAGGATAATGGCAATTTGCAATTTGGTATAATATAATATATTTAGTTTCATAGAATTGATGGAAAGCGAAAATTTTGCAGAACAGAAATAATTTTCAGAAAGTTTGCCATCAAGTACGAATAAAGGTAGGTAGGTACCTACCACACAAATATGTTGGCAGGTAGGAAGACTTGTACAATCCACTTTCCATTCATTTAACTGTTTAATTGGGCACTTACTGATATAAAATATTGCTAATTTACTAAGAATTTCTTCAAATTATTCATAATCCCGTTGGAACGGGATTGCAGGCCCAATGGATTGATAGGTTTCCTGTTAAACTTTTATTGATGGGAATTTATTATCGCAATGTCACAATTTATTAATACGTGTTCATAAAAATCATAATATTTTCGCATTTCGTCATTATATATTAGCATGAACAAGTGTTCCGATATACATATTAGGAATTTACTCAAATTTAATCAGGAAACGGTCTGCAATCCCGTTTTTAATCGGATTACCAATAATTTGAAAAAAATCTTAATAAATTAGCAGTACTCATTTCTCTTCATGTTACAAGTTATTTATTTTATCTTCACATAGGACGGGTTGTTTCGGAGAACTTGAACAATTATTCAAATTTCAAAGTTAATTTTCAAGTTCTGTGAAAGATATTTTTAAGTTCTGTTTTTATTTCAGTTTTGTCAAGCAACTAGCCTATAATGATATAATAACAGAATTTGAATAGGACTTTCACAGAACCCGTAAATGAACGTTGAAATTTGATGAATTGTTCAAATTCTCCGAAACAACCCGTCCTTAGTGTATGACTGTGGAGTATCAATTTACCAAAAGAATCTTTTCAAATTCAGACAAGATATACATTAGTACCTACCTACGTACCTATAATATATTTTACTAGATAAATATTTTTATTCTACATTTGAAATATTTTTGTAGAAACAAAATGAAGTTTTGCAAGTGATTATTCACGAGTAATAAATAACTAGTAGGTATTTTACATACCTAATATTATCATTTTTGTAGGTATCTTCTTTAACCAGAACCAAAACATATTTTACCTTATGTCAACCGACGAGATAATATCGCTTTTGCGAATGCGACAACTTCAGAGTTCTGAATTCAGTGCTTTCTGATTTGAAGGTGAAAGTTTGCTGAAATCGTCCGATTATGTATGGTACCTACCTACTACGACCTTATTATACGAGGAATTCGCAGTACAAACGGGAAACAAGCGGTACATACATCACTTATAACATAAAGAACCAATTTTAAAAAAAAATACTTTAACTTTTTTTACTTTTTCCCAGCAACTAAAGGATTAAAAAATCTTTTGGAGTCGAGTCCACGCTTCGAAGCATTTTAAAATATAGCTAATACTAACTCCATAGCGACCGATTTTTTTTAAAATTTGTCCTAAAAATTTGAACTTCGGACTCCATTTGCTCGAAAACGGAAGCTCGAATGAAAAGTTATACCACAAAATCGACTCCAAATGTTTCGCTTGTACTACAAGTTTCCGGACACCATGTATAGTCGGTACCTACCTTCATGTATTGCTGCGGGACTTGCAGCAAGTCTATATTATTGCAAATTTGTTGATACTCTGATGCCTTCGAGTTTATAGATAAACAATACTGCCGTGGTAAGTAAAAACATAGTGTCTTCCTCGAGACTCTCAAGGATCACACTGTGTTATTAGTTACTACGGCAGAATACACATCGAGGGCAACGCAGCGAGAGTTGGCTGCAATAAAAAATCTTAATTTTAATTGCACTTGTGCATTAGTATGCACTTCCACCGGCGAGGAACAGACCTTTGACTTTTACGCCTGCTTATTGTCAGTAGCGGAAGAGGGACAGCAAGTGTGTGTTAAGAAACCCATATTCATATCGGTTCCAGTTCCATCGGTTCATGATATCGCCATTGAAGTAATCTCATTATTTTAAGTTCGCTTCGTTATTAATAGATTTATTTATGCCAGTTTTTCTGTTACAATTTTTTTGTTTTACTTTTCATCTTATTTATTCATCGGACTACGTATTCTAGTAACTAATAAATATATTACATTGACAATGGCTGATGCTGATAATACATGCAAATATCTATCATTATACATATATAATAATTATATGTTTTCAATTAACCCATTACTGCCCAGATATTTTTTAATTAATTGTAAGTATTCCTTTTTTGGTTTAATTAGACCAACATAAAAACATAAACTTTAATTTTTTTTGGAGAAAGTTGTTTTTCACTGAAATAATGGTTGCTACCGTATGGTATCGCTGGGCGGATATTGAATGCAATTGGTGGCAAACATATGGTTACTAGTAAAAAGTGTAATAATCTCAAATCAAGTTTTTTTAGAATATTATAACCACTTAAAAATAACACCAATATTTTTATTTTATTTATTTAATACATGTTACATTATTTTGAAATTTACATAAAGTAGATATAATGAATCACCATACTAGGCGGCTGCCCGTTTCATGGTGACCAATTGAGTGTAATTACTTTGTATGAAATATGAAATCTAGTGTAAACATATGAAATTAGTAACTATAGATGAAGCTAAAATTTTGGAAAAATTGTAATAAAAAGTAGAAGATAGAAATTAGAAAGGAGAAAAAAGTAAATTAGCATTAGATTGTAAAAATGTACATAATTATATATATATAATTTTTAATATGTGTGCATGCAAGCACACATGTGTATATAGCAGCAGACATACCTATATACATATAACAACACATGTATACATACACCCATATTACGCATCCTCACGCATATAAACAATATATACACCTCTATCTGAGTACTTGGAATACTCAGATTAACTACAAATTACAAATTAACTATTATAATTACATAGTATTGTGTGATACTTGCAGAGATGTACTTTATTTCAAATAAATCCATTTCAAATGGAAATGCAAAATGCAAAATGGGTATTTTCCATTTTGCATTTTAAATGCTTTTCTAAAAACCATTTTGCATTTTGCATTTTAAATGCTTTTCTCAATGCATTTTCCATTTTAAATGCTTTTTTGCAACATTCTTCCTACTATCTCCACTCATCTTTTTTTCATAAGCCCCAAATATCAGTCGGTCCTCAACCTTGCTATGAGAGATAATTTACATTTGTCAAGTTGCTCCCTGGTAGAAGCCCTCGCAATTGAGTGATACCATTATAAAAAATACTGATTCAAATACTGAACATGACGGGCCATGATGCTGTAATATTAAATGTTAGATAGCAGTTTCTATGTTTTTACGTTGGCAACATTTGTCCCGTGCAAATTTTTTGTCGTTCATAATCCGTAGTCATTTTTGTGGTAGTAGTCATTTTAGTTTTTTGATTTACCATCATGTAATATGTTTGTTCTACATTGATGTCCATTATTAAATGACAAAACTGTTTAAAAATTCTACAATTATTTTAATTGTTTGACCTGAGAAACCATTTTGCATTTTCAATGCATTTTGAAAATAGGTATTTTGCATTTTGCATTTGAAATGCTTTTCTAAAAACCATTTTGCATTTTGCATTTTCAAATGGAAAAGTTTTGACCCATTTCCATTTTGCATTTCAAACGGTTTTGGGTACCCATTTTGCACATCTCTGGATACTTGGTAAAACAATGAATTCACAACCCACATTATTGTACATCGTTCTAACAAACGGTTTGCAAGATTTTCGAACACATGGGACGATAATGTGGTCCATTCGGTCGAATCTTATATCTGTCACGGCCGTTGTTCCCAACTTTTCGATGGATCAATATCAGGCTCCGATCAGCTAAGTAATTTGTTCAATAACATTCGATTCGCCTGTTTCCAAACAGCTTTACCATTGATTATCCTAAGTGGCCCCGCCCACTTTCATAGGCTTACTGAGGCAGGCTTAATCCAGTAGTTTGCCTTCCTTAAATTGGTAGATCGCTCAGTCGTCACCTTTCCGTTGGAAAGAGCGTAGTTGTGCCCTTGAGCAGTGTTGAGCCAAAATTTCGGCTCAACTGTTGATCAGTAGGATTGGGAACAGCGGCCGTCAATGTCTTTCTTCTGGGTCCAAAACTCGTGAGATAAATTTCAAAATTCCAGATTTGATACTTCATTGTTATTTATTCTGTACCAAAACCACGAATCGTGTCCAAGCATTCAGTATCCATGCATAAATTATCTTAAATCATTTCTTACCGCGGATGCTAATTCCAAAATATGAGACACTTTTGTCCGTTAGATCAGTTCCGAACGTTACACCTGAAAATAGAGTTTATCTTTTTGAGAAAACCGTTTAACGTTAAGGTATGAAAAATTATCTTGAAAAATCCTATGACTTTCAGCAACCATGACCACATAGTTATCAACTCAACTTGTTCAAATTACCTACTTTGTTTGTTTTTATTATTAATTTATTTTTAACTTTTATTTTTTCGTTTTAAAAATTTTGTAGCCAGCTCTAAGCTTGACTCACTTTAAAGGACCATAAACAGCTAATATTAGCCCCCTAGTTCCTTTTGTCTACAAAGTTTCCGGACACCATGTACAGGGTGTATCAGCACGTAGCCGAAGGGTTTTATCCAGCGATTCCTGAGCATATTTAGAATAAAAATGTATATGTTATTTTGAGTCCGATGATTTTTTTTAAAAAAACAAAAGTAAAACACATAATACGCACTCCGTCTCGTTCCAACAGCACCTTACAGATGAGACAGAGTGGGTATCGCGTGAGCCGTTCCAACGAGTGGCAGTGTGTTCATCGGCTATTTTATTTTTGTTTATTTGATAAAAAATATCAAAACGACATCTACATTTTCAAATACAAATAAAGCATTTCTAAAAATCGCGGTAAACGCCTGGGCGATCATTATAATTAATTATATTCGGATAATTTTTATTTTTATGAAACGCCGTTTTCATGAAAAATAATCTCAAATGTGTTAGGACTTTGAAGGTACACCCACCCTGTCCCACCCCGGTATAGGTGACTTATGGTCACCCCTTCGGAGCTCTCGCATGAATCTAATTTTTTGAATAAACGGCTCTACAATTTATATAAATGAAGCTAGGCCTTCAAAGTCCCCGCATACGGTGTTATGAAGCGGTATGCAAGCGCTTACAAGTACTAAACTAAGGACAACACAGAAAAATAACAACAAAACAATCAAGTTCAAGTGTCAGGCAGATAGTTGGTGGAGGGGACCCACACTCCAGTACCTGTAAACACATAAAAGTAAAGTAAACAATAGAGTGACGGGGGAGTTTCGCCGAACCACGACTGGCAGTCCTGTTGAGAAATTGGTGGTGGTTGGGGCGACTGGTGCAGGTCAGGACTTCCACACCCCTTAGCCGACCACCCGGTGGTGCCCTGAAGATAAGTATTGGAAAAAGAGGGATAAAACCCTAAAGAACCTAGGGGAAAGAAGCGTCAGGAGGTCGGAGGCAGGGTGGAGGTTACCCCAGCCTGCACAGTCACCCCTCTGACCACCAACGCTCATCAGGGGTGGCGCAGGTAATTGGCGGAGTCCTCCGGTAAGAAAGAATAATAAGAAGCTCCAGTCGTGCATGCGGGGACGAGGCCCGTTATCCAACCCCTAATGGGGAAAATAAACAAAACAAAACAGACAACGGAGTTCAGTTCTCGCCTGTAAACTCGTTGCTGTTACTAAAAAAAAAAAGAAAAGAAAACCGGAAAAAAATACATGTAAAAAGAAGAGAAAATAAGAGGAAAAATGAAAAACAATAATCAATCCAAAAAGTGCCACACAAGGGCAACGGTAAATAAGTAAAAACAAAAGTAAAGGTGTAAAAATAAGATCTGCATGGTCTGTAAAGAGGACAGTAAGTATTGAATAAGATAACAAAGTAAAGTAAGAGAGATAATTAGTAAACACAGATATATAAGAGTGCTTACAGTGTCTGTAAAAAGAAAAACAGTGTGTTAACCTTAGACAGGGAAAAAGAAACATATGAAAAGAAAACAGAAAATAAGAATTAAAAAGTACAAGACAAGTTAATTAAAAAAACAAAATATAAACGAATGGAAATCATCTGCAACAGCTGGTACAGTAAAAAAAAGAAATAAGATAAGAATAATAAAATAAGAAAAACAGAATAGCATATACAATAATGAAAGAGTTGTAAAAGAATAAGTCATGGAGCAGGAGCAGTACACCGGGGTTTCCCAATTATTACACTAGTCAGCGACTCTAAGCACAGGCCATCTCTCAACCCAGATCCTAGTAAACTTCCTCAAACATTCGAAATTCACACTGTTAGAAACAAGATCGGTGTTCCACACCGGTCTAATGGGGACATTCAGACCTTCTATCATTTCGTCTCTGGCATCCTTCAAAATCTCACAGTGCCACAGAATGTGCTCGGCCGACTGGTAATTATTGCCACAAGCGCAATTGGGGTGGGTTGACAGGGCAAAGCTGTGAAGCCTTCCCCTGAATTCCCCATGTCCTGAAAGGAGCTGCGTAACGTGATGGTCCAGTTTGAGGAAAGCCCCTTCCATTCTGAGTTTAACTGAAGGGAAGAAGGAGAAGGTCCATCTTCCCTTGCTCGACCTATCCCAACGGACCTGCCACTCTTTGAGCGACAGGTCCCTCATCGTTCGGAGCAGTCCTGGGAGAGTTCCTGGTCCACCCGGTGTCAGAACGACACCAAGGTGGTTGGCCGGGGATCCACGGATTAGTCGCTGCTTCGCTAACACCTCCCTAATTTCTAGATCGATTGGTAATATACCAGCCAAAATTGGCAAAGCGTCCGAAGCAACGGTTCGATATGCCCCAGATAGTGCCAGCAGGGGAGTGCGCTGACCCCTAGTGAGAGCAAGAAGTATTAAGCAGTTATCCAGGCGATGCTCCCAAACAGAGGCGGCATATGCGACTTGCGCAACATATACCCCCTTGTAGAGAGCGTGCAAAGCCGGTCTGCGAAGTCCCCACTCTGCCGTGGAGATTCTTCGAAGCTTCAGAAACAGCGACTGAGCCCTGCAGGATACATCTTTGACATGAGCCAGAAAGGAGGACGATCGATCTAGAGTGACACCTAAATATTTAACGTTATCCACAAATTTGATATTAGTGTCTCCCATACGGATGGTAGGGTTTCTTGTCTTATTGAAAGAACCCTTCATCAGGAGGCCCATAGTCTTCTGGGGAGCGAAGGTCATTTTATTCCTCTCCCCCCATTTAAGGAGGGTGTCCAAACCTTCACCAGCCTTACGTTCGACTTCTCTTCTACTGTCCCCAGAGACAAGATACATTTTATCATCCGCATAGTCGATCATGATACATCCTTCAGGTAAGGGTAACCTAGAGGAGTCATCGAAGGTTATATTCCAAAATTTAGGACCTAGGACGGAGCCTTGAGGACACCCCATATCGGTCTCGCGTTCAATAACAGTGTCACCATGAGAAATGATGACAGTTCGGCCCGATAAATAATTGTCTACTGATTTAAATAGAGTTTTTGGGCAATTCCTATTTTTAACCTTGATACGTATCATGTCCCACCATGCGTAGTCGAAGGCACCAGTGATATCTAGGAAGATTGCAACTACATACCTCTTTGTACAAGCCTTCACCCAGTTAAGCGCAAACGAAATGGCGTGCACGGTGGATCTACCGGAGACGAAGCCAAATTGGAGATCACTAGACGGGGAGAGTGATTGTTGTAGCCTATGCCGGATAAGTTTTTCCAGGATCTTGCCAAGCACTGGAAGTAAGGTGATGGGCCGATAGGCCTTGACATCGGTTAGTGGCTTACCGTTCCCCTTTGGTATGACCCTGAGCACGCCTCTCTTCCATTCAGAAGGGAAAATTCCTCTTCTCAAACACGTTTCCATCACTTGGAAGAGCTCCTCCCTAGCGTGGATCCAGACTTGCTTCACTATCATGCCATTAAGTCTGTCATGCCCTGGTGCCTTCTTAGAACCCAAACCCTTAATTATTAGGTCGATTTCTGCTCTAGTGACTGGAATGACTCTGTCCTCTTGGGCGAGGTCTCTAGGTGGAAGCCGTGCCAGGAGTCTAACCTGTTTATGGTGGTCACTTTCCCCAATTACTGATTCTACAGGAACTAACTTGCCCAAAAGTGTATTGAGAGTAGAGGCCACATCTATCGTCTCAGCGTTCCTACCTTCTGTGATCCCAATGAGACTAGACAAAAACCGATCCGATCCTTTTCCGGATTTTTCAATTGCGCTGTGGATTTCCCACGGGTTGGCGTTTCCCACATTATTAACCCAGTCATGCCAAGCAGCTCGTTTCGCAAGGAGAACAGCCTGTTTGAAAGTTGCCCTGGATCTCCTGAGAGCTGCCTGAAGGGTAGCTGTCTCCTCCTCCGTACAGCATCCCCTCCTGGACAGTCCCAAGGCCCTATAGGCTCCTTTATAGGCCCCCTTTAGCGAAGTCAGCTCAGGTGACCACCACGGCGTTCTAATTTTCGTCTTTGGGTTTGATCTGCCCAGAGAGGAATCAGCCGCAGATACAACGGCAGAATTGAAAAAGTTCCCCAAATTGTCTGGATCACTAGCTGCTACGTGGTGAAAATCCCTTAATGTATCTCGTAGCGCCTCCCCAAAGTTATCCCAATTCGCCCTAGAGGTGTTGAAATTCCAGGAGGATCTCGGAGTTTCAGTTTTCTTAACACCTATTGTAAATGTGATTAATCTATGATCCGAGACTATTGCGCATTCATGGACCCTCCATTTAGATATCCTGGCCGCAACTGATCCAGAGCAAAGAGTTAGATCAATGTTGCTCTCTCCCATTGTGTTTGAAAAGGTAAAGAACGAACTCTGTTCGTTAACGATACAAAGGCCTTGCGCAGCAATAAGGTCTTCAACGGCGTCAGTCCGTGATCGTACTGAATGGTTTTTATTATTGTCAAACCAAAGAGGAGAGCGAGCGTTAAAGTCCCCTCCGATAACTACGTTACGACCTTTAAGCGCGTTTAGGGCGCGCGTAAGACTCAGGATATGTGGTCCTACCGGATTCCCCCATTTAAAATAAACTGAGATCAGATAGATTTCAGTATCAGCAAATTTAATACATACACAGGTTTGGTACTCATTAGACAGCCCTGCCAGAAGGAGGGGGCTGATCAATGATGTATTGACCAGAACACCCGCCCCCGGCGATGAGCCGACTTCGAGTACCGCTCCCGGAAATTCAATTGGTGTTTTACCTTCCCAGGTGTACTGCTCCTGTAAAAGCATTATGTCAATATTCAGGTCAGACATGACCCGCTGCACATCCAGTGTGGCCAACCGGGATCGCTGCAGATTGATCTGACCTAAGGAGAGAAGATTAACAGGAGCCATAGTCAGTCATTCTAACTTGTGCATTGATGGCTGCAAGCTGTGCAGGACAGTCTCTATCCCCAGTTGGATGATCAGCATTCTTCCTAAAACGGGTGCAAGTGGCACAGACAGCGGGAAGTGCCTTCTTGGGGCAATCCTCATGTTTGTGTCCCACAGCGGCGCAGTGGCGACAAGTTTCTTTCTCCTGAGAGCAGGACTTACTAATATGACCATACTGTTGACACTTAAAGCATCTGGTCGCGCCTGTATAATCGCGAGTGCGACAGGCATTCCACCCAAGGAAGCACATTCCGCTGTCTAGTAGGACCTTTCGAGCAGCTGGATGACAGGTCACCACCATATTCATGGTGGGGATGTCCCGTTTTCCGAAGAGCGAAACTCGTCGCATGGTCCGAAGGTGATCCTCCAAAGACAAAGAAGTCTGGCCAGATAAATTACTCGCGTAGATCTCGGAGAAAAGCTCCTGGTCGGCAGATTGTTCACATTTAGGAACATTATAGATGACAATTTTCGGAAGACGGCCTAGAGGGTTGATCATCTTTAGACCACTTGCCACGAGTTTTGCCTCAGCCTTTTTAATATTTTCCAATCCCTTGATGTCCTTGGCTTGAAACGCCATACCAGCGCCTTTGATCTTCCTGGAGCGTACGATTTGGAAGTCGTCCTTCCTCGGGTTCAAAATTTTCTCCAGGGTCTTGAGGGTTTCCTCCGATGTTTTACCCTCTGGAGTTTGCGGATAAACCAAGATCGTTAGTGGCTTCTGTGGAATTGGACGCTCAAAGCCATTAACAACTATCTTTTTGGATGCTGGCATTCCAGCTGCAGCATTTGCGTAGGAAAGTGTTTCCCTGTGAATGGGAGTGTGAGAACTGACTGTGCGACTTTTAATAGCTTGATCCAGTTTTGTGGAGAGCGTCGACTGTGCACTTAGCATCTCGTCAATGGTAGAAGACCTGGTGGAGAGCGTATTCAACTCAAGCATCAGCCTGGTAATGTCCGACATCAAGTCGTCTAATGTGGTGTTGAGAAGGCTTTTGTCCGCCTTATTTAACTTATTGGTACCGTCCATCAAAACTGCTCTTATTTTCTGGCACTTATCCAAGGCTGGGATGGCCCTCCATTCCTGGTTACCCGGGGAATCGCTATAACGAGTGCGTTTTTTGTTCTCCACATTAGGGGTGGTAGAGGGCACAATGGAAGGCATCTCATGGTTATCCGACGAGAATGGATTGGGACGAGTGGTTGTTTTATCGGTTCCCGGTTCACTATCAGAGTCAATAACCGTTTTGTCCCTCTGGGATTTTGTTTTGAACCTTTTCCGAACTTTAGAAGGCCCGGGTCCTGGTGATCTAGGATTAAGTATGTCTTTTATTTGTTCCATAATTTTTTCCCTTTCCCCCTTAGGTAAATCTGGATTTTCAGAACGGCCATCTGAATCTCCAGACGAAACTATGTCTGACGGCATTTTTCACGAAAAAGTGGGGTAAATGTAAATTTACCCCAGATTTTGAAAATTTTCCCCAAAAATGGGGAAAAAAAATGGGGAATTTTTTTTGTCCAAACTGCCCTTAGATTTGTAAAAATGTTACTTTTAAGGGTACAAAATATTTTTTTGGGACTTGGCAAAAATTTGACTGAGAATATAAAAATTTAGTATCCCTCCCCAAAAGGAAAAAGAAATTTAGATTTAATGTTCAAATGTTCACACTTTACTAGACCTCCACTTCAGAATGATTATTGAAAATTTTTAGGAAAAGAAATGTCACTGTCACTTTGAAAAAAATTTATGCTTATCAATACAAAAAAGGAAAAATATTGTCTAAATTTGACGATATTACAAAGCAAAGGATGCGTCCTCCCATAAGTTCTTTCATCACTTTACATAAATTGTCGTGGTATGTTCCAGAATAAATGGACACGTGGCGCACACAAAAACTCTACTAGCGGAAAAAGTATAACACCCACAGAAAAAACACGACGATCACTAGACGCAGAAAAAAATTCTGCGTCGAATAAAGTATGTGTCGTCGAGATTCACTTATAACTGTGCACTTAAATCGTGTTAGGACTGTTAGGTATTAGGTATTTACACGCCGCCTTGGCAATTCGGCGCCCGGAGCAGAATGCTCCAATTGCGCCCGTAGGTATAGGGCCAGCCCTGACTAAACAAATTCATTTTCATGTAAAACAAAACGTATGAATAATGATTGATTTTCATTTGAACGTATTTGTGTTATTATATATGATTTGTAAGTAAAATAGATAATAGATTTGACATGACATGAAATCTGAGCATCATTTCGAGGAGTTGGAGGCAAACCACGTGACCACATTTTTGGCACCAGGAGGGTTCGCGAATGCTTTGAATAAACTACGACATCAGTCGTACGTTGACCGCCGAAGAGCGCATATTGAAATAACCAGACCCTCCGCAGAAAAGCAAAATTCGCTAACGTAAACAGCGCAGTCCACTGTGGGACTTTTCTGCGCAGGATCTGAATGTTCGTAAAAACATTTAAAAAAAACCGAACCGCCTTCAAATCAGGATGCTAAAAATGATTGAGGTAGGTAAATTATTTTACATTTGTAAAAATGTGTCTAAGTAAACAGTGCAACAAAACATCAATTTTGGAAACAAGCCCGAACTTTTATTCATCGGATTTGAGATTTATAGTTAATATTTGTACGCAGTCAGCAATTTGAGCGCCACTGTAAAAATAATAATTCGTAAGAAGATTTTATTATTTTATATTACAACGAGTTGCCTGTTTTCTGACAGATTAATTTATTGGCAAATTACAGAAAGGTAGATGGTAGTGCCCCCTTCCCGCTCCTCACTACTTGGTTTGTTCTCCTTTCCAGGATGGGACAGTCTATCAATTTGTTTGTCTGACTTGAATTCAATTTCGTTTCCCTGTTCTTGTTTTCTGGCCCATTATAGCAATATAGGTAGGTACCTAATCGTGGGCAATTATTATTCCACGAAGGCATTCCTATGTTCCGCGTCATCGGCTAACAACACTACTAAAACAGCCTACTACCGGATTACCAACTTGCCTTGTTTCATGACGATCATAACAGTAATCATGACGATCCGCTGTCACGCGTAAATATTTGGGTGAATTCAAACAATCGTACGTAATGATGACAAAACTGTAAAACCCAGACAGTTTATTTACCTTCATCAGCGGAAAATATGTTTTAATTTAATTAAATAAAGATGATAATTCTAAGACAACGTTTAACGAAGTTAGGCCAAATTAATGTCGGATACTAATATCAGTTAGGCCAAATTAATGTCGGATACAAATATCGCACAGTAATCTCCCAGTAAAATTGAATGCATGATAATAATAATAATAAGATTTTCGTGAAAAATCACCTCAAGGGCGCTGTGTACATATTGAAAACCAAAATATTTCCTTAAAAAATGTTGGATGCATTATGTATTTTGTAAATTTAAAAATCAACTGGAAAACAAAAAAACACCCTAATTGTATTTTTGATTATTTAGCTACTTTGTCAACTTAAATACATTACTTACATGTAACATTGTGTTGCGTACTAAGTAGATACTTTATTTTATATCAACACGCCGATCGGTTTCGGCACAATCGTGTTATCAGGACCATGAACGTTCTTTAATTCCGTGGTCATGACTAAGAACAATTTGGGAGGCGGGTATGGGAACCATGTAGTGGATAACCAACACCTCTGCCATAGATCACCCCAAGTGGTTCGCTACGTTTGGTGACTTAGGAGGGGTTCCCGGGTCCATGGGGGTGAGGATTATCTAGGTGTTGACGGCGAATGCATCTGCCCACCGACTGCGTGACCGACATCGGGAATCGGGAGAGGCTGGTTGAGGGAGACTTTTGACCTTTCCAGCAGGACTATCTCGACCCATCGCCTTGCACCGTAGTGCGAGGGATGCACTCATACGTCCGTCACTCGGAACACACTGATCCCCACATTCCTACCCACCCCCCATATCCTTTCCCTTCCCAGAATATCCTCTTCTTTCTTACCTTAAAAAGCCCCTTCGCATAGCATAACCAAAGATGACATAGGTCTTGGAAGAAATTATTTTCTTCAGGGCCTCCTGTGTAAAGTAATGTAAATAAGGGTTTATATTTTATAATAAAACAACAGATGTATGTAAAGATTTTGAATCGATAATAATTCGTTCGTAAAATATATTATGCTCACATAACCTAATTATAACACAATTAATATAAAAATCTTACAACATATGCATATTTTTGAAGATTCAATATAAATAAAAATTTTTAAAAGTAATGTTCGATTTCATTAGTGATAAACAAGATAAACACTCGTTCACATGATGCGTTATGTTAATCGAAACGATCCAAAACTGTGAAAAATGCTGCGCTATTTGTGTGAAAGAGTGCTAAAAGTCTTCTTTTCGTTAAAATCTCAAAATTTTTCAAAAAGTTTTTTTGTTTGTTATGTTTAAAGAATGGTCCCGTGCAATCTTGCAGAATATGCAGAAATCTTGGCTTGTCTCGCATCTTTGCTGTGTAACACTGTCACATTTGCTAAAAATCCGCATTTTTTTTCAGCTTCGCTACAAATTTTCGAAACTTGAATTTGAAACACTTCCAAAACCTTATGCTCGATTTTCTCAAAACAATGATTTTTGCACTTAAGGTTTTTTGCACTAAGTAGGTACTTGATAGTCGTGTAAAGTTATTTTGTACACCATTGAATTTTGCGATTAGTTGATAGATAATATCAATTATAGGGTATTTGATAATATCGATGATTAGCTTGTGTTTGCAATGATTTCGGCATAAAAATATTCTCCCGCTGCAAAAATGTAGAGGTAAATCATTTTAAAGAGATAAAGAGAGAACTAACAGGTACATCCAATTTATTTCAGGTTAACCTATTTTAAATGTACCACAACATTATTTTATTGGGAAGCTGTGGTCGAGATGAAGGTTGACTTTGAAATGTGAATACAGCACAAGAGACCCAACCGTCTGGAGCCAGCGAGACTGGCATCCCCAATCGGGGTATGTTGTATGGCTAAGGGTAGTGGGAAGGGAAAGGAGATGAGGTAGAGGAAGGTGGGGAAGTTACTGTCTATTCAGATCTGGTGATACACTAGGGCGATATTGAGAGTATCATCCACTCTGGAGCGTGCCACAATTAAATTATATATTATTTTAAATGAATAAATTCACAAGTCAAATAACACAAATTCGTCAAATAAAATTTACTTGCGCACGCCGAAATTTGAAACTAAAGCGGGTTACTTTTAAGTAATTGAGTAGGTACTGACGCTAGGTTAAAAATAATTAATTATAAATCAATTATTATAGTTTAAGTGATGAAGTGATAATTGATGAACGTCGTTACGTATCCACTGTATCCAGTATATTTGCCTCTACAGAGTAAGAGGGGTAAGAGGGGACTGCGGGCGGGTGTTCCAAACTAGTTCGTCAGTGTTCACACTGCAAACATTGAATAGTTAGGGTATTTTACTTTTACATTCAAACGTATGCTCTTTAAAATGATTTGCCTTACCTACCCTCATTTAATAACCCCGAGAATTATTACAATTAATATTTATATTTCATGTGAACAGAATCATTCAGGAAACATTGTGTATGGCAGAACTTACTCTTAATGATAAATTAGGAATCCAATCGCTTTAGTTACATTTTGAGATTTTATTTTTCGCATTTACTTACCTATTGAATATTTTGTTTTGAATATCTACCTTTATTTCTAACTGCAAAATCATCTGCAAATGATGTATGTAGAGTAATACATAAAATCGATGTATTACTAAAATGTAATGGCAAATTCACTCAAGTTTAAATAAACCAAAAAATAATTAAACAAAGTAGTTGGTAATAAACAGTTAAACAAGTACTTAAAGCAAATAATTAATATGCATTATAATGTTGGTAACTCTCTTAAAAATAAAATTGAGTAGTACGAATTTAAAATAAGAATCACACAAAAATAATATTGTACACAAGCATTTGACATAATATTAATAAATGGAATACTATTAATACTAAAAGTTGAGTCTAAAATATGTGGTTTACCTACTTACATTTTAAATGAATGATAATTAATAATTTAATTGCAGTATTGATTATTTGATTACTGTTTCCAAATAATATATTGTAAATTAGTTTGAGAAACAAATAAAAATTTAAATAATATTGTATAGCTGTAGAGAAATCATTTTGTGGTATTATAAAATTCGCTTATCTCATAAAATCACAACCATAATAATTTGTCACATTTTTAATAAAATTTTGTTTATTTTTTATGCATTAAATTCCTACACTTTTTAATTTTATAAATGGACAGACGATTGAATTCGAGATGAAAATTATTTATCAAATCTATGATGGGTATGAAAGATGTTTGATGATTTTAAAAGTAATAAAAAAACCTATTTATCAATTATGATAGGTACCTTCTAGATTGCGTCCGCTAACGGCAATTTATATGTAATGTGATTAATGCTATAAAACTGAATAAAATTTACCAAAGGTAATATACATAAGGCTAAATCAAATTGTATAATATTATGGGAGATAAATCTTATAAATTATTTCAATACATTATGTTGTATTTTCGCGTTTCTAGTCTATCGAAAAATAGTTATAAAGTAATATGGTAACCCTAATAAATTTAATTGGCAAAAGGGAGCTTTCCCGTCTAATATTATTATTGTCTATGATTTATTGCAGGAGATAAAACTCTCTGCTTGTATTATACATGTTTGTTTCTTAAAACTACTTTCACAAATTCAAGTACAGAAATATGTCACACAAATGAAACCAATAAAACTTACAAGGAACACTGTATTACATGCCAGATACGAAGTAGGTATTATTATAAATTAATAATGTCACCGATTTCAAAAACGACTATTGGTATTAAAATTAAACAATGACAAAATATTTTGTCATCTATTTGCATCGTCGTTTATAAACACACAAAAGCTTTCCGATAAGAAAACCAGGAATTGTACTTATAAGAATAGGTAGGTAGGTGTCGTGGAACGACTTTCCATAGAAGTGTTCCAGAAAAGAAAAACTGTCAAAAGTTTGAAAATAACTTTTTCGGATATGTACGGTAGGTACCTACCGGGAATTTTATTTGATTTATTTATCGTGGAACGTTTTTTTTTCACAACGAGTTCGTGGTATAGCACTGATTTGACAAGATGGCGCTGTGCTTTGTGAAAGTCCAGTAAAGTGTCCTTTGTGAAAGTCTAGTAAATATATTTATATCACATTTGTTTGTTTTGTTTGAACGAGCAGATCAGAGGGGCGGAATGGCGGTGGGCATGGCCTCCAGATCCCGCTGCAGGGGGCAGTTGTTGTTCTCCATAGGACTGCTACAGCTGCCATCGGGTTCTCCCTCGCCTTCGCCTTCTTCGGCATCCACGAATCTAAAACAAAATAAAGGATTTATGATAAATCTTTTTGTATTATTTACATATTTATTAATCCTTCAGAAATGAGAAATCGGTTGAATTTTATCATTTTTGCATTATGCTAAAAATACAAGCAATTATAGATTTCCTCCTTGATGTTAAGAAATGAACAGAATTATATAAAACAAAAATCATACATAATCATGTGTCACTGTGTTCGTACGCGCTATTCTCCGAAGCCGCCCAACCGATTTCAATGAAATTTTCTGAATGCGCATGGTTGGTTCCAACTTAAAGATGTAATGAAATACTGCGTTAAGTATTTAAGTCGATGTAATGTAGTTTTTTTTAACAGTTTAGCATTGCTGGGGATCCACTAGTATTATAATATAATAAGAACAAAACAAATTAAATTCATAACCGGTTTATATACAACAACAACAGAAAATTACTCATGGCATGTCATAAAAACACTCTTTTATGGACTTTTATATTATTAATTTATCTGAAAATGTCCACTTTTGAAAACACGTTTTTTGTAATTATTACATGGTCTGTTCCAGCAAAAAAATTGTTGACAGTTGGTTTTGTATTGATCCACTTTGAATATGACAGAAGAGCGGGGGAAGCACGCTGGTACATTAAAATATCCGATTTTTGTGCAAGATTTAAGATATTTATTTATTTATTTTTTCATGTTCTCCATAAAACGGTTATACACCAATATATCATGGAGAAGATTACAAATTAAAAAGTTTACAGAGGCAGTTTTACTATTTTTCAGAATCGTTAAGCAGTTGTTGAGTCGCTCTGTTTATTGGCGCGTTCTGATAGGCAGAAGTCCTCGCTTTCGGAGCATATAAGAGTGCATGGGATCTCCCTCGAGTATAATTGTTAGGGACATAAAAGTTAAACTCTTTCAACATAGGCGGATTGTGTATTGTACCAGAGATTAACTTAAAAAAGTGTTTGCCTAAAAATATTTTTCTGCGGGTTTCTAATGTATTGAAATCGAGCATTCCTGTTAAGAACAAGGATGGATACAGGAATGGATATTATGTATATTCCCTCATATACAGGTAACGCATAAACCTTTTTTGAACTTTTTCTATTTCTAATATATGGTTTTGTTCAGAAGGGGTCCAAATAATGGAGCTGTATTCCAGGATGCTGCGGTCAAGTGCTTCATATGTTCTCCGTATTGCAATTCCATTAGTAAATGATCTCGCATTACGAAGAACCAATCCAAGCATTTTGTTGGCGCGGGAGACAATGTCAGATATGTGGGATTTGAAAGAGAGATTTGCTTCGAAGATCACCCCAAGGTCACGAATCTCGTTTTTGCGTGTTAATATATTTTTATTAATGTGATATGGGAATAGAAATGTATCTTTCGATCTTGTAAATGTAACTACGCTGCATTTCTGGAAGCTGAAGGGTAATTTATTTAATTCCGACCACAAGAGAATCAATATCATTCTGCAGAAGAATGGAATCGATACAACTTTTGATAGCTCTGAAAAGATTGATATCGTCAGCAAAGAGGAGATATTTTGAGCGGTTAATGGTCTTGCCTATATCAATAATGAATACAAGAAAGAGGAGGGGTCCTAGATTCGAGCCCTGGGGAATCCCGGAGTTAGTTTTGTATTCGTGAGATAACTGGTGTCCGTAACTGACATACTGACGACGATTGTGTAAGTAGCTAGCTACGAAAGCGAGAAAATCCTGAGAGAATCCGATATCACTCAATTTTATTAGTAAAATATCATGGTCGACTTTATCAAATGCTTTTTCGAAGTCTGTATAAATCACTTCGACATGTAAAAAATTTTCAAACGATTTATTTATATAGGTGGTGAGATTCATAAGGTTTGTTGAGGGTGATAGAGTGGGGCGAAATCTATTGTGATTCTCGGTGAGTGTATGTTTTGTTTGATTATATATTTGTGAGTAAATTATGGATTCTAAAAGTTTTGCGGGTGCTGATAAGACAGCTACAGGTCTGTAATTATCGATTGCCGATTTTTAGCCTTTTTGTGTATAGGCGTGACTTTTGTTAGTTTCCACATTTCAGGGAAGGTATTATTACGAAGTGAAAGGTTAAAAATGTGCTTTAGAGGTTGAATTAAATGTTTTGACTATCTTTTGAGTATGATGGGTGGTATAAAATCTGGACCGACAGAGTATTTAGGTTTTAGCTTGAGAAAAGCGGCAACAATATCATCATCGTTAATTTCGTGAATTTGAACAGGTAAAGCATTGTTTGACGAAGAAACTATAGAGGAAATGTCAAGTTTGGGAATATTGTCGCTGAATACTGAATGAAAATAATCTGCGAAACCTTCTGCGATTTCAGAATATCCATTGTATTGATTTTCATTAAAGGTCATGTGATTAAGTTTGTCACAGCCGCGGCGTTTATCGTTCGTATAAGACCAAAATCGAGTGAGGTCTGTTATAATACTATTCTCTGCTTCAGGTGTAAAGTCAGTGTAGGCCTTACCAATTAACTGCTTGATTAATTTTCGTGATTTTTTAAAGTTTGTTAAGGCATGTTCGGATTTAGTTTTTTTCCAAAGATGGTGCATTTTATTTTTCTCTCGTATGTGAAGAATGGTCTCTCCAGTAAATCATTTTGGATATTGTTCATCATCTCCGAGCATACGTGTGGATCTTTTCTTTAAGCATAAGTCAAAAATATTATTGAGCTGCTTATAAAACCTTTCAGCAGCTAGGTTTACATCGAGGCAGTCATAATGATTCCAGTTATGTTATGCTAAGGCATTTCTAAGTGTATGATCTGAGTTTTCGTTGAAAATCCAACCCATATTTATGTCCGGGGGCAATATATCTGATTTTTCTTGGGTTTTTGTTATGTACTCGAGTGTGATCTGTGTAACTTATTGCTTGTTATTGATTACATTTGGGAGCCGAAACGCGAGCCGAGCCTCGAATTATGGGAAAGGAACGAAATAACAACAAATGGCGCGAAACGCCGCTTGCGGTTTCTTCGTTCCTTTTCCATAATTCGAGGATCGGCTATTGGCAGCACAAGAATAATTGGTACGTGGCCAATTTTATAGTGAGTTGATGTCACTTACTAGGAGCAAAAGTCGGGTTTTCCTTAAATGAAGATTAGATAACGATAGATGGGTAGATCAGTAGATCAGTAGACCAGTGGAGTGTATGATCAAAGATTCAATCTAACTGTTACAATTTTCCAAAATTTAGATCAACATTAATAATTGTGTGTGATTGTTCCTTTTGTCGCCGAACAAGTAGGTTGATACCAGTGTGTGGCTGAGTACTTACGTGTAATGTTTTTCCTCCCCCCGCATATCGCAAATGACGTTAGTAAGAGCCATGATGTAGTTCTTGGCGAGGGTGAGAGTCTCTATCTTGGAGAGCTTCCGCTCCATCTTCACGTGGGGAATCACTTCCCGTAGTTGCTGGAACAAGAATAGAATTATTCCATACGGATTTCTTGCAAGACACACAATTTAGGGATGTTACAGTACAGGAGCCTAATATTGAACAATGTTTAAAATAAGGCTATTTATATTTTCTATATTTGAAATCGTATAAATAAATGATAGCTAAAAAAGAGCAGCCCATTGAAAAATCACGAAATCCGACTTTAATTACCGTCAAGATAAATTGTAGTAAGAAATTAAAACAAAAGAAATACACAGTTCATGTGCAGAATTTATAATTAAATTATTAAATTATTATACGTAGCTTCTTCAAATACTAAAAAGGTACATATGAAAGAAATGCATACAAAAGAAATCTGGTAAAAAAATATTAAATTATAGATCAGATTCATTTTTTGATTTATCATTATATTACAACAGTTCCAATTTTGAAAATGACACTTAGATTCAAAGCATATCCGAGAGTTCATTGAACAAAATCAAAATGGTATTTTTGTTTTTTATTATTGTGACAGTTTTTTCGGCGTTTAAGGCCATTATCAAACTTATTGTTACATGACATTGAGACAACTTTCGTTATATGATTATTTTGTTTACACCTACCCTATTTTTATTTGTGTTTTAATTGATGTATTAATATTTTGGGTAAAAATCACATCAATAATTGTGTAAAATACTTACCGCAATTTTTTGTTGGTTTCCGCATTTTAATTACATTTAAATAATATATAAGTAGTCTCAATGTGCCATAACCCATAACCATAGTTTGATAGTGATATTGAACGCTGAAACCGCTGTCACAATATTAAAAACTGAAATCTTGCAGCAAAATTCAATTTGAATTATTTAAAATAACAATAAATTCAACGCATCTATTTTATACAGAAACATCGCACAAAAGAAAAGTTTAGTGTTTTAATTGATTTATGTGACAAATAACGGAATTTTATGATTTATGGATTTTTGAAGCTATTTATTAAAAATATATTAAACTTTAAAAAATTACGACAACTGTAAAATATTAAGAAACAAGAAATACGTATTTCAAATAAAGAATTATTAATTAATTAAATAATTTTGGCAGTTATTTGAAATATCTTGATATTAGTGTTTGAGCTCACTCATAGATGGCAATAGATAAGTCTATTAGGTTATTTATAGATGGCGTTAGTTGCCGAGAATAATAGGATATTTAATTAGGTGAGAACCTCAAGGTCGGGGTCTATATTATTCCAACCTTCTGCTAATTAAGATATCAGTGCCATTGTCAATCAATCACAATAAAAGTCCAAGTGTTGGAGCCGGAGTTTTATTGATTAAGATTGTGAGAAAACCCGGGATATCCACCAGTGTGCATAATTTATCGCTTGTCTGATATGATCAGTTCCAGTTTTTTAAATTAAAAGTTAATTGAACTTGAATAATTTTAGGCAACGCGGGGAAATTAATCATTTCACGCATGCACCCATCCTGCGAAATAATATAATCAATTTCAAAGATAATAAGTTTGCCATGGACGTGGCAGTCGCAATTAGAACTAACCTCGAAGGCATCGTTGAGCGAGTGCATGCGCATGCGTTCCCGCTCGTTGCTCTCGAGCCGGCGCAAGTTCCGCTCTCGGGCCGAGGCGGCCGCCCTTCGCCTGCGCCCGCCCAGTCGCCGCCGCGCGCCCATCCGCTCCACGCGCTCACTCCCCGAACTCTCCTCATCTGCAACAATTAAGGATTCACATTTTATACATCTGCAACAATTAAGGATTCACATTTATACATCTGCAGCAATTAAGGATTCACATTTTATACATCTGCAACAATTAAGGATTCACATTTTATACATCTGCAACAATTAAGGATTCACATTTTATACATCTGCAACAATTAAAGATTCACATTTTATACATCTGCGACAATTAAGGATTCACATTTTATACATCTGCAACAATTAAGGATTCACATTTTATACATCTGCGACAATTAACGATACACATTTTATACATCTGCGACAGTTAAGGATTTACACATTGTACATTTGACTTTTTTTAAGTTTTCGATTTGAACCCACGTCCTAGTCTAATCCAAGTATCCAAGGAAATTTTACGAAAAGTAAAATAGAGATGTAGTAAATGGAAATGCTATGAGCCGCAGGAAAAATTTTACATTACTTTAAAATGAAATTAGTGTTTACCTTGTATACTTCTCGTCGTTTTTCCGCCGGTCTCCTCGTCATCAACGTCGATCTCTTCGTCGTCTCCGTCGGGCCAGCAGGCGCCACGGCCCGCGCTGGCCGGCGGGGAATCCGCGCCCGACCCCGCCAGGCCCGCTGGCCAACCGCCCCAGCCGCGCGCGCCCTCGCCGCCACTGCCCTGCAGCGGCATGCTATGGACCTGGAATGGTTAAATAGAATGGTCAGTTAAAGGTTAACAGGTATTACTGGAAGATATGATAAAGATGCGAGTGAGAGAAGGAATTAAAGCGTTGCTTTAGGTTGGGTTGTTTCGAACTCTAGATGTCTATTCAATCAAAAAAATCACAATGTAGACATTCTTAGCAATAACCTTCAAAACCGATGTAACGCGTACGATCATAAGTTAATGCAAGAGTATATTAATGGGAGCATCTCCTAACTTTATCTTACATTCCTCTTCCTTTCCCCTTTACCTATTTATTCGTATTAAGGCATGATAAAACTAATACATCTAAGGAACTTTACAGTAAAAAAGATATATGTTTAGAGAGAAACATAGATATACTCGTATATATTTATAGGTACTTGAAACAATCTATCCAAAGAATAACAGTTTGAAACAATCCAACCTTAGAATCATAGTTTGAAACAATCCAACCTGAGAATCATAGTTTGAAACAACTAAACCTAAAAATCATAGTTTGAAACAATCTAACCTAAGTATCATAGTTTGAAACAATCTAACCTAAAATCATAGTTTGAAAAAATCTAACCTAAGAATCATAGTATAAACAATCCAACCTAAGAACAAAGTTTAAAACAATCCAACATAAGTATCATAGTTTGAACTCTTCTAATATCTTTGGTTTGAACCAATCCAAACTAATAATCATAGTTTGAAACAATTCAACCTAAGAATCATAGTTTTGAAACAATCCAACTTAAGATTTAAAAAAACCCTACCAAGAACCTTAAACAACTTTGAAACAGAAGATATATGTATATTTTAAAATGTTTAAAAAAATCACTTATATAAGATATACCACCATAATAATAAAGCTACGCCTGTGTGTATGTGGATAGTGGGGGATTGGTTATTATGTTCGTTATTCTTTATTTAAATGTTAAAGAATTCAGTTTATATTTTTAATGTGTTTTTTGAGACGAAATTTAAAATAAATATTAAAATTATAATATGGTTTTTAATATCAATTTTTGTGTTATGTAAAACGGTTGTGTTTACATGTAGTTAAATTGTTGTTTATAATTAGAAAGCTAGAAGAGCTTCGTTATGATTAAAACTATTCTGTAACCGATAATTAAATAGGTAGTTTGTTGCCATAAATATTATCATTTGTTATGAAATGACGTAAAACTATTTAAATTTGTCAAATTTTATCTCAATGTTACACGTTGGTGGACATCGTTATCAATAAGATTTTAATCAGTATTGTCAAGTAGCATTTGATTGAACGGAACATGTGCTTGAATCGGTTTTTATCTATAGAGGTAATTAAAAAAATATATATTATCTTTATAAGCTAACGTAAAAACCAATCACATGCACTCATAAGCCAAAAGAGATTGAATATGAAACCATTCTATAATATTGAAAATTCTGTAACAATTGTGACCTCTATTAAGCTCCCTCAGCTATGAATCTGGAGGTTACAGGTTCAAATCCTAGCAAGTGCAAGTAAATTTATTTTATTTTACATTAATTTCATAATTATCATTATCATTAATTTTCATACTCTCTCTTTCAAACACCATGAATTTATATAAACTTACATTCATCATTACTTCCCGGTACTTCCTCATCTTCCTCTTTTTCATTTTCTTCCATCTCCGCTAAATTCTGTGAAACAACTTGCCTTTAGTGGAATAAAGTTTAAAATTTTTATTT
The DNA here is from genome assembly GCA_026573805.1 of Hesperophylax magnus. Taxonomy (NCBI): domain Eukaryota; kingdom Metazoa; phylum Arthropoda; class Insecta; order Trichoptera; family Limnephilidae; genus Hesperophylax; species Hesperophylax magnus. Next base: position 29,245,607 of record JAIUSX010000046.1, read on the forward strand.
ATTATACTTTATTGATAGGATAGAGTTCCACAACATTAACAGTTGAAAAATCACATTCTATAAATGTAAGTTTTTCAGAATAATTTATAATATAACTTGTCTATCCATTTTAAATATTTTTTACAATACGTTCGTCGATTTTTTTGTTTGATGCATCCATTATACGTTCATTCATGAAAAATTATTAAAAAATACAATGGTTCACTTCTATAATAACACGAGGAAACCACAATAATTTGTTTTCGGTAATGATGTGGTTTCAACGGATAGCTAATCTAGGTACCTGCGCATAACATGAATGGCGTGAAAAGTACTCGGAATACTTGAAAAAGGCAATAAACGCCAACATTTTGTCCTTCAATAATTAATAATAAACGAGCTAGATAAAGTGCATATTATTGCATATAGGGTAAAGATTGTCTTGCAGTGGGTCTAACTATCGATGATTTTAAACCGATGTTGACAACGCAATAAGTCAGAATTTGATGCATAATTGCAACACTGGCGCATCTATGAATTGCTCTCTATGAATTGAATACTAATAAATTGACTAATAATGTCGAATTGTAATATTCACGCGTGTATTTTTTTATACTAAAAAAATGAGTTAATACGTTCTTGAGATCATTAGTCATAACTCATAACTACCAACTTTTGTTTCTCGATGCTGGAACGGAATGATGTTGTATAAGATTTATTTCAGTTCTGAGAGCTTAGTTAGTTCACGCCCATTGATTATTAAGCCAAATATTTTCCATAATAAACGACATTATCCAAAAAGTTGTGATCCAAAATATTGACAGCTCATCCGATACCTCGGAGGCTGCGCTAAAAGTAGCGACTTTGTCTACCGACTGTCAGAATCAACGCAAGTATCACTAACTGATTATGGATGACGAATTTCTTCAATATCGTATTGACAAAGGGATTTATCCATCGTCCGTGCTACACCTCTTGAGCAAAGAGTTGGCCGTCAATATTACCGTGTCCCGTCAACAACAACACAAAATAACGATCTCTTGCAATAAGTCCACCAAACTAGTTTACTTTTTTGATAATAATTTATTAATATTAATCGTGTTTGAAATTGTGACAGTTTTGGTAGCGGGTAGGTGGTGAACAGAGATGAATGACACATTATGTAACAGAGAAAGAAGAAAATAGACATATAAAATAGGCAATATCGTCGAACCCACCGTCAAAAATCTCGACCGACAATACGGAAATTTCTTGCCAGCAAGAAATTGGCATGAATATTTGCTTGTTTACCAGAGTATATCAACTTTGCATAAAAAATCTACAATGATAACAGATTACAATACTTTGGCATGAACTTTAAATGTTCTTATTATCTCTAATTATCTATTATTTTTAATTAAATATTCATAATATATGTAAAAACCCAAAAAGGCGTTATTTGATAAATTAAATTAATTATCTACACATGATCTTCTATAATATTATGACACTAGAATTTGTTTTATTTTATTTGTTTGTGTGAATATCGCATAATAGTCCCAACTGCTCCCAACTGTCTGGAGCCAGTGAGGCTATGGTATCCCAAATTGAGGTTTGTTGTGAGGCTGAAGATAGTGGGGAGGGAGTGCACTTTATCTGGCTGTTCACATCTGCTCACCAAACACAGCTAAAGCCATTTCACGCAGAATATATTTATACAAAAGCATAGAAACAATTGTCTCTTATGTCTAAGTACCTTTTGGTTCTAGCCCATTTAGCACGAGCTCTGTCTTTCCACTGCATGTCATCAAATATTGCACATTTCATTTAATCGTAAAGAAAATTTCAAAATGACGATGAAACGAATCTTTGCATTGCTAAAATTTAAGCAAAGAATTGTCAGACTTTTGGACTACGAAATACGCCCACAATACGCCTAGTGACTTGTGCCTCCCATCTATTAATTTCTCCAATCAAAAGCTCACCAGAAAGAAACGCATGCATTTTCTTTTCGATTACTACGTGTATTGAAAAAAACAATATAGATACTATGTTGTCAATAATATGTTTCTTTGTTTGTTCCCCTCGGATTCAAAAACTACTGGACTGTTGAAAATTTCAAAGTCTGTTATCGGGAGTGTTTAGAAAGTGGTTTGAATTTTATAAGAAGTCGGGAACGTCCGAGTAAGGCTTAATGCATTATCTCTACAATGGAATCAGATACGGAGTCGATTAAATTGGATATAATGTAGTTTTTTTTTAATAGTAACAATTAATTGAATCGGGAACGCCCGAGGAAGACATGTTGGAACTATGGCACGATTTGACGAAACAAAAATTTATAAAAGGTAAACTTTTTCAATTCTTGAGAATAATATTAATTTCATCTTAAAAATAGACCCAGTTTTAAGGTAAACTGGAATTCACAACTTCAAAACTTTACTACAAACTTTACTCATAACCCCGAGTAACGCCGGGTACACGTCAGTTAGTACCTACATAATACAGGGTTTTCCAATAAGAGGTGTTATTTTGATATTCAATCGTAAAAGATCAATGGTTTCGTTGCTTGTGTGGCACGTAGCAAACGTTGTCCAAATCAATACCATCCAATTTTAGCCATAAAAAATCATTAATCATCTCTCGATAGCGCAATCCATTCACTGTAACTGTTGCTCCAGCCTCATTTTCGAAAAAGTAAGGTCCAATGACTCTGCCGGACCATAAACCGCACCAAACAGTCACACGTTGAAGATAGAGAGGCTTTTCAACAATAACTCTTGGGTTTTCCGAGCCCCAGATGCGACAATTTTGCTTGTTGACGAAGCCACCGAGGTGGAAATGGGCCTCATCACTCAAGAAGATTTGCATTTGATTTACTCAAGTGAATTTTAATAATTTCAATGCGTTGTTGAAGCGTTTATTGTTCCATTTTTATTAATGGCATAGTTTCTACTTGTCAAATGTCAAAAAATGACAGCTTTAAAAGTAACATCTACTGAAATAGCGGGCTATTTAAAATAACACCTCTTATTGGAAAACCCTATATAACCTAAATGCAACTGTTAATATTATTGAATCAGATTTTCAGTCTAAACCTGACAAGGCCGCACTAATTGAATATTGAATCAACCTTATTTGCATTATCAAATACGTCCCAAAAGGTTACATAAAAACTAACGTGTTTCTGTGTTGCCATAATTGAAAATACGCGTACTGGCCAGCTCCGCGCCGGTAGACCGTATCTAGATGTTTTTATGGCAACTTTTTTAGAGTAAAAATGAAAGTAGTTTCTTTTTTGTTGCTAGGTAACATTTTCAAGTTACATGACATTCTCTTCTGCAGACACCTGGCGGCGATGTTGGCGCTGACCAATATAATACAGGTTCAGAAGTGCCCAGGTGGGTACCCAATACCCAATACCAGTACCTACCTGCGAACTTTAAATGTCAATTATTTATACGATATTTAATACGCTCTCGCTTGCGATTCTTTACGTTTTTACTCTTTTAGGGTTCAGGCGTTTCAATTTTAGTTGATCAACTTTTATTGAACGACAAGATTTCTAAATAAAAACTTTGATCAACTTCACAGAGAGATTCACACTCGTCAATATTTTAGGGTAGGGGTGGGCAGGAATCTGGGGTCAGGAGTGTCCAGAGTGACGGGGGTGTGAAACTATCCCTCCCATTGCGGTGCAAGGCGATGGATCGAGAGAGCCCGGCTGGAGATGTCAAAAGGCCTCCCTCATCCAGTCTCTCCTGATCCGGTCCTCCACGCAGTAGGCAAACGCATCCGCGGCCAAGATCTGAACACACCTCACCCGATGAACCCGGGCACCCCTGCTAAGTCACCAAACGTAGAAAACCACTTGAGGTGATGGTTATCCAATAAATGGTTCCCGGGCGGCGGTACCCATACCCACCTCCCAATTTATTAGGTTTTTCACGTGTTCCGACATCGTAATGGTATATTCGTCATTTACTAAAAGTTTATCAGGAAATCTGTTAATTCATTCATTATGACCTGCAATCCCGTTTTCAACCGGATTACCAATAATTTGAAGAGATTCTTAATAGACAAACCTCACCCCATGAACCCGTGAGCCCCTGCTAAGTCCCCAAACGTAGCAAATCACTTGGGGTGACCTATGGCAGGGGTTTTGGTCATCCAATAAATGGTTCCCGGGGCGGCGGTACGCATACCCACTGTAAAAAGCGCTATATTTACACATAAAGCGAGGAATTCTCTCTTTCTAGTACTGTTTAAATCGTATTTATCACCGTTACACAAAATGAGATAGCATCACTTTTATGAGGTCATGTCAGGCTTTTTTTTTCAGGAAAAATTTTCTTACCTGTTAAGCATGTCTTCTAAGATTGCCAAAGCATTTCGTTAATTAAAATCATCAATTTATTTATTCTTTATTCACGAAATATTTATTTATAAAATGCTGTATAAAAAGTGTGTCGTACCAAATCTAAGTTTCCTCAGATGAAATTATTCATATGCTTTTATTGTTACTTCATCACTACTTTCCAGGTGCAGTCATTAGCAATTCTGATATTTTTTTATTAAATTGTTTATTGTGATTATTTACATGTATACACACAAAATAACATGGTCGGCGCGGTGCGTGGTAGATATACTTGCGGTGGACACAATATTAATCTGTCACATGTATTTTTAGTACAATATCATAATAAGTTGGGACTGACCTCTGATAATAGAAATTAACCAATATTTTAGCGTTACAGGGTGTTTCTAAAGTTACCGTCTATTTCGAAGAAAGGTATTAACGTTTAAAAAAATATCTTAGCAAGTTCTGGTACTTGAACTTAAAACGCTCTAGACGGAGCTATTCGAGAATTTGAACTTTTTCTACAATTTGAAGCCGCGGGATGTTATAACGCATTAACAATACACAAATAAAATTATAATGGTTCATCATGCACCACTTAGCATAGAAATCATTTAAAAACTTTGTCATACAAGATGGCTGGCAGGAAATTTCCCCTCACCATAGATTTGGCTACAATTCCATTCATACAAAATAGCACTAATGCTCTGTTCAGGGTCCCAGATAAATCTCAGTCCACGAACCCGGGCTCCCCTGCTCAGTCTCCAAACGTAGCGAACCGCTGAGGGTGACCACTAACACTATTGGTTATCCACTAAGTGGTTGCCAGCACGAAGTGTGCTACCAACAGCCGCCTCCCAATTTTAAAAAAATTGTTATATTTTTTATTTTATTTGGGATACCAACAGTTTACATCAATAGCATCATATTAATAATTTAGTTACAGTAAATAAACCATTTACAGGTTTCCACATAGGTATTATAAACAAGTGAAAATTACATTTCAAGAAAAAAAAGTTATTTAGTTATTTATTAAGTTATTTAGTTATTAAGTTATTTAGTTATTAAGTTATTTAGGGGGGAATAGGGAGGGGGTAGGATGAGGAGGGATCGGTTAGGTTGAGGTATGTATAAAGAAAGTTAATAAAGTGGTGATTGTATTAGATGGTATCTGTAGTTATTGTTATTGTAAGGTATCGAGAGAGTGTCAGTGGGATTTTAAGGAGTGTGGTACAGAGTTAAATATGTCAAATTGTGAATAGTGTGTGTTAAAAGTGTTGGACGCACGATAGATGAAAGAATTCTGCTTAGAATTAGTGTTGCATCGAGGGAGGCTAAAAATCATGTTTGATCTGGTTCGTCTGTTAGGAACTCGTATCTGAATTCGTTCTAGGAGTTCTGGGCAATCAACAATGGACCTGGCTATTTTTTGAAGAAAAAGTACATCGGCCGAGCTTCTTCGAACTTCTAATGATGGTATATTGAAATACGCTGCTGAATCTTGGTGACTTAGATATGGGCGGTAGCTGCGGAAATCCAAGTATCGTAGAAAACGATTTTGAACACGCTCTAGAATTTCCACATACGATATGTATTGCGGGTTCCAAACTTGTGACGCGTATTCTAGTAAGCTGCGGACATAAGCAAAATATAGGATTTTCATTGTTCTAAAGTTGTTGAATTTTTTACATGTCCTAAGAATGAATCCTAACATTTTAGAGGCTTTTGATGTGACTGAGTCTATTTGAAAATCAAAAATAAGCTTAGAGTCCAATGTCACTCCCAAATCTTTGATTTCTGTTTTGTTGATTAATATTGAGCCGTTCAGATTATATTCATTGATAATGATATTTTTATTTCGTGTGAAATTCACAACGAAACACTTTTTAACATTAATTTTAAGGGTATGCTGTGTACAGTAAATATTAAGACGGTTTAGGTCCTCTTGCATTTTTTGACAGTCAGCAGTACATCTGATAGGATAAAAAAACCTTCGTATCATCTGCGTAAAGTAATGTTTTGGAGTATTTGAAGCATTGGCCTATATCGTTGATGTAAATGTTAAATAGTAACGGTCCCAATAGAGATCCTTGAGGCACACCTGATGGGACTGTTACCCAGTCCGATTTAAAGCCACCCACAACTACGACTTGACTACGGTTTGATACATAAGATGAGAGCCATCTGAGAAGATCACCGTGGACTCCGATTTGCATAAGCTTGCGTAATAATATGTCGTGATTCACTAGGTCAAAAGCTTTGCTATAATCCGTGTATATTGCGTCTACTTGTACACGTTGATCCATATAATCTTGCAAGAATTCCGTGAATATCATATAATTTATTTATTAATTCTACGTATAATTTGATATAATACATTTTACATAATCAGAATTAGCGGTTGTTGATTGATATAAATACTTATTTTTATTACCATAATATTATGTTTCATTGGGGTTCCTTGTTGTGGATATATTGTGATGATAAATCAATAAATGGAATGGGAATAAAAATAGTTGGAAAGCACCTGGTTATTCACATCTAGTCACCAAACATGGTTAAAGTAATTTTAAGCAACGCCTCGAACCTGACTGATAGTCTTTCTCTTTTTCAATGACAGTTGGCATCTACGACTATCGAAACATTCTGCATTTTCCTGGATTTCCCACCGTTCGACAAAAAAACACAGGTTATAAAAGAATTCAAACCGAGTCCAAATTATTATAAACATTACGACTTTGACCTATCACAATGCAAAAGAAATGAAATGAAGGAGAAATTTACTCATAAAAATTCCAACTAATTATTCATTCATTAACAATCCCATTGTTCGTTCAGTGTTGCAAAGTTCCCACGAAACTGATATCTTGGAAAACTGTGCCATCTTGGAGTACCTACTTTAATAAATTATAAATTATATTTTTTGCAATTTATAATGTATATACCTTTTCCCTTCCCAGAACTTCCTCTCCCTAAAATATTCTCTAGACAGCACCCTCATAACGAACGACATTATACAAAAATTTATGCATATTAACAGCTTTTCAGATGCCTTGGAGGCCGCGCTAAAAGCAGCGGCTATTGTCTACCGACTATCGGAATCATATTATGAATGTGCGCGCAAATATCGCTAACTGACCATAGATAACAGATTTCGTCAATATTGTATTTACATAGGGCTGCATCGATCGTCCGTGATAGACCTACGGTAAAACATAATATTAATATAGGTAGGTACTTTATCGCTTGTCTTAATTTAAAAAATTCCTTTTACAATAAATATGACAATGTTCACAACACAAAAAATATTATCAGTGGGTACCTACTTTATCGCTTGTCTGGATTTGACAAAAATCTTTTAATAATTTGATAATCATTTACTCAAAGCTACGTTGGTTCCAATTTTGAAAAGTTTCATCGCGGCCTTGTGCGTTGTACTAGAAAAAATAATTTGTTGAATAGGTACCTACCTGCAACCTGCAAGGAGATATTGTTATTCAAGAAGTGGATAAATATTTCTCCGGCGGCGTTCACCGTTGAATTTGGGACCGACAAGTTTAGCATTCCTCAACATTCAATGGTCATATACCTGGGCTCGACAGTGGGTCTGATGGGAGACTAAGACATTTAGAGGATATGTATTAGGTATTATTATAATTTTCTCAGTATTAACTGCCCCGGTGAGAAAGGTATATAAAATGTAGAACTGAAACGATCTTGCTTGTAATATGTTTTTGTTGTATTTATTGACCAAATCTAAATAGCCTTACAACTCTCACTAAATGGAAATGTCGTACTTCCATTAGAATTTTTGTGCGGTCACGACACCAAGGTATTTTTCTGGAATTCATTGTTTTAATATTCAAATTTGTATTTGTTAAATACAATAAAGAAAAACACGTAAGTCTGCAGAAGTACAAATACAAAATTAAATGGAATGGAATAATCTATGTCAGATAGTGTAAGAGAGAAAACCCGTTCTATTTTCATTGGCTTTTTCGGGGTTAGAACCAAAAGGTACTAAGTCAGTGGCTACATCTGTTTCCGTTCAAATCTACACGGAAGGCACTTCTGTTTGAAGTGTATATGTGTATATTCCATGACATACTACTATAAATTTATTAATATGATGAACATCTTATATCGTTGGCCCTGCAAGTTGTATTAACATGATATATAGTTGTAAAATCAGCGTATGTTAATAATTCAGTTATAAATATTCAAAAAAGAAATGATTTACGATTTACGAACAATAAAAATGGTTCGTTATTATTAGAATTACTCGTATTATTAAAAATAACAAAAAAATTATTGTGAAAAATATAATATAACAAAAGATATATTTTTTTTTTTTTTATTTATTATAAATATTTAAAGATATAAGTTTTATGCAGTCCCACAAAGCTGTCACACATGACGGCTTGTCTGTAGGTTCTACAAATAATATATATAAACATTTTTAATTTTTAATACATGTATGACACAAAATTATACAATAAACAATATCACAAAATAATATATCTCAAAGTACCTACCTATATACAAATTATTTAGGCAGGTACGTTGAGATGTTCAGGAATACATCAATAATAAAGTTCAGAGATACATTGATTCATCGCTTATTAGCCAATGCTTAGTGTTTTTGGGGCAGGGTCTCTCATTATTCTGAGGTTTAAAATAATTATTAAATTTATTGAAAATCTCTGGTATTAAGTATTTAAGCGTTCGGCTTCCATACTTATTTGTTACTCTTGGAATAATGAGGCCCTTATTTTCAGTGAATCTTGTTGTATGATTATGCACCGGTTGCTTTTTATATTTGCTATCTCCCTCATTATCCATTATAATAATGTACCAAAGAAGACCCTTTATTGGAAGTAGGCCCTCAGAACCATACAGTAGTTTTAGATTACTTCTTTGTCTGTAAATATTCGGTGGTACAATTTTTTTTATTATAGCAATTTGTAAGTTTTGTATATATTTAATATAAATATTACTTGAGTGCCCCCAAGTTCGTATGCCATATCTGAGTATGGATTCGACCATAGAAAAATAAATTATTTTAAGAGTACAATGAGGCAAAACAAATTTCAGTTTATAAAAATTACTTGCAAAAGATCGGAGCTGGTTACAGATTTTAGCCACTTGTTTATCCCATTTAAATTTATTGTCTACTATTAGTCCCAGATAGGTATATTCGTTAGTAAAGTCAATTGTTTCACAGTGGCAAATATTTTCAATTTTTCTATGAATACATTCAGAATTATGAGCAATTATTTTAGGTATATTCCATATTCCCAGGCTTGGTGATTTTACATACATACATTTTGTTTTTTTAACATTAATAATTAAACCAACATCATGAGCCCATTTAAGTAGCTCGTTAAAGTCACTTTGCAATTGTTGAATAGCTATAATAGGATTTTCATTGGATACTACAAGTGCAGTATCGTCAGCAAAAATGAATCTAAAGGCCTTTTTAAAGAGTTTTGACATAACAATAACATATATAATGTACAATTTTGGACCTAAAATTGATCCTTGCGGTACTCCTGATTTAATATGTCTTCCTTTACTCATATTATTTAAAATCTTTACGTTCATTTTTCTATTAGTTAAGTAGTTTTTAAAAAAAGAGAGGAGTTTACCCCGGATTCCAATGTTTTCAAGAACCTTAATTAATTGGATATGGCTGAGAGTGTCAAAAGCTTTTGAGTAGTCAATAAAAAGCACCAGTACATGTTTTTTAGAATTAAGTTGAGAATTTATAAAATCAGAAAATTTTTCCAGCAATTTATCACAACTTTTTTTTTTCTGGAACCCGTACTGGCATTCATCTATAATATTCAAATTATTCAAATATTTATCTAAATTTATCGAAATATATTTTTCTAAAATTTTTTCTAGTGCCGGGAGAATAGAAATTGGCCTGTAATTGTTAATTTCGGAGTGATCTCCATTTTTGAAAATAGGCCTTAGAATGCTATTTTTTAATTCATCGGGGATGAGGCTCGTATCGATTATTCTGTTGATAAAGTGAGCAATAACAGGGCTAAGTAATTTGACATGTTTTTTTAAATCAAACATACGAATTAGATCTATGCCCGGTGACTTTGAATTTTTCATACCTCCGATAATATATTCAATTTGCTTAGCATTAGCTCTAGGTAAGTACATTGAATGCGGTAGGGATTCTTGCAAGTGTTTAGACGCTCGGAAATCACATTCATGTAACAACTTATTAACTCCTTCATCAAAAAAGTTAGCAAAATTTTCTGCCACTGCATCAGAAGATTGTGACTTTAGGAAATATTTAGATAAGACTTCATCGCAACCAGATTTATTTTTCCTACCCAAAATTGTATTAATTTCATTCCATGTTTTTTTAATGTCCTTGAAACAGTGATTAAATTTGTTATTATAGTATGCCTTTTTTGTGTTTAATATTTGTTTATTAAGTTTATTTCTATATTTTTTGAAAGCGATTTCATATTTTTTATTATTAGGCGTGTTTTTCCACTTTTTCCACATGGCATCTCGTATTAGAATACTTTCAGCGAGACTGTCATTCATCCAAGTTTTTTGTTTATTTCGAAATTTTTTTGTTTTTAATTTTGTAAAGGTACTTTTTTCATAAATATTTTTAAAAATCGATTTTAATTCTGCATAAATAATGTTTGGTTCAGACAATTTTAACATTGCATTCCAATCGGTGATTTCGATCAATAAATCAATCCTTTTGTCCGATAGTGCAGTGTAATACTCTTGGTGCGATTTGTCGACGGTACATTTATCATAGTAACAGAAGTTAATACTAGCTGCAGTTAGGTAGTGGTCAGCTATTATTGAATCGCATACGCATGAACTGTTTTCGGTCGTCTCCTTCACTCTTACATAGATATGGTCTAAACATGAAGCCGTTACATAGTTAGTCAATATCGCTTCTCTAGTCACATCATTTATACATCTGGTCATTCCAAAATGAGACATGAGGTTTTCATATTGCATAGTTATGGGTTCGTGTACATTTAATAAGTTAATATTCGTATCACCTAGAACCAATACGGATTCTTTTATATCAATATTTCCCAATATTGTCTCCAGCTCATCAAGAAATAATTTTTTTTTAGTAATAGGTGGTCTATATATTGCTAAAAGATGTAAGCGAATGTGTTTGTTTACTGAAATAGTTCCGTAAATGCATTCAAAATTATTAGTCATAATATTTATTTTTTCAAATGTAAGGTGATCTTTCACATACACAATAATACCGCCACCCGATCTTTTTGTTCGACAAAAATGGTACGAATTAAATCCCGGTAATTTATAAAGATTTATATTATTTTCATTTATAGACGTTTCGCATAGCGAAATTAAGTCGATGTTTCTCAAAGAGCTAGAAACAATTAATAGGAAGGTGTCCCAATATTTAGATAAAGATCGTATATTTAAGTTGAGGGCAGTTATTTTATTATTTCCTAACACATGTTTTTTTGTAGCCCAGTTTTCAAAAATTGACGTGCGTTCATAATCTATTTCTGCTGTGTCAAAATCACAGTTCAGTTCACCCATATAGAATAATATTTTAATTGGCAGCAATAATATATAAACATGTATTGGGATTTATAAATATAAATACGATAGATACATAACAATATAGCAGTAAGTATTTCCGATATGTTCCAGGTTAGATTATAGTTTTGTACAAAACAAGGTAGGTTTACTAATTGGCACCAATAATTACATATTGAACTTTTTCTGCACATACGAATACACGAAGAGTGCGCGAACATCAATATAATCATAAATATTTTAAATTGCAGCAATAATTTATAAACATGTTGTAAGAATTTAAATAAACATATAAGTTGATAAATATGAAGTGGGACCACGAATATAATACCTCTACATATATGAGTACAATAAGTATATTGGAGCATTAGGATAAATTTCAGTATGCTCTTGTTAACACTTTGGTAATAGGACAATACATTTAAATATGTGTTTAGTGGTAATTTTCGCATGGATATGAAAAGTTTGTACTTGAGAAGCAAAATATAAAAAATATTATTTTTAGGAGAAGGTGATAAGAAGTAGTAATATAAAATAATAGTTATTAACATTATTTTCATTTTTAAATATAATTTTTTTTTTGAAGTTCTAACATACCTAGTCATATTCTATACGACTTTGGGCGATAAACATCATCTTTTTGAAGTAGGGGCAGGTTGGGTTATTTGCTTTATGGTTAGTATTTAGGTTCATCTTGAGATTTTTGTTTTGGAAGATACAATTGCTGCACTTTTCTTCTTCATTTTTATTTGTACATTCCTTCCATTCATGGTCCTTTGCGCAATGCAAACACGTTGCACTTTTTTCTTTGTTGAAGCATTTGATTGCCGTATGTCCAAACTTAAGACAATGGAAACACTGCGTTATAGGGTTTGCATCTTCTACACGTGTTCTGTTGAATCCAATATTAATTTTTTCCCTTTCGATGAGGTGGGTCCTTAATTGTCCGCTTGTTTCCAATATGTAGTTCGTAAGTCCATTTTGATTTTTAGGTTTGAACATTTTTATTAATTTTATCGTGTTTTGTGGGTTATTTTCCATAATATCTTTTAAACCTTCATTTTGTGTTTTTAAGGCCTCAATTATTACTTCTTCAGATAAATCTGATAAATATAAATAAATAAAGTAATTTACAAAAATTAATATTAAATTATCTTTGAAATATAATAACTTAGAATGTATACTTTTTGAAATGTTAAAATATACGTGCAAACCTTACGTTTTACTTAGATTTTAAAATATATTTTTAAGTTTTTCGCTTTGTGATAATTATCGTATATCTTTGGATACACGTAAGATCTTGTAACATATTTTTATTAATAAAATCATGTATTAATTTCTCTGCATCCTCTAAATTTATATAATCCACGCGCCATAATAAATGTTACTTTACATAAGAATGTAAGAATACACTGAACACCGTAATACAGTTTTTGTTCTTGACATTCTTTCAATTTGTTTTTTTTTTTAATGTTGATCTATTATATAAACCGCATACCTACCAAACTGATAATGTTTACCTACATATGTACTGGAGAAAAAATACGCCTAAAATTAAGCAATCAACTCTCGCTGATATACAATTATATGTTGGTGGCGTATGATTATTATTATTATTATGCACTGTTATGCTAAATAAATCCCAGGACCTGGATATGGGAAAGACGAAGGTTGGAAAGTACCTGGATATTTAGATCTGGCCACCAAACACTGGTATAGCCATTTCAAGCAACATTTTGATTCTGAATTATGGTATTACTTGTAAAAATTATAAGAAAGTGAAATAGGTAAGTACAGCAAAATGTCAGAAGGTTAATGGGTCTGTGACCTGTGACATCCCCAATAATTATTGGGTTATCATGTGAGACTTATGGATGTGGAGAAGGAAAGGAGATAGGGGAGGGGATGGTTGGGTTGGTTGCTATAACCATTTCAACCTAAAGTTATCCTGAATTACGGGTTTTCGCCTGGGAAATTCTAATGGCGCTACACACTTGCAGTTTCTTCCTTTCACATGATTCGTGTTTCAGCTCGCGGTTCGGCTCGTAAGTGTATACGTGCCATTATGGTACGTATACATTTGCGAACCGAAACGTGAACTAAGCCACAAATTACGGAAAAGGAGCTAAGCAAATGTAAGCGGCGTTTCGCGCCATTTGCGGTTCCTTCTTTCCTTTCCCATAAGTTGAGGTTCATCTCGGCAGTTCGGCTAAGTTCGACGTAGCATAAGAGTAACCACAATAAGTAATTGATAATTAATCACCTTCACAGGTCTGACGGCCAATTGGTAGCGTGTTTGGCTACGTATCGAGAGGTCGAGGGTTCAGATTGAACCAATGCAATTATCTGTCATCAGTCAATCGCAAAGCGTTTGTTTAAAATTAATAAATATTTAGACACGACAGCCATCTATTGATAGATATGTGAAAAGTAATTAGTCAAGTGAAAGATCATCATTTAATTAATTTTTGTAAAAGTTTTAGAATGTAAATGCAATAAAATGAATAGTGAATGATTTAAGAAATTATAATACCGTTTAAGTTTTATGATTATAATTTTGATTATAAATTTTTTTACTGAAAACGTTTATAAATGAAATTAATTGAGAGAATACATAATTTATTTACATCTATTATAATTTTATCTTACGCAAGTTCACACTCAATGCTCGCAATAAATCTGAGCAATCCGGAACGCCGTTCCGGTTTGTGTTAATAGGAGCAATCCGGAACGTCATTCCGGTATGTGTAACTGGTATACCTGCTCTTAAAAATATATTTTTTTAAATCACCCCATAAAAACATAGTACTGTAATGCTATTTGCCATCATACTCGTATATATTTTAAAATGTCTTATAAAACTTTAAAAAAATAATTAAAAATGGTTTGTCTGAGGATTAAACCTTTCTCCTCGGGGACCGGAGTCAAGCACGCTACCGACCTTGCCAGATGCCGATTGTGAAGGCCGACTTTTATTTCGTATATTAACTGCTGTAATTTCGTCCGATTTCAGAGAAATGCGTATAGTCGAGTGTGACACCAAAAGTTGATAGAATGCATTTTCATCGACAGCGAGTATATCTGCCGAGTTTCATCTCGACCGAAAGTGGATCAGTTACCGCTTCCAAGATTTGCATTCTTTAATTAACGAAAACAAAAGTTAAAATCAATCTGCTTAATAAATCAACCCGCGTAGCGTTTATTGTGTAAGTATACAAGAAAAAACATAATGTTTATCTTCTTAGACCTAATTAGCATTATATAAGACAATTGGGTATGATGTGTGCAATTTCATTTTGTTTGAAAAATCATTTGTCGTTTAGTAGGAATCTAATTTATTTAATTAAAATGATAACGGCGTTCCGGTTGATTTAAATACAGAGTGAACTCCTAGCGTGGAGGACAATATACTATACCATTGTATAACAAATATATTAAAGAATAAATAAAAAATAAAAAATAAAAAAAAAGAGTGTCCAGGAGTAAAGTGCGCTAACTTCGTAGGGTGATTCTACATGATTTTAGAAGTAAAAAGCAAATAACTTTTTCAAAATTCTATTGTTAAGGTAGTTATTAAGTAAAAAGGATGAATTGTTTGTATTGGTAAATAAATATTATTTTATGGAATAATATTTTTGTAGGTATGTGAAAAATTTCAATAGAATTTTGAAAAAAAAGATATTTGTGTTTTTACTTCTGTCACCATGTATAATCACATCCCGAAGTAAGCGCACTTTAACCCCGGACACCCTGTATACACAGTGAAATTCGAGCACTGCCACGCTGTACCAAAGATAATAATATCTTCCATTTCAGAAGGGAGATAAGGGGCTGACCTTGAACTTAGGCGTGTAAATACGACGATTACACCTGATTATTGATGTTTTTTATGTAATTTACCTATCATATTATTGTTCTGAATAGTGCGAAAATGTTCATGTTTGGGCTATCTCACCAGATAAACTTTTCGCAGACTTTGACTCAGAATCCACTAACAGAGAAGATCGAAGATATTATCATTTGAAAGACATAACATGTAAAATATGAAAATGGACTTTTCTTATTTTCATTGTCTTATTCTATTTTCATTTGGTCATTTTTCCATAGTCGCTGTGCCCACATGATGCACAGATGGGGCCTTAAAGAGTCGGCGATGTGTGAATGTGGTGCGGTGCAGACTAACGAACAAGTGGTCAACGAATGCTCGCTCCATTCGTTCCCCGGAGGTATCGATGAGACCTAGATGTCCCCCTCTGACCCCCACCATACAAAAGAAGAAGATTTGGTCATTGAGAGTAGTGGTTAATATTATATACCACTAGCTGTCGTGTTCCCGCATTTTCTGGTGGTTATCCTTAGGATATAGACATACACCACCTCGGACTTTTCTGTAGGCCCAACAATTGAATTTGAGAGCCACCTCTGGGCTGGAGCCCCACAATACTTGATATACCTACTTGATTCTGTACAAAGGAGGGCGATCTGATTGATTGACAATCCATTGTTAACAGACCGATTGCCATCAATGTGGGCATGCTGAGTCTGTTCTACGGGTAATTAATGGACCTGTTTTTAGGAGCTAGCAGCATTGATCCCCGGTGCACGTGTTCGACGTACACGAGTGGCACACTTGTTGTTGCTACAGCCTAAAACACGACGTAATGACATGTATCTATGGCTCACGTTTCGGCAAGGACAATCGGGCCTGTGACAAACCGGTTTCGAATGAAACGAGAGTAAACGTTTCGCGATCAGCGGTTAATAATAATAACATATTTTTGATTTATTGGCAAACAGTCATGTGGTTTTAATTTCTATTGTAATTGTAATATTCAGCAAATAAATTAATTGTTTTTGCAATGTCTGTCGAATCATTTAAATGAATAAATAGAATTTAAAATATATTTTAATATGTAGCTTAACCATCTAGTTGTTATGAATTGAAATAAATTACAAATAAACATTAAAACTTTGTTTTTTAATACCTAAAATAATAATACGTACAGCTTCGTGAATCCTTTTACGTAAGTAATACTATACACGGTATCCGGAAACTCGTGGTACAAACGGGAAACTTGTGAATCTACATACGATTTGAGTTTTCGTTTTCGAGTAAACCGAATTCGAAGAAAATCGTTAAATATCAGCTACATAGTTACGATGGGTTGTTTCGCAGAATTTTAACAATTCATCAAATTTCAACGTTCATCTTCGGGTTCTGTGAAAGTCTTATTCAAGTTCTGTTTTATATCATTATAGGTAGTTGGTTGACAGAACTTAAATAATTTCAGAACTTTAAAAAATCTTTCACAGAACTTGAAAATTAACTTTGAAATTTGAAGAATTGTTCAAATTCTCCGAAACAACCCGTCCTTAGATACCGTGTATTATAAAAATAATTTAAAATATTTGTTTTATATGTTTTGCCTGCAAATATGATACTATCAGTATCGCCCTGGTGTGAGACAACTATTCATAAGTGCAACATTGCTTGAAATTATTTTAGTTAAGTTGATCGACCGAATGTGGACAGCAAGGTAGGTACGTACTCTCAAAGCTTTTTTTCATCCCGTTCTGCACTTCGTACAGCCTATTAGCATTCCCCAGTGGGATGTCGTAAATCTACAAGCTCCGAGCAAGTGTGTTTCTTGTGTGGCAGTATTTTCAGTGGCTTTTCGAAAAGTGACCAACTTTTCCGCATTGTTGTTTGATTCACTTATACAGGGTTTTCCAATAAGAGGTGTTATTTTGAATAGCCCGCTATTTCGGTAGATGTTACTTTTGAATCTGTCATTTTTTGACATTTGACAAGTAAAAACTATGCCATTCATAAAAATAAAACGATACACGCTTCAAAAACGCATTGAAATTATTAAAATTCACTTGAGTGAATCAAATGCAAATCATCTTGAGTGATGAGGCCCATTTCCACCTCGGTGGCTTCATCAACAAGCAAAATTATCGCATCTGGGGCTCGAAAAACCCATGTTGTTGTTGTTTAAAAACCTCTCTATCCTCAACGTGTGACTGTTTGGTGCGGTTTATGGTCCGGCGGAGTCATTGGACCTTACTTTTTCGAAAATGAGGCTGGAGCAACAGTTACGGTGAATGGATTGCGCTATCGAGAGATGATTAATGATTTTTTATGGCCGAAATTGGATGGTATTGATCTGGACAACGTTCACTTTCAATAAGACGGCGCTACGTGCCACACAAGCAACCAAACCATTGATCTTTTACGATTGAATATCAAAATAACACCTCTTATTGGAAAATCCTGTATTTGAAACTATCACGCAATCAGCGCCATTGAGGTAATTGTTCACAAAACGGACCCATACGAATTATCCAATAATAATTATTATTAATATAATTGAGACAGTTTTAAGTTGGTCAAATGTTTGTAAAAATGTCAAGGAAAGAGCCTTGAGATTAGTTGGGCGGGTCTCAGCAATATTATTTACAATTTATACAATAAATACAACGGTAATTTCTAATCTGGGTCTATTTTTACCGCACTATGTTTTGATGGTCGTTATTACCTGCTCAATGTGGCTACAGGCACTCTTTCAATGATGTTGTCATTACATATTGATGGCTGTTAACCATATTATACCTGTACGTTTATTCTGATTTATGATTGACACAATTATTATACGTAATCTGTCATCAATATTGTTCTCTTCTGTTTATTATTGTCGTACCACGCTATAATGTAACCTAACGTAATCTAATGTAAATAAGAAAAAAATCTATTCACTTTTGATTTGTATCTTCACAAACAATTCTTTCCTCACATTCTGCCAGAATTATCTCTCAACGATTAACCTAACCTAAAACCAAACCTTTTTAATTTTTCTGTATTTCTTTAGGCGTTTTCCTACTCAAATTACTTTTTTCTCAAAAATCAAAGTGACATCAACACACCCTTATCACGTTCCTCTATTTTATGTTTTCAATTGCCTAACATCCAAACTCATTAATTCCTCTCTTTTTATAAATGTTTTCCATATCCTTTTGCATCCAATCTATGTGTTCCCGTGCCCAACCTAACCTAAAATTGAACGATTTCAATTTCCTCTCTTTCTCAAAAAGTTTTCCCATCCAAACAATATTTTCCCTAACATTACCGAACAAAACATCAAACTTTTTTTCTCTAATATAAATTTTTTTCCTCCCAAATTATATTTGCCGTAAACTTATCAAACCTAACAACAAAGATTTTTTTCAATGTCCTCTATTTCTCTGCATGAGGTTTTCCCTCTCAAAATATATTTTCGCTCATCTAACATACAATCTTTTTTCACTTATCTTTCACCTTTTACTTTTTTCCGCATAACCAATGCTTAACCTATTTTCCATTTTTATTTACACGCGTTTTACTCAACCTCACAATATTTTCACATTTCTTTCTTTCCATACGTTTTCGCATTCAAACTAATACATATTTTCTACCCCGCTTTACCCCCAATAAAATCCCCGTACATTATGTGCAAAATGTATTTATCATAATGTGTAAATGTACGCATTGTACAGTATGAGCAAATGTATGTATTGTGCATTATGTGTAAATGTTTGTATTGTACATTATGTGTAAATATTGTATATTATGTATAAATGTATGTATTTTAAATTATTTTTAAATGTATGTATTGTAAATTATGTGTAAATGTATGTTTTGTACATTACAAGAAAGTATCTACACAAAATTCAATGCAGTGTACCTGTGATTGAAAGGTAAAAAGTATCACGGTTCAAAGCAAATAAAGTGTGTTATGAAAGAGAATGCTAACATAATAATAATAGAATGTGCCAATATTTAAACTTACTTTGTAACTATCTAACTACTTCAATGCGTAGGTGATAAAAAAAACACCTGCCAAACAAAACCGATATAATTTCAATCAAAACGTAGATAAAATCTGCACTGGAATATTACTAAACTTTCATAAAAGTCTACGGTACGATACGCGATGCATAACTAATCTAATAATTAAACAAGTTATACCAATAAGTCATTATAATATCTCAGTTCTGTTTAAATCTGAGTTCGTAGTATATTTTTTCTATGGTTTATTTAGAAAATATTAAGCTGTGATCCTGGGATATTCTATTATCCAATTCACACTTGCTCTATTATATTTCGTTAAAACTTCTTATATGGTCGATTCTTGATTTTTATTTAATTTTAATACCGCACAAGAGTCCCAACTGCTCCCAAACATGTGGAGCCAGTGAGACTATGGCACCCTCAATTGGAGTATGTTGTGAGGCTGAAGTTCATGAGATGGGGAAGGAGGTGGGGGAGTACTAGGCTATTCTGTCTATTCACCAAGCAGGGTTGAAGCCATTTGTAGCAAATTTTTAATTTTGAATGGTGGTATTACACCAGGGCGATACTGAGAGTATCTCCCGAGAATATGGTAAATATTATTCTAAATGAATAAATTATTAATAACATAAATTAATCAAATAAAATTTGCTTCGCATGCCGGGATTTGAACCCGCGACTTTAGGCTTGCTAGTCGAGGGCCTTATCCTTCGAACACGGAGCCGTCAATGCGAATGTAACTCCCCAAATCCTGTGGATTAAATAAGATTTGTTGATTCTATGAAATAGATCATGGAATATTAGATTCTGATATTAGATGGCATCAAAATGAATTTATTTTAAGTCTATCCTAGTTTTACAGATTACTGAAAATTAAACAAGAACTATTCCATAATAAAACAACGCAAAAAATGATATTACCTACGTGTTATGGTAGGTACTTACCTATATATCATAAGTTATTTCCGTTATTCACAGCACTAAGCCTTGGAACACTAACAAGGAAATTAGATTTCCGTTGATGTGTTACCATCACTAAAAATATAATTATAAATTAGTTAGGTACGCAAAAAATAGTTTTGTGTAGTACCTTTTTATCAATGAAATGCTCTGCAGATCACATATATATATATATTTTATATACTCTAGCACAGTGATTCACAAAGTGTGTAGTGATATGGGTGGGGTGATGGTGGTTGGACGGGTACCATGTGGTAAAAGAGCGTATAGGGCTATGCGAAAATGCATGCTCGACGATATTCTTTCTACTTTGTGATAACAGATAAATGCCATAGCGTCACGGATAAACACATAAAGTGTCATTCTAAGTGCCGTAGTGAGTGGCGTGGGTTCCAATGACGTCAGAACTCATCTGGACAAACGTGGAAGGCTTTACTAATAAATGTGTTTTAATTTCACATAACTAATAAGCAACCATTAATGTAGGGTAATTGGCTGTTTATTAGGTCTGTAAAATTTAATACAATAATGGATTAATTTAAATGTAACATATTATCGTTAAAGATATATTATTTTGACAGTTTTATGTAAAAAATACCCTTCAAGCCACACTTTTTGGGAATGTTAGGTTAGGTTGCCGATTCATACAATTTTAACACTGAAAATTGAATTTATTTTTACAATTTTTTAGGTTAAACCGTAGATGCAATTAGTCAAAACTCTAATCTCTCATAATTATAAATAATATACGGAGAAAACTTACCGATATAAAAATATTGCTAATTCATTAAAATACTCTTTAAATTATTCGCGATCCTGTTAAAAACGGGGCTGCAGGCATGTACAACTTTTATTAAAAAAGGAATGTATTGTAATAAGCCCTGGCTAGTTATAAGATTACGAAAGAATCCATAAAATCAAATAAAAAAGGAATGTGTTAAGGCGATGTCGGAACACGTATTCATAAAAATCGTTATATTTTCCTATTTCATCATTATATATGAACAGGGCAAACGCAGGTGAATGAACACGTGTTTTGATATATACGGAAGGTACTAACACTTTATTAGGAAACGGCCTATTAAAAATGCGACCATTTTTTTATACTTATTTTTCTCCGAGTAGAATTGCAACAATTTACATAAAAAAATTTGAAAAACAAATAACTGTTTTCATTAAAATTATTTTTAAGAATCCGTTAATATTTTTTTTAACTTATTTTGTTGGTTGAACGGTTTTTCCAAAACACAGTTGATATCTTAGAATAGGGGGCGGTGTCCAAATAAGTTTGAGAAACTCCGGCCTACCGAAACCTCGACTACGTCCGGAAATTTTAGGATCACCTCCATGGAAAAAATTGCATTATCAAAGTTAATTCTATTCCATTGTCACCCAGGTTTGATAATCAAGGTCTCTAAAGCTATCGCATACTCTATGGTTATATTTCGTAATCAACGTATCTGTATAGAAATATAGTATAGACAGAACACAGTAAGTAGATCAATAATTAAATCACAATAATTTAACCTATAACTGGCAGCCATTATTGGGAGAATGATTGTTTCGTAACTTGAGAATGGTATGCATTTCACCTGCGGCCATTTTAAGTAGGTAAATGCGTACCGTTCTAACTTCTCTATCTGTTACGTGCTTTGTTCATGAGTGAGAGGGAGAGATTATAACGGAGCTCTTGGTGGCAAGGCCATAACCACTTAGTAGAATTTTCCTTTCAGGTTTTTCGTATTTGTAATGTTTTACTTTGAACCTTTTCCATGTTGATTGTAACAGATTATTTTATAAATTAATATTAAACGTAGGTTTGCATTATATAGAAAAGTAATAATGCGGAATAAGGTTCGTGCTAAATGAACACATAGAAATACTCGTTTTTTAAACATGTATTTATGGCTTTTTCAAGCTCGTTTTAATTCTGAATGGTGGTCTTACACCAGGGTGTTACTGAGAGTATCTTAGAAGTAGATATACTACAGAATTTTCCAATAAGAGGTGTTATTTTGATGTTCAATCGTAAAAGATCAATGGTTTCGTTACTTGTGTGGCACGCAGCGCCGTCTTGTTGAAAGTAAACGTTGTCCAGATCAATACCATCCAATTTCAGCCACAAAAAATCATTAATCATCTCTCGATAGCGATCCATTCACCGTAAATGTTGCTCCAGCCTCATTTTCGAAAAATTAAGGTCTTATGACTCCGCCGGACCATAAACCGCACCAAAAATTCACACGTTGAGGATAGAGAGGCTTTTCAACAATGACTCTTGGGTTTTCCGAGCCCCAGATGGGACAATTTTGCTTGTTGACGAAGCCACCGAGGTGGAAATGGGCCTCATCACTCAAGATGATTTGCATTTGATTCACTCAAGTGAATTTTAATAATTTCAATGCGTTGTTGTTGAAGCGTGTATAGTTCCATTTTTATTAATGGCGTAGTTTCTACTTGTCAAATGTCAAAAAATGACAGCGTCAAAAGTAACATCTACCGAAATAGCGGGCTATTCAAAATAACACCTCTTATTGGAAAACCCTGTATATGTTATTTTTAATTAATAAATGGTGAAATAACTAAAATTAATGAAATAAAATTTACTAACGCACGCCGGGATTTGAACCCACGACCTTCGGTTTTGCTAGTCGAGAGCCTAACATCTCGGCCACGGCCCGTCAATGCGTGTGTAATTATGTAACTCCCCAAATCCTGTGGATTAAATTAGATATGTTAGATTAGACCTTTAATCATATCGTGATTTCAGTGACAAGATAACTCAACACCAGGGTGTTGAAACAGAAACTAGATTAAATAGGTTAAGTTAAGTTAGGTTCACCGGTTAGTTTTTGTCATCGCTTTTAATGACTTTATAGACTTTATTTTTAAAGGTGCACGGAGAAAAACGAGTAATGATGATGAAGTGTTAGTTCATAATAATATCGGAACACGTGTTCATCCACCTGCGTTTTTTCTTAATAATATATCATGACGAAATGCAAAAATGGATTTTATGTTATGTTTGTTTATGTTAGCACATGTTCCAACATTGTAACAAAATATTGAAATTTTACTTAAAGTTTATCAGGATATCTATTAATTCATTCGTTAGTGGCTTACAATCCCGTTTTTAACAGGAATACAATAAGTTGAAGAGATTATTGATAAATTAGCAAATTTTTTATCGGGACGTTTTCTCCGCGTGTTATTTAATTGGTCATTGTGTTGAATTATCGTGGAACCTTTACTATCCCCTTTTCAGAAAGTTTTCTCCGCGTATTGTTTATTTGATCATTGTGTTCAGTTATCGTGGAACCCTTTATTATCCCCTTTTCAGGAAGTTTTTTTCCGCGTGTTGTTTAATTGTTCATTGTGTTGAGTTATCGTGGAACCCTTTATTATCCCCTTTTCAGGAAGTTTTTTCCGCGTGTTGTTTAATTGGTCATTGTGTTGAGTTATCATGGAACCCTTTACTTTCCCCTTTTCAGAAAGTTTTTTCCGCGTGTTGTTTAATTGGTCATTGTGTTGAGTTATCGTGAAATCCTTTACTATCCCCTTTTCAGAAAGTTTTCTCCGCGTGTTATTTAATTATTCATTGTGTTGAGTTATCGTGGAACCCTTTACTATCCCCTTTTCAGAAAGTTTTCTCCGTGTGTTGTTTAATTGGTCATTGTGTTGAGTTATCATGGAACCCTTTACTATCCCCTGTTCAGAAAGTTTTCTCCGTGTGTTGTTTAATTGGTCATCGTGGAGTTGGAGTTGGAGTTCACATCGTTGAGTTATCGTGGAACCCTTTTCAGAAAGTTTTCTCCGTGTGTTCTTTAATTGATCATTGTGTTGAGTTATCGTGGAACCCTTTTCAGAAAGTTTTCTCCGTGTGTTCTTTAATTGATCATTGTGTTGAGTTATCGTGGAACCCTTTTCAGAAAGTTTTCTCCGTGTGTTCTTTAATTGATCATTGTGTTGAGTTATCGTGGAACCCTTTTCAGAAAGTTTTCTCCGTGTGTTCTTTAATTGATCATTGTGTTGAGTTATCGTGGAACCCTTTTCAGAAAGTTTTCTCCGTGTGTTCTTTAATTGATCATTGTGTTGAGTTATCGTGGAACCCTTTTCAGAAAGTTTTCTCCGTGTGTTCTTTAATTGATCATTGTGTTGAGTTATCGTGGAACCCTTTTCAGAAAGTTTTCTCCGTGTGTTCTTTAATTGATCATTGTGTTGAGTTATCGTGGAACCCTTTTCAGAAAGTTTTCTCCGTGTGTTCTTTAATTGATCATTGTGTTGAGTTATCGTGGAACCCTTTTCAGATAGTTTTTCCGCGTTTTGTTTAATTGGTCATTGTGTTGAGTTATCGTTGAACCCTTTATTTTCCCCTTTTCAAACCATCTTTAGTGTTCTTCTGGTTTTTGAATGCTTGCAACGGAGTCTTAAGTAGGCCACGATTATAATAATTAGGTTGGGTGAATCTTGCTGCTTCATATAATTTAGATGAATACGTGTAAACTGTGGCTGAATCGTGAAGTGGGAAGTGAGAGCAGAACAGTGCAGATTATTAGTATAGCCAGTCATGGATGAATTTTAATGAGGACACTTCCAACCAGAACTGAATGGCTGCGGTTGTTATAATAAAATAACTCTGAGTTAGAGTCAGTGGTAAGCAACATGCGGACGGCGAGACTTATAAGGGTACACAGAGAAAAATTACATTTGCTAATTTATTAAGAATATCTTCAAATTATTGGTAATCCATTTAAAAAATGGGATTTCAGGCCGTTTCCTAATAAACTTTTAGTGATTTCCTAATATATTTGATCACTTGTTCATGCACCTGCATTTGCCTTGATAAAACATTATGACAAAATGCGAAAATATTAGGATTTTTACAAACACTTGTTTTATCATAGTGAAATTATAAAAAAAAATATTAAAAAATCTCAAATCATACCTGACTTGTTTTATCATTTCATTCGTTACGGATTACGAATAATTTAAAGAGATTCTTAGTAAATTAGCAATAACTCATTTTTCTCCGTATAGGTAAGGTTACAAATTACGTTTTTTTTTTTAAATATAAATAACATTAGAGATTTTTAACAAGAAATAAGATCAATATTTCAAATGATTTCCGATGCTCTGATCAAATATTTAACATATTCAAAATCTGTATTACAAAACACGAAAGGGTTTCACAGCTAAATTTTGTCTATATATTTTAAATCTGCGTTAAAATCAACAGAATTTACAAGTTTAGCTTTTTTGTTTTTTTTTTTTTGCCTGAGTAAAAAAATACGTATTTAGAAAATATAAATAGGTTTGTGACACCACTGATTTCAAAATTAACTATCTGCATCAAGCTCCATATGGCCAACCCTCCGACGCGAATTAATTAATTAACCTATATTGGTTAAAAAGATTATTCATCACTGAGTTGAAGTTGAGACTGAAGATCACTTTTTAGAAGACCAACAGCCAAATTAAATACATAAATAGCAATCATTGAAAAAGAAGACAATAAATAAATGAAACGAAACATTCAACAGAAAAAGAAGAAAATAATTATCCGAAATAATAAGGTCTCTCGATAGCTCGGTGATAAGAGCGTTGGCCCGGTAAGAAAGAAGTTCTGGGTTCGATCCCTAATTGCAACCGTTAACTTTTTACATCCTATACCTTTTTTGTTTCGACCGGTCGGTGGCTGAGTTGGCATCGTATTTGGGTCCCTCCCAGGCACAACGCAAACAAGATTTTCCGCTTACTGTGGTGGTAGTAGGAGATTTTCAAATAATGTCAGGTTATTCGAAACCCGGGAATATTTGTCTTTCTTTAAAAAATATTAATAATAATATTAATTGCAATTAAATTCAAAATTTTATTTTATTTTTTTATGTCTTTTGTCTAATGTTTCACGTTTCGTTTAGATTATTATCTTCTTCTTCAATGTTTATATTTTCCATTTATGTGTACCAATAACCTTAAAAAACCATTCCAATAAATTTTATACTCTTTCATGGAGAAGAATAGTTAACCAAATGGCGCCTTTTGAAGAATTATCCAAATTAGAAAACATGAAAATGTAAAGGTAAATTTTCCCTAATGGTTGTGTAAAATTCCAAAATGTTGCTTATACCAGCGTTTCGCAAACTTTTACCACTTGACCATGGTAAACTAACCTAACCTAACTTCGATCTTTTCCATGTGAACCCATTAACATGGTAGTGTTGTTTTGCATTCTATGTAATAATATCATTTATTAATATATGATGATTCTGCAGAAACCAGTTGGATTTTGTTTAACCCTTCAGGCCTTTGGCATATTGACCGTTATATTTCTTAAAGATGCTGTCAGAAAGTCGGAGATTTAGATTTGGAAGGAGATGAAATAAGTTTATTATTAGAAATCACCATATAATTTTTGAAACAGTTAGATTGTGAAATCAAAGGTTCATCTTAGGTTTTTTTTGCCAAAACAATGAACTAAAACTACTAATAATAAGATTTCTAAGAGACCATGTAAGCTGTTCCGAAAAACGAACAAATTAACTCTACGAGAAATAGCTGTTTGTTCCCAAAACCGAACAGATTAGCCTGCGGAGTTATGTTTTTAAAATAATCATGGAATTCTATCAATCAACTAGTTATCTTCTAACTAAAATAGTTTGTAAACATGTATTAAATATGCATGCATTAGGTAAATTCCATCAACGTTATAAAAGCATTAAGTGTCTAATTTATTTCTTTGCTTTTGTAAGTGCTTAAGTGATTTCTTCTCAATGAATACACTTGGAACTAAGTAGTTCCTAGAAATTAAAACTGTTTTATTTTAGCAGGTAGATAGATACATACTTTTATTTAGAATATTTCGTTGTACGGCAATACCTGATATTATAAATAACAAGATGTACCTACTTACAGCCTTAGTAAAAACGTGGTTAAATTTTCTTCAATTGATGGATATGTCTGAAATAATTTTGCTTTTTCTGAATATAAAATTAAATGCAGAACACGACATTATTAATTGATAACGACATTATTAATTTAAATCAGAACCAGAATTAAACATTATAATACACCAACACAAATGTGGCAGAACTAACTGCAATCAAACTTGTCCTATCCTTAGTCCAACATCCAAAATCAAATATCTTGGTGTATATATAGATCAATATTTTAAATGGAAAACACACATTTGTGAACTCGTCAAAAGGATTAGGAAATGTATTTATATATTTATAAGACTTAGAAATATTCTTAGACTAGAAAACCTAAAAAGAGTGTACTATGCGATTGTTCAATCTATATTACAATATGGTATTATTGGTTGGGGAGGAACATATAATAAAATTTTGAACCCACTTAAAGTAGTTCAAAGATTGGTAATCAAAGTAATTTTGAAAAAACCGTCAAAATTTTCTACCGAAATTCTTTTTACAATTTTTAAAGTACCTACAGTAGACAAAATGTATCAAAAATATTCAATACTTCAAATTTACAAAGAAATACAGTCAAATACTCATAACTTGCAATTCAATACATCAGCAAGATACCAGAAAACTATTAAAATCCCAAAATTTAACACTAAGCTCATTCAAAATACCTATCTATATCTAGGCATAATTTATTTTAATAACCTTCCATTAAATTTAAAAAATATCGAAAATATTCAGGAATTTCACCTTAAATTAAAAAATTACCTTAAACTATTATAAGTCCAAAATACTTTCACTACTTACATCTAGAAGTAATATTGTTTAAATCTTGTGTTGTTTCTTAATAATTTATTTACCTTAATACTAACATGTACATAATTGAACTAGAATTCCCTCACCAAACACAAGAGCATTGTCTCTTTATGGTGAGGAAAGGCTACTTTAATTTCTATTGTTTTATATCTTGTTTATATCCTGTATACTTATCTATGTAAAAATATATACTTTTTCAAATATTAAATAAAAAAAAAGATTAAAACTGACGAAAAATAACACAAATAATAGTAAAAATATTGTAGTATACTAATATAATAGTTAATTGGTAATTAGAATAATAATTATTACAAAAACATGATTTTAATCACACATCACAAATAACAACTGTTGTTTTGCCGGGAAATCGACGCATGCTCAAGTCTGTCAATTTGCAATGTTGCCAATTCTTTCGCAGTCAGTTAACGACATATTTTATTAGTAATAATTCGAAATTGAAATTGTACAGTATTTATGTAGTACCTACGTAACAAAAACACCGTTTAACGGTTGGGAGGGGTTTTAGTAAAGCTGTTAGTGTACTTATCCTGCAGTCCCACATTTCGATTGTCTGTGCTAACTGCACTAACGTCCCGCGTCAAATCTGGTTCAATATACTCTTTTTTTTAATTTTCAAAATTGGAACTGTTATAATATATTTCACCTATAGTATAATATTTTTAACACATTCTCAAAATTGAAAATTTGTCAAGATTTCAGACTATACTGTAATTTTCATCGGCTTACCCTAGTTCATTTATATGTATGACCCACTAAATTGCTAAATGCATAATTTGGCCCTAGAAGCCAATAAAATTTGAATACCTCTCTTCATGAAAGAATTTCGGTACACGAAATTTATTGGCTATTTTTACAAAAAAAGCCACTTCTATGATAAAATGTCCGGAACTACTTAAAAAAAACAATTAGAGTGCCCATCAGACAAAACCACAAAATAAACGTCCCTCAATGCAACACTAACTCAAAACAAAACACATTCATTCACCGCGCTTGGTGCATATTTAACACTTCTTACAGTGAATTCGACTTATTTATAATAACATACGCACAATACATGTAACTCAACATAGACTAGATCCATCCCCTTTTTCATTTTTAACCCTTTGCTCCCTCCCACCATCCCATCCCCGTAGGCTAGTGTAACTCTTTTGTCTTGAAAAACTCATATTGGTTTAGTAATTGTACGTATTTCACTATTGTAAAATACTATAGCTGTTGATTTTCCAAAATAAAATATAAAAAAGGAAAAAAATTAAGCTCATTTCTACACAAAACGCTTCTATCGCATTATCTATGCAGTGCTCCGAGTTATGACTAAATACCGTTAGAAGTTAGCTTAGGTGAAACGCAAATGTACGAGTATTATTTTTTAAAACTAGTATGGTAGTGAAAGTAAATATCTTATCTATGGTTAATACTAATCAATCATTTTTTTTATTATTTGGATCATTAAATCACTAATCCACTTCCTACTAGCCATAGTTGAGTTTGGCCTAAAATAAATATAAATGTACACAAATTACAAAAAAAAAACATCGTAATCATTTAATGGAGATAAGTGAAGGGTTCTTTCTCAACGTTGTATATCGATGGCTTAGAGTTAAAGGGCCGGCGCAATTGGAGCAGTCCACTCCAGGCACCCACTTGCAAAGGCGCCAAGTCGCTGATCACACCTAACACCTTCTTAGCGCCCTTGAGGTTTTTACTAGCGCCGGGCGCCGTTTGACTATATTTCCGTACAACATAATTTGAGAAAACGAGGTTTGCAATCATTAGATTAAGAAACATTATATTTTGTGATTTTTATTTTTTGTAATAACTTAATGAGTAAAACTTGGAATTGTAATATTTGCTCTGAGAGCAGCGCCCCAGCAAAGCTAAGGTATTGGGTTCAATTCTTGGATGCACCGATAAATATATATATAGGGTTTTCCAATAAGAGGTGTTATTTTGAATAGCCCGCTATTTCAGTAGATGTTAGTTTTGAAGCTGTCATTTTTTGACATTTGACAAGTAGAAACTACGCCATTAATAAAAATGGAACGATACACGCTTCAACAACGCATTGAAATTATTAAAATTCACTTGAGTGAATCAAATGCAAATCATCTTAAGTGATGAGGCCCATTTCCACCTCGGTGTCTTCGTCAACGAGCAAAATTGTCGCATTTGGGGCTCGGAAAACCCAAGAGTTATTGTTGAAAAGCCTCTTTATCTTCAACGTGTGACTGTTTGGTACGGTTTATGGTCCGGCGGAGTCATTGGACCTTACTTTTTCGATAATGAGGCTGGAGCAACAGTTACGGTGAATGGATTGCGCTATCGAGAGATGATTAATGACTTTTTATGGCCGGAATTGGATGGTATTGATCTGGACAACGTTTACTTTCAACAAGACGGCGCTACGTGCCACACAAGCAACGAAACCATTGATGTTTTACGATGGAATATCAAAATAACACCTCTTATTGGAAAATCCTGTATATATATAGAATTGAACCCAGTAACATAAACTATGTTACTGAGTTCAATTCTTGGATCCACCGTAATATATATGTTTTGCTCTGAGAGCAGCGCCCCAGCAAAGCTAAGGTACTGGGTTCAATTCTTGGATCCACCGTAATATATATTTCTTTTCATTTTCATTTTTCTGTTTCATTTTTTTAATGCTAGTCTCTGGAACTGTACTTAATCCACTTATTTTGAAAGCGGTTACCTTATTATTTGATTTGACGCTATAAATTTGACAAACATTAAAATGACGAAACCGTTTTGCATGTTAGATCTCGCAGTGTCCAGTGGCGCCTCCGGGGGACCCTTAAACTGGCCCCCGGATTCGTCTTTGTTTCGTATCGCGGTCACGCTCCGAGAGCGCCTCTGGTATTTAGACCAGTTTTCGATACTTCTAGTTCCGGCTTCCCTCCCCCCACTTCTCCCCCCCACCCCGGCCTGGTAAGCCTTTCGATAATTAATGGGCACGATCAAGTCAAATGGAACGATACGATTGTATTATTTTTGTTGCGTATGATTATTTTCTTGCCGAAACTAGTAAAAGTCAAATGTCAGTACAATAATTGATTGTTAGGTAGTGGATAGCTATCATTCAAACCTACGAATTATAATACATATTACTAGTGGACCTAACAAGGCACAAATATACGCATGCTGATATTAGCGCAGACCCGTGAAAAATCACGGGATATTTATTTGTTAAATGCATGTTTTTTTAATTGACATTTACAAGGCATTGTTATATTGAATCACCATACTAGGCAGCTGCGTGTTTCACGGTGACCAATATTTTATATTATAATTTCAAATTTGAAAAAGACAATTAATATAATTTTAAAACATTATATTGTAGGTAGGTACCAGTGAAGGTCCGTGACTTTGCAGTGAACTAGAGTGGTAAGATTGACATTAGAAAGACATTGAGAAAATCAGACATTATTGATCTCGTTTTAGTTGAATTTTTTTTTTTATCAAAAATTCTATTTTTATATGAAGATTTTCAGGACTTTTTTCAGTTTGGGAAAGTGCAGCACCACACTTGTCCAAATCCTTCACACAATGAGTTACAATTTTTAAAATGGCACATTTGAGTTCTAGAGTTCATTGAACCAAAGTTACAGACAGAGTTACTGTTTGTTTTGTTAGTCTGATTTTATTCTTATCTACTGATGAAGTAATTAAAAAATATGGATTAATATTGAGGCGTTTTCAATTTTGACAACATGGATATTTAAACGCAGCATAGCTCATGATGGAATAGACTTTGCGAGCAGAAAACAGCTATATCGCCGGACTACAAATTCTCTACACTAGTAAAACTACATGAACAGCTGCCCATGCTGAGAACAATAATTTCTCTCAGGGCTTCTGAGGCCTGTCATCTTTGAGGATGTTGTGTGGGGGGACTTTATGATTAGAGGAAGGAGTGAACACGGGTCTTGAAGAAACCCGTGTTGTAGAAGAGACCCGTTCTCATGCGACAAATGTTCTATAGTGTATATATGTTGGGCGCGTGTTTTGCGTGTTTCCCAGCTATGTGCGGGTGTTCCTAGGAGCACCTTCCATTTGAATACCGGTAGAACAAGGGCAGCATATCTACCTGACGCCTGTGCTCTAGGTAAAGATTGCCACCCGTTTGTCAAGATAGAGGAACCTATCAAACGGACTGCCCGTTTCTACAAAGAATTAAGGGTTTTTTCAGGTATATTGGGACTCTAGACAAGAGGTGGCTACCAAATTCAACAGTGGGGCGCACGATTTATACAGGATCAGCAGCTGTGTGCTATTAGTAGCATCTGTACACCCAGCTTCTGAGAGGCTAACTTGACCCTGGCTTCGATGGAGCCCCCGTACCTGAGCTGAAGATTGCTTCTGATGATGAGATGATGACAGAGCTCACCGTTCGAGATGTTTTGCTTTAGGGATTTTCAGCCCTCCTGCTATGGCGGCATATCGGATGTTTCGGAGTCGCTTACCTGGAAGAAAAAAAAAACATATTTAATTTGTTGAAATTTTTTGAACAGCCGTTTAGTAAAAATGTGTCAGGTATTTATATCTTTTTTAACTAGCATTATCTTAATATTTATCAAAAATACTAATTTCGCTTGTCTGTGCGTCTTTCGTAACTCTGGCTCAATGAACGCGAATTTTCTTTGAATTGTCTGCCTATAACATAATATGTATAATATACAGTATAATATGTGTCAAGAATTCAGACAAACTATAAAGTATCTGCCTATAGTATAATATGTATCAAGAATTCACACAAACTATAAAGTATCTGCCTATAATATAATATGTGTCAAGAATTCAGACAAACTATAAAGTATCTGCCTATAGTATAATGTGTCAATAATTCAGACAAACTATAAAGTATCTGCCTATAGTATAATATGTGTCAAGAATTCAGACAAACTATAAAGTCTCTGCCTATAATATAATATGTGTCAAGAATTCAGACAAACTATAAAGTATCTGCCTATAGTATAATATTTGAGAATTCAGACAAACTATAAAGTATATGCCTATAGTATAATATTTGAGAATTCAGACAAACTATAAAGTATCTGCCTATAGTATAATATGTGTCAAGAATTCAGACAAACTATAAAGTATCTGCCTATAGTATAATATGTGTCAAGAATTCAGACAAACTATAAAGTATCTGCCTATAGTATAATGTGTCAATAATTCAGACAAACTATAAAGTATCTGCCTATAGTATAATATGTGTCAAGAATTCAGACAAACTATAAAGTATCTGCCTATAATATAATATGTGTCAAGAATTCAGACAAACTATAAAGTATCTGCCTATAGTATAATATTTGAGAATTCAGACAAACTATAAAGTATATGCCTATAGTATAATATTTGAGAATTCAGACAAACTATAAAGTATCTGCCTATAGTATAATATGTGTCAAGAATTCAGCCAAACTATAAAGTATCTGCCTATAATATAATATTTGTCAAGAATACAGTCAGATTGGTAATGATGCACTCGGTATCACTTTGGTGAAGGACCACCATTCATAATCGAATAGCTGGGTACTAACCATCTTCTCTATCTTTCTCCTTTTTCCGACAAGCGGATTTCAAGAAGCGAAAACGTTCGTCTCAATCGTAACCTGTATTATAGTGATTTTATATACGTAATCTCACGGTAAGTACCTACCTGCCTACATTTATCATTATTTTGGTAAGTACCTACCTACCTACTATCATTATTTTGGTAAGTACCTACCTACCTACTATCATTATTTTGGTAAGAACCTACCTACCTACTATCATTATTTTGGTAAGTACCTACCTACCTACTATCATTATTTTGGTAAGTACCTACCTGCCTACATTTATCATTATTTTGGTAAGTACCTACCTGCCTACATTTATCATTATTTTGGTAAGTACCTACCTACCTACTATCATTATTTTGGTAAGTACCTACCTGCCTACATTTATCATTATTTTGGTAAGTACCTACCTATCTACTTTTATCATTATTTTGGTAAGTACCTACCTTCAATAATTAATCCAACTGACCAACTTTAATTTATTGGGTAAAAAACAATCTGTAATGTCATTGAATAATTTAAAACCATTCTTGCACAGCATCGCACATACTGTACTTTTTAAAAACTGGTTTATGTAGGTATTCTAGTTTTTATACACCATCGTATACACCTACTACTGTAAAGTGTAAATGCCAAGTTTTGTTTTATTTGCCCTGACCGACAATCCGCTAAATGTCGGAAGACTTTCCTCCGCTTTATAAAAATATAACATGAAGGTCACACATATTGTTAATTTACCTCTGAATGGAACCAGTTTATAAAGAGATAATTTTGTCAACTGGAATATTTAGTATTATTTATATTCTGTGTATCAGTTCTTGTAATCGTGGAACTATAATATCATAATACGCGTTTGAATTAATTAGTTAGCTATGTTATGGCCGGTATTTCAGTATGTTCAGGAATGTTATCAGTCGGCTTATCTTCCCATGGTTCCTACCGGGGGTCTAGCTAGTCTAGCGCAGTGAAATCGATAACTTTAAAGATAGGCGTAACTACCGACGATTTTATATCGTTTTCCCGAGCACAGTCACGCTGTTGATATCTATGAATTGACATTCCGAAACGTCAAACCTAATACAGTTACGTATAAATATAAATAATTTAACAATGTTGAATTGTAATACTAATCTTTATATAAATTGCAACACCTCATTTATTTTTTGACACTAAAAAGGGAGATAATCAGTAAATTAGGTATTTATTCATAACTTGATATGTGAACAAATTTCGTTTTTGCAAACCCGAACAAATGTAGTGTCATTGGCCCGAACAGACTCAACTTGCTGCATATACACATTCTTTCAATTCTACGAGCTTCGTTAGTTCAACTCCTTTCGTTAAAAAGCCATTAATTTTGCATAACGAACGAAATTATATAAAAATGTGCGTATATTGACAGCTAGCCGAGCTTATCTGGCCTGGCTAAAATTTGTTTATCGTCGGACGGAATATTTCTTATCAATCGATGACCGTGCTCGCAAATATCACTAACTGTCCATAGGGAATTATCGATCGTCCGTGCTAGACCTCCTGAGACCAACTTGATAAACGTAAATATCTATTAAAGCGAGTTTAAAAAGCAACCGAAATACCGGCCCTAAGTAGTATCTGCATGGCAGTAGGATACTTTTTTTTGTAAGCCTGAAAGTAATGGGGAGGGGAAGGAGACGGGGAAGAGGTAGTTGGGGAAGTACCTGATGCTTTTCTAGCTATTTGATGAATTCAAAGACAGAAAGAGATTTAAGGTTACCATTTGCCTGTTTGTATGAGTTTAGTGTATGAAAAAATATTTTTTCTGTTTGTATGACTTAAATAAGACTTTCTGTAGTCCCCGACGTTGCTCGGGGACTACAGAAAGTTAATCTAATAGAGAGAGTGACCATCGTCTTTTTTAGAAGGTCAATTATGCAAAATATCATCAGTCTGGTAATAAAACTTTAGATTTGTATAAAAATCAAATCGACGCCCACTTGGCCGCCCCTCCGCCACAGACACTCCAAATAGAAGATAGTTTCCACACCTTTTAATATTAAATTAATAATAAAACAAACATTCAAAATATAAAGAATTAATAATAATTACTCCCATTAATTTCTCGCAGTACACACTTTCCTTGTAATTATAGAATATAATATTATATATTCCATATATACATTTTACATACAATTTGTGGCATTTGTTAATTAGCGAACAGAGTTTTACGTTGACTCAATACAACCCATATCGTGGAGAAAATAATAATGAACTATGAATATATAATATGTTGTTATTTGTGTTGGCAGTTGGCACACTGAATAGAAAAGTCCATTCACGTGCACACAGGCGAAGTCATACATAAACTAGAAACTATATCAATTTCATAATGTTTGTATCTGCTAAGTGTACAGGTAAAAGTAATATATCAATATGTGCGGAAATTAGGAACCACTGTTCCTTCATCAAGTTTAAAATATATTGTATATATATATATATACATAAAGACGATTTGAAACAATATGTAATATTGGAACTTGGTGGTTCCCAAATTGCTCTGTAAAGTAGTGTAAATAGAGTGTAGTTTTACCAGGTTTTTACCAAGTAAATACTCTAAATAGAGCGTAGTTTTACCAAGTAAATACTTCAATCAGAGTGAAGTTTTACCAGGTTTTACCAAGTAAATACTCTAAATAGAGCGTAGTTTTACCAAGTAAATACTTTAATCAGAGTGAAGTTTTACCAGGTTTTAACAAGTAAATACTCTAAATAGAGCGTAGTTTTACCAAGTAAATACTTTAATCAGAGTGAAGTTTTACCAGGTTTTACCAAGTAAATACTCTAAATAGAGCGTAGTTTTACCAAGTAAATACTTTAACCAGAGTGAAGTTTTACCAGGTTTTACCAAGTAAATACTCTAAATAGAGCGTAGTTTTACCAAGTAAATACTTTAATCAGAGTGAAGTTTTACCAGGTTTTACCAAGTAAAATACTCTAAATAGAGCGTAGTTTTACCAAGTAAATACTTTAATCAGAGTGAAGTTTTACCAGGTTTTACCAAGTAAAATACTCTAAATAGAGTGTATTTTTACCAAGTAAATACTTTAATCAGAGTGAAGTTTTACCAGGTTTTACCAAGTAAAATACTCTAAATAGAGTGTAGTTTCGCAGAAATTCACGTGTGACAAAGTAATAAAATGACATTTTAAATGTACTCGTTAAACGCCGATTCTAGATGCGTTTCAACTTTATATCAAATTATAATGAGCCGACAAGCTTATATAGTTGTCCTATTCTGCTGATCACAATTTGTTCAAAAACTGAAACGGACATCGAAATCGACCTTTCAACCGTGAAAAACAAAAAAACAAAATGGTGATGAGTGGCCACTCGATGACAATGTTAGAAATTCTGTAAAACAAGCCGTCCTTCTTTAATCGATTTTACAAAATATAAAGAAAACATTCTCAATATATTTCACTTCAGAGGGCGAAACAGCTGTCGCACGCAATAATACTTACATAGCAGAACTGTTTATAAATAAACTGTTTTTATAAATTGAATAATAGTATTATTGAATATATAAAAGAAACAAAAAATATAATGGAGTTCTACAAAACAAACTTAAAAACAATAAATATCTTTCACATGCTTATTATTCCAATACGTAAAGACATAGACCCAAATTGCTTAAACCTGATAAACTACTCTTACTTTTTTGTTGTTCGTTTTTGGGGTGTTATGCCGTGTTGCGCTAACTCCTTCTTTAGCCGACGTTTCGGACAGCGTTGCAGTGTCCATCATCAGGGCAGATCCGGTAGATCCGAAGATGTGTGAATTTTGGTTGTCGAGTTTGTGCTTATTTATTTGTGGCCTGGGCCCATCCAAGTGCGAAATGCCAACGGAAGTGGCGACATCTTGTGGCGAATTCTGAAAGCTCAGTATTTATGTTAGCCTGGGTCCCGTCCAAGTGCGAAATGCCAACGGAAGTGGCGCCATCTTGTGGCGAATTCTAGAATTAGAAAACCGATTGACAGCGATTAGAGAAGATGTACCCAGTATCAAGGTATAAATGCAATGGTTTTATATTGTGTTATTATATGGTATTGGAGTATACTTAGACATGTTATTTGCGTTTAGCTTTGGTGTAGCCGTCAATTACCGGATACCAAGAGCTGTTGAGCTTAGCTCCGTCGTCTCTATTGATATTAAATGGATTTTTGTAGATTTCAATTGATCCATTTAATAATACAATCCATTTAATATCAATAGAGACGACGGAGCTAAGCTCAACAGCTCTTGGTATCCGGTAATTGACGGCTACACCAAAGCTAAACGCAAATAACATGTCTAAGTATACTCCAATACCATATAATAACACAATATAAAACCATTGCATTTATACCTTGATACTGGGTACATCTTCTCTAATCGCTGTCAATCGGTTTTCTAATTCTAGAATTCGCCACAAGATGGCGCCACTTCCGTTGGCATTTCGCACGTGGACGGGACCCAGGCTAACATAAATACTGAGCTTTCAGAATTCGCCACAAGATGTCGCCACTTCCGTTGGCATTTCGCACTTGGATGGGCCCAGGCCACAAATAAATAAGCACAAACTCGACAACCAAAATTCACACATCTTCGGATCTACCGGATCTGCCCTGATGATGGACACTGCAACGCTGTCCGAAACGTCGGCTAAAGAAGGAGTTAGCGCAACACGGCATAACACCCCAAAAACAAACAACAAAAATGCTTTTGGCCGTGAGAATCTAAAAACTTACCTAACTACTCTTACGTTCGATTTCTCTAGAAACTAGAAAAGTAGTCAATTTGGTAGATACGAGTATTATCAATAATTCAGAATGCCACGAAACGCCCCTGATGGCTGGTTATTAAATTCGCACCGATCTTCTCACAGACCGTGTTCAAATGTTATGATTTCCTGCGGATATTGTAATAATGCCCATGTATCACAGTCGCTATTCATAATTTATAGATAATTCATAAATCCATTATTAACTTGTGTGTAAATTCCATGCCATAACCATAATAAATATTTAATTCAGAATTCCCGCAAGCATAATACATGCTTATTTCGGTTGTGCGTCTGTAACTCCGGTTTGACGAAGTCTAGAAGTGGGATTTGCTTTGAACTTGAGTCATTTTCAATTTTGAAACTGTTTTTTGGAACAAATAAAGTCAAGCTATAAAGTAATTTTAAAATAAAATAATTTTAATTTTTTTTTTGAAAATTGGTTATCCCGTTATTTTTTACGGGTCTGCCTTAGTGTAATTACTAAAAATGTTTTTAAATTACTAAAAACTACCTTTCTAATGAACAATCACTTCACAACCATTAGACGACGTTTTTGTTCCACATTTCTATTTTGAATTATTATCAATAAAAACGTCTTTAAGTGGCTGCGAAAGAACTGGCAACATTTCGTTTTGGAAAACTGGCGCATGCGTCTGATGCACAATGCGCGTGTCTTTCCCAGAACAATGACAATTTTGATTAGTGTTTTGTGATGTGCGATTCAAATCATGTTTTTGTTAATAATTTCTATTCTAATGATAAATTCGCTATTATATTAGTATAATTCAAAATGTTTACTATTAATTGTGTTATTTTTTTTCAGTGTTAATCCATTTATGATGTCACGTTGTGAACATAGTTTCATTTTATCTTAAACGCGAGATTATTATAGACATATTTTTTTATTGACTTCAACGCATGAAATTAATAAAACTTCCATGAAAGTGTTGTTTTTTAGCCCTTCAGGTTTTAAAATAATTTTACCGTGAAATATCACGGAATTGAGGTATCTAAAATGTATATTTTTGCAGTTGTCGTTAAATTAAACCATTTTAGAAACTGGATAAAATAATCTTTGCAATATTTGTATTTGAAATAAAGATTGATAAAAGTTTTAATATCAAACATGAAAGAGACATTTTGACTCGGAACGTCCATAATTTTGTAAAAATTCAATATTTATAGAACACAGAACAATAATAAAGTAATATTTTAACTTTCAAATGTCAATGAAAAAATCCTGCCGATTCGTAATCATGCACTTTGACATTTTTTATTTAGTTTATCCATGTCATTCGGTATAAATATTTGATACAAACTGAAAAGAATAATTATTTATCTTTCGAATGACTCAACAAATCACGCATCTACGTACTATAGAAAAAGATTAAAATACTTTCATAATGTATGGACGCCCAGGTCAGATCTGTCCTTCAGAGGCTCTAATGGAATATGATATTTGTGGCTAATAATGTCCTTCCGAGGCCTGAAGGGTTAATAACATAATAAACACAAATTCAAAAAAATCTACATTTATACTATCTGAAAATGGTTAAAAAATGGCTGATATTTAGGAATTATTATTATAATTATATTTTTTTATATTATGAACTAGATAAAAGTGAAGTGACAGTTTCCTTGCAAACTCGTTCAAATAAAAGGACAGTGTCTTTTTGTAAATTTTAAATTTTTCGACGTTTCGATTAAACTTTGAACTTTTTCATGTTTTAAATTAAAATATTGGACAAATATTAAAGTATATTAATATATACAAAAAGCTGAAAGGTAATTTTATCTAGTTTCTAAAATGGTATTTGTTTTAACGATATCCTCAAAGCAAAGACATATGTAGAACATTTAAAATACCTCAGAAAGATTATTATTTCAAGTTTATATAAACAGATAAACAAAACTCTATGGCTGGATAAGAAATGTATATAACTTATATATCTTTTCCATTAACTAACATTATATTAGTTTCTATTTCACGTTTCAATTAGCAAGGTGTTCACATATACAATCGTTTATCAAATTAATAAAATATTCTCTATGTTTTTTTTAAGGCTGTTACACAATTTAAAACAGTTTTTTTTTTATATTTCCTCCAAAGAAAGTGATTAATTCAGACAGTGGAAACCTTCAAGCCTCAGAAAAACATTACTAGTCACAAACATCATATTCCATTAGAGGCTCTGACGGACAGATCTGATCGGGGCGTCCATACATTACAAAGGGAGGCAGGAGGGAATGCGGAAGGGAAGGTGTCGTGGAAGAGGAAGTTTGGAAAGTATACCTGGCTATTTAGATATGATCACCAGCTAAGCCTTTTCAAGCAACATTTCGATTCTGAATGGTGGTCTTTCACCGGGGCGATACTGTTAGTATCTACCACTCTAGAAATTGCATTAAAAAGCAATATTATATCGTAGAAAATTTCCCTTTTAACAATCTGTTAAGTGTTTTCATTTGTTTGTATGCGTATCAAAATATTTAAAGGCGGAATTTATCAATAACGTGTCTAGTTATAAAATTGTTTTTATTGTCTTATCAATATTTATTACAGCTGCAAGGCCATTGACCTTATACTCACATTTTCTACCGAGTGGAGAGGAAGACACCGCCCCAAAAAACGTGTCAGCGTTTTTGGTAGTATGTAGATCATTTCTAATGATGAGGTGGGTACTTTTTGGAAAGTACCTAGTAATATAATGCTATATGTTTTGCTAATGTTGCATTAGTGACTTTATTTAATCGATTGCCTCGTGTATCCAATCGATGATTACGTACCTACTGTTGGACAAACTTATCAATGTAACCGCGGGGGTCACTGCTACATATATATATATATATTGTAAATGCAGTTTATCTTTTGGCCGCCAGCACAGAAAACATTGTAAAAAGTAAACACTTGAATGTGTTTACTTCAAACATTTTCAATCAATTGCTAAATATGGTATTGTGGCATGAAGTTGTGCAACATCAATTCTTCATCCCATGGTTTTAATTTAAAAAAAACTATCCAAATGTCACCCATCAAAATATACAATCCAAGACATTCGACAATTATACATAAAGAAAATTATCATATACATACGGAAAAGGGATTTGATGAAAAAACACAACAAAAAAATCAGACCTAAAATGCATAATTTCTACAACGAAAACAGCATTTGTCCAGCGACAGTTATTTTATATTGCTCCCATTTATTTTATGTTCAACTCACAAAAAGTATTGATACCGGGAAATGACCTAATACCAGAAACAATTTTTAAAAATATCATATAAGTCATTAAAATAATTTTAAATTAGCTTTTTCATATGTTTACTAAATTCAAATTCTAAAAAATTTGTTTCTCTAATTTGTATTTCCAGGTCTGTCTTTCAACAAGTAAAGTCATTTATTTTTTTTAG
The DNA here is from genome assembly GCA_026573805.1 of Hesperophylax magnus. Taxonomy (NCBI): domain Eukaryota; kingdom Metazoa; phylum Arthropoda; class Insecta; order Trichoptera; family Limnephilidae; genus Hesperophylax; species Hesperophylax magnus. The sequence goes on from JAIUSX010000046.1 coordinate 29,287,846, forward strand.
TATTTTGATTTAGGGAAATCAACAGTTTACAATACGGGTACTTAACAGAGAAACTAGTCATATTATATTTCCTGATAATCCTATTTTTATTCCACTGCATTGTATTTTAGAAAACAGTAGTTATATTTAACATTTACCTGGTATTACATAATATACAGACAAACTTCGACTACTCTAATACGGACAGTGGTGTGTTAGATAACAAAAAAAAAACTATATACTTAACTTATATTACGGATACAGAAAAAAGGTTTTCATTAATATAACGTTTAAAACAACAAAAATTAATGCCGCGATTAGTTTCTTAGAACAGGCGCTGCCTAGTTAGAAGCTATTGTTGACTAGGCCATGATGAATTCACGCCTATCATTGACGTATTTTAATCTTTTCATTTTATTATATGTCTTTGTGCACATATCCAATTTCCCATTTCATTATGTGGTCTAATACATTACCTTTATTTTTTCTGTGTCAAGTGTACAATCTTCTACCTATTTATCTATATACATAAAAATGTAAATGTTCGTTTGTTCAAAATCTTAAATCTCCAAAAGTTCTTCACAGATTGCTTTGAAATTTTGACCCATTGCTTTAGAATACGCGTGTGTTTTTATATACCTATATTATATAGATGTCACCAGTGACAAGTGAAACATGCTTTTAAAAAAAACGCCATCTACGTAAAAGCAACACGGGCTATTTTTTCCCTGTCTGCACAGACAGACAGAATAATAAATAAATAAATTCGAATCTATATTCAGTCATTCAGTGATTTAAACTAATGAACCGTGCAATTTGATAAAAATTTAAAAATATTTCTTGTTTCAATCTTGAATTTTTTTAATATTATATATAAAATAGAATGGCAATGATAAACCCATATATTTTTTATGTTAGTAGGATAAGCGAAGCCGATAATGCCGCGTTACGCTACATAAAATACTTTACACAAGAATGCAAATTGATTGGATACAATAAAAACGAAAACAATTAAATGAATATTATTCAACCATGCACGTGCTGATTTTTATAGTAGGCATCGTACTTATATAACCTAACCTATTTTTCAAACACTTATATTGAATATGTATCGGTACCTATTGCAACCACAGTTGATTCGAACTCAGTACCTACAGACATGCAAATACATTTATATTGAATATGTATCGGTACTTATATAACCTAACCTATTATTCAAACATTTATATTTAATATGTAAAGGTACCTATCGCAACCACAGTTGATTCTAAGTCAGTACCTACAGACATGCAAATACATTTATATTGAATATGTATCGGTACCTATCGCAATCAGAATTGATTCCAACTCAGTACCTACATACATACAAATACATTTATATTGAATACGTATCGGTACCTATCGCAACCACAGTTGATTCGAACTCAGTACCTACCTACATACATACAAATATATGTATATTGAATATGTATCGGTACCTATCGCAACCACAGTTGATTCGAACTCAGTACCTACAGACATACAAATACATTTATATTGAATATGTGTAGGTACCTATCGCAAACACAGTTGATTCTAAGTCAGTACCTACAAACATACAAATACATTTTTAAACAACTTTATTCTAAAACAATACTCCTTTATATTCAAATACAAAACACAAGAAATAACAACTAACACATATATTAGACACACCAGCCAAAAACATATCCAACAAGCGACAAATTCAACATTTCGGCAAAAAAGCTTCCTATACCATGGTACTAAAATCTACATCAAAATCCCACTCTCATTTAAAACTCACGACAATATTATAAGATTTAAATCTCAATTAAAAAACTGAATACAAAACATGGGGATATCAGAAATGGATAATATACTGAGACCAAATACCGATACCACTCAACTGATTACAAAACACCGTATCCTGTCCTGTGCGGTGACCGGAAAACTCACTTTAAAAGTAATATGTAGTCATGAAAAGTGATGAAAAAAAACAAAGATTACATAGGTTACGTAAGTTTTGTTTTATTTCTTATAGATATATTCGGCGTATTTTTTTGTAAAATATTATTTTGGAATTTTGGCCGTGTTGAATCTCTCATTTTAGAATTTTGTGTGTAAATAAAATGGTCTCTATCAAAATTATTTCAATTAAAACGAATTTAAATTAAATATTAAGATTTAAAAAAAAAATTAAAATATGAAATTAAAATAATTAAGGTAGTTCTAAAAACAAAGCAATATGAATGTAATTATTAGCAAGGTTGTGTACGATACGTCTTTTATGTAGGTACATTTTTTATTATTATTTCAAGATCTTTTTTTTGTAATACATCATTTTTTGTTTTTTTTATCCAAATCTTAATTTTTTTGTAAAATGTTTTTTGGTTTTCCTCATTCTTTGTGTCGAGTGTAAGATATTTACATGCTTTTATTGCCTGGTATATGTGTTGTCTTTGTCCAAAGCTTGTGCTATTCCACGGAGTTTTTATGTTTTGTTTATATCATCGCTTTTAATGACTCTATACCACTTTTGAAGGTGTGTTGAATTGTCATTTTGTTGAGTTATCATGAAACCGCAGTTCGTTTAAAGATGGCAACAATAATATTCTAATGGATATCACAAAGTACCTGCGTTGGCTCATCAGCGACATAATAAAAAGCATGAAATAACGTTAAACTAATATAAAATGAATATGAAACAATATTAATAAAACATGTAACAGTAACGCAATATAAAATAGAAACTAGAACAATACTACATATAAGATCATTTAAAACATTTATTTCAACAATACTCCTAAACACATCACTTACGCTGGACTGACCACATAACTTTCATTACTAATAAACTAAAAAGAGTCATGCACCTAATAAAGTCAATTAAAAACATTTTCCCACATTCAATACTTAGATCTATATATTTCGCACTCTGTCAATCGATTGTTACATATGGCATACTGGCTTGGGGAAGCGCTACAAACACTGCAATCGTACCAATACAAAAAATTCAAAAGGCAATAATTAAAATCATCTTGCAAGTACCATTCTACACAAATTCAAGCGAAAGTTTCAAAACATTAGACGTCATGTCAATAAGACAACTTTATGCCAAATCTGCACTACTAAATTTCCTCCAACAGAAACTACACATTCCAATGCCACCTCAAACAACAATAAAAACAAGGTCGTCAACAAACAATACCCTGAACATACCGATAACATACACCACACACGGACAAAGACACTTCCAGTATTACGCTACAAAACTTTTTAATTGTATGCCCACCACTCTGAAACTACTACTAATGGGAAATACATACACAAACATTCACAAAAAACTGATCACAGCCTGGATCAAAAAACAAGATATCCACTTTATACAAAACATTATAACACCAAACCAAACATAATCATGGATGAATGTGTATGTATGTATGTATACATGTGTTTATTTATATGTGTGTATGCATGCATATATGTGTATTTATGTATGTATGTGTAAACATGGGTGTATGTATATATGTGCATATAAATAAATATTTTTTTTTCCTTTTTCTTTAAATAACAATGTACAATAAACATTAAAAAAATTAAAATCCCAACTTACACTTATATAAGAAAATTTAACCAATACACATAAATACATGTACCATTTAATCATAACCACGTGAACACCTCAGCACAGGTTCTCTCAGTGAGGTGTTCACGAAACATATAACATTACCCACCACAGTGTCACCTACTCAAACCTACCTTACACCCAGCATAAAAAAAAAACATAAACAACAGTTCTAAATTTATGTATTATATACAAATGTAAATATTTGGTAGACACTGTAATGTATGTATAGAAATAAATAAATTAAAAAAAACCTACAAATAGCTGTAATTTTCTGTTTTTGTTTCTTGTGTTTGTATGACTTGTTGCATAGCTTTTATCAAATGTAATTTTATTCTTATTTTTTATGTTTCAAAGTATCTGTCAAATTAAAATTATACTACCAACCATGTAAAAGCCCTCTGGGCGTAAAATAAATAAATAAATAAAAGAGACAAATCACTAAAACCACATTACCAATGCTACTATAATTTGAAGGATCCAAAAAAGTGCTGGTGTAGATTACGCTGAGTTCTATAAATGGAGTCACTAAAATATACCAATAGTACCCCCGAACTTGTTGCCCAAATCATGCATCCCATTGGTTAGTGAGTGTGTCTGATAGTTAATTGTGTATGTATTGCAGAAGAATGTTACATTTTGTCTTGTGTTCCTAGTCTGTAAATTGATTTTAATAGTGGCAACGTTGGCACTAATATGATAATAAAATAAAATAAGTAAGTAATACTAAATCGATCAATATAATACATTGCCTTCAAACGGCTAAAGGGCCGTATTATATTGAACCTTACCACCGATCAACCTATACGACGGATCAAACATCCGACTCTAATAACATACCAAAAAAAAAAAGGATTCTATGACAAAATTACGTAAAATATTATTTGTTTACACTTGTTACTGTTCACATTGCATTTGAATAGAAAGAAAATACATCAAATTTATCTGTCGATACATTGTAGGTAATATAATATTAGCAGAAGGTCAAGAAACGAGGCGATAAGATAAGTAAAATCTTAGTATCATGTATTATAAATTATTCACTGTTCAGCTATAAATGATTACCGATTATAGCCACAATCCGCCATCACGACTAGTGAAATTACTAAGTAGGTACTATAAATGAATAAATCTATTATCCAAAGCAATAACTAAGCCACTGATTGTTAAAACAAATTATACCACTGTACAAATTAATGGTTTATATGAATACAAGAGTCCCAACTGCTCCCAACCGTCTGGAGACAGTTTGACTATGATATCGCCGATTAGATTATGTAGTGACCATGTGTTCACCAAACACAGCAAAAGTAACTTGAAGCAAAGTTTCGATTGTCAATTATAGTCTTTAACCAGGGCGATACTGAGAGTATTTACAACTCTGATATATTTATTTTATTAATTGAATAAATTGATTTTGTGCAAGCCGGTAGTTCCCGAGTCCATGTTTCAATTAATATTCCTGGTTTCAGATTCCTGAAAGAAAATAGACAGTTTTTCTTGTTCTCTGAATATCCACCTATGGACATAAGTATCTTAGATTCATTGAATGATTTATAATGTCTTGTCGGTTTTGTCGAAACGTTTGATATGTAAATACCCACTAACCCTGGATGGATTATCTTCGTTGGAATATTGATATTGTACTTACATTTGGTATTATATTTTCATGTTTGACTAGAAGAATGAGACATAACCATTATAAAAGTTTTAAAAAAATCGATACGCTCAGATGAGAAAAAATCTTTTTTTTCATGTTGTAGATTGACCAGTTTCCCTCTTGTACTATGAGTTTCCGGACACCGTGTTTGATGTCATTAAAATAAGATAAAATGCTGTAATTTTACCATTTACCCATAATCATCAATTAAGTCATTTAATTAACATCGAAATGCCAAGTGGATTAATGAATCATTTTTGGCACACGTCCGACTGTAAAAAGTCCCTGCGTAGATAAATAAATCAGCTATCATAAATACTTAATTGATAAAATAACCTTTTATATCTCTAAATAGTATAAAACAAAGTCGCTATCCGCATCTGTCTGTTTGTGCGCTTAGTTCTTCTTAAGTACGCAACGGATTTTGATATGGTTTTCAGTATCATTTAGCGAATTTCTTCCGGAAGGTTTACATATATATAATACATGCATATTATATTTATAGAAAGTAGAGAAAAGTCTCCGAGAAACGCCGGCTACACGTCAGCTAGAATATATATAAATATCACGATTATTCGTCTGAACGACTATTCGAAGAATTTAGTACAAGGCTGTTCAGAAGTTTTGCTTGCGATCCTTACGTGATTCTAAATTTATATTTTTCAGTTCAAAGTTACAACTAGGCGGATATATCCCAGTGGCGTACATTACTTCTCAATGGCCATCCTTTCCAATTCAAGGATTGCGTAATACAAGATTTAAATGGAAAATAATCAAAAAATCTGAAACACAAATCAGTCACCAAATATTTTTCTATCACCGAATGAATAATACATATTATACACTTTCAAATAGAGGTGCCGCCGTGTAGATTTGAACTGAAACAAGTGTAGCCATTGACATTAGTACTAGTACTAGTACTTGATTGTTGCGGACTTTTGAGTCTGGTCAATTTAAGAGTACCTACTCGACACACTAGGTATAAAGACCTATTTCAATCTCACCATTCACAAACAAATTACGTAGCAAACTCGCCAATTCCTCGCCTTCATGGTTTAGCATATAAATATACCACTGATTTATACATTTTTAATGTAACATATTCGTTGTTTAAAATACATTAAAAAAAAATTACAAGAAATTATTTCTGATAATTTCAGTTTATAATAATTATTATCTGATTTTTTTTAATTTTATCCAATTGTTAACCACTGCAATGAAAGAATTTTTTTTGTTTGTGGAAAATCGTAAATTAAATAATAATGTTTTTACATTCTATTTGATTTTGAATTTAAACTAAAAATTTTAAACCTAATTGCATCAATCGTAGATCTCAATAACAAAAAAATTTCTACTCGCTCAAAATCATACTAAAATCTACCCCCAAAGTACTTTTAACTCTTGATCGTCCTGCAATTTTCGTAAATCGCGTTCTGGGCCTCAATTCTCATTCATTCTACTCCAACAACGAATGGTCCGACCTACTCGTTGTTCGAGTGGAATGACTTTTGACGTTTGGCGTATGTAAGTATGTGCCGTCGACGAGACTCGAGAATAATAATGTTGACCAATGTCGACGGCGATTGGCGACGGCCTGGATTGGAGAATCGATATCCTGGTGTTATCGTGTTGAGAATCTCTGACATAACATAATATAATTCAGTACGTAATACAGAAAATCTACGATATGATATACGGTATAGAGTGGACAGTGCTATAACCGGACCTTGCATTACTAATGGGATGCTTGATTTGCTACCCGGATATAGCCAAATAGCAAAAAATAACACTGTGAATAATTATTAATTTGTAACAATTATTTTACAAGCAATAATTGTTCGCCTGAAACACTCATCCACATTGAAAAATCTCCTGATAAAAGATACATGACGCCAACGGGACTCGAACCCGTGTCCCTTCGATTTCCGGTCGACAGCTCTGACCACTGAGCTATGGCGGCTTATCTCTTACCCGCGAAATTATTCAATATATATTAGTGTTTCATTCAAAATGTAACAAGCAGTAATTGTTGAATGAAATACTTGTATATATTGAATAATTTCGCGGGTAAGAGATAAGCCGCCATAGCTCAGTGGTCAGAGCTGTCGACCGGAAATCGAAGGGACACGGGTTAACATTTTGACACAAATATTTTTTTTTTAAATAAATTAATCTACTAGCTGAAGCCCCCGGCGCTGCCCGGGCTTTTTGCAGAGTTTTTCGAAATCATCTGTAAAGAGCCTGATGTAGACAGTCTCACCTGCCTCATGTTTTGAAGGTCAAATGTTTATAATTTCATCAATATCGGAATTAAATTTCAGATTTATATAAAAATCAAATCCATGATAGAGAGATGGAAGTTAGATAGATTTAATGTGTTACGAACGGGCATCATTAAAAACAAAAACGTTTGAAAAATGAGTGTTTTAATCATAATATTTCATTTAAACTTTAACACGACCGCCTCCGTGGTCGAGGGCTAAGGCAACTGGTTAGCAAGCTGGAGGTCGAGGGTCCATTCAAAAGTTTATTTGATTAATTTGTGTTATTTCACAATTTACTAATTTAAAATAATGCATAGTATATTTACGGTATGTTCCACAGTGGAAGATATGCTCAGTATTTCCCTGGTGTGTAAGAAACCACGCAGAAATTAAACGTTGCTTGAAATGGTTTTGGCCGTTTTTTAGCACCAGATTGAATAGAAAGGTACTTCCCCACCTTCTTCTTCCCCATCTCCTTTTCTTCCCCACTATCTGTGCGGTATCGCATTAAAAAAACACGATTTAATAATAAATAAAATATTTAAAAAGTGCGTGATACTTTCGCATTTTATGAACTTGTATGTATTATTTGTGTACAATGCTCATATACTGTGTATGTACATTGTACAAACATGGAGTAGCAATATATTATATGATTAGTGATACTTGGTTTATGTAAGAGTCGTTAATAAAATGTCATCGTACCTTAAGAGGAACGACTGCGCGACCTGTTTCATGCAAAACATTCATTTGTATTTGAGGCCAAAAATAATTACTAATTTAATAAGAGGGTTTAGCAGATATTCAGTATGGATATGTACTATTTTATTTATTTCTATTTCAAATTATAAAATATAGGCCAATCAAGTATTTTTTTATATGATTTTTTGGGATACTTTGACAATTTGAGTTAAATTGAGAAATATAAAATTAAAATGTAAGAAAAAAATGTTTTTTAGGTCATAATTTTAAATTTACATACGACAAATTTGTGTTTCAACGTAAATCGATAATTTGTTATTTAAATGAAAGCCCATCAAAATGTTTTTTTACAATTTTATATTTACACAGCAGGTCAATTTTCGTTGCCTGTTGTTCCCTCATTTCACAAATACAAATAAATAAAGTAGCTCATAAATATCCCACTAGAAGACTTACAATATCATTTCTTATTCAATACTCTAAAAATGCACACATTGGAAGACAGACGTAAAATAAACGACTTAACTTTTTTATTCAAAATTCTAAAGTCTAAATTCGACTGTTGCGAACTTCTGCAACTCATAAACTTACGAATACCTACAATAACAACACGACAAAATACATTATTCCACTGCAACACACATAAGCGCAATTACATTGCGAACTCTCCACTACAACGGTTTCACACTATGGGAAACCAATACTTAGGTGATGTCGATATATTTAATATTAACTTCGCGAATTTTGTGGATCACGTAAAAGATTTATTCCAACACTATTCCTAAATAGAAGTTGTATTTTTGTAAGCCAGTCAAAGCACTGTATTTTTAAAAATTTATGTTCTTGTTCTTTTTCTTGTTTATATTTTTATATTTTTGTTTCTTGCATGTATTTTTTATTTTTTATTATTTCTTTCTTATGTGTCAAAATTGTCTGTCATCAAAATTGTACCTACTACATGTTAAAGCCCTGTGGTCGTTAAATAAATAAATATTTATTCAGTTTGCACAAGTATGTTGGCCTGAAATCCATTGTATGAAAAAGGCCGCGCAGCCCTTAAAAAGCCCTCTTAACCCAGGAAGAAATAAAACATCTATTCATTATTTATACATTTTATAGGTGAGGCGCGCCTCACAATAATATCTACTTCTGAAACAACAACTTAATGTTGTATTAAATGAAAAGGTATGTATTTTTGATAAACTTGTTACGTTTTCCGCTGCACGCAAAAAATAGCACTTGGTTTCAACGTAATTACTACAAGTAATAATTTTTTATGTCGGTGGAGATAGTAAAAGATGCATAAAAGTTCCATTTTTTCTCAATCAAAGTTATGTTTGAAGGTTAGGAAATACGCATAAATTATTAAAATAACTTAAACTAAACCCCGACCTAATAATTGTCTTCAATAGATATTTAAAGTGAAATCAAGTGTTGTTTTAGCCTTTGCACGTAGCGGAATTCGACAAGTTTACCGTATTTTTTTACCTTAACCAAATGCCTTATTATACAGGGTTTTCCAATAAGAGGTGTTATTTTGAATAGCCCGCTATTTCGGTAGATGTTACTTTTAAAGCTGTCATTTCTTAACATTTGACAAGTAAAAACTACGCCATTAATAAAAATGGAACGATACACGCTACAACAATGCATTGAAATTATTAAAATTCACTTGAGTGAATCACATGCAAATCATCTTGAGTGATGAGGCCCATTTCACCTCGGTGGCTTCGTCAACAAGTCGTTCAAAATTGTCGCATCTGGGGCTCAAAAAACCCAAGAGTTATTGTTGAAAAGCCTCTCTATCCTCAACGTGTGACTGTTTGGTGCGGTTTATGGTCCGGCGTAGTCATTGGACCTTACTTTTTCGAAAATGAGGCTGGAGCAACAGTTACGGTGCATGGATTGCGCTATCAAGAGATGATTAATTATTTTTTATGGCCGGAATTGGATGGTATTGATCTGGACAACATTTACTTTCAACAAGACGGCGCTACGTATCACACAAGCAACGAAACCATTGATCTTTTACGATTGAATATCAAAATAACACTTCTTATTGGAAAACCCTGTATATTAAGTATCAAAGTACACACATATATAAATGAATGTTTCTTTGCCCTATAGACTCAAAATTACTCGAACGATTTCGTTGAATATTTCAAAGTTTGTTCGTTTTATAGATTCACCAGTTTTTAGAGAGTAGTTTGAATGCTATAAAAAGTCGGGGACGCTCGAGGAAGACTTAACGCATTATCGCTGCAATGGAATGAAATACGTAGTCGATTGACAGTCGATATAATGTAGTTTTTATAACAGAAACAATATGCTATACAGTAGCAAAGATATGAATCAAATAATTATTTGTGGTAAAATGTGACGTAAGTAATGAACGGCGAAAGAGTTATAAGGAGAATATATGGGGTGGAAGTAACGACTGCCCAAGGAAGACATGGCACGAACAAATCAATTAAATACTTATATGTGGTAAAATGTGGCGTTTGTGATGAACAATGAAACGGGTGTAAGGAGAATGATGACGTGGAAGTGAATGTCACGAGAAGTCGAGGATGCCCTAGGAAGAAATGGCACGTTCAATTGAAACAAATATTTATTACAATACAATAATGTTATTTCTACATGCGTGTTGGAAATAAGCCGACGTAGCTCAGTGGTCCAGAGTACCTGACCGGACATCAGAAGGTGCGGGAGATATTTTCAATTTTTATGTATATTTATTATTCTGTTATCCTTTGTGGTATGCATAAAAAACCTTAATTTATCATTAAAAAAAACTTCTTTTTTATATAAAAAAGTAATACATTTAAAAACGATTTCGGATAATACCTACTCACCCAAATAGGTACTTACCTCAGATAAATGAAGTGTCGTTACGTCAGAGACTGTTACCTAAGAGTAATTGCCTCATTAATTTCTCGTAACACTCGACAATTCGTTAAAGAAAGATCTGTGTACTTACAATAAATGGCAAGTATGTACTTCGAAATACGAAACGGCCATTCGGTTTTGGGTCACTTTTGGAAATGCACCGACTGACTTTCGAATGTTTTCAAATAATTTTCATTCGCAACGCATCCTTCCGTCACTAAAAAACAATCAAAATCCAAACACGTCCCCGTCTCCGTCTGTGGCCAACTTTACAGCTAAACTTATCGACTTTCAAATGAATTTTCGGAATCGACGATTGGGAAACTCGAATCCAAATGAAGTAAGCTATTCCGAGTGATAATTAGAAGAAGTGGCTACCCATTATGTTAACATAGTTTTCTATTATTATGCACCAACATAAAATTAAAATTTTGGATTTTACTACGGTATTCTTTCAACTTCAAAGACATTTTGAATATGTTGTATCGGATTGTTTGATTGATGACGGATTGTTTCGGAGAATTAGAACAATTCTTCAAAGTTCTGTGAAATTCTGTTATTATTTCAGTTCTGTCAAGGAACTGGCCTATAGCGATATAATAACAGAAATTTATTTTATTTATTTATTTATTCATCAATATAAAGTTTTATTACATAAATTTTTCGACATCTGTCTCACTAGGGTACACTTGTGTCGAGACAAACGTATTCAGGGACTTAAAGATTACTTACAAAGGGCCTATTATAAAATTATTTTGTTTTGTTTTTGAATTGTTTTTACTGTTTACGTGTAATTTGGTTTACATATGTTTGTGATAGTGGGAGTCCCAATACTTGTTATCCGTTTCTTTATTTCATGTTTGAATTTGGTCATTGACTCTGCTCATCTAATAGTGTCTGGTAGTATATTGTAGTTTGCAAGCTATGTATTTGAAATGTCTTTGCTCAAAGGTGGTTTTAGCAAAAGGAGTTTGGAGAAGTTCTTTGTTTTTGGCTCGGGTATTGTGTATCGTTTGAGTTGGTCTGTAAGGTGTTTGGCTGTTTTGGTGTAAATTAATCAAGATGGATCTTGCAAAGAGCTGTTTTATGTCCATAACGTTGATAGTATTGAAGATAGTATCAGTGCTGGTAGAAAGAGGAAGTTTGAGAATTATTTTTATGATTAATTTTTGTGCTTTAATAATGGGGTCGAGGGCACTAGAAGAAGTATTACCCTTTATTAATTATTAGAAGTATTATTTATTAGTAATTGAATAAGACTTTCACGGGACCCAAAAATAAGCGTTGAAATTCGATGTATTGTTCAAATTCTCCGAAACAACCCGTCCTAAGTCAATAAAACACTGGCTTCAACAAAATCATCTGGACTTTATTGAGATATATTGACAATGGGCTCTGATATCATAATTAGCAGGCGGTTGGAAAAATCTGGACCCCGACCTTGAGGTTGTTTTTCTATACAGTTAAAGCCATCTCCCATACTAGTTTCTAGTGAGACTAGGCTACTAGATTCCTAATTGGAGTCAGTTGTGAGGCTGAAAGGAATAAAGTAGGAATTATGACGGGGAGAAGGAAGTTCGGAAAGAACTTGGCTATTTAGAAGTGGCCAAACACAGCTAAAGCTATTTGAAGCAACGCAACGTTTGATTCTGAATGTTGGTCTATCACCACAGCTACGATTCGTCTTGCATATATTAGCAATACATCTTCAAACAATCTTGTTCTTCTTTTCGAACCCTTAATACGGAGCCTCAATTAATGCAAGACGAATCGTACCCAACTGCATTGATCGGTGCATATCGTTTATGATGCATTTAAAGCACATCTAGGACATGGACAGGACATCTTATCTATCGATGATTTAAATGATATCTTCACATTAACGATAAATTTGCTCGTACAGATCAATAAAGTCAGGGATATGCGGATCATAATTTTAGTTGCATTACCTGTCGTAAAGTTTGACCTTTCGTGTTCTGTAATAAAATTACTAAGTGCATTCCGATTAAATCCCGCAGATATAAAGGTAAACTACCTACTTGACAAAATGTTGACACTTTTAGATAATTTTAATTAATTATTAGAGAACAAATACTTTAGGCAGCTGTACTAGACGAGGCTGCCACGGCGGACGCCGTCTTCCTTGCGTTCACGGGCCGGAGCTCCACGGTGTTAAGACGATGCACCACGTCGTGTAACTTTTTAAATCGGGCCTCTAACAATAACACTCTTTATGTAGGTTTAAATTACCGATTAGCACAAACTAATCGGTAATTTAACACAGTTATTTTATTATATTTTGCAGAGTTCAGGCACAAATATTAAATGTTTTTCAAACACTTAAAAAAAATGTAATTTTACACATTATGCAATAAAACCATAACTGAAAATAGATTCGTATGTGCCTTTGAACTTTAAAGCAGTTTTATAGGCCTGATACTTAATGACGAGCAGTGGCGATTCTCTCTAGAGAGCGTGTTTCTAATGAATTTTCTTAAAAAATACAATGATATTATTAGACGAACTTGCATTATAATTTTATCAAACCTTAAACAGCGCTCCCTTCAAACCCCGTGCTAAAAACTTCACTCGTCCGGAATGATGATCTTGCTGCCCAGTCCGAAATGAATCCCAAATCCCATAGGTTCGCTATGATTATTAGCACCTATGGGACTCAAGATTCATACAAAATACGCTGGTGGCGCTAGAGCAAACCTTGAAAATCTACTACTATCTACTATCTGCCAGGGATCACAGCACAAGAAAAACGAGCATTGCTGATTTATTAAAGAATCTTCAATTTATTCGTAATCCGGTTTAAAACGAGATTGCAGGCCGTTTCCTGATAAGCTTTTAGTAAAACGCTAATATATCGGAACACGTGTTGATGCACCTGCTTGCCTTGATACATTTATCCTGTTTTAAGTTGTTATTAAAATAAATTTATTGCTGAAGAGGTTAATTTTTTATATCTTATTGCGATCTTCGTATTTAAAAAAATTTTTGGCAGCTTTTTAAGAATCGTCGAATTGTTTATTGTTATTAGGTCGCTAATCTCATGTAAATCCCTTTAGATCTGCGGAAAAATACATATAATATGGAAAATATTATCTTAGGATTCTGTAAACATATTAGATCAGTCAAAGATGATTTTACATTATTTACACCACGAATTTTCGTACACCGCACACAAGGACGGCCAAAGGAAATTACGGCGCCGAAAATAGGTAAAGGCATTGTGTCAAACTAATTATAAATACCTTTTTAACATTCTCTATAAACCAGTTCTAAATTGACCGCAATATTGTATTTAGTCAACGCAACCCAATAGTCTGCAAATGCGCATAAAGTTGAGTTATTCGCAGGGCCAATGTTGCTTGGTTATTCATTGACGGGGTAACTATGCCAATCCTATGTTCCCTATTTTAAAATCAGAAGGTTTTCGACATGGATGTTTTCTGATATACTATTTTTGTTAAAAAATATTTTCTTTAGATAGAGTTTAAAAAAAAGTTCCATGGTTCACCAAAAGTTATGTCCCCCTTTGTGCATCTTTTTAATTTGAGAGCTTTCTTTTCAGGCACTCTTGGCGACCCCGCTCTAAGGGAAATAAAGATTAAGAGAAAAAAAACCACATATTTATAAAATAAAAATTAACAAGTTTTATTAATTTTACAGTTTTATCACAATTTTATATCGTATTTACCTATGTCATCAATTAAAAATACAGAAATAATTTAATATGAAACATTTAAAATATATATTTTGCAATACTACAAGCACTGTCCCCAACTAACGAAAGACTTTCTTAGGTACTCTCCTTACAAGCATTTCTGATCAGAATCCATATTTTATAGATTTCACCTGTGACAGGTAAACAGAGGTTGAAAAACAGAGCCATCTGATGGACAAATATGCTTCTTTGAAAAAAAAAACAGCGCCATTTGTTGGACGTAAAAGCAACACGCGTTATTGTTTCTCTATCTGCATAGAATGACTGATCAGCAGTAACGCGTGGCAGGGTACAGTTAATATCAAATAAAAATATTTTTGCCGCCGTAAATCGGTGCATCGTGCAATATTAATTAGAATTTATTGATGAGTTCACAAGTACCTATAATAATGTGTATTTTACACTGTAATCATTGTAAATTTGTTGCACATTTGCTTATATAAATTTAACTACGGCAAACACCTCATCCATAAATTTACTTTTAACATAATTTTCAAATTAACACTCTACTATTTGAATATAACTTTGTAGAAGAGTCCTCAGCTGACAGAACTCATCCCATGTAAATGATTTTAATAGTTTATTAATTAGAGAATTTTGTAGGACGCACTTGCTTACATACAATGTAAGCCTATATTAATTCATAAATGCTTATTCAAATGAGTAGTTATAATATTACTAAACCAGTTGACATTAGTAAGAGTATGTCAGGAATCTTTGACGACCTCCCGACAAATTTTTGAAATAATGCAGTCTAATTCATCGTTAGTAAATAAAACATGAAACAGAAAAAGACGTAGAAAATAGAGATAAGTGAAATAAAATAAATTAACGAACCCAGAACATCTGTCTTTCCGGGACTTTATTAAGAATCTCTTCAAATTATTGGTAATTCCGCTTAAATATGGGATTTCAGGCCTTACGAATGAATTAAAAGGTTTCCTGATAAACTTTTATTGAATCACGAATATATAATCATTATGTCGGAACACGTGTTCAAGAAAAAAATGATATATTATTAAGGCAAATCGATAAAACATTCTTTTTACTAATAAGGCCTGTTAAATTATGGTTTCGCAGTGTTTTTCGAAAACAGTCGTAGGCAGTCATTTTTGTTATTAATTAATTAATAAATTTTGACAGCGACCTTTCTCCTGTTTCGGACAAGTGTGCAAAATTCCATCAATCTCGGAATCAAACTTTAGATTTATTTAGAAAAAACAAAAACAAACCTTCACCGGGACGCTTTTCTTCACAGGTGTACGTACCGATACATGCAGTCTCTGGTCTCTGTCCTACTACCATAATTATAAGTGGAAATGTTGTGCTTTAATGATAGACTAGGAACTAGGAGAAGATTGAACTGTGACGCCCGGGTAAGGAACCCGATGCTTTTGTCCACTCGACTACCAACGTGTCGAAACATGCATGTAAAAATGTCAACCGCTTACAACTATGTTTTCCATGCGTCCGCGTTCGTATTCACCTTTTTATTAACAGAGAGAGAGGAACAGAGCCCCGAAGAGAAACACAATATTCGACATATTGCGAAGTCTAGCAGGTTCGAGGTATTTTTTTAGTGGACGCAAGATTAATGGAAGTCAGGAACAGCAAGGCCGAATAACTGGTTTCACAGAATTGCAACAAAAGGTCAACCCCTGAACACACATCATCTGATAGTATTTGTATTTCAGTGCTTGAACATTTTAGATTTTTGTAGACTGAAGTGGCGCCCTCTGTGATTTTAAAAAAAGAACCGTTGAAGTTTTCAAACAATGAGGAAATGTAAAAAATAAAATTTGAAACACTTGGAATTTCTCAGTTTCAAAAACCTTTTTTCAATTATCCGAGCAATTTTTCATTAAGTATTTTCAGAAAATAAAAAAATTGACAACATGAATAATTTCTAAACTATCAAAAAGATATGTTTTTATTAAAATTTCAGAAGAATTTTTTTCTGAACTATAAAAAATTCCCAAACTTCACATAAAATCAAAACTACAAATGTTTTTATAAATTAAATTTTCCCAAAAATTAAAAAAAAAAAATTAAAACTTTTTTTTATTTGCTAGTTGTATTAAATACTATTCATATCAGCTCATTTGTTATGATATTTATAAAACTTTTAATTTCCTTATTCGTATGCGTAGTTCATAGTTACAAGTTGCTACCAACCCGGTAACTGGTTAAAAAGGCCTACAAAAAGAATAACTACTTTCGTTTTTTACGGCATCGCCAATTGGCATAATGAACGCATAAATAATGTATAAAAAGCGCATAAAATTCGCATAAACAGCGCTCAGTACTATCGATACCTATGCAAAATAACTACATACCAAACGATTTGTGATTCATACGGAAGTTTTATTTTGTGGAGACAGTGATAGATACAATGGTGTTCCTTTTACGAAGACAGCGATAGGTACAATGGTGTTCCTTTTACGAAGACAGTGATAGGTACAATGGTGTTTCTTGTGTGGAGACAGTAATAGGTATAATGGTGTTCCTTTTGTGGAGACAGTAATAGGTACAATGGCGTTACTTTTGTGGAGACAGAAATAGGTACAATGGCGTTCCTTTAGTGGAGACAGTAATAGGTACAATGGCGTTCCTTTTGTGGAGACAGTAATATGTACAATGGCGTTCCTTTAATGGAGATAGTAATAGGTACAATGGCGTTCATTTTGTGGAAGCAACATCAAATGTACAATTTGACGAGTTCGGAGGTTCCTGCATATCTGTTTGACATACGGTAGTGGTTCCTTGACTCTCACGCACACAGTACACGCCAAAGACACCATTATTTACTTGTTATCCCCAGACTTGATCCCAGACAGACAGACGAGCTGTATACAGCTAGTTTCATGAAAACATTGGAATGAATTACTACCGTTCTTCGCTTCTTTATATCCTACTAGTGGACCCAATGCTTCGCTATTGCTAATGTCTTTCTCGAGCGTCTCTTCCACTATTCACTACTGTACACCACAACGTTACTGATAAAGAACTACATTACATCGACTTTAATTCGATTCCGTATATAATTCCCGAGCAGAGATATAGCGTTAAGTATTCCTCGAGCGTCCCTGACTTCTTATACCATTCAAACCAACACTCCAAACAACATTCTCTAAACTCTCCTGGCGCTAATAAGAACAAAATATGAAATTTTCAGCGATTTACTTTTCGTGTTTTGCGAGCAAACCTACGCAGGCTCCATTTTTTAATATAAAAATATTATACAGGGTTTTCCAATAAGAGGTGTTATTTTGATATTCAATCGTAAAAAATCAATGGTTTTGTTGCTTTTGTGGCACGTAGCGCCGACTTGTTGAAAGTAAACGTTGTCCAGATCAATACCACCCAATTCCGGTCATAAAAAATCATTGATCATCTCTCGGTAGCGCAATCCATTCACCGTAACTGTTTTTCCCTGAAAAAGTGAGGTCCAATGACTCCACCGGACCATAAACCGCACCAAATAGTCACACGTTGAGAATAGAGAGGCTTCTCAACAATAACTCTTGGGTTTTCCGAGCCCCAGATGCGACAATTTTGCTTGTTGACGAAACCACCGAGGTGGAAATGGGCCTCATCACTCAAGATGATTTGCATTTGATTCACTCAAGTGAATTTTAATAATTTCAGTGCGTTGTTGAAGCGTTTATCGTTCCATTTTTATTAATGACGTAGTTTTTATTTGTCAAATGTCAAAAAATGACAGCTTCAAAAGTAACATCTACCGAAATAGCGGACTATTCAAAATAACACCTCTTATTGGAAAACCATGTATTAGAGGCACTGCTGAAAACCAGCTGCACTACTTGAGTATTGTTGTAAAAACACAGTCTAAAAGCAATCACGACAGCAGAGAGTGTACCAATTAAATAAAATTAAAAATAATTATTCTAAAAAAACAGGTAACAAGTAGGTACGTACTTACTTACGGCGTTTATAATAAATCTGGTATGCAGGCAGAGTGCCAGAATTAATTTGGACAGTACCTACTTGTTAATAAAGCAACTACTACAACTGTTTTATATGCATTCACCTACCCGCATGCAATGGAGTATGTAACGCTAACGGTGCCTACCTACAGTACCTACCTACTTGCCCGTAGCCCACATGAAGGTGAACTGCCTAAAATGTGTTTAAAAAACAAAAAGGAGTATTTATTTATACATCGGGTGTTGCCATATTACGACATTCTTAATTTAAGGTCGATGAAATGGATGACAATTTATTTCTGTTTTTGATTAGACAGATAGGTAGGTACCAATATTAAATAGAATTGAGTGTGGTACCAAAATTTACCAAATATAGTTTCATGATAACTCAAAACAATTGCAATGACAATTCAACCCAATTTTAAAAAGTGACGTAAAGTCAATAAAAGCGATGAAAACAAAACAAAATAAACCTAACCTGTGTATGCCTGTGATGGACCACGTTTCATCGCTTTTCGTGACTTTCTAAAGTATATCACTTTTTCGGGTGTGTTGAAGTGTCATTTTGATGAGTTATAGTTATGCGGTCAAAAACACTTTAATAGATTAGAAGTCAGGTAGAATATAATTAATATACAGATCTCTGGTTAGAAGTCAGGAAGAATATAATTATTATACAGATCTCTGGTTAGAAGTCAGGTAGCATATAATTACTATGCAAATCTCTGGTTAGAAGTCAAATAGAATATAATTATTATACACACCTCTGGTTAGAAGTCCGGCAGAATATAGTTCATGCATTTTGACTCGCATTGCTTAAAAAATTAAAAAATCTATGTAAATGTTCGTTTGTTCAAAATCTTAAGTTCTTCACCGATTACTTTGACATTTTGACACAACGTTGCATTCGAACACGCGTGTGTTTAATATACCTATATTATATAGATGTCATCTGTGACAGGTAAACACATGCTTATAAAAAAAACAGCGCCATTTATTGGACAAACATACTTTTTTTAATGTCATGTGTTGGACATAAAAGCAACACGGACTATTGTTTCTCTATCTGTAATAACAAACTGCGCCACAGCAACGCATGGCGGGGTTCTAGTTCCAAAAAAAATTACGCTTAATTAATTTTCAAAATTGGTATTTCTATGAATGAAATCGATTATGTGAATTTACGAAGTAAACTCAATTTATCGAAATTATCGGAAATCGGAAAGGCGGAAAATATTTGATTTACTTTTATTGCATAAAATTGTTATTTCAATATTTGACTGCCCTGACGCTATAAATTTGTTATTATGTACATGTACCTACGAAGCGTACTAGATGGAACATATTATTTCACAACAATAACTTCGTGTTATTGTTGTGAAATTAATTATTCGGTCTTGGAGATATTTTCCCTCGCGACCCAGGACATCTTTTGGGATGCTGTGTGGAGGGTCTTTTTTATGGAAAGGAAGGAGAGGAAGGTCTGGGAAGGTGAAAGGTATGAGGGTTGGGTAGGAATCTAAGGATCAATGTATCCAGCAGTGACAGACGCATGAATAAATCCTTCCCACTGCAGCGCAAGGCGATGGGTCGAGAGACCAGTTGGAGAGGTCAAAGGGTCTCCTCAAACCAGCCTCTACCGATCACACCTGAACACACCTCACCCGATGAAGCCGAGCACCCCTGCTAAGTCACCAAACGTAGGGAACCACTTGGAGTGACCCATGGCAGAGGTGTTGGTTATCCAATAAATGGTTCCCCGGCGGCGACACTCAATCCCTCCTCCAAAATTTACATAGACTTGGCAATGAATTAATAGCTGTCGCTAATATTTTCTTTTTAAATTTGACACATTTATAGCCAAATTAATTCAGAACTTATTAATAAATGTAAATGACGAGTTATCATAATCTATGCTTGCGCTTAAGAAGCTTTAGTATTCATAATATATTTTTTGATTCAGAGGTTCTTCAGTTAGCTTGATAATAACTTACCAAATATATCGTATTTCAAGCTTTCGTGCATATTTTAAACCTTTTTTTAAATTTTATTTTATGCTGTTGTAAAAGTCCAATAGGGCTTTAATAAATAAATAAGAGAATTACATTAAAATATCTCATGCGGACAATTAGGTGAAATCCATAAATATATTGGCTCAATGAAACCGTACAAAAGGTTGAAGAATTTGAAAGACTGGATGCGTCAGAAGCGAGAAGGTGCGCGGATGTGGAAGAAAGAAAGGTTGGCCCAAAATCGGATGGCGTTCAACAACCTCGACCTAGTTTTTAACATTTTCTGCACGTAGTTTGTTTCTAACTATGTTTAGTTCGTTTTTTATACTGCAGGTAAGAAACACTTTACAATTGATAGGTCTAATTACTAATATTATGCTCAAAATGATATTTCCAAAAAACGTACAGTCAAAATATTTTGACCGATAAAAAAAAGTTTAATAATTTTAGTTTTATAACGTCATTTTTTTTATATGCAGTATTGTAAACAGTAGACCTCGCGTCCAAAAAAGTAATGTCCTAATATTTAATAAATAAAAACATTAATTTCCTCTTTAATCATAAGATTTGTAATAAGCTTGAGCCCCGCATTTCAAATTACTACCGATTTATAACTTTTACTTAAGGCGATGCACTACGACGTGTAATATATTAAATTGAGCCGCTATCAATAACAACCCTTACGTAGATGGCGATAAGGTTTAAATTCCCGCTTAACACCATCCGCCTGTTTTGATTTATGCAAGAAAAAAACATGGCCAAAAAGTGCCTTTTATTTTATTTTGTGGATGTTAAGGCATAAATATTTAATTTTTTTTCCGATCATTTTATAAATAACTTAATTTGCCACATTTTACAATAAAATCATAACCGAAAATGGGTTCGTAAGTAGGAGATTTTGAACTTTAAAGCAGTTTTCATAGGCTTTATACATTATTTTTTTCTGGACTTATAAAAAGACTTATCTAAAAAATACTCGATTGTTTCAAAGGCCAAGATGTATTCTACTCGCAGTATTTAATTAAAGCATCTAAAACATTTCTAGGCGATCAAATTTTCAAACCAAAAATACATGATTTTACATTACTACGTATGGCATCGCCTTAAGTTTTTAAGGTCCAAAAAAAAGTTATTGTTGAAGATAACATCTGTACATTTGTAAATCCGAAACGCTAATTATATGTAATTCCCTCGATAGAAAAAATCGCAGTCAGCTCCAAAAATTATTAAAAACACGTTTTGTTCTGTTATTTAATATATTATAGATATGAAAAAGTCAAAGTGTATCTTAAAATGTAACTAAAGGTTTTATAGAGAGATTTTTTACTCTATTTAAAACAAATCGTGTTTTAACAAATTATTACAAGCAATAATTAGTCTAGTAAATATCTCCTGAGTAAAAATAAATGCCGCCGACTTTCAATTTTTTGGATATTTCAAGCGACTTATTATTGCTTATAATAATTTGTTATCCTTTGTGCTATGCATAAAACCCATTAGAAATCCCTCTACCCAACATTAGTTTATCAGTAAAAGAATAAGAATCGTGTTTTGTTAAATATTTTTATTTTTAGAGAAAAGTAAGAGATTGGTTGAATTTTTTTTTATAATAGTTTTAAATAAAAAAAATAGGCGGATCAGAAAACATCAACATAGTGGTCGAAGGGTCAGTAACAGAAGAGAAATAGCGGATTAAAAGTATTTTTGTGATTAGTTAAGATTAGGTAGTAATCGTAGAGAAACGTTGGGGTAAGAAAAGTGATATTTTTTAACGTTAGGCTAATAAGCTAACAGTGGGGTCATAGAAAGGTTTGAGATTGGTTGAATGTTGAAAAGAAATATGTTGGAAAAGATAATACAAAAAGTGCAATCAGAACAGGTATAATAAACGGTTCCATGCTAACTCAACACAGTGACTATTCAACACACTTTTAAAAGGGGATATAAAGTCATTAAAAACGATGATTTTTTTTTAACCTAACCTAACCTAATCTAACCTACTTAACCCAGTTAATAAAGTTTTTGTTTCATCACTTTCCATGACTTTATATAACTTTTTAAAGATGTGATGAATTATCATTTTGATGATTTATCCTGTCACCATAATAAACAGACGTGAAAGAAAATTTTGAAAATAAAATTAGTTAAACGACCAAGGAAAGTGTTACCAAGAACAACACACGGAAAAAAGCTAATTTATTAAGAATCTTTTTTTTATTGTAGGTACAACAGAACATTCATTCCAGTTACAGTACAATTTTACATCTCTTCAAACTTATTCCTAATCCAGTTAAAAACGGGATTGCAGGACCTTATCGAAAGAATTGATAGGTTTCTTAATATACTGTTGGTCAAATGCGAACGTAATATCACGATGTCGGAACACGTTTTCATAAAAATTCTAATATTTCAGCATTTCGTCATGGTACATTAACAAGGCAAATGCAGGTGCGTGAACACGTGATCCGATATGTTAAGAATGTATTAATAGTTTAACAGGAAACGGCCTGCGATCTCGTTTTTAACCGGATTACCAATAATCTGAAGAATGCATGTAAATGTACTTGATGGACTATGTACACAAAACCAAAGCCAGTTCTGGCAATGAATCCATTATGCTAATTTATAAATAGGTAAACATAAAAAGAATCCCGTACTCCATTCATAATAACAGCTCCTTCACAAGCTAAACAACATACTTATACTTTTCAATGACAGATTATGTATTTCTTATGTACAATATTTGGCCATTGCGTGATAATTAATTGCACCTGTGATGAGTGACCCATCAAACACAAAACTCCCAACTCACGCGGATTAAACTGAAAGTTTATAGTCTAAAGTCAGTCGTAAAAGACGGGAAAATATGAAATCACTTAATTAAATGTAAGGAGCTACATAAATACCTACCTACTTAATTATAAACACAGAACAAGACACGGAAAAATAAAAAAGATAACGGTATCAACTCGGAATTGAACCCTGGATATCTGTATTACGGGGACAACGCATTTAACCCCTTAACAATTGGGACTTACATATACGTCATTTTTGTCTATAAACAATTGTTTTGTAACCTAGATAGTGTATCGGATAAACATTTTAGATTTTTATTTATTTTTCTGTGTAAAGACACCAGCAAGTTCTGTTCCACGTTTTGCTTAGATTGATTAGTATTATTTTCTTCTTCAATAATATATTACATTGACAGGTATAAAGTTGTTTCAATAAAATGTTAACTTATTTTAATTTTTATAATACAATTTGTCCAAAGGAACGGCACTGTGTCAATGACAATTCTTAGTGGTAATTTTACACTCAATCACTTGTAATGTTGTGTATTTTACAACCAACTCAGTTCTGCTGAATTAAACAAATTATATAATTGTATTATTCCGAGTAGACTGCAATCAAAACTGCAATGTTTTCGACACAGCATAAATAATAAAATTCCGATTGGAAATTTTAGGCAATAATTACGGAATGTGGCATTTGCCGCTTGTACAACTTTCCCCGTGGACATGAATTAAATAATAACATGAATAGAACCATTCATTGTAAGTAGATTCTATTTCAAATCCGGTTGCCACGAGTCGTCATGAATATTCTGTTAAATTATTAAATGTAACAAATAAAAAAGTAATCTTTCTACTTTCATAATCATTATTTTATTATAATTATCCTTTGAATTGACGAATGGGTGCCAAAAATTGCATGCCAAGATATGATCCTTTAAAGTTTTCATTAAAAACCATTACTGATATGATGAAGAAGTAAAAATATCAAGGAATTGAGTACACTAATTACTTTCCGATTATTGGCTGATTTTGCATATGGATCTGGTACAAAACAAACACAAGCGTCCCGCGTTGTGGGTTCAATTCCTATTCAAGCCAAGTCGTCCATCATTACACAAGCAATATTTATCGCTTATAATGATGATAACATGAGTTTATTGTTAAAATATTATGTACTAGAGAATGTTTATCTTTCAAAGAGCAAAGTAGCTACCTACTTATAATGGAAAATTTCTTTGGTCAATTATTAAGGAATATCTAGCTATGATAATATATAACTGGTAACAAAACGCGATTGTAATATGCTTAAAAATTTTAAATCATTGTATTGCTTAGGTAGGTGCATAGTTAATCGTTTTCAGTAAACTTGCAAATGTTAGACATCTCAATGCTGCAATTTTAAGAGCTTCGTAGAACAGCTGCGTAATCAATTGTTGCATTAATCGCCACTCGATTACAGATCGTTGTTGGTATCCGAACAAATTGTAATTTTTTATCAGTAAACTACATTCGTATGAATAAAGTGATAAACAAAATATTTATTTTCATATTAAATTTGTAAAACTTCACTAGCTAGCAGAAAATCAATTTATTAGTGTGATTAACGCAAAAACTCTGACCAATGGCATTTGGAAATTGTTCACAACTTTCATATGCGAAAAATAAGACAAAGATACTATTTTTAGCTTGCAACGTCACTTCTATCATGAGCTGTGTAGCTTAGATATATCCAATTGTCTAAATATTTTAATAGACACGAGAATTTCATGAAAACGTTTTATTACAAAAAAATGTAGATACGAAAGACAATAATATCACATATTTTGTTATTCAGCAATTTTCGCTTCCGTGTATGGAGTGAAAAACTGCAAAGATAATACAAAATATATGCTTTTTAGCTTACGTCAATTCCCTTTTGTCCAAAAATACGACAGCAAGTTTGGAGGAAGTGGAGCGAAGAAATGTTAGTAAATTGATCAACTAACTTTTAGGGCATTGCAAAACCAAATTTCTCACGCCCTTCGCGTGTTAGGGCCTAACCTACTCAGGCTGTAATTTGGTAAATTCGTGACCACCAGACCAAGAGAAGAGAGAGACCGAACGAAGCAAGAAGCTCTCAGCCTCAGACCAAAGCTAAATACCGCTATGTTTCCTAGGTGATACTTCATAACTAACCAATTCACTCAAGTGATAAGATCTCAAATTAATTCATATACTTTACAACTAAAACAGGTTACTTGATATTTGTGATGCAAAAGTTGTAGAGAATTTTAAAGTGAACATTATTTTGTGATATTCAAATTTGAAGTGCACCTTACCTAACTTAACTTTGTATGCTTTACTTATTTGTCTTTTCAAAATTGGAACTGATTTTTGGTTGGAGGGAGGGCGGCGTGGATTTGATTTGTATACAACAGTTTTATTCCGAGATTGACGAAATTTTGCACGCTTGACCTTCAAAATAAGAAGAAGGTCACTGTCGGGCAACGCCGGGGACTTCAGCTTGTTTATAATATAGAATGTAAGTTTCTCTCAAAAATAAATGACTGAATGAATGTGCTTAGGGAATAGCCATCGAGTAATCTCAACCTGCCTCTTCCCATCAATAGCTGCATAATTTGTATCCTGTTCAGGGTTGATCAAAGCAAAACGAACTCTAAGCAGAATACTTGCCTGAACAGACTATCCAATAATTACAATAGCGTATTATCCAAGGTTGATATTTTCAGTTGCGATCTTACCAAATACAAGAGGTCCATAAAAGAATATTTCTCTGATGGTTTGCGAATAATGTTTACGTCTCTATTGTTTATATCTCTATTATGATTTGATTTATATCTACAACCTCTCTCCATGGCTATAAATGTATTGTTTTGTAAATTTTTCGTTTCATATAATCTTTATTTTGTATAAATTATTTAATTCATATTCCTTTCTCACAAATTTAAATAACTTATTCCATATTATGCTGTCTCAGTTAAAGTCACAAGGAGGAAATCTATAATTGGTTCTATTTTACTATATAATACTTATGTACAAACTGATTAAATGATAACTGTCTATTTCCCGAAAATGAATACATAAAATAAATAAATAATATAGTGAGTAGAAGTAGTAGCTGATAGCTGATAAAACTGTAGTAGTTGCGAATGTTGATACAATATTATTATGTATTGCTGCATTCTTAAAACTTTTATACCTTTTACTTTTATAACCCAAACTTACGACATATTCAATCAGTCGTAAAATATATAGTTCGCTTTATTAGGCAACGATTATTTCTTCTTTTATAAATATAAAATGCCGCTCCTTTAATTTGTACAGATGCAGAGGCAGTGTATAGATTTATAGATCGCAATGGCCGCGTAAAATGATAAAGGCGGGGTCGGTTGGCTAATAAAATGATAAGGCCATTAGTAATTATTACTTGATACTAAATTCATTTATGCGGATATTTTTTCTTACTTTCTAGCAGTAAATCAAGATCACTGAGCTAGGTAAGAGTATTATGTAACAGATTTTAGTACTTGCTTACACAGCCACGATATTACAGATTTTAGTACTTGCTTACACAGCCACGATATTACAGATTTTAGTACTTGCTTACACAGCCACGATATTACAGATTTTAGTACTTGCTTACCTATACAGCCACGATATTACAGATTTTAGTACTTGCTTACACAGCCACGATATTACAGATTTTAGGACTTGCTTACACAGCCAAGATATTACAGATTTTAGGACTTGCTTACACAGCCACGATATTACAGATTTTAGTACTTGCTTACACAGCACCGACATTACGGATTTTAGTACTTGCTTATACAGCCACGATATTACAGATTTTAGTACTTGCTTACAAAGCCACGATATTACAGATTTTAGTACTTGCTTACACAGCCACGATATTACAGATTTTAGTACGTGCTTACAAAGCCACGATATTACAGATTTTAGTACTTGCTTACACAGCCACGATATTACAGATTTTAGTACTTGCTTACACAGTACTACATCTACTGACATCTTATCCGCCGATATTAAAAAAACCAAAAGAGCTCTATTATTGTACTCACAGTCTTACTTATAAAAGATTCCCTAATACGCCACTGTAGCGTTGGTATAGCTATTCGGTGAAGAGGGCCATGTACTGCTCGGGTTAAAAGCTTAACTCATAATAATATTCATTCAAGATTTTTTTAGACTGGCACCATTTTGTTTCAATCCTCAAAAACACAGTCATTTTCGCATTTCGCGTTTAGATGCTAACTTCAAGTTTCTTCGGATGGCGTTTGTAATGTCATTGACCCAGTATGTTTTGAATTGCTTCGAAATATGGCCAATTTGATTATGCGTTACGTATTTGTTTTGGTAAATCGATATTTCGATTTAAAATATTCCTCTGATAGTGCTGCAAATGGGTATTACTGCTTTTTTAGATTTTTATTGCGCGACCGATCGATATTTGTCAAATCATACCATTATGTTCAACTAAGTTCGCGATGTTTGTCTTACTACGATCGTAATACTTCCCTGCACCTGAGGGTTGGGTGGTTTAATGATAGAACGTCCAAACCCTTGTCCTGCCGGAAGGAGCTTCCGGAAGGACAATTCGACGAGTGTGCGTCCTGCCAGCAGTACGCAATTTTTTGCGGTTTTTGTATGAATATAAGAGGCTGTCCTTCTAGCAGTACTCGACTTTTATGCATGTTAAAAATAGGCAGA
Source organism: Hesperophylax magnus (assembly GCA_026573805.1). Classification (NCBI taxonomy): domain Eukaryota; kingdom Metazoa; phylum Arthropoda; class Insecta; order Trichoptera; family Limnephilidae; genus Hesperophylax; species Hesperophylax magnus. The sequence goes on from JAIUSX010000046.1 coordinate 29,316,183, forward strand.
GGTGACAAACTTTCTGTATTTTATTTAATAAAATTAGATATGGGCGCTTATTAACATAACAGGGTAGAAAATAAACAAGAAAATGAAAAAAAAAACGAAAGTGAAAATTGTATTTATTTTGAGAAAATTAAAAAAAGGTATAATAAAATAAGACATGGGCGCTTATTAATATAACAGGGTAGAAAATAAACAAGAAAATGAAGAAAAAAAAACGTAAGTGAAAATTGTATTTACTTTGAGAAAATTAAAAAAAGGATTATGCTGGAATTCCATTCGCGATATGGTAGGTGAAGCAGTTTCTTCCTGTCTGTGGAGAGCATAAAACACATCGCGGACCACATGTCTTGCAAAAAAAGCTCGCCTTCTGCTGTTTTTTGTTGACTCTGGAGCAAACTATACATTTGCGTTGAACTCTCTTTCTGTCATCTGATTTTGACAGGGCCTCAAGAATGTGTTCTCCGCTGTGAGCGATGTTCTCGTGTGGTGGCGGCTCATTCTCTTGTAGGTTATCATCGTCATTAATAGTTAGAGCTAATACCAGGTTGGTAGTAAACCACCTGTGAGACACCTGATCATGTTCGGAGCGAAAGAAATTATTAAAAACCAAATACGCATTCGTTTCTATAATGCCCAGAACTGAGGCATATATTCTATGTTCCCATTTTTGTGTGCCCCAAGCTTTCTCCAATGCCAATCCATCCTGCCTAATGTGATTGTGAATATCGATAGCCGCAGCCCCGTCAAAATATTGCTGGACTAATTTAGGCCGATCGACTTCTCGGTAAAATAAATTTCCTTCATCGTCCCACCTTCTTTTGCGTGATGGCAGGCCAGGCAGTGTCGTTTCGCAAGTGGCTACAAATGTATGAATCTTTTTGTCTCTCCAGGCACAGGCAGTGAGCTGCACAGAGTCTTTTTCTGCTGTACTCACAACAGATGCCCCCTTATGCGTAGGACACTGAGCTGCCATCTCAGACACAGGATAGAAACTATGTGCTGTCTTTACCAGTCCAATAAAATACAATCCAACTTTGAATAACTCCACAGCTGTTTTGACTGAAGCAAACCAAGAGTCACCAACTATAACTCTGCCAGAACCATACCATGGCTCTGTCAATCTCAAAGTAGTTGCAGTTCCTGCGCCAAATTCTCTTTGCCATTTCTTCGTACTCATTGCTTCTTTGCCCTCATTAATTTCCATTCTGATCATAATGTTTGTGTCACTATCACACGCTGTTTTTACTTCACAACCGACTCCTTTTGGTTTTCTTTTAATCTTCATAACTGCTGGCATTCCGTTTTTGAAGTACGCACCCCTTCCATACCAGGCGAACATGGATTCATCTACAGTTATTTTTGACCCAGGATGGATGGTATCTTTTAGTTTATCATTCACCATCGTTACTAATGTTCTAGTGTTACGCCATTTATCAGAAAAATCAAGGTCTGAGGATTGTGTGAAGCGCAATGCCATGAGAATGATCTCAAATCTTTGGCGGCTCATACCAAATCTTTGTCCAAAATTTGCAGGGGGATATATTCCATCAGAGGTGGTATTCCAATAGGATCGTCGATCTGGAAGTTCTTGAAGAGTCATAGCATATAATATGCCAAAAACAGTTAATAATTCCTTCTCGTTCAACAGTTTTTGTCTTGCTGGAAACGAATAGTTGGTGCAATGGACTATGTAACTAAGCTTCTCTCTCGGAAATATCATGAAAAATGCATCCTTGATACTTCGTGCGGGCCCCAATGGTACTAGCAAGGTAGCTTTGAAATAGCCTTGTTGTCGTTGATCGACACGTATTGCTTCATGAAAAGTCCAGGTAACACCCTTTGCAACTGTTGTATTTCGAGCAGAATTTACGTTGCTTGTACTTGAATTCGGATGTACTGAAATACTTGTCTCGTCATCTTCGCTCGAAGAAGAAGAACCCGATTCAGACGATGCTGAAAAAAAATCCATTATTAGTGATCAACAGACGCAAAGGGGTGTAGGTACTCAATATATTTAAACTTAAAATTATTTTCCAAATAAATATAAGCAATAATTATTAGCCAGAAACACCCATACAAATTGAAAAAATCTTCCGAGAAGAAATAATAACCGCCGACGCGTCGCGACGGTACTCACACCCTCCTGATTTCCGGTCAGGTGATCGATCCATTGAGCTACGCCGGCCTATCTCCTGTCCCGTCAAATTATTCAATATGTATTAGAAATATTTCGTTCAACAACTATTGCTTATTTTATTATTTCACCTAAGAACAACATACTTTATTATAGTAGGGAAGGCAATTTTACTTGCTAAATTCCCCACTAGATAGCGTCGCGACAAATTATGTCTACATTTTATTGGTGAATACTTAGAATTGTCAAATATTATTATTTTTCGTCGTCGGCAGTTATTATATCTTCTCGGAAGATTTTTTCAATTTGTATGGGTGTTTCTGGCTAATAATTATTGCTTATAATAATTTGTAATCCTTTGTGATATGCATAAAAACCTTGTCTTATAAACATTAATAAAGTTTATCAGTTAAAAAATAATAAAAATATTTTTAATACACACACACCCAGGCACAGACACACAGGCAAGCACGCGCCCACACACACAGACACGCAAATACATACGCATACATACCCATACAAGTCAAACTTAGCAAAGTTAATTTATGTTGTGCCTGTCAAAAAAAAATTGTCAATCACGTAAATAATGGAAACGAACAAGCAACCTCCAAGTACTATTTTTTCTATGGGAATATACTAGGCTTACTATAAACGTAAGCCTATGAATAAAATAAGAAAGTTTGTACTTACAATGTTCTTCATTTGTATTTGCTTCCACTAAATTGTCATTTTCGGTTTCAGCAATTAGAACTCCAACGGGCACGGTTGATATTTTTTTGTCAATTTCCCAATATACCCTTGCATAATTGTTTTCTAACTTTTTTACAGTGCCCCAACAATAACTAATGTCGTAATTATCACCAAAATGTTTGCGACTCCATGTGTTTAGGCCATCATTTTCGTCGAAATACGTGGCTTTGACGCGAACGCGGACCCCACGTCTTATACTCGCCGCCATTTTGGCCAGACTGATCGCAGAAATACGATTCAAAAACTCGCTGAATCAGAAAGAGACGCACTATGCAATGCAGTTAACGGCATCCTGCTAGCAGGCCTACAAAGCCGCATATAAACAAAAAACTTACGTCCTACCGGTAGTACGTAAAGTCCTGCTGGCAGGACGCTGGACGTTCTATCATTAAAAATCTGTCAACTACTAATACTGTCGTATTACGGCCAGTATACGCAGTACGCATGTGCGTGATTATGAATAACGTTTTCTACTAACCGGTTCATATCGTCCGGTATTATCTATTATGATTAAGGCGAATAATGTATAACTATACTGTTAATATATCTGAATACTCCATTACCTAACATAAATACTCAACCAGGGCAAAAAGTCAAAATATACTGGTTATTCCTAGTTTCAACACATCTTTGGACAGAGAAATATTATATTTACAAAAATTTAAATCAAACAAAAAATAACAGAGAAGTATAAACAAAGATATTAGAAGAACGAGATATGCTATGTTGGCCGCCGGACCGTAGGCGGAGTACTACCTAATTAGGGTACTTTGAATACTATCGGGACGTGTACGCACAGAGATCTGTTCTATGTATTAGTGCGGATACCTTAGCGTAAGCGAAGGTGTGCAGTAGTATTGGTGAACAAAACTGGCGACACTGGGCAAAACAATTCCACACAGTATGAACTGCTCATAGCACATCTCGTTCTTCTAATATCTTTGAGTATAAACATGTCTGAGAAACCTGGGAGATAATCATCTTCCAAACATGAAGACAATGTAAAGATAACTAGAAACTAAATATAATCATATTATTTAAAAAAAACTACTCTAACCGGACATAAAGTGATATAAAGTCATGAGATGAAAAAAGGTAGGTTAAATAGTTTATCTTAGGTTAGGTTAGGTTTATAGACTAGTTTTTTCATCGCTTTTAATGACTTTATATCGCATTTCAAATGTGTGTTGAATTGCCACTGTCCTGAGTTGTCAAGGAACCAAAAACAACAGACCGCATCAGAACAGGAAACCCTATTGAAGAGGACTTTTAAAACTGTGACATTGCTCCTGTAGTTGCTTCATAAAAACAAAAAATAAATAAAATAATTTTTAAAATGTATTGCTTGGTAACAGAAGCAGATGAACTGAATTGAAGATGAGAAAAGATGGGATTATTTAGCTGCCCGAAAAGTCGATCTCGTACATTCTATCAAATAGCTCAATCGTTCGTCCGCATCACGATTTGACCGCTCCGATTTCAGACAAAAGGGAAAGGACGGTGTTGAGTTCTCTGGTCTTATTCATTGTCTTACTATATTACTGTATCCCGCCTCACTGTCTCACTGTCTCATACTTTTACAGTTTTGCCGTACGAATTTGAAAGTGGTCCCGCGGTAAGTGGTAAGCTGCCACCGCCAGTGAAAGTTGCTCTGAAACACCGTGTAGATAACTAATGTAAGCTATAGAGATATCAAGTTACGTACGTACCTACTTAGTTTAAACAGTTTCTGCCTGGTTTCATACGAGATATGATTGAAAGAAATGTAAATCCTAAAAAATTAATAAATATTTAAAAAAATATTGTTACATCATGTATAGAAAATATGTTACAATGTTAGTAATCATTTCATATAATGTTATATTGTATACATAATATTGGATCTGTATTGGGTAAGGCACACAGTAGGAATAATTTTAAGAACCACTAATACTGAATTACCATTTTTTTAAAGTTTGTTATACGAGTAGTTAAGCGCACTTGAAGTGAAATGACACTAAACTGCGCTATATAAATGCCATGTTATTATTATTATTATTATAACCATAACAAAGCTAGGCTAATGTGTATGGGGGATGTGTTATTATATTCGTTATTTTTTATATTATGTTAAAATTTATATTTTCAGTGCGTTTTTTAAGAAGAAATTTAAAATCTTTACGGTTATTTATATTTCTGATACTTTCTGGTAACGTATTTAAAAACTTTAGTTCAAAATATTTATATTTGAATTGCCTCATTGTTTTATTTACATTTTAGAGTTGAGAGAATTGACGTTTGTCTGAGTTTTGTATTATTTTTAAAGTGTGTGTGTCCTTTATTTAGAATATTATCTTCGTGAATTTATAATGTTGCAAGGTAGAGGAATAATACATTAATTATGTTATTAGGCATCTTGCTTTATATAATTTCACAGTAACATTGTGGAGCAAAATACAAAATAATTGTGAATTGGCACCAATGATGGACACGGGGTAACAAATTAATAGTCTCATTTAAATCATTCAATGTAATACAAACATTAATATTGTAATATTTTTACTCCCGTGTTATTTTTTTTGGATGTTTTAAATTCTAGATTCTTTTAGATGAATTTCTTCCGACGAATAACTCCCATTTCCCTTGAATACTTTAAGTTTTAAGCTCTTGAAACATATCTGTTGTGTGTTAAGATAATCTCTATTCAGCTGCCTAATCCAAAAGTTATAATATAAAAAAATTGGTTCCATGATAACTCAACACAGTGACAATTCAACACACTTTTAAAAAGTGATAGAAAGTCATTAGAAACGATGAAATTATTTTTTAAACCTAACCTAATTAACCCAGTTATTAAAGTTTTTGTTTCATCACTTTCCATGACTTTTTAAAGATGCGATGAATTATCATTGTGATGATTTATCCGGTCACCGAAAAAATTCATTTTGTTTGTCTATGTTACAAGGCGATCCACCACGTCTTGTAACATTAAGAATCGGGCCGCTAACAATAACACTCCTTATGTATATGGCGACAAGGTTTATAATCTTGTTTAACGCCAGCCGCCTCTTCTGATTTATGCAAAAAAACATCTCCAAAAAGTGTGTTTTATTTTATTTTGCAAAGTTCAGGCACAAACATTTAAAAGTGTTACGATCATTTTCTAAAGAAATTAATTGTACGCATTATGTTATAAAACCATAACCGAAAATGTGTTCGTAAGTAGGACATTTTGAACTTTAAAGCAGTTTTTATAGGCATGATATTCTATTTTTTCTGTGCTTATATTAGACTTGATAAAAATCTCGATTATTTCAAAGGCTAAGATGTGTTCTACTAGCAGTATTTAATTGTCTCGATTATTTCAAAGGCCAAGATGTGTTCTACCTGCAGCTCGCAGTATTCAATTGTCTCGATTATTTCAAAGGCCAAGATGTGTTCTACCTGCAGCTCGCAGTATTTAATTGTCTCGATTATTTAAAGGCCAAAATGTGTTCTACTCGCAGCTCGCAGTATTTGATTGTCTCGATTATTTCAAAGGCTAAGATGTGTTCTACCTGCAGCTCTCAGTATTTATTGTCTCGATTATTTAAAGGCCGAGATGCGTTCTACCTGCAGTTCGCAGTATTTAATTGTCTCGATTATTTAAAGGCCACAATGTGTTCTACTCGCAGCTCGCAGTATTTGATTGTCTTGATTATTTAAAGGCCAAGATGTGTTCTACTCGCAGCTCGCAGTATTCAATTGTCTCGATTATTTAAAGGCCAAGATGTGTTCTACTCGCAGCTCGCAGTATTTAATTGTCTCGATTATTTCAAAGGCCAAGATGTGTTCTACCTACAGCTCGCAGTATTTAATTGTCTCGATTATTTCAAAGGCCATGATGTGTTCTACTCGCAGCTCGCAGTATTTAATTGTCTCGATTATTTCAAAGGCCAAGATGTGTTAAACCTGCAGCTCGCAGTATTTAATTGTCTCGATTATTTCAAAGGCCATGATGTGTTCTACTCGCAGCTCGCAGTATTTAATTGTCTCGATTATTTCAAAGGCCAAGATGTTTTCTACCTGCAGCTCGCAGTATTTAATTGTCTCGATTATTTCAAAGGCCATGATGTGTTGTACTCGCAGCTCGCAGTATTTAATCTCTCGATTATTTCAAAGGCCAAGATGTGTTCTACCTGCAGCTCGCAGTATTTGATTGTCTCGATTATTTAAAGGCCAAGATGTGTTCTACTCGCAGCTCGCAGTATTCAATTGTCTCGATTATTTAAAGGCCGAGATGTGTTCTACTCGCAGCTCGCAGTATTTAATTGTCTCGATTATTTCAAAGGCCAAGATGTGTTAAACCTGCAGGTCGCAGTATTTAATTGTCTCGATTATTTCAAAGGCCATGATGTGTTCTACTCGCAGCTCGCAGTATTAAATTGTCTCGATTATTTCAAAGGCCAAGATGTTTTCTACCTGCAGCTAGCAGTATTTAATTGTCTCGATTATTTCAAAGGCCATGATGTGTTGTACTCGCAGCTCGCAGTATTTAATTGTCTCGATTATTTCAAAGGCCAAGATGTGTTCTACCTACAGCTCGCAGTATTTAATTGTCTCGATTATTTCAAAGGCCAAGATGTGTTCTACCTACAGCTCGCAGTATTTAATTGTTTCGATTATTTCAAAGGCCATGATGTGTTCTACTCGCAGCTCGCAGTATTTAATTGTTCGATTATTTCAAAGGCCATGATGTGTTCTACTCGCAGCTCGCAGTATTTAATTGTCTCGATTATTTAAAGGCCAAGATGTGTTCTACTCCCAGCTCGCAGTATTTAATTGTCTCGATTATTTCAAAGGCCAAGATGTGTTCTACCTGCAGCTCGCAGTATTTATTATCTCGATTATTTAATGGCCGAGATGTGTTCTACTCGCAGCTCGCAGTATTTAATTGTCTCGATTATTTCAATGGCCATGATGTGTTCTACTCGCAGCTCGCAGTATTTAATTGTCTCGATTATTTAAAGGCCAAGATGTCTTCTACCTGCAGCTCGCAGTATTTAATTGTCTCGATTATTTAAAGGCCAAGATGTGTTCTACTCGCAGCTCGCAGTATTTAATTGTCTCGATTATTTCAAAGGCCAAGATGTGTTCTACCTACAGCTCGCAGTATTTAACTGTCTCGATTATTTCAAAGGCCATGATGTGTTCTACTCGCAGCTCGCAGTATTTAATTGTCTCGATTATTTCAAAGGCCAAGATGTGTTAAACCTGCAGCTCGCAGTATTTAATTGTCTCGATTATTTCAAAGGCCATGATGTGTTCTACTCGCAGCTCGCAGTATTTAATTGTCTCGATTATTTCAAAGACCAAGATGTTTTCTACCTGCAGCTCGCAGTATTTAATTGTCTCGATTATTTCAAAGGCCATGATGTGTTGTACTCGCAGCTCGCAGTATTTAATTGTCTCGATTATTTCAAAGGCCAAGATGTGTTCTACCTGCAGCTCGCAGTATTTGATTGTCTCGATTATTTAAAGGCCAAGATGTGTTCTACTCGCAGCTCGCAGTATTCAATTGTCTCGATTATTTAAAGGCCGAGATGTGTTCTACTCGCAGCTCGCAGTATTTAATTGTCTCGATTATTTCAAAGGCCAAGATGTGTTAAACCTGCAGGTCGCAGTATTTAATTGTCTCGATTATTTCAAAGGCCATGATGTGTTCTACTCGCAGCTCGCAGTATTAAATTGTCTCGATTATTTCAAAGGCCAAGATGTTTTCTACCTGCAGCTAGCAGTATTTAATTGTCTCGATTATTTCAAAGGCCATGATGTGTTGTACTCGCAGCTCGCAGTATTTAATTGTCTCGATTATTTCAAAGGCCAAGATGTGTTCTACCTACAGCTCGCAGTATTTAATTGTCTCGATTATTTCAAAGGCCAAGATGTAATCTACCTACAGCTCGCAGTATTTAATTGTTTCGATTATTTCAAAGGCCATGATGTGTTCTACTCGCAGCTCGCAGTATTTAATTGTTCGATTATTTCAAAGGCCATGATGTGTTCTACTCGCAGCTCGCAGTATTTAATTGTCTCGATTATTTAAAGGCCAAGATGTGTTCTACTCCCAGCTCGCAGTATTTAATTGTCTCGATTATTTCAAAGGCCAAGATGTGTTCTACCTGCAGCTCGCAGTATTTATTATCTCGATTATTTAATGGCCGAGATGTGTTCTACTCGCAGCTCGCAGTATTTAATTGTATCGATTATTTCAAAGGCCAAGGAGTGTTCTACCTGCAGCTCGCAGTATTTAACTGTCTCGATTATTTCAAAGGCCATGATGTGTTCTACTCGCAGCTCGCAGTATTTAATTGTCTCGATTATTTCAAAGGCCAAGATGTTTTCTACCTGCAGCTCGCAGTATTTAATTGTCTCGATTATTTCAAAGGCCATGATGTGTTCTACTCGCAGCTCGCAGTATTTAATTGTATCGATTATTTCAAAGGCCAAGGTGTGTTCTACCTGCAGCTCGCAGTATTTAATTGTCTCGATTATTTCAAAGGCCATGATGTGTTCTACTCGCAGCTCGCAGTATTTAATTGTCTCGATTATTTCAAAGGCCAAGATGTGTTCTACTCGCAGCTTGCAGTATTTAATTGTCTCGATTTTTTCAAAGGCCAAGATGTGTTCTACCTGCAGCTCGCAGTATTTAATTGTCTCGATTATTTCAAAGGACATGATGTGTTCTACTCGCAGCTCGCAGTATTTAATTGTCTCGATTATTTCAAAGGTCAAGGTGTGTTCTACCTGCAGCTCGCAGTATTTAACTGTCTCGATTATTTCAAAGGCCATGATGTGTTCTACTCGCAGCTCGCAGTATTTAATTGTCTAGATTATTTAAAGGCCATGATGTGTTCTACTCGCAGCTCGCAGTATTTAATTGTTCGATTATTTCAAAGGCCATGATGTGTTCTACCTGCAGCTCGCAGTATTTATTGTCTCGATTATTTAATGGCCGAGATGTGTTCTACTCGCAGCTCGCAGTATTTAATTGTCTCGATTATTTCAATGGCCATGATGTGTTCTACTCGCAGCTCGCAGTATTTAATTGTCTCGATTATTTAAAGGCCAAGATGTCTTCTACCTGCAGCTCGCAGTATTTAATTGTCTCGATTATTTCAAAGGCCGAGATGTGTTCTACTCGCAGCTCGCAGTATTTAATTTTATCGATTATTTCAAAGGCCAAGGAGTGTTCTACCTGCAGCTCGCAGTATTTAATTGTCTCGATTATTTCAAAGGACATGATGTGTTCTACTCGCAGCTCGCAGTATTTAATTGTCTCGATTATTTCAAAGGTCAAGGTGTGTTCTACCTGCAGCTCGCAGTATTTAACTGTCTCGATTATTTCAAAGGCCATGATGTGTTCTACTCGCAGCTCGCAGTATTTAATTGTTTCGATTATTTCAAAGGCCATGATGTGTTCTACTCGCAGCTCGCAGTATTTAATTGTCTCGATTATTTCAAAGGCCATGATGTGTTCTACTCGCATTTCGCAGTATTTAATTGTCTCGATTATTTCAAAGGCCAAGATGTGTTCTACCTACAGCTCGCAGTATTTAATTGTCTCTATTATTTCAAAGGCCATGATGTGTTCTACTCGCAGCTTGCAGTATTTAATTGTCTCGATTATTTCAAAGGTCAAGGTGTGTTCTACCTGCAGCTCGCAGTATTTAACTGTCTCGATTATTTCAAAGGCCATGATGTGTTCTACTCGCAGCTCGCAGTATTTAATTGTCTCGATTATTTCAAAGGCCAAGATGTTTTCTACCTGCAGCTCGCAGTATTTAATTGTCTCGATTATTTCAAAGGCCATGATGTGTTCTACTCGCAGCTCGCAGTATTTATTTGTCTCGATTATTTCAAAGGCCAAGATGTGTTCTACCTACAGCTCGCAGTATTTAATTGTTTGGATTATTTCAAAGGCCATGATGTGTTCTACTCGCAGCTCGCAGTATTTAATTGTCTCGATTATTTCAAAGGTCAAGGTGTGTTCTACCTGCAGCTCGCAGTATTTAACTGTCTCGATTATTTCAAAGGCCAAGATGTGTTCTACCTACAGCTCGCAGTATTTAATTGTTTCGATTATTTCAAAGGCCATGATGTGTTCTACTCGCAGCTCGCAGTATTTAATTGTCTCGATTATTTCAAAGGCCATGATGTGTTCTATTCGCATTTCGCAGTATTTAATTGTCTCGATTATTTCAAAGGCCAAGATGTGTTCTACCTACAGCTCGCAGTATTTAATTGTCTTTATTATTTCAAAGGCCATGATGTGTTCTACTCGCAGTTCGCAGTATTTAATTGTCTCGATTATTTCAAAGGCCAAGATGTTTTCTACCTGCAGCTCGCAGTATTTATTGTCTCGATTATTTAATGGCCGAGATGTGTTCTACTCGCAGCTCGCAGTATTTAATTGAAACATCTCAAATATTTTTAAGCGCTCAAATTTTCAAATCAGATGCACATGATTTTTATTTATTAAAAATCTTTCACGAATTATTTATTTAATATCGTACATAAGAAATAAAACATTTTAATTTATAATTTGCATTCCTACTTAGTAGAAGTCAAGGGATCTTTGCACTTCATTAAATAAGTCGTGTTTTATTAAACACTTTCACAACGGTCGCTTTCGCCTTTTCATTACAATATTTTTTTTTAATTTTGCGCGCTCCCTCTATCATTCGTGTTTACGTAATATTTGTTACACTGGTATATATTTCTTTTGAATTATGCATTGTCCCTCTGCACCTATATTAATAAATGCATCACTTGGAATAGTGTTTATGTTTAATTTATTACTATTATTATCATGTTTACCACTGTACGCTTGTTATTAGATTATCACTGTATTGTAAAAGCCATTATATGGCGTTTGAATAAATAAATAAATAAATATCTCCCTTTCAAACCATCTTCAATGACGTTATTTTTGCTTATTTTGAGGGTAAAGTGTGCAAAATTTCATCAATCTCTTAATAAAACTGTATTGCATAAAAACAAAGCCAGGCCTCCTCGGACACTCTTTTTTACATATAAATAAATAAAGGATAAAAATAATAATATTTTTTTTGTATGATAAACTAATTTTTAGAAGAGAAGGTTTTTTATGCATAGAACAAACGATAAAAAAAATTATAAGTAATAATTAATCTCTTGAAATATCCATACAAATTGAAAATATCTCCCGGGTTTAATTCCCGTCGGCGGCATTTACTTTTACTCGGAACATATTTTCAATTTGTATGGATATTTCAAGCGACTAATTATTGCTTATATTGATAAAAATAACATATAATGTGGATGGATACATTTATATCAGAAAGGTTTGACTACAAATGCAAAGTAAATCACTTTAAATTAAATTAATTATTTAATTTGACAAGTGCACAGAGAAAGAGTGAGGAGGGGGGATGTGGAGATACATATGGCCTTACTATTCATCTGATAAACAAACATTAATATATGTTAAATGTAAAATTAGCATTTACGTAAAAATTAAAACACGTTTATTAGTAAGAGGTTCAGTCATGATCAGGGTAAACTGCAATTATGAAACGATTTTAAATTTAAATCTCTTATATAACTGTTTTATCAAGCTATAAACCAAGTCAACTGTCAATACACGAAGGTTGTCTCATATTTATAATATTAACTAATATATCCTACATATATTTATAATATTAACTAATGTGTCCTACAACTAAAAACTAAACACTGCTGGAAATGCTTGGAAATAAAGTAATGTTAGGATGCGTTATGTTTTATTCAAGTGGTTTCGAATTTCAAAGTAAATTGTCACTTCACACCGGTATAATGCATCACTTTCCTTTTTCTAATTTGCATACAAAGAAAGTTACCTACGACTATATAACCTTACAAACCTTTAACTGTAGCTTCTTTCAATTCATTATAACGAGAAAAATATGTAAGATAATAAACAGATATATTTTCAAGAACATTTTCATAGAAAACCTACAATATTTATTTATTTTACTCGAAAGAACATCCAATTTGAAGTGTCGCCATTGGATTTTGTATATGATGACGTCACGTATTTATCAAAATCTCCGAGGTGTCGTTCTGGGCGGTTTCGGTGACGTCAGAGCCGGAGTGTTTTGATTTGTTAGTTTTTTAATCATTTTTCATAAACGATTTATTGACTGAGCGTAGCGAATTCCTGTTTGAACTCGACTGTTTTTAATTTCGACTGTCTGTAAATTTATTTGTATGTTCCGTTTCCGTTTCAAGATGGTGGCCGTTTCAATGGTTCAGTATTTATTTAGACTTTCAAGAGTTTTTTCAATATTCCGGTACATACTTGCCTGAAGAAAGTTTGTAAACAGAACTGTCATCGAGACAGTGAGCTTTTTTTGAGCGAACTTTATAATTATTTTTTTAAATGACACACATAATATACGGTTTATAATTAAGTAGTAAGTATTTAATTACCTACTCACAAAATCTTACTATTTCAGAGAAAATTTCCTTTTTGATTTATTAAATAAGAGAAAATTAGAAACAAGTTTTGGACGCGAGGCATACTATTCACATCATTTTATTAATTATTACTGATTAAAAATTGTACGAATGACCATTTTCCAACAAGATTTATGCATTTGGAATCGACGTTTGTAGTGTTCAATTTTATTTTAGTAAAATTTAATTCTTAACGAATTAATTATTATTAAGTGGCTGTCACAAAATACCCATTACCAATACCCAAATACCATTGTTGACAAATCAAGATAGTAAACATTAGATCACCGCGATCTTCATTCATAATGTCTAATGTCGTATTAAGGCATTTCAAAATGGCCTACAATAAATTAAGGCCGCATAATCTGCATCTCAACGAAAGTCGACGCGTTAATCATGATTTCAAAATGGAAGATAAAAACTAGGGCAAACTGTCAGTTCGGTTCATTCAGAACGGGTATTATATTATTATATGGTGCTTTGAAATAGATCGGAAACTACATAAGTGACTGTTAAAAAGTTCTAAATGTTTGTCAGGTTTTTTTAACATGACACACATCGGAATACGAATCTAATACATTTCACTAATTTCGCAAACTTTCGGTGTTGAATAATTATTTTATATGATCCGAATAAGAGTTTGATGTTTCTAATTTGTTCAATGTGTTTTGTGAAAAAAATGGATTGGTAGCTGCTTGTTTGCAATACACAGGTATTTTTAATAAATCATTAATTCCACGTAAGTACCTAGCTATTATCTTTCTCTCGTTACAATATCATAAAATTATACATTTTAAATCACGAATACAGCTAATTTTAATATCTCTTTCGTACTGATTTTCCGCCAAAGTAAGTTTTCCCGCCAAACACAATCGCTTTTATTTAGTACCTATTTCAGTATACGTTAAAATGGAATTCATTCAAAGATTGGAAAATAAATTACTAAGCAAGTACTGATGAATGGAACGCATTAAAAACCAATGAAAACATTACAAGAAAGTGCCTACCCCAATGTGTAGATTCGAATGTATGGCCATAATAATATTTGTAATCCTATTAAAATTATGTTGAACGCTGTCCTCGCACGACGTTTGTTGTTCTGATAAGAAGCAATCAATAGTCTATTGTATTCAATAACCAGAAAGCATTATATTTTTATTGTTGTTTTCTTTGTTCAATTTAAATAAAAATATAGCACCTGAAGAATTTCCCTGAAAATTGCAATAGAAAATATAATGTAACGAAAACAAGTCTAGAGACTAGAGACGAACCAAAATCGTGAATATAACTGAAAACTTTGTTCGGTTACAAAACTTAAAACATTGTTCAAGTACATTATTATTTTAATAATTCATATTGTTCAATAGGTAGGAACTGTACAATTTGATACAATTGATATGCCCAGTCATTATGTCTATAATCTGCATATTATTTTGTATAAAATTAACAGGTACATTTCCACATAAAAATACTGTGTTTTTCTGCAAAAGAATTGAAAACAGAGTATTTATTTTAGTGACGTGCAAAAACACAATGCGCCTGTATCAATAAGAATACTGCCACCTCCCATTTATTTTTAAGTATGTCTTGTTTAATTCTCCAACTGTCCAAACTTTAACCAAGCCGTATTACATAAGCATCTGAGACAGAGAGGGGCCGTATATTATATTACTTCGAATAGGCACGTGCGTTCCCTACGTAGACAGGAGTGAGTGATATTGAAAAGCAAATTATTTCCATACAATGTAAGTTTAAAACCATCTATTCGAATTGATTAATACTGAGGTTAGGGAAGAGGTGTCCATATAAGTAGGTTCATCGGATGGACGAAGAATATTAACGGCAATATGGTAATTTAGCATGCAAAGTAACGACCCAAGAAGATAGAGCCAATGTCATTGTAAAATATTAAAATCAGCAGAGGACCAAGATTGAATCCCTGTGGTACTCCCGTTATCAAGGGGAAGAGTCATACTCATATTTTCCAGATAAAATTATACCATTTTACCGGTAACCGGACCAAACAAAACAGTTACAAAACAGAACACTTTTGAAAAGTGATATTACAAATACTAATTTCGATTGTGTGTCTGTAACTTTGGCTCAATGAACTCAATGATTTTCGAGAATTCAGACTAATCGTGGTCATTTGGGTGGACTATTCACAGGTCTGCGCTTGTAAACATATAAAGCGATGATAGCAAAAAGAAACTAGGTAGGTTGACTAGGTAACATTAGTTTTTCATGACTTTTTCTGACTTTATGTCACTTTTCATAAGTGTTCTATGTGGTCATAAAACGATGGAACCCACACTTTTAAAGAATGAATTGTTTAGATAAAGATGAACTTCATAATTTAGAACGAAATATTACATTAACAGTTAAGAAATCACGACGTATTTAAGCATATCGAATAAATTATGCAGGCATATTTGTATTGTTTCTACCTATAATATAGGGTTTTCCAATAAGTGTTGTTATTTTGATATTCAATTGTAAAAGATCAATGGTTTACTCGCTTGTGTGGCACGTAGTGCCGTTTTGTTGAAAGTAAACGTTGTCCAGATTAATACCATCCAATTCCGGCCACAAAATATGATTAATCATCTCTCGATAGCGCAATCCATTCACCTTAACTGTTGCTCCAGCCTCATTTTCGAAAAAATAAGGTCCAATGACTCCGCCGGACCATAAACCGCACCAACCGCGTTGAGGATAGAGAGGCTTTTCAACAATAACTCTTGGGTTTTCCGAGCCCTAGATGCGACAATTTTGCTTGTTGACGAAGCCACTGAGGTGGAAATGGGCCTCATCACTCAAGATGATTTGCATTTGATTCACTCAAGTGAATTGTAATAATTTCAACGCGTTGTTGAAGCGTGTATCATTTTTATTAATGGTGTAGTTTTTACTTGTCAAATGTCAAAAAATGACAGCTTCAAAAGTAACATCTACCGAAATAGCCGGCTATTCAAAATAACAACTCTTATTGGAAAACCCTGTAGTTTAGCTAGACAAGGTTCTCTCCTTGAAGGCCGTGTATCAGTATTCTGTGCACCAGTTATTGTATTATTATTATTACTACGCCTAGAGAATTCCGGTACCGAGATTGCAGAAATAAATACTATTTTAACAGTTAGATTAAATATTTTTTTCGCAATGAAATTACCATATTTGCAATAGTTATAACTGATATTGGTAACGCACGACTGGATCGTGCAGTAGAGAATTAATCGAACTCAGTGCTATTTTCTATTTATTTTTTTTCTAATGCAACAGAGATACATGTAACCATTAATTGAATATTTAAAACTAAACACTTAGCACATTAGACGGAATAAAGACTCCATAAAATTTATATTACATAAAATTGTAAAGCCTCATTCAGTAAAGAAGTCTTTTCGCGCATTGAGTTCTCCTATCTGATTTTGTTAGGAACGTAATATGTACTCGTATGTGCTCAACATAAATTTATGCACGAACTGAAAATATCCATGTACATTCTATAATGCTTTATAAATGTCAATCTTTTTTTTACATGTCAGGCAATATTATAACGTTGTTTCTTTTAATATTTACATTTGAAAGGAAATAAATACGGAAATTGATCAACTTGTCACTAGTATTTCTACTTCTGTTCAAAATCAATGATAAAAACGTAAACGCAACATTATCAGTTCTGTCTTTACCCTAGGGGCACGCGGAGCACGGACCCCTCAGGTCGGGGGCCCCTGGGATCGTGTTTTTTTAAATATTTTCCGGTATGTTTTTGGCTTTCATAAAGTGGCCCAAAGTGAGTGCAGAGCCCCCAAACTCAGTGGGCCTCGTGGACGTGTTTCATGATCAAAACTTTGATGATTCTCCGCTTAAATTTCACATGCTTTTTTGTGTTTCGCCATCATTATAAAATACAAATGGGATGACAACATACGATTTGAGGCAAGTGTAAGAGAGACAGAGCCCGTGCTGAATGGGATAGAACCAAATTGTGCTTACTTTATTATTTATTTTTGATTAATTTATAATATTGTAACAATAATAAATGTGGTCTGCCGGCATGAAAGAGACAGGCATATCTGAGTGAGACAGCATGACCGAGACGTATAAAAAGGCATGTCTGTTATAACTCGTCCTCTTTTCAATATCAAGTTCTTATATTGTTCACTTGTACCAATACTTGTACTATCTAAATAAAAACGCATTGTAACGGAGTATCCACATTCTTTCAGAATTTTGGATGATCGGCACGGCAAATCACCACAATAAATGATAAATGACGTATGAACAAATAGTGAAATATATATTTTTAAGTATTTCTCCGCCAATGAAGAGAACTAGCTCTTGAATTTTGATTGTTTCAAAGTATTATTATTATCTTAGAATATTTGTAAGATTGAGTTTTTTTTATGGATGTCTTCAATTTTTGGAATATGGAAAATTATGAAAAATGTTGCTTAAAGGAATGTAGGTTGTTTTTTAAAATTACCATCTTTACAGGGTTTACATTTTTTTCTATATTCACCTCCCCTTCCAATAACTTAGTGCTAACATTGGTTTCCATTCAAATCTATATGGAAGGCATTAATAAATTTTTTTCTTATTTATTCTATGGTATGAAAGTAAACAAATGGGGAAAATTTGCACGCCTGCTCGAAAATACACAATACAAATATAAACGTTGTGTACCTAGGAATAATCAAAATTAAAAAATATTTCAATTATCGCGTACTGCCGAAAATTTCGCTCTCGTCTGAATTGGGCTTAATTTGAATTAAAAGTAATCGTGTGTGTAACTACTGCCAGCATGATATAAAACTTTTACTTAAAAACGCAACGATAATAATAATGATTAATTACATGACGCAAAAACATATTGAGTACACTTAGTTTCACGAGGAATTTGTACATTGCTTAAATGCTTGCTTACTCAAAATGGAAACCCGTACCTAATGGCCGACCAAATTAACCCTTCGTACACAGAGATGCTTAAAAGCTACGAGACTGCGACGCAACCACAAGTAGCCTACCGATATGCTACTATTTAAAGATGGCTTCCGTACGCGGCGTTACCCGAATTATATCGAACTTTATCATTGTTTCAAGTGCAGCCGTGGAATTAATACGATATCAAGTGACTCTGGCGACGAAGACAATATAATATTGTTCTTCTTTATATTTACCAGCATAAAAAACGAAAGTTGGTCGGTGATTTGGAGTCCACACCAGGTAAAGTATTCTCTCATGTTGGAGAGAGTTCAGAAGAAATTCTTGATTTGATTTCTCTACATGAGGGAGTATGGCTACTACCCGTGGCTCTATCCCACTGACTTTCTTTTGGGTATGCTCGGAATGAACTATCTACGGGTCAGGAGCATTGCTACACATTTCTTTAGACTGATTCGTGGATGGTTTGAAAACTCGCTCATCATGGAGAGCATTCATTTCTATGTTCCCGATGGTTTATCTCCGTCACCGACAACATAGACTATTTTATCTCCCGGCCTGCAGAACTAACTTGCCAATGGTCATGCCTGTGGGGAGAGCAATCTTGCTGTTGAACAGAATCAAATATACAAATTCTGATATCGACATTTTTAGCATCAATGAAGCTTCCTTTAAAATGAAAGCTCTATTATTACTGGTATAGTTGGTATACACACTGTTAATATTAATCTGAGATTTATTATTACAAAAATATTTTAAAAACGCATTGAAATTAACAATTTTGTAATGTTTTTGAAATTAATAAACAGAATTGAATTGAAAAAAGAAGATTTTGGGTTCACTCATACAACGAAACAAATTTTAAGTGTAGGGCAATGGTCGCCGCCAAAGAACTACAGGAGAATTATGTCAAATTAACTTTTCTTTCTAACCTGAATCTTCTTACTTCTCCGTTAAATCCTTTCCAACGCTTTCCGGTAAATTATATTTATATGATCTTGGATATTTTTCCACCTTTCTCTACCTTTCTAACGTACATATAATAATTTAGTAATGCATTTGTCATCACATTCACATCATGTTCGGATGTCGTTTATGTCATACAATTAATAGATGAGAATGCATATCGCGTAGAGCGCCACCAGCACTATCAGTAGCGTGAAACTGATACATAAGCCGTAGACGACGCGTCGTATCATGTACGAACACTATCAAAATAGTATGGCGGATACTTATGAGCAGTGCGTATGCTACGCGCACAAAACTCGAGTGGCTTGTAAGTATATCCGTGTACGAATGACCTAAGAATTTAAATTTTTTAATTATTAAGCATTTAACACTAACTGATTTTCCGGTATGCAGCTAAACCTTGATAAAATGCATCGTACAGAAAATTCTACTGTAATTATTGCATACAAGAATTCTCCATCACACTTGCTTGCATACTTATGTTTCTAATGCTAACACATTGCATGGGCAGTATTAAAAATGTAACATGGATTCAGTGGCGTAATCACTCTAGCCCCTGGGCAAGGCTGTTAATTGTACCCTATTGTTTCGCAAAAGACAAACAAATTAAAAATCTATATAAATAAAATTGGAGAGTTTAGAGAATGGTAGAAGTCGAGGACGCCCTAAGAATACTTAACGCAATATCTCTGCACTGAAATGAGATACCGAGTCGAATTTAAGTCGCATACTGTAGTTTTTTTACAAGTAACATTGCGGCACATAGTAGTTAATGGTGCAATAAGGATAATTCAGCTCAAAACTTTATGTATAACTCGCCTTATGAAAAATATATATGTCTGTGATTGTTACTCTGGTTCAATGAACTCGGATTTGTTTTGAATTTAAGTGTATATATCTGACATGCATTTATTTTGTTTAAATTTCTTAGGGTTTATTGACATGTAAGTCAGATTTCGGGTCTGCCCTTTTTAGCTAACATCAATGACATTATACTATATCTAGACCGGTTACTTTCTCACAAACTCAACATAAAATGTAGCAAGTAAGAAACTCTCTGTTTCCAATAAATTCTTAATTCAAACGTTGTTCATGTAATATGACAAATATAGACAGTCAAAGAATATGTGCGTATGAACGAAATAAACAATACTGCTACTAAGTTTTCCTTCTTATACTTCTTGCTACGTTCGCTTTCTCACTTTCTTCAATGGCGCTGAAAATCTGTATAATTTTTTGGTATCGGAATAATTGTATTTTTTATTTTGTCTGTATTTACAAATGAGATCTTACTTTTTTAGCTTTTACTTGTGTTTACTTAGAGGTATCACACGACCTTACGCAACGCGTGGCGTTTTAGTACTAAAACTAAGAAATTGAAAGCACTACAATTGTCTTACTTTTGGCTCGCCACTTTGAGATTTGTACAGCGCGTCTATATATATTGTAGCGTCATTGGCGAACATGCAATAATTATCAATCCTAAAATCTCATGATTTTTCAAGAGTCTGCGCTAGTATTCTATAAAAGTGTTTCCGCTGTGATTACATGATACATCGCGATGGGATGGTACGCCAATGTATTGGACATAAACATGAAATAGGCGCTCATCTGATTTTTATAAAATAACTTTATTTTTATACCAACAAAAACACGATGCATGTTACTGATTGAGTTTTTTTAGCATGCATGTGTATTGTATGTGCTTGTAATTATGGAAAAATATGCACTACAATCGGATGATTTCGCACTACATAATTGTACTATCCACATTAATTGGATAAACAACTATACTTGGTTAAGGCGATGCAGTACGCAGTAATGCAAAATCATGTGTTTTTGGTTTGACAATTTGATCGATTGGGAATGTTTTAGATGTCGTAATTAAATACTGCGAGTTGAACACATCTTGGTGTTTGAAATAATCGAGTGTTTTTTTGATAAGTCTTTTTATAAGCCCAGAAAAAAATTATGTATCAGGCCTATAAAAACTGCTTTAAAGTTCAAAATTTCCTACTTACGAACTTATTTTTACAGGCGGATGGTATTAAGCAGTAATTTAAACCTTATCGTCGTCTACATAAGGGTTGTTATTTTTAGCGGCTCGATTCAAAGTGTTACACGACTTAATTTATTTATTTATTAAGACATACACAGTACAATAAGATACAGATAAGGATATTTTTCGTTATTGCAAAGTTTTAGTACCTATAACGTGTGTCCATAAAATATCATTATGTAATTTCGCCTGAGATTGTTCTGAAAACTAATGATTTTAAGTTAAAATCAATGAATTTAAGTTTAAATGTATGTATGAGTAGGTAATAGTTATAAAGGGAAGAAAGTGTATGCATCGCCTTAATATAAATATAAATCTGTCTGAAAGAACAACGTTGAGCACAGGCGTCCACGCAACGAAAAGAAGATTATTTCCATAATTCAATGTAGGATCCTACCTACTTCAACTTTATTTTAAATTCGAATAATTTTGAGAATACATGACAAACAGAAATAATATTTAATAGGATCTTTGTTTACTGGCATTCTTTTTTTTATTTTATTTTATGTGCTATTTCATGATTAAATCATTTAAAATAATAAGGTATATTTGCAGCCCGTTCCAGAGTGTTACTACACCAGGGCGATACTCTCAGCATAGCCCCAATTAGTAAGACCACAATTCAGTATTGAAACGTTGCTTGAAATGGATTTAGCCGTGTTTGTGTGGAATTCACAGTAAAATAAGTAGGTACTTAATCCTATTACATATTTCTAAAGATTATAAGCGTGATTTCTTCGCTAAACTTTAAAATTAGCAGTTGTTGTAAAAAATGTGGATTTCCTAGCTAGAATATCAACAATATCATTTGTATGTACACACTCAATATTATCTGTACACGATAAGTGAAATAATAAAAAGATATCTATTTATAAGCAGGTAAGTACTAAAAAAATATATGAATAATTATTACATTCTTCTTCATGTGACAAAAGATAAGAAAATTAATATTACCTACCGATAAGAATATTAATATTTTAAATATCTATAAAGGCGAAACAATGAATATGTTACCTGCTTGTAATTAATTACATTCGTTTTACAAATTACATAATAAACCTTTTATGTTTGAAATGAAATATTTGGAAATAATACTGGACACCAAAATAACTTCTTTTCTCAAAACACATACGTCAATAACGCAAAGCAACAATCTAACCTCAAATCAATTACAAATATTTTTCTAACCTTCAAAAATTTCACCGCCTAAACTGCCTGCTTTTCCCGCGAATATTTATTTAACCAGGCGAAACGGATTCTTTGTAATGTTTATGTAAAATGGAACGCATTCAAATAACAAAGAAAGTACCTTCACCAAATTCCTTAAATACATTATGCAGCAAAGTAGCTACTATTTGCATAATGAGGCATAAAACATAACCATATTCATTATGTAAACATTAAGTAGGCGATCATAATAGTTCAAATACGTCAGGAATAAAACTACTAACGATAAAAAGTTATCATCTGATAAATAAACACTAATTTGTTGAATGATAATAATGAATCACTCTTTCAAGAAAAATGTCGTGTGAACTTTTTGGAAATCTTTTAAAATTACTATTCCAAATCTACTAATCTAACCTAACCAGACCTTTCAGTAGTAACTTTTGACCTTTCTTTCTGCACAATATTCTTTTAATCTCGTAAAACGGCATCAATTTCGTGAAAAGAGTAAATAATATTTGATACTTTCTTTTGTTATCGTTATAATAATATAACTGTATTTTTCATGAACACTGTAATTGATTGTGTACGTTCTGATTCAATAGCATGATTTATTTAACATTTCATATTATTGAACAGCTATTTCGCGAGTTACGGACGTTTTCAATTTGTAAAAGGCCATTACTGGAGACTTTTAATTAATTATTCCAAAAACACACCCGAATGGCCACAGGTGTTGTTAAATTTTAAATACTCTAATAATATAATATTTTCTTAATGCTGGCAAATTAGATACATTAAGAATAATGTATACACAATAAGAAGTTGATACAATGTCGGTGTGAGGAATAATCATTTGTTTTTCTCTGTATTTTCTTTGCTTATTATTTTAAAAACCCAAAACTGGATTGCAGGCCGTTTCCCGATAAACTTTTAGTAAAATTCCTAATATATCGGAAAACGTGTTCATGCTACTAATACACAATGAAAAAATGCAAAAATATTACGATATTTATGAACACGGGATCCGACAACGTGAAAATACATTCGTATTTTAATAAAAGTTCATCACGTTTTTAACCGGATTGCGAATAATTTGAAGAGATTCTTAGTAAATTAGCAATACTTATTTTTCTCCGTGTGATAATTAACTTGTATACATCACTATTTAATCAAAATAATCGACATGTTTCGAAACAAATAGTAATGTAATAATGTCGATTACTTTCATTAAATAGGGATGTATACAAATTTATTTATTTTCTTTAGATTTATTTATAAGTTTATATACTTATGTATTTACATAGATTTATTTTACGATGTTTTAAGTTGTGTTCCCAAATGGTTAAAATCTGCCCTGCTTATAAATACAACACCAAACTTTAAAACATATTTAAACCCGATCTACATGCAATTATTTATAGATTTCAGAGTACCTACTCGAGCAACTAGGCAAAATGTATTATTCTGCAACAATAACTTTAGTACCAACTACCACATACATGCACCTATTTCTCGCTTTCACACACTTGGAAACAAATTCACCTCAAATATCGACATATTTAATATAAGTTTGCCTGTTTTCAAGAGATACCTATAATGGCATTTTTATGTAGCATATTTAAAGAGCGATTGCGTATATTTGCTGTTTTCTTGTAGATATGTTGTGAGCTTAAAAAAAATTGTTATTTTTGTGTTGATGTTTTAAAAATAAAAACCGTCTGTTGTCACTGTATTATGCAGTAAATTATGTATAATGTAGAAGCCCATCAGGGCGTTTAAATTAATAAATAATGAATAGGATGATTTAAACGTAAATAGGAATTACCCGGAAAAGTCAGAGACCGGCCTTGGGTTGCTTATTTATAAAAGCATGTTCCTTCACGGAGTGGAAATTATACAAATCAAAGCAAAACCTCTAAAACGATCACACTTAACGACTTTATGAGATAAATAAATGCAAAGCAATTATTACCAGATATATAAAACTATTACTATTTCTAAGTCGACACGTGAAATTTATTACTTATTACCTACGATTTTGATAAGAAATCAAATGACTTTAAAATATAAGGAAATAAATCTGACTGACAATAATTTTAGCAAAGTGATAAATATTTTTTACAGCGTTGAACAGATGATCGCGTAAATTTTTAGGAGTCATGTTCACAAATTTTAAGATGTGCGATAAAAATAATATAAACAACAATGTTAATTAATTTCAGGAAGTAAAATAAAACATTACAAAATAACTATATTCACAATTTTTTATCTTTGTAAGTTTAACTTCGACAACATTATTTAATTATTTTCCTCAATCAACACTCCACAAATTATGGATACCATTCACCAATGTCCAGAATTCAAGTCAGTATCTTGATTTTTTTGGTGATTTTTGTCAGTCGTTACGCAATTAATCTTCTGAATACAGGGTTTTCCAATAAGAGTTGTTATTTTGATATTCAATCGTAAAAGATCAATGGTTTCGTTGCTTGTGTGGCACGTAGCGCCGTCTTGTTGAAAGTAAACGTTGTCCAGATCAATACCATCCAATTCCGGCCATAAAAAATCATTAATCATCTCTCGATAGCGCAATCCATTCACCGTAACTGTTGCTCCAGCCTCATTTTCGAAAAAGTAAGGTCCAATGACTCCGCCGGACCATAAACCGCACCAAACAGTCACATGTTGAGAAAAGAGAGGCTTTTCAACAATAACTCTTGGGTTTTCCGAGCCCCAAATGCGACAATTTTGCTTGTTGACGAAGCCACCGAGGTGGAAATGGGCCTCATCACTCAAGATGATTTGCATTTGATTCACTCAAGAGAATTTTAATAATTTCAATGCGTTGTTGAAGCGTGTATCGTTGCATTTTTATTAATGGCGTAGTTTTTACTTGTCAAATATCAAAAAATGACAGCTTCAAAAGTAACATCTACCGAAATAGCGGGCTATTCAAAATTACACCTCTTATTGGAAAATCCTGTAGTATAAAATAAAGTCGCTATCCGTATCTGTCTGTTTGTGCGCTTAGTTCTTCTAAACTATACAACGGATTTTGATAGGATTTTCACTTTAATTTATAGAAATTCTTTCGTAAGGTTGACATAAAATATGTCTATCTTCTAAGTATAACCCCCATTAACGCCGGGTACACGTCAGATATTATTTCATAATGATGTGGCAGAAGTTGTGTACTCCATCAATAACCTTATTCCTGTGTTTAGTTGACATTGTCTTTATTTTTATTTTATTTATTTATAAGTACATGTTACATGATTAACAGATTTATTTAGAGAAGATACATTAGAGCACCATACTAGGCAGCTGACTGTTTCATGGTGCCCAATGGAGGAATGGTTAGTTTGAATTTAAGTCTAGTATAAACATATTTTGGTAGAGTTAAAAAAAAAAAAATGTTGAAAATTGGTAAAAAAATGTTTTCAGTAAATACAAATATATAATATATATTGTTTATGTACCCTATTTTTGTCATAGCAGTATTTTTTTAATTATCCTGTATTGTAACATTTCTCCTTGTATTAACTTTGTGTAATATGTAATGTGTTGTAATTGGACATGGTTCGTTAATACATAAAATAACTATTCTTTAAGACATAATTATTAGTAGCGCGGACCCGTGAAAAATCAAGAAATCTGATTTTATTTTTTAAGATTAACCATAAGGAATTTAAGTGAAACAAATACACATTCCTAACAGAATTTATTTTTAAATTGGTAAAATAAAATTATAGCATATTTAGGTACTTTTTCGCTTGTCTGAAATCTTGACACGGTCAATTACAATTTTGAAAATGACACCTAAATTCAAAGCAAATTCGAGTTCATTGAACCAGAGTACACGGACAGACAAACATTTAGGCATCATTCTGTAAAAATTTTTAACATGCTTTCCGAAATCAAAAATCTCCGTAGTTTCTTTTGAGATTGCCATCAATTTCGCGATAAAAAAAATCGTTCTCGTGAATTTATCGCATGTATATTATTTATTTGACATAGGTCCTGAGGAAAATAAAAGGGCCTATGTCATCTTTGGGGATGATGTGTAGAGGGTCTTTTTAAGTAAAGGAAGTAGAGGGAGTTCTGGGAACGGAATGATGTGAAAGAATCTAGGGATCCGTGCGTTCAGGAGTGACGGACGAATAATCTATCCGTCCCGCTGCGGCGCAAGGCAATGGGTCAAAAGAGACCATGTGGAGAAGTCAAAGGGTCTCCCCAAACCAGCCTCTCCTGATCCGGCGTTTGATCCGGATTTTGTGAAATTAGATTTTTCTCGTTATTAGACCTCGGACTCTCGATGGGGGTTTTGATTTATTCACAATCAATTCCAACCGGTATATTTTTCCCCATATACGTCTACTGTCATTGCGCACCGTTTATCGCACGGCTAAACAGAAGCTTAGAATAAGCTTAGAATAACACGTAAGTGGGTTTACATTATTATTTTGGCACGTCTACTAACTGATAGCAGACAAAAATACGTAAAAAAACCATCAGTGTTTTGATTATTTGTGGCTTGGTGACGTAATGTCTTACATGTCGTCACATTTACAAAATAATGCAAATATCTAATTCTTAATTTATTGATTAGATTATTTTAATTTCCAGTCGAATTCAACTTAGTATGGTGGTTTTGTTTTATTTGTATGGCCGGCGTGTAGACTATCGAAATGTTAACCGGGAGACTGTTTTAATAATTCTAATACGAAGTTATTCGCGGACCGGATTTTCTAAGGATCTCAGTGTCCTTGTGCTGGTTTTTATGGCACTACTGTCTCTGTATAAATTAAATAATCCAACACGATTCTACTGCTCCGGGAGGGGCGAGGCACTAATTCTTGTTACCTACGTATACAAGAATTACTAATTACAAATATTCATCATAAGTATTTATACTAATTTCGTTGTGATTCTGTCTGTAACTTCCACAACTTCAGTTCAACGGACTCTAGAACTTTTGCTTTGAATTGTGACATCATTTTCAAGATTGGAACTGTTTGTTAGGAGAATTCAGAGAAGCGATAAAATACCCACAAATGTTCGTTTGTTCAAAATCTAAAATCTCCGAAAGTTCTTCACCGATTGCTCTGAAATTTTGACACAACATTGCATTCGAATAAGCTTGAGTATTTATTTAACAATATTATCTAGATGTCATCTGTGACAGGTAAAAACATTTTTTTAAAACAGCGCCATTTGTTGGACATAAAAAATAAAGGACGAAAAAAATTGTCTCTCTATCTGCACAGAGTAACTGACGTGATTATAAAATATTGACTTTTCTCTACTTTCTATGAGTATAATATGCATGTATTATATATGTAAACCTTTCGGAAGAAATTATCTAGACTTTATTTTATATTATTTACCGAATACGTCGAATTCTGAAAACTAAAACCGCTTGCGAGTATTTCTATGGAAATGATGAATAATTTTCACATATTATATTCCCCTACTATAATGGTAATCCAATGTAATTGTTTTAATTATGCATTATGTCCGCTGCCCGCTCCAGCCAAGAAAAACCCGACAAACACGAATAAATTATAATTGTAGGCTTTATCAAATTAGGCAGCGGAATATAACGAACATAGCTTTTGATGTTTCGTTACAAAAAACGTTAAAATAATCGTCTATAGAATTGTAAAGCACTTAGGTAAAAGATAAAGAAATGTTGGTGAAAGCCAGTTTAGAAACTGTGCAGTTGCATTAGTAAATGTAGTTACATGGACAATAAATTAAAACTTCTGAAATTGACTACATTCAAGTACTAGTTTATACTTAATTGACTAATGGACACCCGGTGAACTCTAGTTTCATGAAACTTGTACAGATTCATCTGTCAGCTTATTTCAGCTTATATGAATTCCCACCATGAGGTACGGTAATGCCCAGGCGAAGATTAATGCTAAATCACTATTTTGATATATATATTCTAACCGAATTGGTTTACATTGTGAATACAAAAAAATATGCTTTAGATAAATTGAAGGTTTTCCTATCGTTTCGCTTGAGTAAAATACAAATAAAAAATAAATTACTCAACAAAAAATATAAATGTAAACTACTAAATTTATTTTTTTTCAATAGAAATGTATGAACGCGAAAAGGAAACAACTTTTTAAAAATACAGTATTATAGCTAAGATTATCTGTGACAGTTTCACTTGATTAACTTTTTTGCTTTCTTATAAAATTATTTACAAAATAAATAAAAAGCAGTTTTGTGCTTGAAATCGAACGTTTCTAGACTCCGTTTGTCAAGCGATTTTAATTCCTATTACCCGCAATATAAGGTATACGAAGAATATACACATTTTTGGCTTGTAGCTTCCTCTTAAACTGTAAAGAATTAAGACGCTATATTGTCCGTTCCATATTTTTCAATTGTTAAATCTTATATTCATTTTTAAAAGGCGTTCATATCTCATTCATAGCTTCTCTCCGCTTTTTCTTTCTGAAATTTCTGGGTCAACGTAACAATTTTTATTAAGCTAAGTTATTTCCGTTTTGAGAAATAGCGGTTTTAAAAAACAACGCCCGGAACAAGTAGTCAATTGTTGTTCAAAAGGAAAAAAAAACTTAGTGTAAACAGTTTGTAAACTCAGGTATAAGCTAGTACTAAAATAATGACTTTATTGCAGAATGTTGCACTACAACTTGTACATCGACACGAAAGTGAAAACGTTACGTCGGACATTTACGTTCCGTTTAATGATGTTACAGTGTAATTACCTTGTTACGAACTTCTCTACACATAAGGTAAGTAGGTAGTTTTAACTGTCAACGTCTCGGAGATCAATTATCATCCATTATGATGTCCATCATCGAAGGTGATGGTTTACAGTAAATAACACATTCCACATCCGACAAAGTACTGCCTTAAATAATTTGAGTTTTCCGGAAAACTTTTTTGAAAATTTTCTGAAAAATTGTTACAATATTTAGATTTCCGGAAAAATTCAATATAACTTTTTTTATCGCAATTGTTAATACAATGCTTTACAGATAGACATTGTCGTGAAATTAAAATGAACATTATTTACCAACAAAATGATCATGTTTTATGTTTATTAAATTATAGAAAAATGGTAGAACCTGCAGACAAGCCGCCTTGTGGTACTGCAGACAAGCTGCCTTATGGTACTGCAGACAAACTGCCTTGTGTTACTGCAGACAAGCTGCCTTGTGTTACTGCAGACAAGCTGCTTTGTGGCACTGCAGACAAGCTGCCTTGTGGCACTGCAGACAAGCTGCCTTTTGGCAGCACAACGTGATTGTTTTTAGTTATTATTAAAATTTCAGTAATATCTAGATTTATAATATAAATAAAAAAAAATATTAAAAAATAAGTAAGCTTTACAAAACTTTTTTGAATCACTTTTTAAATTACCAATTTTTTTCATTATTTCCGGAAAACTTAAAACAACAGTATGCTTGTGTACCTACTTAACTATTGATAGAGATATAGAAAAGATTTTAACTTCAAGGATTTACACAGAAACGAAAATAAAATTAGTTTTTTTATTGGGTAAATAATTTTTAAACAATGAAATATTTGAATATTTATCTTGAGCATTTGTAACATTACACAAAGAAAAATAATTTATTTTAAAGCCTATGGGGTGCTATCTGGAGGGTCTATCTACATTATATGATTTTACGTAAATGATCACTATCACAAACTAACACAAATTCACACATGAATGGTAATGAATAATGGTTAGTGATGAACAGAATTGCATTATAATGTTTGTTGCAAGTATTTATTTATTCACCAAATTTTGCATGGAAACAAAGCAGTTTGCAATATTTAATTGCTATCGAACTATCGCCATGGAATATTGATTGGAGACAAGTACAAGTAGACATGTCTGTTGGCATTCTGTGTTAAATGTTCACTGTGTGGTGTTTCTGTTTGTTTGGCGTGCACTCGGCGTCCATTGGCAGTGCGTTTGGCAGGTATTGGTGGTTGAATTGGTTCGCCGGGGAAAATGTTGCCGATCAGAAAACGGTTATTGAAAGTGAGCGGTGTTGACTTCCGCAGTAGTCGTACAACACGACTGTTGGCAAATTATTAGCATTGTGCATTTCGAGGACTTGCTGACATAAGGTAGATAGGTAAATAGCTGAATGCACAGTAAGAACATCAAACCTGTATTCAAAATAATTAATTGACGGTTAATTATTGTAATTTAATTATTTTTGTATCATTCCTTTAACACATGTACGAGTTTATTCTTCGCGATACTTTTCCAATCTCTTTTAGGCGAACGGATTTAGATTTAGCTAATTTAGACGGACTCAAATTTGTGAGAGTTGATACAGACTTTGCGGTTTACAGTGCATAATATGACGACCAAACCTAAACTAACAAAGTATGCACAAGTCTACAGTTTAACCGCCTTACTAATAAACGAGTGTTAAATTCTACGTAATAAACAACCATGAATGGTAAATGGTTGTTTATCTGTTGTGTAAAATTTAAAACACATTTATTAGTTAGGGGTTAAATGCTTAAACATTTGAAAGGAAATCGACGATATTTCGATAAATCTTCGATATTTTAAAACGTCTTTGCTATATTTAATGAGCGAAGAATATGATTCTATTGTTGGTGTTTTAAGACGCGAACCAGTGTTGGCTAATAGAGCTTAGATATACAATCTAATCTAACCTAACCTAACCTAATAATAAATACACAATAGATACAGTTTGAACAAGAAGAAAATCAGATATTAAGTTAGTAGTTAATAAATTCAGCTAGAATTATTTCTTTCCCGTTGTTTAAATACACACACAGTTCTCTTATTTGCGATAAGTCATCATTTCTCTTCCAATCTCTATAAATAATAAGCGAAAGGATTTGAATGAATGTGGTTCTGCTGACGTTTCAAGAAACAAAGCAGTGCTCTTCAACAGAGCTGAACCGGTCTACACGCGGCGATATTCTGCGATAAAGAGATGATAATTTTGAAATGCAATATCGGAAAATCTGACGGTGAAAAACTTAGAAAACACACATCTTTATCATATTCGATAAGAAGAGATTCGATGTGTATAAAAGATCACCACTATATACTCGTATGTATATGTTACAAGAATTTTTGAAGATTTGATAACGGAAAATAAATGGTATTAATATTTGGAGTGATTAATCCTTTCCAACTTGGAGATAACATACAATCAAATGCCGTTTTAGCAGCTGTATTTGTAACAAAAAGCAAACATGATATTGTAAACAATTGGACAGAGT
The DNA here is from genome assembly GCA_026573805.1 of Hesperophylax magnus. Classification (NCBI taxonomy): domain Eukaryota; kingdom Metazoa; phylum Arthropoda; class Insecta; order Trichoptera; family Limnephilidae; genus Hesperophylax; species Hesperophylax magnus. The sequence goes on from JAIUSX010000046.1 coordinate 29,347,976, forward strand.
GTAAAAACCCAAGATCAAAAATACATTTGAATCATAATCATGTTTCTTTAAAACTTCAATGATAAACAGAAGAATATTATCATATTCGGTAATACATAATAATAATAATGATTACTCTAGTATCTATGTACTTACAGTGTGTATCTACAATATAAAACAGCATGCTTTATCTTGTATCTAGGGTGCATTTCCTTCGAAGCTTATAAATATGGAAAACGCGCTCATAAAATTTTGAATTTTCCATTCAATCGAGTCAATTACTGTAAATTCGATACTCTGTTCAACTGTGCATGCTTATTTACATAAAATAACGGGTTACGAGTGAATTAAAATTTACAAATCATCGGAGTGAAAAGTGGTTATGGTTATATATAACGTTAAAACATAAGAAACTGCGTAACCTAACCTAACCTAACCTAACCTTAAATTGTTAGTCGACTCTCAGAAATCACTGGGACTACGACATTCCCAATTGGAGAGTATGGTGAGGTTGAAGGTTATTGGGAAGTGAAGATGAAGGTTGTTAAGTATCTGGCTATTCAGATCTGGTCACTAAACACGGCTAAAGCCATTTCAAGCAAGGTGTTAATTCTGAATGGTGGACTAAATATGTAGTGAACTATTTACAATCTTTATAAATCTCTTCTTAGTTTATATTTATGTAAGTATGACTTTCAATGTGCCTTCCTTCTATATATTACTATGAACTAAATCTACTTTATTTTACGTAGTGCGAGATGTTATAAAGTAAAAATTAATGGACGAATGTATATGAAATAAATATTTGAATATATATTTTGAACTTGAATTGAACTAAAATGTGGTGAAAGCGTCCAAGGCGAGTGAATATATTAATACCAATTATATTGTGAAGATTTATTGTACAGATATAAATATATTCTGCATGACTGTTGCTAGTTGGACTACAATTCGATTTCAAGACCATTTTTATGTGTTTTAGCATTTGTTTAGCTTCGTAGCAAATTCATTCGTTAAGCCTTTATTTTGATAAATTTAATATGTTTATTCCGACAAGCGTGTAAACCGAGTAGAGGAGAATTATAAAACAAAATAATATAATCTGTGTGAATTATAATACACGACATAATTTCCTTTGTGAGCACGTACGAGCGTGAACTTTTCAAAAGAACCGAAGAAGTTTTCAAATAAAAAAATAATTATTTCAAATCCAGACAAGCGATTAAATAGGTACCTACCGAGAGGGTTAATTATGTATTATAATAAGTACCTATCAAATATTATTTTATGTGGCTGGTCATTTTTAAAAGTGGAACGAATTTATCTTTATGTGCGTCAAGTAAAATTTAAAAAGGAAAGGTTATTATTTTTTCAAATCTTTACAACCGCGGTTTTTTCTATGGTAACGACAACTAGTAATGAAATGGTAATGAAATAATACACGAAGAAGTGCACATTTTCTGTCTTCAGCCGATCAAACAGACTAATCGTGATTTTGAGGCGGATTTAAACGATGAGGGTAATCAAAATGTCTTAATATAATCGAAGCATTCATAGCGAATTACAACATACAGCACGTTCATGATGGAAGACAAAAGATCACCGGAAAACTTTCACTAAAGCGGCGTGAATGCTTTATTACCGCACGCTTTTGCGTTTCGTAATAATCTAATTTTCTAGAATCGGAAATCAAACACAACTGCAAATCTCACTGCAACACATTCAAATAATTAAGTATCCACTTAATTAACAATCGAAATTTTAATTTAGAAAGAAAGTGTTAATTGATTTACCTGCGCTACGGCGCGTGTTTCTCCTCCGCGCATCAGTTTTCCGAAGTCACCTAAGTTTACTTGATAAAACAATCTTCAATTGCGACAGTCCAATCTTCAAAATGAATTGGACGTCGAAAAGTTTTCACGTGTCGTTTTCGCGCACTGCACAAAATCAACAATCACCAATCAGGAATCGCCAATCGTTTTAAACTGAAAAGGCGCTATTTTCAAAACTGACTTCGCAACACTTTTCGCGAATTTTCATTTTAGACTTGTTATACATTTTCATTTTTTAATTGTTTCAACAATTGAACAAACACTGTTGTTTTTAGTTTGTAGTCTAAATTTAGTGTACACGTAGCATGGAGAATCGTCGATAACAGAACGATCGGGGTTTATCCGTTTTATCTCGGGTAAAATGTATCGCGGTTCGCGAGAGAGACCGGTGCAGACTCGGGCCAAGCAGCGACTAACGTCTGACAGGTCGAGGCTCTGTCAGGCTTTGCCCCCCTCCCACGGCCCCCAACAGCTGATAGCGAAAACTACCAAATTTACAATTCACCGCTGTCACTACTTCATGGGTCCCTCTCCCTGATAGTAAGCTGATAATATGGCGGGTTGCCCCGTTACCGCTGGCGTATTTCAAGTTTTATCGGATGCACTTGGTAGTTTTATTGTGTTGTTATCGGGTTGGAAGCCTCGTTAACGCGACACCGTTTAATTGGGACCATTATCCATTACCTACCTGTGGAATCAATCGGTAGTCATTGCCCGAATTGAACACGTAAAACAAATAACGGGAGGTTTGGCGAATGGAACACCGAATTAAAAGATATATAACTAATAACCTTATCGCATCTCAACCGGTCAATTTACAATTTCGATACGTATCGACAGGAGGTAAAATACCTTTCATACAAATGTGTTTAAATTGTATTAAATTTATACTTGTTTTTAATAACTAAGTAACCATCACGCCGTTTCTCCGTAGGGGTGGCAGGAGTAGAGCACGGACTGCCATACAACTCGGTCTTGGCACACACCCCTTGCCTCATTCACATTCATATATCGTCTCATACATACTTATCTGTTATTCTTGACGTGGCGGGCCAGACTCCCTCTCACTCACTCGGCGTCCCTGACTTGTTTTACCATTCACATTTGCGTCATACATTAATCTTACACACCTTTCTTAGTTCATTCGCATTGCATTTTTTGCGGATCTCCTCATTTCTCGCGAGATCCGCAGGAATCGACTCGGGGATCTTATTTCTACAGCGTTCAGACTTCTTTCATCCCTCCTCTGTCAGTTCCATGCATTACTGCCTACTCTCAGGGTAGGTACCACCACTCCATTGTGGACTGCAAGCCTGACAATATTACATTATAAGTGGAAAATGTTGCTTGTGTAATGAGGGGGAACTTATCTAGCAGAGGATCCGGATATCCCACAACACCTGTGTGGGCACCCGACGCATCTACCTACTCAGCCACTAACCGGTCATAAATAATATATTATTATCTTGTGAATGGAGTAACCGAGAGAGTAGAAAGACGGAAAACACTTTAGAGAGAATCCAAAAAGAATGTAAAGTCGACATAAGCACAATGAACAAGATTAAGAAAGGGACGTTTCGATGATTTGGACATGCAAAGCGTATGGACTGAAGAGTAGTTATCAGGAAAGTTTATAACGCACAAGGGAACGAAAGAAAAAGTCGTGTACGCTATTTTGCACAGGTTTTTTCGTCTAAATTTTCGAATAAACTATTTTCACTTCGAAATTACATTTCTATAAAAAAAAAACAAATAACTCATTTTTTTAAATTACATTAAACACATTAGAAAATTGTTGATTGCATTATAATATAGGTACATACCACAAAACAGAATTATATACCTACCTAATTATATCTTATATATAAATATAGACCCTAGTGGGTCGGATTAGCTCAGTGGTAAAGCGAAGTCCCAGCAAGGCTGGGTTAAATCTTGTTTCAAATTTTCCTTTGAGAGCCGCTTATAATTTCTTCAATGATTAAATAATATTTTTCACTGGAGTTCCTGATTAGTTACAGATAGACATTGAACTTCAACATTACGTGGGACCGGTTGAAATAACAAGTACGAGTATAACTAAAAAATAAAGAAAAAACGTTATAACACATATCAGGAACTTAGGAACACCATCTTAATAATAATAATATTCTACAATAAAAAACACATAAATTTGTTTTTTGACCACTTTAATTTTATTGAAACTCTGCCGGTTTCGGAAGAACTCTCCTTCATCAGGAGAATATTAAAAAACTGAAGAATTAAGTAAAATTTATATGTTTTTTATTGTAAATTATAACGAGCCACAAAGTTAGCGCTTTTTACAAATACATAGTAATATTCATTCACAAGCTATTACAAAAGTTCAAAATAAATTTATTCGCTTTATATTTTTTTTAATGTGTGATTCTATTACTTACTAGCTCTACCCAGCCACGCGTTGCTGTAGCTCAGTTTGTCTGTGCAGATAGAAAAAACAATAGCGCAGTTTTAAAAAAAGCATGTTTATCCAACAGATTACGCTGTTTTTCAAAAAAGCATGTTTTACCTGTCACAGGCACATAATATCTTTATTAATTAAATATTGTAAAATTAATTTTGCTATTCGGGTCTGTCTGTCTGTGCGCTTAGTTCTTCAAAACCACGCAACGGATTTCAATAGGGTTTTCACTATAATATAGATTTTATTCCGGATGGTTTTTTTTATTTTATTTTATTTATTTATTTCTATACATACATTACAGTGTCTACCAAATATTTACATTTGTATATAATACATAAATTTAGAACTGTTGTTAGTATGGTGTTTTTTTTTTTTTTTTTTTTAATGCTGGGTGTGAGGTAGGTTTGAGTAGGTGACACTGTGGTGGGTAATGTTATATGTTTCGTGAACACCTCACTGGGAGAACCTGTGCTGAGGTGTTTACGTGGTTATGATTAAATGGTACATGTATTTATGTGTATTGGTTAAATTTTCTTATATAAAAGTGTAAGTTGGGATTTTAAATATATATTTTTTTTAATGGTTATTGTACATTGTTATTTAAAGAAAAAGGAAAAAATATTTATTTATGTGCACATATATACATACACCCATGTATACATATACATACATAAATACACATATATGCATGCATACACACATATAAGTAAACACATGTATACATACATACATACACATTCACCATGATTATGTTTGGTTTGGTGTTATAATGTTTTGTATAAAATGGATATCTTGTTTTTTGATCCAGGCTGTGATCAGTTTATTGTGAATGTTTGTGTATGTATTTCCCATTAGTAGTAGTTTCAGAGTGGTGGGCATACAATTAAAAAGTTTTGTAGCGTAATACTGGAAGTGTCTTTGTCCGTGTGTGGTGTATGTTATCGGTATGTTCAGGGTATTGTTCGTTGTCGACCTTGTTTTTATTGTTGTTTGAGGTAGTATTGGAATGTGTAGTTTCTGTTGGAGGAAATTTAGTAGTGCAGATTTGGCATAAAGTTGTCTTATTGACGTCTAATGTTTTGAAAATTTCGCGTGAATTTGTGTGGAATGGTACTTGCAAGATGATTTTAATTATTGCCTTTTGAATTTTTTGTATTGGGTCGATTGTAGTGTTTGTAGCGCTTCCCCAAGCCAGTATGCCATATGTAACAATCGATTGACAGAGTGCGAAATGTATAGATCTAAGTATTGAATGTGGGAAAATGTTTTTAATTGACTTTATTAGGTGCATGACTCTTTTTACTTTATTAGTAATGAAAGTTATGTGGTCAGTCCAGCGTAAGTGTGAATCAATAATGACCCCTAGGTATTTTGTTTGGTTTACCCTTTCTCTAGGCTCGCATTGGCAATTGGGTGAAGTTTGTTCACATTCATGTAGAAACAGGTCTATGTTAGGTGAAGGTTGACCTCTTTGTGTAATACTATGTGTGATGTATTTTGTTTTTATTGTATTAACGGTAAGAGTATTCCAGTTAAGCCATTTTTTGACAACTGATAGACTTTTTTCGGCAATTATAAATACATCTTTCCATGTGGCTGCTTGACAGAGAAGTACTGAAGTAAGAAGGTTTATATACAGAGTTTTCCAATAAGAGGTGTTATTTTGAATAGCCCGCTATTTCGGTAGATGTTACTTTTCAAGCTGTCATTTTTTAACATTTGACAAGTAGAAACTACGCCATTAATAAAAATGGAACGATATACGCTTCAACAACGCATTGAAATGATTAAAATTCACTTGAGTGAATCAAACAAATGCAAATCATCTTGAGAGATGAGGCCCATTTCCACCTCGGTTGCTTCGTCAACAAGCAAAATTGTCGCATCTGGGGCTCGAAAACCCCAAGAGTTATTGTTGAAAAACCTCTCTATCCTCAACGTGTGACTGTTTGGTGCGGTTTATGGTCCGGCGGAGTCATTGGACCTTACTTTTTCGAAAATGAGGCTGGAGCAACAGTTACGGTGAATGGATTGCGCTATCGAGAGATGATTAATGATTTTTTATGGCCGGAATTGGATGGTATTGATCTGGACAACGTTTAATTTCAACAAGACGGCGATACGTGCCACACAAGCAACGAAACCATTGATCTTTACGATTGAATATCAAAATAACACCTCTTATTGGAAAACCCTATACATAATACATGATATATTTATAAAAAGTATAGAAAAGTAGATGTTTTGTAATCAAGTCTATGTATAGTATTTCCAAGCACCTATTAAGTCGTCCGTTTCCAGGATTCCACGAGTAGAAATCTGGCAGAAAGTTTTGTTTTACTAATCTTGTTTACGGTCATCTCTTGTACTAATAGTAAGTGGATACTTTCCATATTGAGATCAATGGTGTGTACGTTGCAAATATCATTAATATAGTTTAATAAATTATAAAGGTTCTAAGACGCTTTCTTGTGGTACACCATACTTGATTAGAAGAAATTAATTTTAACCTATATAATATGGGTATTTTAAAATAGAAACTCCTTATTGAAAACGGTGACCAGGTATGTCATCAAAATTACAGTTCAACACACCTACAAAATTTGATATAAAGTCATGAAAAGTTATGAAAAAAAACTAGTTAAATAGGTAACTATTTAACCTAGTTTTTGTTTCACCACTTTTAATGACTCTATATCACTTTTTAAAGGTGTGTTTAATTGTCATTTTGGTGAGATTTTTTGTTGATTTTCTCAATGTTGTAAAGCCAAGATGTAGGAAGGTTTAATGTGTAATAACTAATAATCACTTTACAAGTAAATGTTTTACTATCCTAATATTTATTTAATTGCCAGAAATTTTAAGAACTTAGATATATTTTATGGGGTATCTAACTCGATCATAACCTGTGGTTGCACTAATAAGAATACTATTAAACCCGTTACTTAAGGCACAGAAATCTATTTTACGTGTTATTACGAAGAAACCTTTCAGATATTCGAGCGACGCTTTCTTCAAGGAATTGTATAAATGTACCTACTGGATGTTCGACAGTAACTGTTAAAATTGTCGTCATTTGGTCCAAAAATAGTAATAAATAGATTTAGACAGGACAGATTCGAGAAAATTGCTAAAAATATCATCTGAAATTTATAATTTCTTTTGGCTAGTTTTCTCTTTGCTTTGATTTCTTTTCTCATCTTCATAAATAATTAAGAAAATAATAATTAATAAAGAAAGAAAACAACTGACGGTAAATATTTTTGCACAACCAGTTTCTTAGAACAGAGTTAGAGACCGGGTAGTCAATGTAATCACACCTGTATTGCAGCCTATCCTTAACGTGTGTGGGCGCAATTGAAGCAGTCCGTTGCTGATAATAAACTTAAGGTCTTGGCGCCGGATGCATCTGCCCACTTGTTGCGTGGCGGGCCGAATCGGGAGAGACTGGTTGAGAGAGACTATTTGACCTCTCCGGCAGGACTCTCTGACCCATCGTCTTGCACCACAGTGAGAGGGGTGGATTCATACGTCCATCACTCCTGGACACTATTACCGTGGGATTAAGTGGCAACAAATAAAAGTAAGGATGGGTTTATTATCTAGAAATAAAAAAAAATGTTTAAGAATACTAAAATGTATTACTACAAAAAAGAAATTAATTACCATCCTACTATATAATCTGTCTGGCAAAGGGCTTGCATAGGTAAAATGAAGGTGTGATACTAGTTCGTTCTTGATGCGAAGTAGTAGATTCCGGTTCTTCACAGCAACTGTCCCAGTCTACAATTTATCCAAAAAGTAATGCTGTAGTCCAATGCAAAACAGCCTCACGCTGCTGGTCTCCAAAAGGGTCCCTCTTAACCAATCAGGATCGGCAGATGCTATCCGATTCCATCAATCCAATGGTCAATGTTCTATATGCAAAGCTGACGCTCACAAAATTGGCAAATGTGTTCGTCGAACCTCAGCCAAGGGGAATTCCCGCTGCTCTGGGCTGGTGATCAAAGAATGGCCAGTTAGCAAAATGACAATGTGTATGTACTTAAAGGTCTCACACACAAAGACCATAGATGCGATGTAAGTAAAGTGATGCGCACACCTTGTTACAAATCGTATATGTAACAACACCTCTCCTATCTTTTCTAGAAAAGACCCGTTACACAGCCCCGAGAGAGTCCCCGAGAGAAATTATTTTCCTCAGGGCCTCCTTTATAGAGCTAGTGTAAAAAGGCGCCGTTTGGCTCAGAGCCGGCCCCGGTTATATATCCATATTATGTATACGTATTTCTAATACCTATCTTTGTGTCTATATATCGATGTTTCCATTCAGCTTAATTTAGTAAAGTTTTTATTCTATTCAACAACTGTGTATTATTCAATAAAGAAATGTATATGTTCACTTATTCTACTTTATTTTTAAATTTTATTTATTTTTATTTATGAATCATTTTAAGTACTTTTTATTGTTGTTTGGAGCGGCATACGTAAGGACTACACGGTCAAGTTCTGGCGTAATAGCTATGAAATTTGCGTAGTTTTTCTGTCTGGAATATCTAGTTAATCAATTTTGACTTCTATCATGAGCTATGGAGTTTTGAAACCTCCATCGAATATAAGAAAACTCCTAATCTTTGTGAGAAAAAATGTTTTCTGTTTTAGCGAAATAATACATAATTAATATTAATAAATTAATTGTTAAATTATTAATTATTTGTAAAGCAATTTTTTTAACTTTAGTATTTTTCGATTTTTTTTAGGAATTGCTAATATTGTCTTCAATAATTAAATACTAGTTTCGGTTATCGGTGCATGAGTTTGTGATTTGAAATTATATTCCTGCAGAGCACGTAAAATTATTCAACTTTAATTAACTATTAATTTTCAAAACTGACGAGTATAAATTATATCAGACAGCGGATAAAATGGGTACTTATCTCATATTCTAATATCTTCGGTACTTACCAAAATTATTTTTTATGCTTCCGATTTTGTTGTCCGGGTTAAATCTTCCCCATAGGAAAAACTAAACCCTTCCACTCACTTTTCCACAAATGATCAGCTAGTCAATCAACACTATGCAAGTGCATTATATAAGTAAAATAAATACAAAACAATACAAGAACAACAACACGTCAACTCACCAGAGATCAAATGGGAAAAAAATGTGTTTTAGTTAATTAATAATTATTATTTATTTGAAATGTAGATTTCTTTTAGTTAAATGTTTGACAGATGCTATTAATTCGGTAGATATCGTAACGTTTACTAAAGTTAACTTGGTTGTTTGACATAATTTAAACAATTCAAGTTCTATTCATGTTCTGTTACGATAATATATTATCACATGGAGAAAAATGAGTTATAAGGAGTCTGTTCAAATTTTTTTTTAAATTTGTTTTATATATTATTCTAAATTAATTATTCAAAAAAAAATCAAATTTAAAAGAAATAAAAAATATAATGGAGTTCTACAAAATAAACTTAAATCTGTTCAAATTATTGGTAATCCGGATACAATGGGGATTGCAGGCTGTTTACTGATAAACTTTTAGTGAATTCATAATATAATATTATTAACAATATTAACTCAACGTAAATTTCTTCCTTTGAAAGGCAGTGATCCTGAGGAAATTTTTTTTTTATATTAATACTTTCAGCCACACAAATCCTACAAATATAATTTACCATAATTTGTTGAATTGTTCAAATTCAATTGAACAACCCGTCCTTACATTTGAAAGGTAAATTTCTTCCTTTGAAAGGCAGTGATCCTGATGCAAATGTGTTTTATATAAATACTTTCAGCCTCATAAATCCTACATTTATAATATACCACCTGCGCTAGTGTATATTATAATTGTATATATGTATATATTATTTATTACACCTACCTACCTAATAATAGCACGGTGTTTTAATTCCAGGAGTTTTCATCAAATGAAAATAATAATGGTCCAAAATCGGGTAGATTCCCGCCATGTCAAAATACATGAAAAAAGATTCACAAATAAAACGTATTTACATTATAACACGGGAATCATGTCAAAATTATGTATTACATGACACGAGTGTTTCTCTAAAATAATCAGAATTATTTTATAAAAGCAGGAATTTGTCCAAAAGCTATGTCACCATCATTTGCTGTTCACACCAACTTTTATTATACACTAGTACCCGGCGTTGCTGGGGGTTATAGACATTTACTGTCGTAAACTTTTCTGTATGCCTTTTTAAGATATACATTTCCGTAGTAAATGATGTAGATATATCTCATAAGGTTTATCCAGCGTTAGCTGTGAAAGATTACGAAAAAAAAAATTCGCCCATTACAAAACATCGACTTTTCTCTACTTTCTTATATAATATGTATGTAATATATACATAAACCTTTCGGAAAAAATACTCTAAATGATATTGAAAATCCTATCAAAATCCGTTGCGTGGTTTAGAAGAACTAAGCGCACAAACAGACAGACGCGGATAGCGACTTTATTTTATACTATTTTTTTATATGTACTTTTCTTTTTTAATGTTACAATCGTATCTCACCAAAATAAATAATTCCTATAGAAAAAGTTTGGTTAAAAGACTAGGATTCAACGTGAATCTCGGTAGAACTTTTATTAAAAAATAGATGATTCTGAATAGAAACCAATAATATACCAGAAAATTAAAATGAGTTAAAATTGAACTTTTTTAAAATACTCAAAACCATTTAAGCTTTATTCAAATAAGTACCTAATACTTTTGCTTTGAGATTTCCATTGCCAAAAGTATTTTTGTGATTAATAATTCCTTCTGTTGCCAACATTTCAGACAGCTATCAGAAATGTTAACTAAAGAAGGAGGAAGCTCTACACGGCATAGTGCCCCAAAAATTAATCACAGCAATACTGTTGCTGTTTATATTTTATAATAATTAATATACAGATTATAATTTTTTAGAGGCTCAAGACAAAAGTTACAGCCGTCTCTCGAAAAGAGAATTGTTAGCAAATGATACATAAATAAAGAAAAAAGAAGATTAGATATCCTTATTACTTGATAACCTTTATTGGGAAATGCTCGTTAGCAGATCTCGCGAATGGATGATAACCTCACAAGAAACCAACCAGGTATCGTAGCCTGGAGAACTTTATTGTCGATAAGATGAATGCTGGCAAATGATTCCACTTGCAAGTTTTACAGAAGAAACTGTCACCAACTGAAAATGGGTGTTATTTCTGCTCTTTTAAGCTTAAGTTTTCAAGCAGCATGTTAGTACCAGTTAACAGTCAATCTCAGTATTTATTAATGAAGTGGAAATCACTCTGTTGCTGGTAGTGACAAACAAAATACCCTTCTTTATTTAACCGTTATGGAATGTAACATTTTTTTATATAAATCTATGTGACGTGTACCCGTCGTTGCTCGGAGTCCTGTGGTTAGGGGTAATGTTTTGAGGTTGTTAATTCCAGTGTTCCTGTTAACTGGATGTATCTTAAAAGTGGAAATACTATTATTGTATTTTAATAAGTTTTTGTTTTACTTGATCGTGGCATGTTCATCCTCGACTTATTCAACCATTCATTTCCAAGTCATACACTGTCCTCATACCTCCATCACCTCGTTTCTAATATTTAATTATTGAAGACAATATTAGCGATTCTTATATGTAAATTTGAAACAGTAAAATCAAAAAAAGATGCAGTCGCATCTAGGACTTAAACCCAGGACCCTCGCCTTGCTGAGGCGCCACTTTACCCTGGCAGGGCAAGGGTCCTGGGTTCAATTCGTACGTGCAACCGTACCTTTTTCTCATTTTTTGTTTCGAATTTTTGTTTAAGAATCACTGATATTGTGTTCAATAAATAAATTTTACAATTTGAGGTTTTACTTATTAAGTTATTCCAAAAATAACTTTTAATACACATTTTTACTGTTAAAAAACTACATTGTATCGACTATAATACAACTCCATGTCTTATTCCAGTGCAGAAATAAGAGTTAAGTCTTCCTCAGGCGTCCGTGACTTTTTCTACCATTCACAACTCTATACCGCATTGTTACTTTAGAAAATCTACATTATATCAACTTTAATTCGTTTGTATCTCAATCCCGTGCAGAGATAATGCGTAAAGTCTTCGTTGGGCGCCTTCGACTTCTTCTACAATTCAAACTACTCTCTAAACACAAGTGGTACTAATAAGAACAAACTTTGAAATTTTTTAAATTTTATGATAGTGAAAAAAACACATTTTTTTCGAAAAAAATTAATAGAGGCTACCATTTATTTTTATTTATTTTGAACATTTAATAATAATCATTCTCAGATTATAAGAATATTACCATTCGTTATTTCGGCTACTGGCATTATACCTAGCTCTCTCATTAAAAATTTAGGCGTATTAGATCTATCAAAAAATTTATATATAAAGATGCAAAAGTCGGTCATTTTGAATACATGTAGGATAACGAAAGATTTTTTAAATATTTATGTTGAGGGATCAGTAGGATTTATAGGCCCTGTTAGGAGTTCTACCGAGCCGAACCCTCTGATATGAAAATATCTGGAGTCGGTGAATTATTTTCTCATTTGATCTCTGGTGAGTTGACGTGTTGTTCTTGTATTGTTTTGTATTTATTTTGCTTATATAATGCACTTGCATAATGTTGATTGACTAGATGATCATTTGTGGAAAAGTGTGTGGAAGGGTTTAGTTTTTCCTATGGGGAAGATTTAACCCGGACATAAAATCGGAAAAAAATTAAGGACGGGTTGTTTCGGAGAATTTGAACAATTCATCAAATTTCAACGTTCATTTCCGGGTTCTGTGAAAGTCCTATTCAAGTTCTGCTATTATATCATTATAGGCTAGTAGCTTGACAAAACTGAAATAAAAACAGAACTTGAAAAAATATTTCACAGAACTTGAAAATGAACTTTGAAATTTGATGAATTGTTCAAATTTTCCGAAACAACCCGTCCTAAATATACCTTAATTTTCCTGCTTTAAATTGGTTTTTTTCCTTGGGTGAAATATTTTTTTTTACACTGGACTTATTATGGGCCCAGTGACATAAAACACTATTATTTTGTGAAAGATTATGCCATCAGTATATATATCGCCATTTTCATTGTAATATAAAGCAAAAATGGCATTGTATACCAATTTATAAAATTTATTAATAGGTATACATATATATATCGCCATTTTCATTGTAATATAAAGCAAAAATGGCATTGTATACCAATTTATAAAATTTATTAATAGGTATACATATATATATCGCCATTTTCATTGTAATATAAAGCAAAAATGGCATTGTATACCAATTTATAAAATTTATTAATAGGTATACATATATATATCGCCATTTTCATTGTAATATAAAGCAAAAATGGCATTGTATACCAATTTATAAAATTTATTAATAGGTATACATATATATATCGCCATTTTCATTGTAATATAAAGCAAAAATGGCATTGTATACCAATTTATAAAATTTATTAATAGGTATACATATATATATCGCCATTTTCATTGTAATATAAAGCAAAAATGGCATTGTATACCAATTTATAAAATTTATTAATAGGTATACATATATATATATCGCCATTTTCGTTATAATATATAACAAAAATGGCATTGTATACCAATTTATAAAATTTATTAATAGGTATACATATATATATATCGCCATTTTCGTTATAATATATAACAAAAATGGCATTGTATACCAATTTATAAAATTTATTAATAGGTATACATATATATATATCGCCATTTTCGTTATAATATATAACAAAAATGGCATTGTATACCAATTTATAAAATTTATTAATAGGTATACATATATATATATCGCCATTTTCGTTATAATATATAACAAAAATGGCATTGTATACCAATTTATAAAATTTATTAATAGGTATACATATATATATCGCCATTTTCATTGTAATATAAAGCAAAAATGGCATTGTATACCAATTTATAAAATTTATTAATAGGTATACATATATATATATCGCCATTTTCGTTATAATATATAACAAAAATGGCATTGTATACCAATTTATAAAATTTATTAATAGGTATACATATATATATATATCGCCATTTTCGTTATAATATATAACAAAAATGGCATTGTATACCAATTTATAAAATTTATTAATAGGTATACATATATATATATCGCCATTTTCGTTATAATATATAACAAAAATGGCATTGTATACCAATTTATAAAATTTATTAATAGGTATACATATATATATATATCGCCATTTTCGTTATAATATATAACAAAAATGGCATTGTATACCAATTTATAAAATTTATTAATAGGTATACATATATATATATCGCCATTTTCGTTATAATATATAACAAAAATGGCATTGTATACCAATTTATAAAATTTATTAATAGGTATACATATATATATATATCGCCATTTTCGTTATAATATATAACAAAAATGGCATTGTATACCAATTTATAAAATTTATTAATAGGTATACATATATATATATCGCCATTTTCGTTATAATATATAACAAAAATGGCATTGTATACCAATTTATAAAATTTATTAATAGGTATACATATATATATATATCGCCATTTTCGTTATAATATATAACAAAAATGGCATTGTATACCAATTTATAAAATTTATTAATAGGTATACATATATATATATCGCCATTTTCGTTATAATATATAACAAAAATGGCATTGTATACCAATTTATAAAATTTATTAATAGGTATACATATATATATATCGCCATTTTCGTTATAATATATAACAAAAATGGCATTGTATACCAATTTATAAAATTTATTAATAGGTATACATATATATATATATCGTCATTTTCGTTATAATATATAACAAAAATGGCATTGTATACCAATTTATAAAATTTATTAATAGGTATACATATATATATATCGCCATTTTCGTTATAATATATAACAAAAATGGCATTGTATACCAATTTATAAAATTAATTAATAGGTATACATATATATATATATCGCCATTTTCGTTATAATATATAACAAAAATGGCATTGTATACCAATTTATAAAATTTATTAATAGGTATACATATATATATATATATCGCCATTTTCGTTATAATATATAACAAAAATGGCATTGTATACCAATTTATAAAATTTATTTATAGGTATACATATATATATATCGCCATTTTCGTTATAATATATAACAAAAATGGCATTGTATACCAATTTATAAAATTTATTAATAGGTATACATATATATATATATCGCCATTTTCGTTATAATATATAACAAAAATGGCATTGTATACCAATTTATAAAATTTATTAATAGGTATACATATATATATATATCGCCATTTTCGTTATAATATATAACAAAAATGGCATTGTATACCAATTTATAAAATTTATTAATAGGTATACATATATATATATATCGCCATTATCGTTATAATATATAACAAAAATGGCATTGTATACCAATTTATAAAATTTATTAATAGGTATACATATATATATATATCGCCATTTTCGTTATAATATATAACAAAAATGGCATTGTATACCAATTTATAAAATTTATTAATAGGTATACATATATATATATCGCCATTTTCGTTATAATATATAACAAAAATGGCATTGTATACCAATTTATAAAATTTATTAATAGGTATACATATATATATATATCGCCATTTTCGTTATAATATATAACAAAAATGGCATTGTATACCAATTTATAAAATTTATTAATAGGTATACATATATATATATATCGCCATTTTCGTTATAATATATAACAAAAATGGCATTGTATACCAATTTATAAAATTTATTAATAGGTATACATATATATATATATCGCCATTTTCGTTATAATATATAACAAAAATGGCATTGTATACCAATTTATAAAATTTATTAATAGGTATACATATATATATATATATCGCCATTTTCGTTATAATATATAACAAAAATGGCATTGTATACCAATTTATAAAATTTATTAATAGGTATACATATATATATATATCGCCATTTTCGTTATAATATATAACAAAAATGGCATTGTATACCAATTTATAAAATTTATTAATAGGTATACATATATATATATATCGCCATTTTCGTTATAATATATAACAAAAATGGCATTGTATACCAATTTATAAAATTTATTAATAGGTATACATATATATATATCGCCATTTTCGTTATAATATATAACAAAAATGGCATTGTATACCAATTTATAAAATTTATTAATAGGTATACATATATATATATATCGCCATTTTCGTTATAATATATAACAAAAATGGCATTGTATACCAATTTATAAAATTTATTAATAGGTATACATATATATATATATCGCCATTTTCGTTATAATATATAACAAAAATGGCATTGTATACCAATTTATAAAATTTATTAATAGGTATACATATATATATATATCGCCATTTTCGTTATAATATATAACAAAAATGGCATTGTATACCAATTTATAAAATTTATTAATAGGTATACATATATATATATCGCCATTTTCGTTATAATATATAACAAAAATGGCATTGTATACCAATTTATAAAATTTATTAATAGGTATACATATATATATATATCGCCATTTTCGTTATAATATATAACAAAAATGGCATTGTATACCAATTTATAAAATTTATTAATAGGTATACATATATATATATATCGCCATTTTCGTTATAATATATAACAAAAATGGCATTGTATACCAATTTATAAAATTTATTAATAGGTATACATATATATATATCGCCATTTTCGTTATAATATATAACAAAAATGGCATTGTATACCAATTTATAAAATTTATTAATAGGTATACATATATATATATCGCCATTTTCGTTATAATATATAACAAAAATGGCATTGTATACCAATTTATAAAATTTATTAATAGGTATACATATATATATATATCGCCATTTTCGTTATAATATATAACAAAAATGGCATTGTATACCAATTTATAAAATTTATTAATAGGTATACATATATATATATCGCCATTTTCGTTATAATATATAACAAAAATGGCATTGTATACCAATTTATAAAATTTATTAATAGGTATACATATATATATATATCGCCATTTTCGTTATAATATATAACAAAAATGGCATTGTATACCAATTTATAAAATTTATTAATAGGTATACATATATATATATCGCCATTTTCGTTATAATATATAACAAAAATGGCATTGTATACCAATTTATAAAATTTATTAATAGGTATACATATATATATATCGCCATTTTCGTTATAATATATAACAAAAATGGCATTGTATACCAATTTATAAAATTTATTAATAGGTATACATATATATATATATCGCCATTTTCGTTATAATATATAACAAAAATGGCATTGTATACCAATTTATAAAATTTATTAATAGGTATACATATATATATATATATATCGCCATTTTCGTGATAATATATAACAAAAATGGCATTGTATACCAATTTATAAAATTTATTTATAGGTATACATATATATATATCGCCATTTTCGTTATAATATATAACAAAAATGGCATTGTATACCAATTTATAAAATTTATTAATAGGTATACATATATATATATATATCGCCATTTTCGTTATAATATATAACAAAAATGGCATTGTATACCAATTTATAAAATTTATTAATAGGTATACATATATATATATCGCCATTTTCGTTATAATATATAACAAAAATGGCATTGTATACCAATTTATAAAATTTATTAATAGGTATACATATATATATATATCGCCATTTTCGTTATAATATATAACAAAAATGGCATTGTATACCAATTTATAAAATTTATTAATAGGTATACATATATATATATATCGCCATTTTCGTTATAATATATAACAAAAATGGCATTGTATACCAATTTATAAAATTTATTAATAGGTATACATATATATATATATCGCCATTTTCGTTATAATATATAACAAAAATGGCATTGTATACCAATTTATAAAATTTATTAATAGGTATACATATATATATATATCGCCATTATCGTTATAATATATAACAAAAATGGCATTGTATACCAATTTATAAAATTTATTAATAGGTATACATATATATATATATCGCCATTTTCGTTATAATATATAACAAAAATGGCATTGTATACCAATTTATAAAATTTATTAATAGGTATACATATATATATATATCGCCATTTTCGTTATAATATATAACAAAAATGGCATTGTATACCAATTTATAAAATTTATTAATAGGTATACATATATATATATCCCCATTTTCGTTATAATATATAACAAAAATGGCATTGTATACCAATTTATAAAATTTATTAATAGGTATACATATATATATATCGCCATTTTCGTTATAATATATAACAAAAATGGCATTGTATACCAATTTATAAAATTTATTAATAGGTATACATATATATATATATCGCCATTTTCGTTATAATATATAACAAAAATGGCATTGTATACCAATTTATAAAATTTATTAATAGGTATACATATATATATATATCGCCATTTTCGTTATAATATATAACAAAAATGGCATTGTATACCAATTTATAAAATTTATTAATAGGTATAGGTACATATATATATATATCGCCATTTTCGTTATAATATATAACAAAAATGGCATTGTATACCAATTTATAAAATTTATTAATAGGTATACATATATATATATATCGCCATTTTCGTTATAATATATAACAAAAATGGCATTGTATACCAATTTATAAAATTTATTAATAGGTATACATATATATATATATCGCCATTTTCGTTATAATATATAACAAAAATGGCATTGTATACCAATTTATAAAATTTATTAATAGGTATACATATATATATATATCGCCATTTTCGTTATAATATATAACAAAAATGGCATTGTATACCAATTTATAAAATTTATTAATAGGTATACATATATATATATATCGCCATTTTATTTATAATATATAACAAAAATGGCATTGTTATAATATATAACAAAAATGGCATTGTATACCAATTTATAAAATTTATTAATAGGTATACATATATATATATATCGCCATTTTCGTTATAATATATAACAAAAATGGCATTGTATACCAATTTATAAAATTTATTAATAGGTATACATATATATATATCGCCATTTTCGTTATAATATATAACAAAAATGGCATTGTATACCAATTTATAAAATTTATTAATAGGTATACATATATATATATATCGCCATTTTATTTATAATATATAACAAAAATGGCATTGTATACCAATTTATAAAATTTATTAATAGGTATACATATATATATATATCGCCATTTTCGTTATAATATATAACAAAAATGGCATTGTATACCAATTTATAAAATTTATTAATAGGTATACATATATATATATCGCCATTTTCGTTATAATATATAACAAAAATGGCATTGTATACCAATTTATAAAATTTATTAATAGGTATACATATATATATATCGCCATTTTCGTTATAATATATAACAAAAATGGCATTGTATACCAATTTATAAAATTTATTAATAGGTATACATATATATATATATATCGCCATTTTCGTTATAATATATAACAAAAATGGCATTGTATACCAATTTATAAAATTTATTAATAGGTATACATATATATATATCGCCATTTTCGTTATAATATATAACAAAAATGGCATTGTATACCAATTTATAAAATTTATTAATAGGTATACATATATATATATCGCCATTTTCGTTATAATATATAACAAAAATGGCATTGTATACCAATTTATAAAATTTATTAATAGGTATACATATATATATATCGCCATTTTCGTTATAATATATAACAAAAATGGCATTGTATACCAATTTATAAAATTTATTAATAGGTATACATATATATATATCGCCATTTTCGTTATAATATATAACAAAAATGGCATTGTATACCAATTTATAAAATTTATTAATAGGTATACATATATATATATCGCCATTTTCGTTATAATATATAACAAAAATGGCATTGTATACCAATTTATAAAATTTATTAATAGGTATACATATATATATATCGCCATTTTCGTTATAATATATAACAAAAATGGCATTGTATACCAATTTATAAAATTTATTAATAGGTATACATATATATATATATCGCCATTTTCGTTATAATATATAACAAAAATGGCGATATAACTCACCATGTATGATTTGAGATTTTCACGGCCAAAAGTATTATAGTGATTTGCTTTTGGGGTATTATGCCGCGTTGCGCTACCTCCTTCTTTAGCCAACGTTTCAGACATCCCTGTAATGTGTAATGTGTACACATCTGCCCTGATGATGGACACTGCAATGCTGTCCGAAACGTTGGCTAAAGAAGGAGGTAGCGCAAGACGGCATAATACCCCAACATGTCACCATGTTTATTATAATATGTAACAACTGAATGACGTAACTTATGGGAAATATAATCAGTATAGATAATTTGCACTTATTGTTAAATGATGGTATTAATCGTCATTGCATGATAAACATTGATAAATTAAAACAAAATGAAAAATAACATGTTCCGAATGATATTGTTTAATTCTGCTGTTGCTTGGTTGACAAATGTTTTCAGCTGAACACATATTTAACAGATTTAACAAGGCGACTGTGTAATCAAATTAATGTATTATTTACTGGAATTTTTCTGTAAGAACTATTTACATTTGCATTGAACGGTATGAAAAATAAATAAAAATCAACCTGTCAACTGTAATACATGTATTTTAAAATTTGTTTTAAAAATTTAAAATTGGTTTGATTGAGGATTGAATCTTCCTACCCAGGGACTGGAGTCGATAACTTTCCCAACTTCACTAAATGCCGATCGGTTAGGATCGACATTTATGTAGTGTATTAACTTTAATGTCATCTGCTAATGCATATACTACGAATCCATCTAACGAGTTTCAGCTCGATCGGATGTCGGTAAGTGGCCTTATTTCCGCTTCCAAGATTTGCATTCATTCATTAATGAAACAAAAATAATGTTCAAATAAATGTATTTTAAAAAAAGCAGTGAGTAAAATGCAGTAAAACCTTATGAAAAGTATCTACAGAACATTATAAATTAATTTAATCATTGTAGAAGATTAGACAGACAAAGAAAATAAAAAGATAATGGTCGCAACTGGGAACCAAACTCAGATCCTCTAATCTTTCTGGGATTGGTGTCTTTTCCAATTGAGTTATTGCCGCCACATTACATTCTGTCATTTGTATTAAGCTCATGCTTTCAGTTTCGAATTACCAACAACCTCTTCAATTATTTCCCTTATCTTTCGGCTGTCATCATTTTGGTGTGATTGCAGAGCTCTACCTGAATATATTTACAATCTAGATCATGGCTGGCCAACCTTTTCAGCAGCCGGGCCAGATTTTAGAAATGAGATATCCTACTGGGCCGTACGTACTAGAGGTGAGTCGTACTAGCTCGTCTTGGAACAACTTGTACAAGTACGAATTAAATAAATACCTAGTCCAAATACCTGCTCCCTAGTATTTCGCAGTTGTACTTACTTTTACAAGTAATGGTATGCCGAAAGGAATTATTGTATGGGTATTGTTGGGTATTGCTCACTCGCTACTAGATTCCCCGGGGTAGTTAGAGAAATCCCTGTTGAAAAATTCCCCACATTTTTTTCATGTCCTCTGGTACATTTGCTTTGCGGATAATCCGTATTTCGGTTAAAGGAGGACTCTTTTCAGCATCTTGCGGCTGGCGAGTATTGCATATAAGGAACGCAAAAGACGTCCAAGACTTGAAAGACTCGCAGTACTCGCAAGAAGCACAATATGTACTCGCACAACATGCAATATTCGCAAGATGCGCAATACTTGCAAGACACGCAATACTGATACTTGAATCAATGTACTAATTAGATACTTCCATATACGAGATATGATACGAACTACGAACGTTGGAATGTTTTTTCGGTGGTTTTATATACACTAAAAGAAAAAATGTGTGAATATGCTCCGCGGGCCACAAGTAGACACCCAGCAGGCCGTGGGTTGGCCACCCTTGATCTAAATGGTATCATGGATATATATATCCCATTTTTTTATTGCTTTATATGGCTTTTTCAATAAGTCTAGAAGTGATTATTCAATTTTAATAGAGATGATAACTTACAGATGCTTATAAACAATAAGGAACTTGAGCAAAAAATATTATGGCTTAAAAAACATACATTCGTGTGGTGACCGGATAAATCATCACAATGATAATACATCACATCTTTAAAAAGTTAAGTATATAAAGTCATGGAAAGTGATGAAACAAAAACTTTATTAACTGGGTTAAGTAGGTTAGGTTAGGTTAGGTTAAGTTAAATTTATTTTTTTTCATCCTTTCTAATGACTTTATATC
Source organism: Hesperophylax magnus (assembly GCA_026573805.1). Taxonomy (NCBI): domain Eukaryota; kingdom Metazoa; phylum Arthropoda; class Insecta; order Trichoptera; family Limnephilidae; genus Hesperophylax; species Hesperophylax magnus. The sequence continues at coordinate 29,370,781 of JAIUSX010000046.1, forward strand.
ACTTTTTAAAATTGTCACTGCGTTGAGTTATCATGGAACCATTCGTGTATATTGACAAATGTTGATACTGATTATATAAGAATTGTTTCATGGAATTTTATTAATAAGTTGTAATTTAAAAATGTAAGAGATATTTGGGCAAAAAATCTTCCTATACAATAAACTCACAACAATATTTTAACATTTCAATCTTAAATAAAAAGCTGGATACAAAACATAGGGAGATCAGAAATAGATAATATACTGACACTAAATACACACTGAAACCGAAACCACTCAACTGAATAAAAAAAAAGTGGGTGTGTCAAGCCTACGCAAGACAGAAGTGAAACTTCTAGTTTCAGCTGATGCTTGGCGTGGCGCAGTTCGCTGGTGTCTGAGAGAGAGGAAAGAAGAGAAGAGAGAGAACGTTCGTGAGCGGCTCCCCCACCTCAACAAGGTTTCACTTCAAAAATGCCACAGCCGAGAATCGAACCTCGCTTAACTGATTGAAAGCCAACCACGCTGAGCACCAACTGTAAGCAAAGCCGCATAAATTGATTATATTATGTAGGTTCTGAAAATATGAGAGCTTGTTATGTTTTATAATGTTACCTACATCACACCCAAAATATAATATATTTTTAAAAATAATGTACAATGTACAGAAATAGAATCCCACACAAGATCGCGTAGTGCGCTCTAGCGAACGGATATTTTATCAGAGGGAGATAGTTTTAATTTTTTTTTCTGTAAATTATTACATATTATCAAAATAAATAAATTAATTAAATAAATGTAATACAATTATCATAATATACGGATTAGATAATAATTTTAATCCAACACAATAACGCAAAGCGCGCTCTAGCGGAGTAATGTTTTATCACAGTGAGATAAGTGTTTTTATTATTTTGCAATATTATTTTCTTTTAAAAAATGTTCTGACCTACTAAAAAATAAGATATTGAATGAAAAAGGCGTTAAAAACAAAAAAATAATGTGCGATGGCCGAGAATCGAACTCGGATCAACTGCTTGGAAGGCAACTATGCTGACCATTACACCACCAACGCCAGTTGTCGGGATGAGCTAAGAAGCATTTATATGTTACTTCAAAACTTTGACTAGATCAAATGAACTTTAATCGGTGGTCCCGCATTTTCGTTTCGGTCATGAGTCGGTTTTACTCCGGTCCTCGAAATTGCATGACGCGCGTAAAGAAGTTTCACTTCAAAAAACACAATTAATTGTAATATATTTTTGATTGTTTTATATAAAACACTATTCAATATATTTATAATTACTTTATATTATCCATACTACTAAATTTTAATCATATGTAAATGCAATCCTCAGCACGGGAGATCCCAAAGAAGATATCATTATATCTATTTGTTACAACAAAATAAAAGATAATAAAACACTTCTTATTATTATAAATGCCCTGTGATTGGTCGACAGGTTCCGACAGATCTTACAGTGCTACCTCACAGGTCCGTCGGCCACATGCATTAGCTTGTGAACGATTTTGTGGAAAGTTGCGCTGTGTAGACTCATTACAAATTATTTCGGAAGATTTCATGTTTTTTGGAAATCTTGTTAAATATTTAAATTGGGATTTGTTAATTACATACCGACCCGAGTGGGATTGATCTTACCGTTAACCGACAAAACCAAAGTACTTTTGTTTACTTGTATTTAAGTTAGAATGTGAGCTTTCATAAAATAAAAATAAAATAAACAAATTTGACTGTAATTTCTTATTGTCTGTTGCATTTTTTCGTTGAGTTATTTATATTATCTTCATCGGTGATTAAATATTGAGGTTTATGAGCTTATATAGGTTATCCCTAATGAAAATCATTATAAATTACAATAAAATGTTGAAATAAAGATAAAAACACTTACTATTTATTTCAAGGATAAAAAAAACACAATGTACATATTTCATAACTGAATATTATATTTGACAGCAAGACGGTTTTATTATTTTCTCATGAGAACACATTATATTTCAACACGTGACATTTCTTTGCGCATATTAAAATCTAAGAGATCTTAATTCTATACTTTTAGTATTTTCATGTGTATTTCTATATGTAGCTATAACTTTGTGGTTATCTATTATATTTAAATGAAACAATATTACTTTGTTAGAACCACTGATATACATATTTTATTAACACCGACCGGTTTCGGAACAACCGTTCCTTCTATATTTGCCCTGAGGAAGGAATGGTTGTTCTGAAAACGGTTGGCGTTAATAAAATATATTAGTGGTTCTAACAAAGTAAAATCGTTTCATTTGAACATAATTCTATTGAATTTACAATTAAAATAAAATATAACAAAACAACCATCACACCGCTTCTCCGAAGGTGTATGCAGAGAGAACAGAATACCGCACAACTTGGTCTAGACACAAACTCCTTACTTTATTCACAATAATACATTGTCTCATAGGTAGAAACTGTTCTGTTTTTCCCACCCTTGTACAACCCGAATCATTTATTTGATTCACTTGATCGTTCCATGTCTTCTTGGGGAGTCGCACACTTCTTCTTGAATCTGTTTTCTATGTACATAGCTTCTGTTTTCTATTTATGCTACTCTTCTATTAAAAGCATTTGCTTGTGGATGGAAGAGGAGTGTACATTTGCGAAAAAATAATGGTATAGTAATATAATGCATCATTTGGTGAAATAATTAACATTTAAAAAAATATATTATATTACATTAAGGTTATGTTTACAAAGTAAAAAATAATTACGAAATTAAAATCCGTACAAATTGTTGTATTTGAAAAGAAGAAAAAAATATTATGGAGTATAAATAGAGTATTGTAGAATAATTTGTGAGGTTTTCAAATGAAACTAGGGGAAGCAGTTTTTTGTTAATGATTTCCTTAAAATATTTTTTTATAGAGTTCAATATTTGTTTTTTATCATTAATGCTTCTGATTTCTTCCGGTAATTTATTAAAGAAATGTTTTCCGTGGTGGGTATAATGGTGCTGGGCAAAAGAAGTGTTTAGTTTATCTACTTCATATTATTGTCCTTTTTCTATCAATATATATCGAAGCCATCAAGGTGTACGTAATGTGGGGTGACTTTTGAATCAGGGCGACTTTTAACATTGCGGATATATGCATCTCGCCACCACTACTTGCTTCATTTTAACAATTTTTTTGTCAATGTGGATACAATGAAGCTTCGAAAATAAGTGTCAAATTAGTTGGTTTCTAGTTATATTCAAACATATTGTTGGTAGAATTGTTAGAGAAATGTTTGAAAACACATTTTATAAATTCTTCAATTTATTTATAAATTCTTGATTATAATAGTTTTATCATTTACATTAAAGTATATCCCTATCAATACCACTTCTCATAGATGTAATAAATTGTTTTTCCTCAATCAACACTCCACTAATCATGGATACCACTCATCAATGTCCAGAATGGTCAGACTTGTCATCAAAAGTCAGGATTTAGAATTTTTTGGTGTAAGTCTTAGGACGGGTTGTTTTGGAGAATTTGAACTATTCATCAAATTTCAATGTTTATTTTCAGGTTCTGTGAAAGTCCTATTCAAGTTCTGTTATTATATAATTGTAGGCTAGTTGTTTGACAGAACTGAAATAAAAACAGAACTTGAAAAAATCTTTCACAGAACTAGAAAATGAACGTTGAAATTTGATGAATTGTTCAAATTCTCCGAAACAGCCCGCCCTAAGTGATTCTTGTCAGTCATTACGCAAGTAATATTTTGTATTGATGTGGCGGAAGTTGTGAACTGCATTAAAACTATGTTCCTGTTTGACTTGGCATTATCTTTATTGTTTTTGGGTCCTATTTTTGTTAAAGCTATAATTTTTTAAATTATCCTATATTGTAACATATCTCCTTGTATTAACTTCATGTAATATGTTGTGATTAGACATAGTCCGTAAATAAATAAATAACTACTCGAATATTCGAACTTGCATTTTTTTACTATTTTTTTTGTAGTAAGCTTTTAAAAAATCGCCTCACTTCTTGACTCCCCAAAGACATAGGTATATAATTTAATTTAAATATATTTCGATAGTAACATATGCCATAAATATGATATAAAACGTTTTAGTAAAAAAGTTATTTAGTGTCAAATTTGAAAATTGTCAAAGTCACCGTCACCCCATTTTACAGTACTATGTATTCTTCATCTTGTTCATATTACGTTTACTTCAACCTTGCATTCTTTCTCATTCCTAATAGATTTAGTTTTACAACACAAACACCTCACAAATCTCATTTATATAAATATGCAAACAATAAATACACAATGCGTAAATACAAAAATCAGTATTTCCTAAAATGTAGATTGATGCAACATAAAATAATAATATGTAACAATGCTTCACTTTGTAATCACAGAAGAAAAAAAACTACCCGAAAAACAAAACTGGGTGAGCACGTTTACATGGTAATTATTTTCATCACTGTCGTACCAAAAAATAAAGCTGATTCTCGCTGACGGGGAGGGAAAGCTCTTCAACAGTTACATACTCCAATATAAGTCTATCACCATTCAAAAGAACCTCTTTAGCTAACAGTTCCGATATCTTTATGTCCATTTTACTGATGCCCACGCACATCCCATCCAACTCTCTGAAAAGCCTTAATTTAGGCACATTCCCTTTATTATTATCATTCTTAACATTGCAAATATTTGATATTGAGTCAATAACACGGCCCAGAGACCAGTCTTTCGAAACAAAAACCGCAACGCTTGAACTAAGATCATCGCTGAAAGTTTTTTCTTCGGTGGGGGGATTACTTTCAAGTTTCTTGGCTTCGCATCCTGATGGTTTGGAAACTGCGAAATATATTCTATCTATGACAGGAGTTGATGCTTCTCCTTTTGCCTTTGATTTCAGCTTCATCAGTTGTATCTTTAGTGCGGTTTTGGCCTTGGATGAGCTCTGTTGGGATATCCTCAGTTTTCTAGTGACCTGAAAATAATAAAAAATTATATTAGAATACAATAACTATAATAAAGATGGTGGATACTGGCTAGTGGTAGATCTCTAAGTATCCCCCTGGAGAAAGACCACCATTCAGAATAAAAATATTGTTTCAAGTGGTAATAATCTTTTTTAGTGACTAGATCTGAAAAGCCTGGTACTTCACAACCTTTCTTTCCTTTTGTTTCACTTTCAAAAGTGTTACTTCTCTTTTGAAACTGTTCTGTTTAGTCATGAAACCATACCATTCATATATATTACATTGACTCCACACAGGAGGCCTTGAGGAAAATAATGTCCCTCAGGGTCTATGTCATCTTTGGGATTCTGGGTGGAGGGTATTTTTGAGAAAATGAAGAAGTGAACCCGGGAGGAAACACAGAGGCCGGCAAATCACTCCACAGCCGAGCTATTGAACTCAAGAAAGAGTCGTAGAATCGACCCATTCTCATGTGACAAATGTCAAACTGTGAACAAATGTTGGGCACACATTTGGCATGATTCCCGACTGTGTGCTGGCCAGCACCGAAGGGATCAATGATGCTAGTTCATTGGAACATCTTCCATTGAAATACTGGTAGAACAAGGACAGCATTCCAACCTGAAGCTTGAGTTCTGAAGATTACAATCCGTTTAAGATTGGAGAATCCATCAAACGGACTGCCCGTTTCTGCGCATATTTAACAGTTTCTTTAAGGTATTTTAGGGATCCAGATCAGCGGTGGCTGCCAAATTCAACCTTGAGATGCATCTGTAAAGGGTTAACAGTCATGTACTATTTGCAGTATCTGCGGGTCCTGTTCCGTACGTCCAGCTACTGAGAGGTTCACTTAACTCTGGCTTCAATAGAGCCTCCGTGCCTGAGCTGGTCACTTAGAGTTACACTAAGCATATCAATGGAAGGCATTTTGGGAAGATTGGTTCCATTGGAGGAGACCAGATTGTCATTTCGATCCCTTACAACAGACATGATTGGGTCTTTGAAACATAAAATTTGACTAGATTATTCTTAGAAACCCTCGAGGTAACCGTCCATTCTCTGTTTAAAAGACTTCCGAGTTGTCGGAGTTTGTGTGCCATTTGGGAGCTTGTCAAAACAAAAAACTATCATGGACTGTACTGTCATCCGCATAGCAATGAATTGGTGCACACGACAAAATATCATTGATGTGCAACAATAACAAAGTCGGAACTGATCCTTATAGGATGCCAGCATTTATCGAATATGAGGAGGAGGTGAAACCGTCAGCAACCGTTTGAATCATCTTCTCCTTTATGGAACGTTGAAAAATCGAATATGAGGAAGAGGTGAAACCGTCTGAAATCGTTTGAATCGTCTTCTGCTTTATGGAACGTTGACAAATCGAATATGAGGAAGAGGTGAAACCGTCTGAAATCGTTTGAATCGTCTTCTGCTTTATGGAACGTTGACAAATCGAATATGAGGAAGAGGTGAAACCGTCAGCAATCGTTTGAATCCTCTTCTCCTTTATGGAAGTCTACATTTAAACATTGGCTAAATATAGATGTAATATAGAGTTATGAATAATAGACCAATACCAATAGATATAATTGTTTTAACGTGTATATAATTTACCTCAGCTTCCACGTGAGCTTTGGCTTTACTGAACATAGCGCGAGGAGTCTCCCAGCGCTCCTTCTCAGCTTTCAGCACCTCGGGGTCTATTTCAGGACATTCTCTGGAAAAAGATTATTATTAATCGTTGAAGATAATATTAACAACTCTCAAACGCTGATTCTGATATTTCCCTTTTTCGTGATTGGCTCGTCTATTAATTTGAACGTTTATACTAAAATTTTATTTAAGACTACCACACTTAAAACACATCAAAAATGTTTATTTTTAAGAAACCCAAACTGAGAACCTAAAAATTTATTTAACAAAATAGGTTCTTCGTTTAAAAAGAAAAAAGGCATAAAAACCTATTTCATTATCAATTATACTTCCCCACCTTCCTCTTTCCCTTCCCCACTTACCTTCAGCCTCACAACATCCCCCAATTGGGGATGCCATAGTCTCACTGGCTCCAGACGGGAGCAGTTGGGACTCTTGTGAGGTATTCACTATAAAAAAAAAAATTAAAAAAAATTATAAGTTATATTCTATCAACGTGCAAGATGGTTGGTTGATGATTAGTCGTAAGTAAAAGTTAATCTTTTCTTTTTAATTAAATGTGGCCCCCCTAATCTGATAGGTTACTCATATTTATAATTGATCAAATAAAACCAGCGGCAGTGAATAAATTCGAATAATTTTAAACCACTCTCTAAATGTTGCACATTATAGACATGAACTTATAACAACCAAACAATATATATTGTTCGGCATTCCGCATTCATAAAGAATTTCTCCAGCTTCTGACCCCTGCTTTAAAGCATAGCTGCAAGCAATGACACAAATATTATACTTACTGATGAAATCTGTGTTCTATACAGAAGTGTTTCAGGCACTTGGGGCACGGCATTTCGATGTAACTCGACGAAGAACATTTCTTATCAGAAGAACTACACCGGTACACTGGAGAAGTCTCTGTAAAGCTTGGTTCATTCTTAAATTGGCTGTAGTGCTCACACTCACCGGACAAACAGTGAGCCAAGAAATGATCTTTGCAGAAAAAACGTTTGCACAAACATTTCAATGGTATAAAGTCAAGTTGTTTGCAAAATTCATTGCAACATTGTTTACCCAAATCAGGAAGTTCCATTTTTTAACAAAGTAATCTATTTATGTCTAGCAAATTGGATCATTATGAATGATTAGAACCTAAAAATGACGTTCCAAAATATTTTCGACCTGTCACTGAAGATTTGAATTTGACATAAGCTATTCCATAGATATTGTCTGTGAGTACATAATCATAAAGTTTTATGCTTGGTCCAGACCGAAGCCAACCTTCCAACTTCAAACGTTTGGACGATCGTGTGGAGGGGTAGTTCGTGCGTTGGAAGTTCGGGTTGGAAGGTTGGTGTTTGAGTAGGCCTGGGATCGCCTTCGAGGCGATCGCTACGGCCAACTCTATGGCCAACCCGCACGAACCGGCCGTCCGAGCTGTCCACACATCTCTGAAATCATAACAAAAGTGACATTTGCGTATAAGTGACGTTTACGTATTATCTTTTTCGCGCGAATCCGTTAACACATAATGGTTCTTCCACACCAACGCCAACCTTCCAACTCCGAACTTAGTTCGGAGTTGGAAGGTTGGCCGATCGTGTGGTGGCCACCTAGAGAAACTGCTGCCAACCCTCCAACTCCGAACGTTTGAACGAATCCGAGTCCGACAATATTAAATCGTTACTCCACTCTGCCATTATGCTTGGTCCACACCGAAGCCAACCTTCCAACTTCAAACGTTTGGACGATATTATGCAGCTTGACTCGGACAATGACTAAATTGGACTAAATAGGACTCAGATAACATTGCAATCAGCCAAAAGAGTGAAAGAAGTGTTATAACTCTACTTAAGGGAAGTTAATAATTATTACTATTCAAGTAAAAGACAAGGAGGAACGAGTAAAAAAAGAAGTTACTTATTTACAAAACACTCTTAAAATTTAGTTAATAAAATGTATAAAGAAGGGTTAGTCTTAATCTAGGATTAATAATAGTCTTAAATTATAATTCTTATCTGGAACCGCGGATCTCCACGTTCGCACTTATCACCGACATCACACAAGCGGCAACTTGGGTTGGATCCGAAGGGCGGAATTAGTTCAGCCTGGGCCAAGGCTCCGAAGGGCGGAGTCGGCAGGCAGCGACTCCTGAGAGGGCAGCTTCCTGGTAGGGATATCCTCAGCGCCGTTCCAAGGGGGAGAGCAGGAAGTTTCTCGGCGGAGGCGAGACGGTAACTTCTGCTAGGGCAGCTCCATGGTCGGAAGAGCCTCGGTGCCGCTCCAAGGGGGAGAGCAGGAAGTTTCTCGGCGGAGGCGAGACGGTAACTTCTGCTAGGGCAGTTCCCTGGTCGGCAGCTGCCTCGGCGCCGCTCCAAGGGGGAGAGCGGGATGATGACTCCCAAGATGATGACTGTCGAGTGCGAAAGTGGGAACTGTCGAGAACTAGGCGAGATCGTGACCGCCGAGAGGGCAGCCTCCTGGGTTGAGGCGCCTCGGCGACCGCCCAAGGGGAGGCGAGATGATGACTGTCGGGTGCCAAAAAATCAACTGTTTGTTGCGGAATCTGTCTTCAGCTGTTGAGGCGAGATGAGAACTGCCGAGAGGGTAGCTTCCTCGGCGACCGCCCCAAGGGGGGGGGGGCGAGATGATCACTCTCCAGTGCCAGAAAATCAACTGTCGGTTGCGGAATCTGTCTTCAGCTGTTGAGGCGAGATGAGAACTGCCGAGAGGGCAGCTTCCTCGGCGACCGCCCCAAGGGGGGGGCGAGATGATTACTCTCCAGTGCCAAAAAATCAACTGTCAACTGTTTGACTCGGGACTGTTGGTGCGGAATCTGTTGAGCTGCGCAATCCGGCGACCGTAGCGCGCCTGTCGTGGGGTGCTGGAACTAACGTGGTTCCACTTTACACCACTTCGGTACGTTGTTTGAGTCCATGGCGCTGGCATCGACATTCTCACCGCTAGAGTTATTATTATTTTAAAAGGTGTTAAAATTTGTACAAAAGACCTTCGAACAATTTTTCTTCGACCTAGCCTTGGGCGAAGGTTTTTATTGCCCGGTCGCTGGTTTAACAATACACCCATTTCGGATTACGACTTGATGGGTGTATTTCCAAGTTGGCTTTCTATTTTTTTATTGCGGGACCGGTGAAACTATTCACTAAATACTTAAGGTCTAATAATTCGAACTGCCGCCTCCATCTGCGTTTAAAATTACAGAGACAGATGCGAGAGCACGTGTTCGCTTTGGTCTTTCTGTGAATTCAAGTCATGTATATACCTACGGACATATCAGAAGGAACTAAAGAAAAAAATGAATAAAAGGACACCATTCCCATATTACGAATAACCTGAAAATATTTGAATTCCTCATACTGTAGTAAGTGGAAAAAATGTTCCCTGCGCATTATATCAGTCAGTCCTTATCCTCGCTACGAGAGATATTTAATTCTGTCAAGTTGCTCCCTAGTAGGAGCCCTGGCAAGTGATACCATGACAAAAAATACTGAAATGCGGGGCCTATAAGTAGATGGACCTAATAAGAACAGCATCATAGACAATAATTAATAATAATTTTCTTACGCTTACTTAACCTTTCCCTTACTGTGCTAAAAAAATCCTCGCGTTCCGGTGCTGTGTAGTCAATACACATCTCAAAATAAGCGATTTAATATCGGAAAAATATGAATATTCATAGCTTATCGATTATGTTTATTATATTTTATATCAAAAGTGATAATAATTGTAATTTAATTGCTGAAAACATGAAAAAACCATCGGCAGATGCTAAAGAAACGTGCGAGGGGTCCACATCTAACGACGGTTCGCGGCATAAATAAACCCATAAATATACCACTCTCAATAAACCACTCGCGGCCGACTGGCAAGAGTGGTTAGCGGCTGGCGGCTGGCACAAACAGCTGTGTAATAATAAATTTACTAAGAGCAAAAAGAAGTAGGGCCGGTATTTCAGTTGCTAACTCGGCTTGTGGGATATTTAAGTTCGTCAAGTTGCTGGATGGTAGGTGCCCTGACAAGATGAACCTGGTGATACCATTACTAAAACTGGTTGATATACCGGCCCTTCGATAGTTATAATTACAACCATAGCAAATACCCTATAATATTAATTATGGTATATTTTACCATTTATTTAAATTTATATATTTCCATGGTAGGCGCCATGCACAATATTAATATACTGTTTGTGCTTTTGCAACGGGCGGCGTAACAATTTAATATGCAGTCATTTTACTTGTTCACATAATTAAAATAATATGTCCAGTTTTGCATTCGTCAAGCTGCTATCTGGTAGTTAATCCTGGCAAAACAAACTAACTCATAAAACTAAAAAATGGCTAAAAAACCGGGCCTTGTGCCCAAACTGCTCCAGTTTTCATTTGGTCAAGGCGCACACAAGCAGTGGTGGTATATTTATGCACACAAGCAGCTTTAGCAGCAGGCAACAGTTGATTGCTGCATCAAAATAAAAAAAAAAATAAAAAACATAAAATAAAAAAATAAAAAAAACATAAAAATAAACCAACATAAAACTAGGACGTGCAATGAAATCAGGCTACCAAAGAAGGACAAAGCGAATACCCAGAATAGTATATTTTATAAAGGGATGAAATACTATAACGCGCTGCCGGAAAACCTTAAGTCTGCCCCAATTGAAAAGTTTAAGATGTTATGTAGGAGCCATATCAAGAAAGAAAAAAAAAAAAACATAGTATATTTAAATGTAATAATTAATTAGTCATTTGTATTCTTAAATGTACAAATTACTAAAATAAAATCAATAAATAAAAATAAAATCCATTGTGGATTATGCAACTAAAGTTTCTTGTATGACTTACATAACAATAAATTAAGGTATTAATTTAAAAAGGTATTAATCAAAAATTTGAAACTCTTAGATATGTAGTAAATATTTAATTTTAACTCATTAAAAACATTTTGTAAAGTTTTTGATTTGTATAGTAACAGTAGCCATCGCTGTAGGCTATTTTTAAATGTCTTTATTATCAGCTAAATTTGTTTGTCTTGATAAGAGAATGGTATCACTCACATAGGTACATATCACATGTGAGCCAAGTTATTATGTACATAAATTACATTCCAACCTATATTCTTTTTTAAAATGTCACTATTCAAATTATTAAATAGCCCTTTGAGGCAGTTTAAATTCAACCTTAGTATTATTCAAAGATCAACCAATAATCAGAAAGCATTTTCTACACAAGTTGAACAGAAGGATTTGCTGATAAACAAACTTGAGGGGTCTCAAGAAGGAATAACCGTATTCAGTTTAAACAGGCCCCAAGTTAAAAATGCCCTGAGTAAATCGTTAGTTTACAGTTTGCTAGAAGGAATTGATAAATTAGAAAATGATGCTTCGACGCGGGTTCTAATTCTCCGCAGCAATGTTCCTGGGATCTTCTGTGCAGGTAATATGTAACCGTTATATGGAGGATTTGTTTAGTTTGGAACATTTTGCCTATGATAAAAACACTAAGGACGGATTGTTTCGCCGATTTAAACAATTCATCTCGAAGTTAAAATTAAAGTTCTATTTTTATTTCCATTTTGAGAAACAACTGGCCCAACAATGTCGAATGTAGGTTTACATTTTCAATGTGTTTGAGAGCAGAAAACATAGCATCATTTTGATGTTTCACAAACCCCTATTTATTTCATTGGTGCAGTTACCAATTTGTACATCAGAAATTGTTTGTTGGGACAGTTGAAATTTTAGTATGTCATCTACTATTTCAGCTAAGAAAATAATTATAAGGAAGAAGATTATAATAATTTCATTGTTATTTTTGTAGGAGCTGATTTAAAAGAAAGAGTGTCCATGACAGATGATGAAGTAAAAGCATTTGTGACGGGCCTTCGCACAATGATGATAAGCATAGAAAATATTAAAATTCCGGTGATCGCTGCTTTGGACGGAACTGCAATGGGGGGCGGCCTCGAGATGGCACTGGCCTGCGACATTAGAATAGCCGCTGACACGATTAAAATGGGATTGGTGGAAACCAAGTTGGCCATAATCCCCGGAGCTGGTGGAACCCAAAGACTTCCACGAATCGTCAGCCCTGCCATCGCAAAAGAACTTATCTTCACCGCTAGACTCATCAACGGAACGGAGGCAAAGGAACTTGGTTAGTTTTTTTTCTATGTTAACCATTTGGAGCTCAGCAAAACTAATCTTTTTTTCATTAGCTCCACACATGAGGCCCTGATTAAAATAATTCCCTCGTGGCCTATCATCTTTGGGGATGTTTTGTGAAGGGCTTAAGAAAAGGAAGCAGGGGAAGCGCTGGGAAGGAGGAAGGTATGAGGGGTGGATGGGAATCTGGAGGTCAGTGTGTCCAGGAGTGTCGGATGTGTGAATCCACTGCGGTGCAAGGCGAAGGGTCTCCCTCAACCAGTCTCTCCCGATCTGGCCCGCCACGCAGTAGGAGGGCAGATGCATCCGCCGCCAAGACTTGGACAAACCTCACTACATGAACCCCTGCTAAATCCTAAATGTAATTAGACTCTTGGGGTGACCTACGACAGAGGTGTTGGTTATCGAATAAATGGTCCCCGGGGTGACACATTGTCTTTTATATGATACCCAATTGAGAATGTTAAAGAATAATATTTCAAAGTGGATTTATTTGGATAGAAAAGGTTACTCTCTTTCCATGTTACATGGATTTCTTCATCATTGTCTTTTATATTATACATCAAAGTTTGCACCGACAGAGGATGTGAGATTTTCAGCAGTCCAGGTGCGCAGATAGATGAGCACTCTGAAACTAAGATGGTTAAAAGAAGAATAGATAAAAGATAAATATTAATAATCACAAATCATCAAGCATGTTCGAATGCAGATTTAGTTAGTACGAGTTGCTGTTTATTTCCTACTTGACTATGAGAAAAGCCAGTTGGCTTTAGCCACTGGCATATTCTACATTCTTTGTAGCTAAGCCATGTTTAGAATAAATAATGACTTTCTGCTTTGTCTACTTTCTGCTAAATCAGTGTTACGTTCTGAAATGCGTTTAACTGTTGACTAGACTGTTTTTTGCCACAGCTCTGCAGCTGTGTAATTAATTGTACAATAGGTAGGTATTTTTTCTTATGTAACCAGATGCATTATCAATCATTTGCCTGTCATTGTTGTTGCTAAAATTAGTTTTTGTAACTATTTATTTTTTATGCACAAATAATGAAAAGTAGGTATACCTGTTCATAATATCGACTGGTTATTACGGACCAGGCACCAATCAATAGTACCAAAATTAACTTTTATTTTAAAATAAAACAATAACTTAGTAAACACCACATTATTTTTTATACTTAAGGCGATGCCATACGTAGTAATGCAAAATTATGTGTTTTTGGTTTGAAAATTTGGTCACCTAGAAATGTTTTAGATGCTTTAATTAAATACTGCGAGTAGAATACATCTTGGCCTTTGAAACAATCGAGTATTTTTTAGATAAGTCTTTTTATAAGCCCAGAAAAAAATAATGTATAAGGCCTATGAAAACTGCTTTAAAGTTCAAAATCTCCTACTTACGAACCCATTTTCGGTTATAATTTTATTGTATAATGTGGCAAATTAAGTTATTTATAAAATGATCGGAAAAAAATTAAATATTTATGCCTGAACATCCACAAAATAAAATAAAAGGCACTTTTTGGCCATGTTTTTTTCTTGCATAAATCAAAACAGGCGGATGGTGTTAAGCGGGAATTTAAACCTTATCGCCATCTACGTAAGGGTTGTTATTGATAGCGGCTCAATTTAAAATATTACACGATGTAGTGCATCGCTTTAATGCCGACCGGGTTTCGCTATAACCGTAGATTCTTCAGGGCAGTACAATACTTTACTAATATCTACACCTGGGACATATTATCCATTCAATTAGGGTTGCGAAAAATTGGGCTGAGCTCCAGTGGAGGAGGTAGTAAGAGTAGGTAGCGGATTGGGTAAACTCAAAATTAACTTATTAGGTTCAATGTTTTTCAATTAGCGATTGTATTAATTTCCAGGAGTCGTCAATCATGCAGTCCGGCAATCGGAAACCAAAGATGCCGCCTATAAAATGGCACTGAAAATAGCCGAAGAGATCCTACCCAATGGACCGATTGCGCTCAGGATGGCCAAACAAGCCATAGACAAAGGAATTCAAGTGCCACTTTCAGAGGGATACAAGGTGGAACAGAACTGTTACGAAGGGGTCTTGTACTCGAAAGACAGGATTGAGGGTTTGAAGGCGTTCAATGAAAAGAGGAAGCCGCGTTACTTGGGAAATTGATATTAAATTAATTGTTATGATTAAATACAATATCCATAACGATAACAGCACTGTACCTGGTCCAGAATTTTTATAATTTTATTCAGAAATGATGTCAACCTTATAGCCACATAACGAAAAACAGAGAAAGGTCACAGTTAACTGATTTGACTTCTGTTTATACATCTTTAAATGAGGCTAGAATAATGTAAATAATAAATAAATATGAGATTGACATTTATGACGTTTAATAACTAGGTCCCATTTGTCATTCTCATATTTCAAATTCAGAATTAATGTAATATTAATTCTGAATTGAGTATTATTTATTATAAAGCAGGAAACTGTTTGTTTGTCTGAAACAGCAAAAACCCTCAAACGGTTCGCTCTGGCATCATGAAATTTATGCAGGTTTTTCCGTCAGAAATTTCGAAATCAATGCAACTAATCTCATCTTACATTGTTTTCATTGATGTTATGTTATTTAGGCCCTGAACCTACATTTGCAGTGTTGAAGAATCATGCTCATACACGTTACGAAGCACTGCAATTGCAGTGTGGAACATGTACGTTCATTTTGACTTTGGATTATTACCTCTATTCGTTAAAGACAAAAATAAAAAGTGTCACTATAACAAGTATGGTATTGGCTTTAACCTTTCCTTATCTGTGGTGTGTATTTACTACACATTGCTTCTAATAACTTTAATAACTCTATAAATATAATAAATTCTGGGTTCAGATTTTAGGTATTCCTCTGTTATACATTTATGCACTGAATTAAAAAATAATATTTTATGTAGTTTTCAAATTCAATTAAAAATCGGAGATTTTTGTTAAAGATCGGAAACAAATACACCAATACTATCAACCGTGTGATACTGCTACGCGAAGAGTGTGCGAGGAATTGACACGCTATTGATGTCCCGCTTTAGTTCACTACGCGGGAACATGAGAAATCCACACGTCCGCAGTTGTATTTTGATTTAGACCATCGATACCTACGACCGCACAGTTGTGTGTGCCAGCCGCCAGCCAGTCGGAAGCGGACCGTCGTTAGATGTGGACCCCTCGCACGTTTTTTTAGCATCTGCTGATGGTTTTTTCATGTTTTCAGCAATTAAATTACAATTATTATCACTTTTGATATAAAATATAATTAACATAAGCGATTAGCTATGAATATTCATATTTTTCCGATATTAAATCGCTTATTTAGAGATGTGAATTGACTACACAGCACCGGAACGCGTGGATTTTTTAAGCACAGTAAGTGAAAGGTTAACAAAAATATCTTTTTGAATACATCTATTTGATTTTCTTGAATGAACGAATAAATAAATGAAATAACATATTGGAAGTGGAAATTAACCCACTTCACGACATACGATCGAGCTGAAACTCGGCAGGCAGACTCGTTGATGATGACAATTCATTTTATCAACTTTTGGTGGCACTCATGCACACACATTTATCTGAAATTAGATGACATTATATTCAAAAAATTATAGCAGTTCACATTTGAAATAAATGTTGGTACTATCCAATTAGGATTTGGCTTGGGTGTTAGCAGTGTTTACTCCAGTCCCTGGGGAGGAAGTTTGAATCATCTTTTTTTAATTTTTAAAAGTTCACAGTAGTTTAAGAGCCAGTCCTTGGAGAAGGTTCAATCCTCGGTCAAACCAAAAAAAAGTTCTTTAAAATTGGAACCGGCCAAGAGATGGCGTCACTAGGTCGACAATTGAAAATAGACATATTATATTAAAAAAATATTGTTTTTGCAGGTTGATTTTTTGTGTATTACAGTTTCTTGTTGGCCCCTATGGTTAAGCTGTCAGAAAATATGATGCAAACTCAGACAAAGCTGAGTAATAACTAAATATAAATGTTTAATATACTATTAAATATTAATAAAGCAAGAAATATTTTCATAAAATGCTTATTTATTCAGGTTTACACACACAATCCCCACACAAATATTACAAAAAACACATCAGTAGATCTGACAACAACACTTTTATAAGAGCATAAAAACATTGTAAAGTCATTTGTGAACTTGACATAAAAGGCTTTTGATTGTCATACAACAACCTACATTGTTCTACTTGAAGTGAATGACCAAATTGTAATAATACTACAAGTATTAAAGTAGTAGTAATAGATAATTAAGTATTTTAAAAATTAAACTCGTTTTTTACTATCAATAAATAAAAAATGTATTAATCGATTGATTTTAACTGGGTTACGCCACCGCCATCTTTATGAACAGGCATTTTCTACAGGCCATGCTATAGAAAACGCAAGGACAATTAAACGAGACCTGTTTTCGGACTTCTTTCAAATTGGGTTTCGCACTAAACCCTGCTAAATTCAGTACGAGCATTTACTCTTTTACTGTCAGTTTATTTTCTACAGCAGGGCTCATATCAATAAAGATGGCGGTGGTTACACTGTTTTTAAATTGATTAATGCTTAACGGCGGGAAGGGTAGTTCTACCTTTTGCGCCGGCCTCATTCCTACGGCAGAAAAGACAGAATTATTCAATGTTTTTGTATAAATATTATTTAAAAATCTCTTTGTAAAGGTCCCAACTAAATGTACATAATTACCGAATCGTAATGCAAGTCTTCTTTTTATATTTATCTTCGTCTACCCGCCAGAAACGTGTTAATGTGAAACAAAGTCTTTGGTTGCTATTTTGCTGACAACAAGATCTGTTAGTTGTGAAATTTGTTTACAAGTCTGCACTTTGTAAGTCTTCTCAATGAGCTTTGTATCGCTGAACTTATCCAATTCATCGATAGAGCACTGCTCTCCATCGATATTCCCTAATATTTCACTTGTGTCCTCACCATTTTGCTCTATGACCGCCACTAACAGATTGGTTTCCTTATCATCAATTCCAAACTTTATCAGGCTCTGCGTTATGTTTTTAGATAAGGATAAATTGAATAGTACTTCGGAAAAGATAGTATGTGTTGTCATCGTGCCCCGTTTGGCCGATAATAACGCTTTATTGGCTGCAACGGAAACTTGAAATGGACTGCAAACGAGGCTCGGTTTTATGATGCAACATTTCAAAGATCCATTCATAACCTTCTCTCGTAGTTCTTTGAGGTTTTTGACATCTTTAAAGAGATAGAGATTTAATTTTGCTCCTGTCTCTGCGTCTAAATTGCAGGAATAAATATTCTCTTTCATTTTTGCTGATTTCTGTTACAAGATTATTTCTTCCTGAAAAGAAGAAAAGGGTTACTATTACTATTACTTAAGATTAAAGTTTATTTGAACTCCATTCAATAAAAACTTTGGAGATTTGTTTTTTAAGGATTTCCAAATTAGGTTACAGAAAAATGCACTCTTTAGAAACTTATTTGACTTAGTTTTTATTTAAAGCAATAGGAAAGATTTTAAGAAATAATATACAAATTTTTTATCCACAGAATATACCAAATAAATTTTTTGTGAATATTTTATAGAATTTCTATTTTTATATTATCCCTGCTCTGGCAAAAAAATGTATCTAGTTCGAGTTGACAGGGATAATATTGTTTGTTTTCATTTTACAGGAAGTTAGTGGGAAGAATTATAATATATTTTCTATAAATAGATTACCATCAGCTTCACCACAGTTTGGTAGTGCGTTCGGAAAGCTAAACAACGCATAGTAATAAATATACACGGTATAACTTAAAAACTAGTATTTGATTTTTTAAATAACAGAAAATACTTCAATTATTTATCCAGATTGAATAAGTCGATGAGCTGTTGTTTGGTATCTTCCGGAGAGGTTACCGTGTGACCGATGGTTCTCTCATCCGCAAATATCTCATAGTCGTTTCCACCTGGCATAGTCTTGTCTCCGAAGAAATGAATCTCCTTGAAGTCTGTCCCTTCCATAACGTGCTGGAGGCAATAGGTCTTGTCCCAACCGACAGGGAACACGTCAATGCTTATTTGCCCACCGAGGGAGAATTGCAAACCACTATTAGGGAACTCTTTCCTCATTGCTTCGGTGAACTGCTCCCGTATCTTGTGCTTGGCGTCGTACACTGCAAATTCGTTTCTTTCTTCTTGTGAACAAGACCGTCCAATCGGTGAAATATTCAACATACCACTTCGAAACTCCACAAAGCTTCCCCGTTTACACGGTAAACTTATTCCAGACATGTACTTCAGGCAGAAGTTGATGAACTTTTGAGAAAGCTCTTCTCCGATGAATTTATTCATGTTCGCCTTGCCTAGCAGTTGGCCATTTTTATAGTACACCAACCCATTCTCGCAAAATGTGTAGTCAAACCTGTTGACCACATCTTCTCCCTTCATCTGCCTCGATATCTTCGACAAATCGGATCCTCCAACTAAGCCGATCGTAGCGAGAGGTTTGATTTTCTCTTGCAAAAAACTATCAAAATCATCCGTGATAATGTGCAGCGGTTTGGTCAACGTACCATCGACGTCGAACAAAAGAATAATATTCTGGCGCGGTAACATTTTAGTAGATAAAAAACGGAAAAAACTGAACGAATTTAAACCGGCTCGGAACATAAATATTGTCCCGTTAACTTCAAATCCGGTGGACGCCGGACCTTTCACTTTCGGGAAAGACCGCAAATCGTGAAGTGCCAAGCTGTCAATATGTGGTGGAAGTGTTCGGTTGTGTTTTGTATATTTCTGACATTCAAAATATGCTCAGTCAATTCGCTTACACACAAAAACGTGCTACTTATGATAAGTAAGTAGACTAAAATAAAAATTACCTTGAATGACGTGTACAATATTAGCAATTCTGCTAAAGATAAACACAGGTTATTTCCTCGTTGCTGTTATCAGCGCGTGCACGATTTCTGCTTTATCGGCGCTTGTTCTGTCAAACACGAGAAATTTCTGAAAATACAAAGTTGCAATATTTAATATATCTCGAATTGTTTACGAAAAAATATTAATGATTTTAGAAAAAAATATTTAAAATAGGTATTTCAAAAAATGTATTGAAATACCTAATATTTTGCGAGTATTAATTAATTATTAACCACCAACAGAGTTTGGCAAAATTTTCACCCCCCCACGGATTTCTCTAAAATTTTAATTATTTTTTTCCTTTGTCTCATTTAAAGATCTTATTTTATTAAAAAGCTTTATTTTTCATTTCATATTAGATTTTTTTAATCGTTTATTTTCTACTATAATACCTATTTCCAAAAACAATATGAATTTAAGCTCTGACCCTGCAGTTAGGTACCTAGTACCTATTTTGTAATTTGATAATATTATACACATTTAGTTAGTTACCCATAAAAAAGCGTTTTAATTTTAGCTGATGATGGTGGATTTGAACTTGGTGCCTACAGGAATAAAATATGCCAAACTCCCAACATAGATTCACTCGCTAAAGAAAGTTTAATTTTCAATAATGCTTTTACATCAGCCAGCAGTTGCTCACCGAGGTAAGAACCATCGAATACTTATGAACTAAATAATAAAGTAATAAAAAATAATAACATAATTAAATTAATTCCTTTTAGCCGCTCCGCAATATTGACTGGCACTCCGAGTCATCAAAATGGAATGTATGGACTCCATCAAGGGGTCCACCACTTCAATTCCTTTGATAAAACCGAAAGTGTGACAAAAGTCCTCAATAAACATGGAATCAAAACAGGTAAAGATTTTAGTTCTTACTTATATACATTCTAAATAATATTTTGTTAAAATTCATTCCTAATTATTATAAAAAATAGGCGCTACAGACCATTCAATTTGGTCGAGTGGTTATATCAATCTGGTTGAGTTGAACATAAAGTTGAACCGTGTGAAGTTGCGTTGCATGCGATAAGGGGGTATGAATATCAAGTTGAATGGTTGTACCGCCAGAAAGTTGGACAGTCTGTAGGGTGATTGAGCAGTTGAACCAACTTTGCTCAGTCTGCCTAGGGAGTAGTCGTTCAGGAGCAGAGCATAATTGTTTGTGAGTGTACATTTAATGGATTAAGTGGATTTTTAACATTTTATGTAGATTTTTGATTACATAACTTGCTTGTGGGATACTACTAGCGATACCAGGAACGAAGCTCTTGTGATCCTTTTGGAGCAGTTCAAATGTATTGAAAGGGATGCAACGAATGAAAGCGTAAAGCGAATTTTTTTTTCTTTTAATAGCATCACATAACTGAATTTTTCTTTCTCTTTTTTCTTTTCATGTTAACGATGCTACTAGAGCGATCGCAAATTTCAGTTTTTTTAATTAAGAAGGAAGCATTCTGCGCGTGTTTCCCAGAGGAGTAACTGACGAAGTTGAACCAACCATCGCGTCGTCTGTACATGACACTCAACAGTTGACCCACAACAGTTGAACCAGCCATCCAACCAAATAGAGTAGTATTAAGGGGTTTAAGTGAAGATTTTATAAATGAATACATAATTATGTCCGGCGTATAGTGCACTAACTGCGGAAAGCGATTCTACACAATGGTAGAAGTAAAAAAGATAGGTAACTTTTTTTGAAAATCCATTGTTTTTTCCATGGAAGAATTTTTTTTCATACAAACAGTTCAACTTTTTTCCCTAAAAACTACAAAAATGCTGGAATTTCGAAAGCTCCTGAAGTTAGTGCACTTTACCCCCAGACACCTTGTATATTTATAACGAAAGCGTAATGTGATTTAAGATTTTCACGGCCAAGAGTATTTTTGTTATTTGTTTTTGGGGTGTTATGCCGGGTTGCGCTAACCCCTTCTTTAACGTTTAACGTTTCGGATAGCATTGCAGTGTCCATCAGATTTTTTATCTATAATAACATGATAACACATCTGCCCTGATGATGGACACTGCAATGCTGTCCGAAACGTTGGCTAAAGAAGGAGTTAACAAATAACAAAAAAAAAGAAAGCGTAATGGTTTTTTTTATTTATTATGGGATCTTTTCAAAAAGCTTAGATAAATTGGCACAATATGGTTGTATGGTTGATCTTTAGCTATTTTTTGCTGAAAAACATTCTTCATAAATCATCATTATAAGTAAGTTTTATAATATTTATGTTAATTCTTTTTGGTTATACTCCTAACTGCTAGGATTAAAAATTCATTTTTTCCAATTTTTTCTGGCTTTAACCTCTTGAGGGTGTTCTAGGTCATCATTTCAAGTTATGGGGAGAGGGAAGGTGAATTTATATTTTGGTTTTTATTTAAATTGGCAAATTTCAAAAGTACATGGAAAATTGGAGTGGAATTCAGACTTAGAAGACTTGGAATGTTGAATGGAGGAGAGGCAATTTTAGATAAGGCTCGATAGAAGAGAGGATACTTGTTTAGAGGGGGACAACCAAAAAATATGTCAATCTTTACTAACTTACTAACCATCGCGCCATTTCCCTCAGGGGTAAGCAGAGGGGATGGACCACCCAAAAAATTTGGTCTCGACACACACTCCTTGCCTCATTCCTTGACTCTTGACATTGCTCGACTCAAGTATCTGATTCACTTGATTGTGCCATGTCTTCCCCGGGCGTCCCCGACTTCTTCTACCATTCACATTTGTGTCATATATTCTCCTTACACTCCTTTCTTTGTTCTTTCGCTCTACATGCCCAAACCATCTAAGCATCCCTTTCTTAATCTTACTCATTGCGCTTACATCAGCCTTGCATTCTTTGTAGATCTCCACATTTCTCATACGATCATACATGATTGTATCACACATTCGTCTAAGGGATCTCTTTTCTACAGCATTAGGTCTACTTTCATCCTTTCTCTCCCAGTTCCATGCCTCACTGCCATACATCAGGGTAGGTACTGGCACTCCATTGTGGACCGCTTTTGCTGTGGCCATTTTTTTTTTTAGCTTAGCAACCCCGTTCAGTCCTCTGTTAATGGAGTTACCTGCATTGCATATCCTTCTTGCAATATCTCTATCAGCCTTCCTATCACTCATAATCTTGATTCCACGTAAAAATTAATCCCAAGATTTAAAAAATTATAACATGAATTTAAAATTCTTTTTAAAAACAAACTTGTTTACTAGCTTGATGTAAATATTCTAGCGGATAAAACAAGAAGCCTTTATCAAATTTAGAGTTAAAACAACAAATATTTATGTTTAGGAATCATTGGGAAGAAGCATGTGGGTCCATCAGAGGCCTACCCATTTGACTACGCTCAGACAGAAGAGAACAACCCTATCAACCAGGTGGGCAGGAACATCACCCACATGAAGCTACTGGCCAGAGAGTTCCTGACTCAAGCCAACAATGAATCAAAGTTTGTATCCTCTTGAATACTTATACGAGGGCCATCCTGAAAGTAAAGTTCCAAGGGCTCCTGAGGCCGGAGGAAATTTTTTGTTTGGATGTTGGCATGTGTTTGACGGCCATTTTGTTCAGTCACAGTAAATTCTTCCGACGCAAAGGTCGTTGCGCGCTCCCGCCACCTTCCGTCCTTACGAGATCCATGTGAATTTGGGAGAAGCTTTTCTGGACTCTATTGTGAAGGGGAATGAGACGTGGATGTGCCACTACACCCCAGAATTCAAAAAACAATCACTTCGGTGGTGTCATTCATCATCCCCAGCCACCAAAAACTTCAAGACGACTCATTCAGCCGGAAAAGTTATGGCATTATGTTTTTTGGGCCGTAAAGGGGTCCTAATACAGAGGCTTACTGCAATATCCTAAAAAGATCCATTCAAAACTGCAGAAGGGGAATGCTGACCCGGGGAGTCAGCCTCACACTGCATGACAATGCCAGGCCCGACACCGTGCGAGTTTCACAGGAGCTGCTGACATCGTTTGGATGGGATATTGTCACCCACCCCCTCCCCCCTATTCACCCGATTTGGCACCTTTTCACTAAACTAAAGGAGTTTTTGGGTGGGAAACGCTTTTCCAACGATCAGGAGGTCGAGGAAGCTGTGAAGAAGTAGCTGAAAGATCTGGCGACGGAAGTCTATAACACTGGCATACAAAAGCTGGTGCCTCGGCTAAAGAAATGTCTCAATCTCAATCTCTACGGCGATTACGTTGAAAAATAGCTTAATATTATTCTGTGATTTTCAATCCTACATAAATGTTGTAACCTTACTTTCTGGATGACCTCTTAGTATGTTTATTGTAAGGTGTTATTAAAATTTGTGACGATTCTTAAAGTTTGAGTTTGAAAAATAATTCAGATCTAAGGAACGTTAGACATCTCAAATAAGTCAAATTTGTTTGTACATATAGATACCAAAATGCTGTACTTATGCTTGAAGGTATTTTCTATGTTCTAAAATCTCATTGAACTGAATTGCCATGCCAAAATGAAAAACTCCAGATTTTTTTGGTATTATCATTTTTCAATAATAATGATACATGTTTACTGAGATCATTTTTAAAAATTCCGTATGACAATCCGCTAGGTTAATTTATTAATGGATACTTGCCCATTTAATTGCTTATATTATAATATTATGTTATTTATTTATTTACATTACCAGGAGGTGTAATGTAAAAAAACCACTCCACACAGGAGGCCCTGATGGGTCAAGAGAGTCAAAAGATCTCCCTCAACCAGTTTCTCCAAATACGGTCTGCTACATAGTATTGGGCGCAGACGCTTCCGCCGCCAAGAGCTAGACAATCCTGGCCCCTTGAAACCGGGCACTCCTGCTAAGTCACCATACGTAGCGAACCACTCGGGGTGACCTATAACCATTCATGTAACTAAATGTTTTTTTAGGCCTTTCTTCCTGTACATTGGTTTCCACGACCCGCACCGCTGCGGGCACAACACGCCGCAGTTCGGCTCTTTCTGCGAGCGCTGGGGCACGGGCGAGGAGGGCATGGGGAAGATCCCCGACTGGCTGCCCTGGTTCTACCAGTGGGATGAGATACAGCTGCCGTATCATGTTCAGGTTGGTCAAATACTTTCTGCTGTGCTGTCACCGCAAATCTTTATAGAATGATAAAACAGGGGGCCTACTCTGTATCTTTCAGGTTAACAAACCAGTAAGTTTGTGGTTTGACCTTACCTTGCCAGTGTGTCACTGAGTGAACATTGTCTCTAATTAATAAAATATCTCTCTAAATATACTAAACATAGAGTTCAAATTATAGTTATTCCACCGCAATACATTGATGTATTGTATTAAGTAATTACAATATATAAATATTTACCGAGTGTATAGCACCGGAGGATGAGGAATTTTTGAACACCGTAAGGGAAGGGTTAATACGGGTTTGTGACGTGGTTAAACCGGCGGCAGGAAAGTTTCCAAAGATGATTTCGAAACCATGATAGGACAATTGCGCAACTTGTATTATTCAATCCTTAGTCACTTCAGAATACTGGATCCAAAACATCAGGTTGATATAATATATATAATAATCGTATGATTCCTTATTAATTTACCGAGGGCGAAATTTAAAAAACCAATATAAAACTGGTATAAATATAAATTCAAGTAATGGTTCATAGGCTTGCTATCTCAAACTATTATAACGATCCATTGTTTATAATGTTTACATCTTTAATTAAATAGTATAAAATAAA
Source organism: Hesperophylax magnus (assembly GCA_026573805.1). Lineage (NCBI taxonomy): Eukaryota > Metazoa > Arthropoda > Insecta > Trichoptera > Limnephilidae > Hesperophylax > Hesperophylax magnus. The sequence goes on from JAIUSX010000046.1 coordinate 29,396,230, forward strand.
GTCACTATCCGCGTCTGTCTGTTTGTGCGCTTCGTTCTTCTAAACTTTGCAACGTATTTTGATAGGATTTCCACTATCATTTAGAGAAGTTCTTCCGGAAGGTTTATATATATAATACATGCATGTTATATTTATAGAAAGTAGAGAAAAGACGATATTTTGTAATCAAGATATCGTCTTATATACCTAAATTAAACATATTTTTAAAATTATTATGTCTTGTAATTTTTGTAATTTTAAGCTTTGTATAAAAAAATACTGATATTGATGTGTTTCCTTCAGTGAATGTGCAAATGTGATTGCTGCAGACACTTTAGTCTAGGGACATTTATATTTGTATGTAAATTTATTTTATATTAACCACAAGAATGTATTTTAAATGTCCTGTTTGTGTCTCAAATAAAAAAAATATTTAAATTAAAAAAAAGATGTAAAAAAATATTTTCAAGCACTTACGTTGCTAACGCTGGCTAAAGCTTATGAGATACATAAAAACAATTTACTACGAAATTGTATATCTTAAGATTCCGTAGTAAATTTTTTTTTTTTAATTCCTACAAAAAAATCCACTACAGTATATGTCTACTTCCAAGGATAATTTCCAGCAACGCCGGGTACACGTCAAATAAGATTTTCTATAAGGGGATGCTATACCTGCTCTTAACTCTAAATGATACTTTTCCTGTCGCGGCGGATCTCTTAGTGCTACCTATTCTGTTGGGCATTAGTTGATTACAGCAAATTTAGTGAATGGAATGCATTCTTTCAAGAACTAATTGGATTTGAATATTTTAAATCTCTCCTAGCTGATGCAAAATATATCTATATTGGAAGAGATTTGGTTCAGGAGTGATATATGTACTCCACCCCACCGGGAAAACCATTGGCAGGTTGGCCCTACAGGCAGGAAGAAATATTAATCTATGATGACGCTGTCTAAGATAGTCACCAGGAACATAGAGACTCAATAACTTCAAAATAGCCGAGTTCTCGATACTTCCTCCCCCTCCACAGTGATGGTTTGCCATTCTTTGCACTCTTTGACTCGGGATTAAAAAACTGCCACGGAATCAAGCGCTGACAATGAGATGCATATAATAGCGAGCAGCAGGGCCGGCCCTGAAACAAACGGCGCCTGGCGCTAGTAAAAATCTCAAGGGCGGTGCATTAGGTGTTAGGTATTATCAGCGCCTTGGCTTCTTGGAAAGTAGGCACCCGGTTCGGACTGCTCCAATTGCATATCTACTACACTCCCTCCGTCAGTCACTCCTGGAACTTGTACCGAGTGTAGAACAAGCACAAAACATCTTCATATAAATGACCGGTTAGTAGCCGAGGCATTGTGGGTTCAATCCTTTGCTAGCTGAGTCCTCAATCATTGCACAAGCAACATTTTCCGCATATAATTATGGTGGTGGGAAAAATTCAAATACTTTCAGGTTGTTCGTAATCAGAGAATGTTAGTTATTTCAAAATAAAAAAAGATATTTTTCTATTTAGGATACAGAGCCAGCAAGACGAGATATAGCCGCACAGTATACCACCATGTCAAGATTGGACCAAGGTATTAAAATAACACAGCACAGAAAAAAATTTTCAAAATAAAAAAACATAACTAACAACGAATAATGTAATCCAAAATCGTCTGCCTTTAATCATTTCCAGGAGTTGGATTAATATTAAAAGAGTTGGAAGCATCCGGTCATAAAGAAGATACTTTGGTTATTTTCACATCTGACAATGGAATACCATTCCCCGCCGGTCGGACAAACCTTTACGATTCCGGAATGAGGGAACCAATGTTCATTTCCTCGCCGCTGCACAAGGAAAGGAGATATAAGGCTACGTATGCCATGACCAGCTCACTGGACATTGTACCCACGGTGTTGGACTGGTATGACATTGAACATAACGCAACAAATTCTGATATGGAAGCTACAAAGCCGGTTTTGACGGGAAAAAGTCTCCTACCTCTGCTGATTGCCGGTAATTATTTTATGCATTTTAAAAAATTAAATTTTGTATGGAAATTACATGAATAAGAACTAGTGACACACAAAAAAAACTTAATATCTCAATCAACCAATATCATGTCAATCTATTTATATAAAGAAGAGTGACTGGCGGGCAGTTGGGCGGCATTTTTTAAATGTGAAACCGCACAAGAGTCCTAACTGCTTCCAACCGTCTTGAGCCAGTAAGACCATGGCATCCCCAATTGGGGTACGTTGTGAGGTTGAAGATAGTTGGGAGGGGAAGGAGATGGGGAACAGAATGGTGGGAAGTACTTGCGCAAGCCGAGATTTGAACCCGTAACCTCCAGCTTGCTAGTCGAGAGCCTTAACCTTTGACCGGCTTTGATTTTCATACAAATCTGCAGTTTTATTCCGATATTGATAAAATTTTGCACACTTGACCTACAAAACAAGAGGAAAGTCACTGTCTATGTGAGATTTCGAAAAAGCCCGGGGACTTCAGCTAGAAATAAAATTTAAAGGTCCTTATGTAAAAGCTTAAATTTAATTTTTCCAGAACCACCAACAGACCCCGAGGCGGCTATCTTTGCTTCCCAGACGCACCACGAGGTGACAATGTACTACCCAATGAGAGCCGTGAGGACCAACCAGTACAAGTTAATTCATAATCTCAACTATCGGATGCCTTTCCCCATCGACCAAGATTTTTATCTGTCCCCCACTTTTCAGGTAATTCTTTATTGTGGTGGTTCTTATTGACTTTATACATTTTTAGTTTTTTTTATTTTTTTTTTTTTATTTATTTATTTTTTTTTTTTTATTTTTTTTTTTTTTTATGTGACACCTCACAAGAGTGTCCCTGCCTGTGGAGTGCACAGACAGGGGAACTATGTCACCACCCGGTTGGGCGGCGTTGTGAGGCGGAGTAAGGTAGGGGCTGTGGGAAGGGATTTGTTAATGCGGGCCTTGAAGAGGCTCGGATTATAGGAGGGAGGAAAAACAGATGCCGGTAGCTCGTTCCACATACGAGCCGACTTACACAAAAACGAGTCGTAAAAACGGCCCGTTCTCATGAAGCCAACGTCAACCGTGAACGGGTGTTCAGTTCGTGTCCGTCGAGTTTCGCGCACGTGCACCGGTGCATCAGGAATCAATGCTGCTAGCTCCTTGGAGCAGGCTCCATTGAAATACCTATAGAACAGACACAGCATGCCTACATTGCGTCTATGCATTAGAGAAGGCAATCGGTCCGTTAACAACGGATTGTCAATCAGACGAATCGCTCTCCTTTGCACAGATTCAAGCAGGTTTATCAAGTATTTTGGGGCACCAGCCCAAAGGTGGCTCCCAAATTCAATAGTTGGGCGGACTTGAGACTTGTACAGGGTCAGCAGCTGGTCACTGTTGAAGAATCTCCTAGCCCTGTACAAGACGCCCAACTTTTTGGAGGCCTGATTTACTCGGGCTTCTATGGATCCCCGATACTTGAGCTGGTCTGATATAGTAACTCCAAGCATTTCAATGGAGTCTTTATTGGGGAGAGTGCTCCCATCAAATTGCACCAGACAGTCATTGATCTCCCTCTTTGCCGAAATCAGACACGCTTGGGTTTTTGAAACGTTGAAACTGACCAAGTTGGCCTTACCCCAGGCACGAACCATCTCTAGGTGGTGGTCAATTTTTTGCTTCAAAACTTCCCGAGCTGTTCGGACATCATAGGTGGAAGGGGGCTTGTCAAAAAGATAACCCTCGTGAACGGTGCTGTCATCAGCGTAGCAGTGAATTGGTGCACATTCAACGAGATCATTGATGTGCAATAAAAACAGCGTCGGAGACAGCACAGATCCTTGTGGCACCCCCGCATTGATTTGGTGCGGTGAGGAAGAAGAGCCGTCAACCACGGTTTGAATTGTTCTTCCCCTCAGAAAGTCCGCAATCCAACTATGCAGGGTTGGGTGGATCCCATACGATGGTAACTTCCTGACAAGCGCCCGGTGCCAGACTCTGTCAAAGGCTTTGGAGATATCCAACCCAACGGTATGGGTTTCACCAAAACGTTCCATGTACCGCCCCCAAATATGCGTTACATATCCGAGTAGATCGCCACACGATCGGTTACGACGAAATCCATATTGCCGATCGCTTAGGATATTGTTATTCTCGAGATATGTGAGCAATTTGTTGTTAACCACCCTTTCTAATACCTTCGAGAGTATGGAAGTGATGGCTATGGGGCGGTAGTTAGAAGGGTCGGAGCGGTCCCCCTTTTTTGGGATTGGGTGAACGATTGCCTTTTTCCAAAGATCTGGCACCTTTCCACCTTTGAGAGAGAGCCTAAATAATTTCGCGAGCACTGGAGTCATTTCTGCAGAACACCTCTTGAGGACCAAGGCAGGTATTCCGTCCGGCCCACTGGCTTTGTTATTGCTAGAACACCATGATTGTTTGTATTTGTTAAAAATTTCTCCAGATTTTATTCAAGTAATATTAACATACTTCAAGCGGACGAAAATAGGGTCCCGTTTGACAAAATGGATTTTGCTTTAAACCTTTTTTTTATAAATCTTTGAAAATAATATATATATTTGAACCCCAACCCAACCCACGGCACCCCAACTATAAAAGTAATGTCTTTGTAATACAACTCCATAAAGTGAAGTTAAAGTTAGTTTTGGGCTATTTAGTGATGTTTTATGTGTACAAAATGCACTTATTGTATGGCGCCATGATAACTCAACACAATGACAATTCCACACCTTTAAAAAGTGATGTAAAGTCATTAAATGGGATGAAAAAAAAACTAACATATAAACCTAACCTATCACTTTTTAAAGGTGTGTTGAATTGTCATTTTGATTAGTTATTCGGTCACCATATTTTATTACAAAAAAATTGGTTTTCATTTTCGTACAAATCATTAGTGCAAGGATTTATTACCCATTCAACAGGTTTGGTATAGTTTCCTTTTGATTAAATATTCTTCAATAAGAGACAAGAAGATAAGAAAATGAGAGACTTGTGTATAACATTGTTTATAGTTGGGACTACTATCGGACGGCAGTGCCTTTACAGTGCTAAGTAGGAAGTATGTTAAAATTCATCTCTTCTTGCAGGATATCCTCGACAGAACAAAGAAAAATGAATCTTTACCTTGGTACAAAACTTTGAAGCAATATTACAACCGGCCCCAGTGGGAGTTCTATGATTTAAAGTCAGATCCAACAGAGACCCAAAACCTTGCATGTAAGTACATACCTGTTCATTCAATACAAATATTAGTATTAATAATCTTATTACTATACCATTATTTTTTTAAATGATTAACTAATGTTTATAAGACAAGGTTTTTTATACATAACACAAAGGATAACAAATTATTATAAGCCATAATTAGTCGCCTGAAATATCCATACAAATTGAAAATATCTCCCGAGTAAAAATAAATGCCGCCGACCGGAATTGAACCCGCACCTTCTGATGTCCGGTCAGGTGAAAAAAAATATAATAAGCAGTAATTGTTGATTGAAGTTCTAGTACATATTGAATTATTTGGCGTGTTGGAAATAAACCGACATAACTCAGTGGTCCAGAGCACCTGACCGGACATCAGAAGGTGCGGGTTCGTTTCTCGTCAGCGGCATTTATTTTTACTGGGGAGATATTTTCAATTTGTATGGATATTTCAGGCCACTAATTATTGCTCATAATAATTTATTACTATACCAGTTCATCACGCCATCTCGAAGAGAACCTTAGATATACCAGTCACGTGAGAAATACCAACGCTTTTTTGTACTAACAAATTACTCTTTGGTATTCATAGTTCCTCATTGTAGGTTTACAATACTACTGTGTCTTCTACTTTAATACTGTATTTTTACTTACTGCGGCAGAATAGGTTTTGCCATATACATAATTAATATGTCCAATAATGGAAAACGTACCCACTAGTGAATTTTCTGTTATGTCATTAGATATTATTTCCCAATGACTAAAGAAAATACCCTTATTCAATGGTATGTAATGGTTATATTTATATTTTTCCAGGGAAGCCTGCTGTGAAGGATGCAATGGATAAAATGAAGAAGAAATTGCTGGATTGGCAGAAGGCCACTGCAGACCCTTGGATTTGTGCTCCAGATGCTGTTTTGGAAGATGTGGGAAGTTACAAAGATGACCCCCAGTGTCTGCCGTTGTATAACGATCTTGAAGATTAAACAAAACAATGAACCTCTTTTGCAATTTCCTATTAGTTACTAATATTTTTTTTAATTTATGTTTGTTAGTTTATTACCTCATTTCCTATTGGTATATAAATACTCTTATTGAAATGTTGATTCCCTTGCCTTTGGTATGCCGATGAGTTAATACAGGGCCGGTCCTGAGCCAAACGGCGTCTGCCACTAGTAAAAACCTCAAAACCTTTGCTCCTTGGCAAGTCGGTGCCCGGAGCACACTGCTCCAATTGTGCCTCCACAGCACCGGCCTCAAAACTCAAATTGAAAAAATCATTAACCAAAACGAGTATATTCTTGCCACCTAAGTTTAAAAAAATGTAATCCTTAGCGTTATAATAAACAAGAACAATTAACAAAGAATCTGAATGGTATACCACCTATAGAATAAGAAAACTATTTTTATAATATTTTTTTAAAACATCATAATTTTTTTTTCAATACATAATTAAATGTTTTCTCCCTTTATGTTGTGATTTTACTTCAAACCTCAAAATAATCCATCTACAGGGTTTTCCAATAAGAGGTGTTATTTTGAATAGCCCGCTATTTCGGTAGATGTTACTTTTGAAGCTGTCATTTTTTGACATTTGACAAGTAGAAACTACGCCATTAATAAAAATGAAACGATACACGCTTCAACAACGCATTGAAATTATTAAAATTCACTTAAGTGAATCAAATTCAAATCATCTTGAGTGATGATGACCATTTCCACCTCGGTGGCTTCGTCAACAAGCAAAATTGTCGCATCTGGGGCTCGGAAAACCCAAGAGTTATTGTTGAAAAGCCTCTCTATCCTCAACGTGGGACTGTTTGGTGCCGTTTGTGGTCCGGCGGAGTCATTGGACCTTACTTTTTCGAAAATGAGGCTGGAGCAACAGTTACGGTGAATGGATTGCGCTATCGAGAGATGATTAATGATTTTTTATGGCCGGAATTGGATGGTATTGATCTGGACAACGTTTACTTTCAACATAACGGCGCTACGTGCCACACAAGCAACGAAGCCATTGATCTTTTACGATTGAATATCAAAATAACACCTCTTATTGGAAAACCCTGTATATAATATTATACATTATATAAGGAGTGTCACGGCGGTGCAGGTGCACAAATCTACAGTTTTATTCAGAGATTGATGAAATTTTGCACACTTGATATTAAAAATAAGACAAAAATTACTTGAAATTATTTGAGAATTTCACAGTAACTAGCTCCCCTGAAGGATTTTACACAAACTTTTTCGAAATCAGAAATAAACAGTAATTTTCTTTACAGTGATTTATTTTTGGGTTATTATGCCGTGTTGTCCTTATTAAGCCAACGTTTCAGACAGCATTACAGTGTACATCATCAGGGCAGATCTAATTGGCTAAATATGGAGGTAGCGAAACACGGCATAATACCCCAAAAATAAATCACTGTAAAGAAAATTACTATTTACATTCGATTTCGAAAAAGCTTTTATAAAGCCCTTCGGGGAATTGATCTAGTTACATAACAAAAGCATTATTTTGTACTTAGAAATATGAACACATTCATTGGGAATAATAATAATAAACAATGATTATTTTACAAAATTTATTTAAATTGAGTACAATCCTTTACAACTAACTAACTGGAGAAATGTCATGGTAAGCACCAGGTAAGGCATTCTTTATGTTAGTTATTTCTACATTATTTATTTATCAATTAGTTTAAACCATAAACCACACAGTTAATACTAAACAATAATATTACAATAAATCAAAATTTCCCACACTTTTTTTAACTCACATTTTTCACCAAAATTTTGGTCACTTTCATGAAATTCTGAAGTCCATTATTCCCATATCATTTTTGAAAAATTGGCTCCCTGACTTTTGGTAAAATATGAAGAGATGTTGATTTTAGAAATGTATGGTTTTTGTTATGAGCAAAATGTCATGTTCTAGATTGGGCTACAGAGGTTGAACTTTCCGGATTTGAGTAGCCTTTCGTTCCATCCAAAATATATAATAAGTGAGAGGATAGCACTAGTTCATTACCTTTATAGTGATATTATTTATTAGCAATAAATTATTCTGGATAATATAGACAAGTAAGTTGTTGAAGCAATTTTATAAACAACTGAACTGCATAATATATATCTTATAATTATAATATTTAGAAGTCCAGAAGAAGAAGAATGTATAATAACCATTGAGGAAAATAAGATTATAACTCAATTTTTAAAAATAAAATAAGTATAAGTAATATCATTAAATATTTTAAATGCATAAATATGTATTAGGATACTTTAGCAGTTGATAGATTATTTTAGCTACAATGGTTAAATTGGTGTAGGTACTGTCTGTGTATAATTTTCTTTCATTTGAATGTGTTTCTCTATGAAAGTGAAGTAATCGTGACCATTATTAGAGGGAACATAAACAGTATGGTTAGAGAATAGTGCATTGAGGGTTAGTGGTTGAAGGTTAGAAGTAATTAGGGAATCATAATATAATAAATTAATTTTGAAAATAATAAGCAAGGAAGATTAACTTCTCAAGAACCAATGTACCAGTTGGATACAAGCACGCCGGCGTATAATCTGACATTAATATATTTTGTTTGTGGAATTTTTACCATCGGTGCACTCAGCGTTCCAGAGGTTAATTTGAACTACCATAGACACTTTACACAGTATCATAGACAATATTAAAAGTTATTTATCTTCCTGCGTGAGAGCATTACAATACTGAATGGTTTACAAGGATTAGACAAGCGTGTAATGTATAATATCTAGTATTTTCAAAGCTACGCTCTTTCTTATTGAGGAAGATTAAAAGTGAATCTCCAGATAAAATTTAAAAAAAAACTACTAATTTTTCAAAACATTTTGCTTACAATTAATATTTACATGTTTTTAAAAGTAAGCATTCAGAAATACGAATCCCAGTTTAAATAACACATCCTATTTGAGTGTCCATTAACCACTAAGTAGCTATGCTTCTAAGGTTTTGAAATTTTCAAAAAAAAATCGTAAATCTATTAATTTTTATCAATGGCACACAGCTTGTGAATTAATCACAATTTTTCTTACTAGCCTTCTCCTGCTAAGTATTGTCATCTTCAATTTTTAGTATACTTTCCTATATTAAAGACAGAAAAATCATAGAAGCCAAACAATTGCATTTTGTAGCGAGGGACTATTTTTGATAAAAAATACAGAAAAGATTTAGATATTTAAAAAATATTGGCTGTAATATTTAGTAATATAAAAGGTAAAATATATTTGGTGTAAATATATTTTACAATGGTCAATTTTAAAACAAAAGTTTAAAAAAATAATACATACTTCATCAAACGGTAAGCAAATATTTTTTTTATAATTTTGCCTCATTGAATGTTGACTTTAAAATGACAGACGAAAATAAATAAGGATAGTTGTTCATGGTTAATTATATTATAATATTTATATTTAACAAAAATAACTGTAAGCAATTTAATATATCTACTATTAAACAGGAGTAACGAACACGCCCCCACACCAAAATGTTAAATAAATAACTACATTATTTTTAATATTTATAGTATGATATATTTATTACTAGGGAACGGATATTGCTTAAATTTTTATTTGTATAAAATGCAATGCATTTTGGCCGAATTCTCACAGAATTTATTATACATAAATTTAGTGCAAAATTCCAAACGGATGAAGAAAAAGTGGAAATAAATAGTTGCAGAAAATACTTAGAAAAGTCGCCACTACTGAAATGGTTGGGGCATGTTTATTAAAACATGCAGCCATGTTCAAATACTCCGCAGTCAGTCACACAACTGTCTTTTTTGGCACACAAATTAATTTGTGCCGAAAACAGGCATATAACATTACCAAAAAAGTAATTGTTTCATACTGCGCTCAAAGGAGATAGCAACATTGATCCCTATGCACCGGTACACATACACAAAGCTCGATGGACACAAGCAGAACACACATTCACCCGCATTATTAAATTCCTTCCCACAGCTCCTACCTTAACCCGCCCCACAACGCTGCCCGACCGGGTTGCGATATGGTTCTCCTGTCTTAGCATCACAGACACAGGTGCTCTTGTGTGGTGTAACATAAAAATATGACATCTTGTATATTATGAAGACATCTTCAATTACAACCTAAATAAGAACTCCACAAAATATCTGACTTGCCATGAACGATCTTTTGTTTTAGGTACATAATTATATTTATCTTGTATTATTAGAGGCAAACTGACAAGGAGGAAATCCATAATTGGTTTACTTTTTATATACTATACATATATGTAATGTAAAGTGTCGGTTTCCTGAAAATCAATAAAACTGGAACTGCATATCGTTTATGTAAATTCAATACCGCGTATGAACCAGCAACAGTTCAACAGCACAAGCAGCATTGATTGGTACTTTCAAATTGTGAAATTGACCAATAGACTGCTTGTACTGGGTTAAAGTCAAAACAGCGAATGAACCATCCCCAGTACATAAGGAAGCGAGAGTGCATATAATAATAAATATACAATTATACATATTATACAGTGTTATAAAGGTAAATAATAATAGCTTTTCCTCACCATAAAGAGACGAGGCTCTTGTGTTTAATATACATATATCCCTAGATAGTTCTTCTGTGGTATTGGACTTACACTAACGATATTATGATCATCCTTGTTATTTCCAGGTTAGGTAAGAACTGCATATATTCCACTTTTTCTAGCATAATTATCTCAAGGTTGGGTACTGTGTAATACCCATCCCTGCATCCATTCCCTAGTTAGTTATCAACATTTATTTACATTAACAAATATAATTGAAGAGTTAAATTATAATTTGGGCAAGCACGCATCGGAGAGCAAAGTGTTTTATACATAAATTAATTCAAAATAAAATTATTTCCCTATATTATTTAACCTGCCAAAAAGTTTTCTGGGCCCCCTTTAGATAATATGAAATAATATTTAAGAAATAACTAACCTGCTTAGTAAATATTGCACAAAAAATAGTTGGTAAGCTATGATGGTTTTGAAGTCGGGTTATTTGCTAAATGTAGAATGGATTTAATATACTTGGCTTCCTCGTTAATGTTCCTTAAGTCGTCAACCATGTCATAAGTATTAATTGACTTTTTGGCTTGTTTTTCCACCTCTTCCAGTGTTCTAACCACATCTTGCAACTGAAATAAAATATACACATACTTTGATAATTAACAAAAAAAATTATATTGACTTGTACTTGTATTTCGTGATTTTCACGGTAGATACGATCAGCGAGGGAAAATAGACAGTGATAGAAATACTAATTAATAGTACCGACAAAAATAAAGCAAAGAACCTCCAAACAACATGGTTTACATATATTAAAAAAAGCACAGACGGTATACGAATAGTTCCCATGAGCACTCGCGCATAAACCTATGGAAGATTCTGAAATGAAGAGAGTTTTCCCATAGGAAGTCAATCATTGTTTGGGTTCCCTGAGGGCCCCACAAGGGAAGAGTCCACTGAGATGGTCTCAGCTCCCCTCTCCACTCCCTATTGGTTCTCTGAAGGGCCCGAAAGAGGGAAGAGTCCACTGGGGTGGCCTCAGCTCTCCTCTCCACTCCCTATTGGTTCTCTGAAGGGCCCGAAAGAGGGAAGAGTCCACTGGGGTGGCCTCAGCTCTCCTCTCCACTCCCTATTGGTTCTCTGAAGGGCCCGAAAGAGGGAAGAGTCCACTGGGATGCCTCAGCTCTCCTCTTCACTCCCTATTGGTTCTCTGAAGTGCCCGAAAGAGGGACGAGTCCACTGGGGTGGCCTCAGCTCTCCTCTCCACTCCCTATTGGTTCTCTGAAGGGCCCGAAAGAGGGAAGAGTCCACTGGGATGCCTCAGCTCTCCTCTTCACTCCCTATTGGTTCTCTGAAGTGCCCGAAAGAGGGACGAGTCCACTGGGGTGGCCTCAGCTCTCCTCTCCACTCCCTATTGGTTCTCTGAAGGGCCCGAAAGAGGGAAGAGTCCACTGGGGTGGCCTCAGCTCTCCTCTCCACTCCCTATTGGTTCTCTGAAGGGCCCGAAAGAGGGAAGAGTCCACTGGGGTGGCCTCAGCTCTCCTCCCCACTCTCTATTGGTTCTCTGAAGGGCCCGAAAGAGGGAAGAGTCCACTGGGGTGGCCTCAGTTCTCCTCTCCACTCCCTATTGGTTCTCTGAAGGGCCCGAAAGAGGGAAGAGTCCACTGGGATGGCCTCAGCTCTCATCTCCACTCCCTATTGGTTCTTTAAGGGCCCGAAAGAGGGAAGAGTCCACTGGGGTGGCCTCAGCTCTCCTCTCCACTCCCTATTGGTTCTCTGAAGGGCCCGAAAGAGGGAAGAGTCCACTGGGGTGGCCTCAGCTCTCCTCTCCACTCCCTATTGGTTCTCTGAAGGGCCCGAAAGAGGGAAGAGTCCACTGGGATGGCTTCAGCTCTCCTCTCCACTCCTTCTAGATTACCCCAGTGCCTTGAACCGCAGTCGGAAGAACATACCCTTCATTTGGTGTGTCCAGTTGCTATACTCTTCAGCTCCCTACCCAACCTTTTTATCCTGATCCTTCCTAACTTCTCCTTAAATCCGCCAAACAAAACAAACCTAAAATTTATGAATTCACAACAACAAAAACGTCAACCTTATGACAGAGAACAGCAGCCGTCCTCGGTGAGGACCTCGGATCAAGGTGAATTTCGCCAACGTTTGTGGTATGCAAACCAACATAATTCCCATCCACCACCACCATTTTTCCCAAAATCCCCATCTCCTCTTCCTTATGGAAACTCCGGAGCCCCCGGACACCTCCTATCTGAACTGCCCAGGCTATCACCTGGAAAGCCTTTTCAGGCCAAAGGGAAACGGGCAAAGGATTGTGAGAGAACTCTTAATAGGGCTAAGAGCGACCACCATCAAAAAATTGCCAAAAAGCCGGCAGACTGCCTCACCGGCAGCCGTTCTTTCTGGTTGCTCGCTGGTTCAATTAGGAGAAATTTCTGCAGAACCACGATTCCACCTCTGACCAAGCCCAATAACCGGCTGGCTAACACGGCCCGCAAGAAAGTTGAGTTACTAGGCAAAATTTTTGCATAAACTCGACTCTTCAAGATAACGGAGATACTCCCTTTTCCATTCCGCATCGCGGTTTCCAAATGAAGGAACCAAAGATCTGGAACAAGTTCCACAGGTCTTGAACGAGTTGAAAATTGATAAAGCCAGACGGAATACCTACCCTGGTCCTTAAATGGTCCTCTGCAGAATTAACCCCATTGGTCTCAAAATTATTTATAACTTTCACCCAAAAGTGCAAAGGTGCTAGATATTTGGAAAAGGGCGATCCCAAGAAGGGGGACCGCTCTGATACTTCATACTCTCAAAGGTATTGAAAATGGTGGTTAGTAACAAGTTGCCCACATACCTAGAGAATAACAACATCGGGTACTTGTCGAAAAGTTACCATCGTATGGAATCCATCCAACCCTGCATAGTTGGATTGCGGGCTTTCTCAAAAGAAGAACAATTCAAACCGTAGTTGACGGCTCTTCTTCCTCACTCCACTACTCCTCTTTCTTCAAAAACTACTTCTCTACCTATCGCTCTTCGCTCTCGTGGTATTAGGGAGAAAGAATTTTCCCACGGGAACGAAATGTTTTATAGGGATGAAAAGTAGCCTATGTCCCTTCCCAGTCTTCCAACTATCCCTATGCAAAAAAATCACATCGATCGGTCGCTCCGTTGCTTTGTAAAAGAAGGACAAACACGCTTTAGGATAATATAATTGCGCTACTTTACTTACTATTTCATTGTACTTTTCGTATCTATGGCTTCTTTGGTGATTATCATACATTGTTTTTATGAATAGCACAAGAACAATGTAGAAAACTATAAGGAATATTTGTACTGGTGATGGCAGTCGACTACGGATAGAATGCATATTCCAAATATCCGTGAAAGGGCCATAGCCAAGCGGGAGACTGATTCTGTGGAAAAAACAGATTTCATTAAGGAATACTTCATTTCATGATGAATGGTGATTAGAGTTCAACGAGTACCTTACTTCCTCTACGGAAGAAATCATGCTTAGCGAAAAGGTTGATACTATAAATCTTAGATTAGCTTATCTTACTTTAATGTTTTTTAAATGTATAGTGTGTATACGATAATAAAGCAATGAACGGTTTCTCAGTATTAGTTTTGTGTTATTGACATTATGTATTCCTGGCATATCCCAGGGTTCACATTCGCAATCCTGTATAGAAAATCACAACTACTATTTAAAACCAAAATCTATTCCATCAAAATCTGAATTATTTAAGAAATCAAAATATTCATTTGATATTTTTATTTTACAATCTTTTTACGTTTTATCCAAATACATTTAAATACCTACCATAAATAAACCACTCTCGTACCTACTCACATTATAGTTTGAAATCATCAACAATCATTTTCAAGAAAGGAATCATTTTTTGTGTTTTTTTATAATAATATTTTGACAGAAGACATAACCTCAACTTCGTATTATTTCGTGATCTCCGATTACCGGGTCTGTCTAGCTTCGAATATTTGACCAAGTTTTATTATTAATTGCGTAAGTATAACAGGACCAGTTTAGCAAAATTATAACTCACATTTAAATTAGCGAAGTAACTTTATCACAACATAGAATTTTCGTGAAAATCCATCGCCTTGTCAACCTAACCACCCAAATACATTTGACATAACCTGTAATTGCTACCAAATTGACATAACGTTTTATTTTTACAGAAATAACTCGCAATGAGTAATTACGCGAAATATTCCCGGCTCATTGACTCAGCGACGACTTATGGAAAACGGATGAAATATCTTTCAAATAGGATTTTTGGAGAAGTTGCCAGACCCACGAACATCACATCTATGAAGGTTGTAAAACTGTTTGAGAAGAAACCCGCACATTTGGACAGAGAAATCGTCAACTATTACCCCCGACACTGGGAGACACATTACCTCTGCATGAAGCTGAGAGATTACGGTCTGTTCAGAGACGAACACGAGGACTTCAAAGAGGAGATGAAGAGGATGAGGGCACTCCGCGGCAAAGCACCTCCCGTGAGGGGTGAGGGTAAACGCTCCAAGAAATAGACGTAGCTAGTCGACCTTTGTAAGATCACCCATTTCATTTTAATATATGTTGTAAATAGATGTAGGCACTTTGTTGATTAAATAAGTTTAAAAGTTTTTAACTTGTGTATTTTCTAAATGAATGAAATGAGGATTTGTCCAAATATCTTTACCAAGTAGAACTCTGAGCAGCATTGGAGATTATTTAAAGAGCATAATATAAGATGGGGAATGTGAAGGAATATTGTACAAAACTATGTTAGTCCAACATCTCCGTAGTTGCTTTTATACATTAATGTCAGGGCCGACCCTGTTCAGGCGCTATTGGAGCTGCCTGTTCCGGAAGCTGTCTTGCCAAGGTGCGAAGGAGCTAAGGAACCAAGGCGCTGATTTTCATGCACTATTGGAGCAGTATACTCCGGGTGCCGTCTTGACAAGGAGCTAAGAAACCAATATGCTGATGATACCTAACACAGTGCCCTTGAGGTTTTTTTAGCACCAGAGGCCGTTTGACTCAGGGCCGGCCCTGATTAAACTTACAATAAATTGACTAGTTTGAGTTAGTTACGACTGCAGTATTTACAACACGACTACTATAATTTAATATTGTGGTGAATCCTGAATCATCAGGATATATGTACATAGTAATAGCCCAGTTAGTAGCTGATTAGTTGAAACCATCGGCTTCCCACCCTGGCGTCGTGAGTTCAATCCTCTGCTTGCCAAGTTCTCCATCATTGCGCAACAAACATTTTCCACTTTTAATGATGGTATTGGGAAGAATTCAAATATTGTCTACTTATTTTTATCCCGGGAATGTTTCTTTTAAAAGAAAAGTATCCCCCATAAGTTATTATAGGGGATACTTTTTATTTAATTATTAAAGTAATTTTGAAAAAAACAACCTACATTCCCTTCAGCATCATTGTTTAAAATTTTACAAGTGCTAAAAATTGAAGACATCTAAAAATAGACTCAATATTACAAGTATTCAAATTAAAGCGCAGTATTCTCTCTTTCTAACACTATTTAAATCATATTTCTCACCGTAATACAAAATGAGATAGCATCACTTTTATGAGATATATGCTGGGATATATATCTCCCAAAAAGATTCTACGGATGTTTGTTTTCTGTGAAGAATATCTTGCAAACTTGGTCGAGGGGTAAAATAAAATATAAAAGAATGTTTATTTTAGCACTTATCATATTTGTGATCTGTATTAAATTGCACGAAAATATTTCAGTTATTTACGAAAAACACTAACCGTCTTACTAATTAGATTCTTATGTGCCCATTTAACGTTGGTGCGGTAAAGCCAGCCTTGAGCCTAGTTTTAGACCGTTTTAACCAAACCAACGCCATAATAATAAGTAATCTTTTTCATTCTTCTGACCTTACGCGCAGCGTAATATTTACACCACGTTTTTTAGTAAGGCTAACGATAAAAATTATCAGGATATGGTTGTATTTTGTATATCTATCATTGAAAAACAATTTACACAATAGTATATACACCTATAAAAAAAGCTGCACAAGAATAATCAACAAAATGGCTGATGTGCATGCTACTCTTAATAGAGTTGGAATAGGCATGGTTTTGTGACTTCTCTTATATCGTTGTTTGAAAAATACGCTATTACAGTCCTCTAACTCTCAAGTAATTCACTATGCTTGGTGAATTAGCAGGGGTGCCTGGGTTCATGGGTTGAGGTTTGTCCGGGTCCTGGTGGCAGTTGTGCCCGCCTACCTGCTGCATGGCGAGCCAGATTGGGAGACTGGTTGAGAGAAACCTTTTTACTTCTCCAGCAGGACTGTTTCGGAACATCGCTTACACCGCAGTGGGAAGGATGGATTCATACATCTGATTCGTACACTCCTGACCCCCAGAATCCTACCCACCCCTCATATCTTTTTGTTTCCCAAAAAGACCCTCCAACACATCATCTCCAAAGATATCATAGGCCCTGAAGTCATCCGTTTTCAGGATTCCTTCCGAGTAGAAATTATTACTCATTTGGTCAAGTGAGTGGCCTATCGTATAGAATTTTTACGGTCGAAAAATGCAGCATAAACCGTTCATTTTAATCAGATTCCGTTTCGTCGAACCAATAGTACATCATATGATTTTTACCTAACTGTAAAATTGTGGACCACAAATTTTGTCTTAAAATATAATGAGCTTAAGGTGGGGACATCATTTTACAGCTTGTACGTTTGCAGTTAAAGCGTGGATATTTCCTTCTTTGGCAAACTCTTTAACTTTTTCCTGTTTAGCTGAATCTTTGAGCTTTATATGGTTGTTGTAATGATCTTCAGATATATTTCCCACTTTATAAGCACAACACAAGTCACACTCATCTTTCTGTTTGAATATGGAAATATTTTCTCCATTGTAAACATCATAAAAACAGCTTCCTGGAAGCCACTGGCAACACTTTTTCTATGGCATCCTTCTCATAAATACATCTGTTGAAATATTATCAAAAAAAATGTAAAAACCGTATTTTATAATAATCCCAATAACCATAATACTTCTTGTTCACCTTTACTAAACAAAACTTGCGGGAGCTCATGAAGCACATAGACGTTTACTAGTGTTTGATATTACATTTGCGGTATTAGCATTGGTAGTAGCAACTGTCGGTGTGGCGTAGTTCCGCGCTTATACATCATACCACGTAGCTCGGTGTCGGGTCCTCATTGGACGAAACTACATGCCCATTGAACTAAAAAGTGCCAATCGGTACGTAGTTCGATGTGGTGGGAAATCTCAATGTTGCTACTTGCAGAACTTAGGTTAGAACTTGGATTATAATAAAATAGTTTTAATAGCATAACAACAATATATTTGTTCAGCAAAACAATGATTAATACAGATTTTATTTAAATAACTGATTTCGACATGTTTGAAATGTATTTTAAACAATATCGGCCATTGTAAATAAAATAAAAATTTGTTATTGTAAATTCAGAAATGATAATTGTAGTATGAATTTTAAAAAACGCCAATTTGAATCAATCTCTTAAAAACTGTCAGGAAAATCTTCATTTAAAATCAACAAATTATTAAGAATGCAGTCCTTATTTTTTCTTTTGTAAAAAATTTATACGTACGATTTATTTTTTCTCTTTTCTGATAAGAATATAAGAATGTGTAAATGAACTTCTTAGTAGAAATGTTTCAATACAAACATATACTAACACTGAAGTAAGCGTAGATTAGTGAATTGATGTGTTAATGTAATTTCACAATAACTCTGGAAGCACGGAAACTTCCTATTCAGATCTAGTCTTAACACGGCTAGAGTCATTTCAAACTCTAAATAATTTTGTGAACGTACAAAGAAAACAGAGTAACTAAATTTTTGGCATATTGAGTTATGTTTGCCATTTATTAGCTGCATTTTTTTCCTCCTTCAAGTTGAAGTTTATCATTTTAATCATTGAAAGCAAATTGCTTAAGTTGGGGTAGATGCGTCTGCTTAAGCTCCTTCATTCTGGTCTATGTTATATGGAACTTTTACTGCGTAGATGGAACCCTTTACAATTATTTTTAAGATTGAATTGCCTCAATTACCCCCATTGAACGCATTTACCCCAATTGACTGTATACATAGTATATATTATTTTTCATGTTTTACTTGATTCGTTTTTCTTATCTATACATGATGTATCAGGGCCTGATAAACTTCAACCAGTGATTCCTGGGTTTGACATAAAAAATCACTAGGTAGTACTGGACAGTTAGGGTCGGGTCGACAACAAGTTGGGTGGTTGAATGACAGTTAGGGTCGGGTCGACAACAGGTTGGGTTAGGTTAGGTTGAATGATAAGTGATAACATAACAGAGCGCATTTAAGCACACTTGAAGTGAAATGACACTAAACTGCGCTATATAAATGCCATGTTATTATTATTATAACAATGTAAAAATATTTTGAGAAGAAAATCAACAAAAAAATTCACCGAGATCAAAATACAGTCTACATCTTTTATTCCAAATAATCACTGGTTAAAATTTGTTGTATATTATGTCACTTGTTACATTTTGCTCGCAATATTTTTTGTGATGCGTAAAATATGTATTAAAATTCAATTTCCTCTGTTTTTCATAGTACACCCAATATATGAAGTTATTATCTTCCATTTGTTTGGAGTGCCACCATTATCATTGTGAAAGTACTTAATCAATATTAAAGCTCTGTTTATACATTATTTATAATCTCCATTTGTCATAGCAAGAACACTACTACAGTACATATTAATTACGTGATGGACAAATTACATGATGCTATCCTATTCAAAGCACAGTATGTTTTATTTACACCTTTTGTCGGTTCATAATATCACATCTGGATATACATATTTCATTATCTTACAAAACAACATTTTCATAGATAAAAATGTACTGAAAACAAAATCTTATACCTTTTTCTCTTCTTTGTTATATTATTTCCCTTTTCTTGTTTCTTAGTAATTTAAGTATGTAATCATTTTTAACTCATCCAACCAAAATGACTTGAATTTCATTGACATCAAACTGTTTTTGAGCTATTTTTGTCAAGGTTTGAAGAAACCATTGTGACCACACTCCATTCTGATAAAAAAATATAGTTTGGTAATAAAATTTGCAGAAATCTTTGAATTATTCGGTGACATCGTCTTTGGTTATGATCTAAGCTAATGTATTTCTAAAAAAAATCGTTAGATGGCAGTGGCTACCATTTTTTTAATGCAATAACCTCTGTACTGTCTCTAAGACAGTGGCGACTCTCTAGGAGGCAAGGAAATGTTTTACTTTATACCAGAGAAATAATCGTCCCTATTTGGACGAGAATACTTTCCCACAGTGGCTTATTTTATTGGCTGTTTGTGTGACATATCTATCTCCAAGAAACCTAACAAAAATAAGCAAAACATTTCATCGAGATTCTTTATCACTGCAGAAAAGGGCATTACAAAATAATACAACAATTTTATTTGGCTTTTATAAATAATATGCTCCTATTTTAGTTGTTTTTTTGTTGAGCAAGCGGTACATTCCTTGTTCCTTGACACAACATTTGGAATAGCCTTGCAGTGTCTATCATCTGTTCTGATGACAGACAACGCAAGGCTGTTAGAAACATTGGCTCGAGAAGGAGTAGAAAGCCTAACACAAGTTGGCATCATAATAACAACCAGTAACCAGCAAGTCTTGGCAGTGAAAATCTTAAAGTCGTATAAAAACTCTTTAAAAGAGGTTCTTTTAGAACAAATGAAAATATATATGTATTTAACACTTTTGCTACCAACTGTCAATTGTCATGGCATTGCACACTAGCCAATAAAAGTAGACGTTAATGTGTTAAAAGTAATGAAAGAAAGACAACAAATTGGCGATGGTTTAATATTCGATATGTAACTTTTGAATCGGAGAAATTTTATTTGAATTTTGATCTTTAGAACGAAACTATAACACGCTTTTCTTATGTCAATAAAAAGATTTAATTACTGATACAATCGTAATAATGAACAGAAAGTTTGTACACGAGTTAAATAAAAAGAAAGACTACTTCATGAACTGCTTTTGCCATTTAAGATTGGGAAGATTCACGCGAAACAGGGAATTTTCATCCTTTTGCCTATTTTATGAATAGAATATATTTAACTGTTTCATTTGTGCAAAATTTACTACAAACTTCACCAAAATACATTAAATTTAAATGATAGGCCACAAACAATCAGTTCGCTGTTTCTCTACAGCACAAAACATCAAATTTTTCACATTTCTTGTTACAAACGAGATCTTTTAAATAATATAAAAATAATTTAGTAAATTGAATCATTTCCGGGAGTGGACCTCTTTCAAGTGCAATCTATTTATTATTTATGTTTAATGATTTTTTTCAACGCATCGGCAGACAATTAAATTATAATTTAAAGATGGCTGCTTTATTTATACACAAAACCTTTGACACATAGTCATTATTCTTAAACAAATCCATATGTGGCCAACCAATAAATGTGGATAATAATTGATTAGAGCTAATCTTACTATATTTTTATACTGACGGAAAGCATTAGAAATGAATTATCTTATTAGTTTCACATCTACCACAAATACCGCACAACTTCTAACTTTCCGGGTGTGTAAGGGAGTGATGGGGAAGGCGATGGATAAGAGGAAGGTTGGGAAATACCTGGCTATTCCGATCTGGTTACCAAACACGGCTAAAGCCATTTCAAGCAAAGTTTAATGGTGGTAATTCATCAGGGCAGTACTGAGAGTATCTACCAATATCTGGGACTTTAAGATATGAATAATGCTTGCTTATTGACATGGAAGCCTTGCTTAGCTATTGTTCTAACTTGGTAGACGTGAAACTAACAACCGTTGTTTCCAATCCTACGGAGCAACTCTTGGGTCAAAATTTTGCTTCAAAACTGCTCAAATGCATAACTACGCTCTCTTTCCAAGGCAACCCTCTATTAAGTAACGATCAAGTTAGGGGATTTAACTCTGCCCAGCAAAGGACTAATTATGAAAAATGTTGACAGTGAAATGCAAAATTTCATTCGTCTGTTGCTTTCAATAACAGAATGCCGAATGATGTTACAAGCTGTTCTCATTCTGCATCAAGTACTTGCTAAGTTTTGTTTTTTTTTTGTCCATGTTGGTTTCGTGTGAATGCACGGAGGAGAAATGCCAAATGTAAATTGTTGATTTATGTACATATTACAGTATTTAAAATAAATGTGTATTCGATATAAATAAAATATTATGAATACACATGTTAAATTGACATTGAAAGTTTTTACTTTGATGTAATTTTACTGTCGATGAAAGTGGGAGGGCACACTTAGGATGATCAACGATAAAAAATGGTTGGAAACAGGCAAATAGAGCATTGCACAAACCACTTGGCTGAGTGTCTCAGATTGATCAATTGAAAAGTTGGAAACAACGGCCGTAAGTACCAAAATGATAAAATATTACTATACCAAATGATTAAATATACTTGACTTGAAATTATACGATATTGGTCCTGATTATTACACATAATAATATGTATTATAATTACAAAATTTTGTCCAAAACATCATTTTTTAAAAATGTCAAAAATAATAACTTTGATGATGCTTAAAAATCGTCACATTAGTAAGTAGGTTCATTTAAAAAATATCTCTGGATACAGCTAAGGATGCAGTAGTAGTTGTAATAATAATAATATTTATTCTTCCGTATCAAAATAGAATTATAAAATGAATGCTATTGTGCCATAAAGGTGCCGGTAAACGAGCCATGTTTACTTTTCTCCTCGGCCATCGCAACCCTGAAGTTTCACCGAGCCTCGTGGCGGGACAGGCATTGAAACGGTCAGCATTCAAAAGATTAAAGGCTTGTTTACAAGCACCTTAAGACCTTAAATGCTAAATTTAGGGTGATCAGATGTGAGGTTATGTGTACTCGGTGAAGTCTTCCATGTAGAGGCGATTGCGGGCATCACAGGAGGCGGGCGGGCTGACGTGCGAGGAGCTAGAGCTGTCCTTGTTGTCGGAGCGCTCTTGCAGCAGCTTGTTGCGCAGCCGCTTGATGATGCGGAGACGCTCCAGCCAGTTGGAGGCATAGGGAGTGGGTATGGCCGACTTGGTGCTCAGCGAACGGGATATCAGCGATGCCAACTGGGAAACAAATTAAATAGTTACATATAGAACAGTCACTTGACTTAAACTCATATGATTGATTACTCATACAAATGTGGGTTTGCACACAAACCAGGCTCATGATAACTTACATTAGCGTGGAGAGCTAACTGCCTAGCCAGGAGGGCCACATTCTGATCCGATATTATTTTTGGTTCTGTTGTATTTAAGAATTCTCTCTCAATCAGTTCCCCTTTGGTTTTAATGGTGACCTTGTTGGTGCCGTGGTCCAGGGGCTCAATTATCACGCAGGCAAAGTTAAAATGACCCTGAAATACAGAAAACAATTTAATTAAGGGTGTTAATTCATGAATGTACAGAACGCTATATTAATCTGAAATAGCATATTTACCTTAATTGTTTGTATGTGGAAATCCTCTCCACTCTCATTATAAACTATGGATACAAAGTCATTGCCAATATGCTTGCGCTTCTCATTGCACTCAGGGTCAGACGGGTTGTTGGGCATCAGCGTGGCTACGTGAAACAGCACCTGAAATACATACCGATCTTTAACAAATCTAACTACACTAATATAGTTAGATTTGTTAAATTCTATTTTAGGCTACTTTATGCACTTCATACCTGCATAATATCATCTTGCCACACGTAGGCAAACCTGCCATCTCTCCCACCCTTTTCCACGTCCAAGAACAAGCCCATAGTCTCCGCGTCTTCTAGTGAGATCAGTGTTCCTAAATCTTGGAGGAATTCAGCATATCTAAGAACAGAAATAGAATAGTTATAGGCAGTTAATTAACCTAATAAGTCTTCCCAGGGGCATTAGGATTGGTAAGTTAGTTCTGCACCTGAGAAGTATCAGAAGCCTGTGTTTCTGTTCCGGCCTCTTTCCAAGGAATCCTATTTCATCCGGAACGTCTGGTATTGATAAGAAACCATTCAGAAGCTTGTAAGCCATCAGCAGTAATGCGACAGCCCTCCTAAAACTAAGGCTGCAGATACCCAGCATTCCCGAGATAACAGCCAAACTGAACTCTCATGTAGAGGATTCACCCAAAGATACTGCCAATGAGCCATGGTTTAATAAATATTAATGCTTTTCGAACAGTAAAACCATGATCACCACAAGATTTCCTGAGTTGTTCTTTGTTCATTAATCTAAAACTAACTATTTTATTAATTCCCCAGCCCAAAGGCTTGGAAATAAATTCAGTTCCTTTGATCTTTTCATTTATGCCATACTAAAATTTAAATCAGAAACATTTTGTTTCGCTAACATTATTATATCATATAACCTTACTTTTTTATGTAAATATTTAACTTATAATTAACTTTTCTTTTATGTTGATTTTTGTTATTTACACCATTTGTTATTATATCTTATTTTTATGTATATTCTTTTGATGCTATAAAAATATAATTATTATGTTAATTTTAATGCACTATGTTATGTAATTAATTAATACTTGTTTGATGTAAAAGCCCAACTGACGTGAATGAATGAATAAATAAATAACCCTGGATATATATGTACATATTAAATCACTCGCCTTAAACTTCCAAACTCATTCTTCAGCATCTTGGTCTCGTTGTCATGCTGTCCCCGGCCAACGTACAGGACGCCCACACGGTAGGTCTCCAGCGGAGGCACCAGGTCCAGGGTCTTAACGGAGCGCGCGTGGTGCGGCCCGCTCAGCAGCAAGGGACGCTCGGCTCCACCCGCCCCCGACCCATGGTATAGCTGCAGGAACACAAAGGCGGGGCTTGCACCCCAGCGGGAGCACGAATCTTTGGCCTTTGGGGATGGATTGTCCCTGGTGGATGGAACGTGTGAAGTACTAAATTAATTGAATATATTATGTATCGTTGACAAATAAACAATACCGCCAAACGAGTAGTATCACGACAACTATTTGGTGGCGGTTATTGGAGACATGCGGTATTGGAGACATGCGGTATTTCATTAAATAATAACCCATTTGCCACTGAGCGCAATGTATGGTTGTAGTATTATGAACTAAGTATTCAGACATAGGCGGAATTCGCTTCTCTACCGTATAAAAATATAAAAAAGTACAAACAACATTTTGTATAAATATAATAATAATGTTGCATACCTTCTCCTTCGAGTGGGACTCATCACAGAAATGGTGTTGGATCTCTTGGACCTGGAGACGGGCGGCAGGTCATCCAGCTGCATACTGCTCTGCTGACTAGATTGCATCTCATTAAACTTTAAACTAAAATTAGCTGTGCTTCTCAGCGAGTCCGTCGGCAGGAGGGAGTTGCTTCTGCCCTGAGACATAGAGGGCTGTATCCTTAGGGCCGAGTTGTTAGCCAAGTTCTGCACCCGGTTCACGGGTCTGGGAGAGGCGGGGGCGGGGGAATGCGGAGGTTTGGAACTCAGCTTCAACACCTCCTGCGACATGGGAACTTTGGTTATCGTGTCTCCGGTGAAGTTTGTCGCCTTCGTAGAGTTTACAATGATTATGTCGGCAGGTTTGTTTACTTTGGAGAATATTTCTGAGGGCATCGGTTCTCTTCTGGGCTGAGAGTCCTTTTGTTCGAACGAGACCTTGGCGATGTTGATTTCGGATGTGGAAGAGGCTTGAGGTCCTTCTGGGTTCTCAAGGTGAGCTGCTCCTGCCAAAAATATATTACAAATTAAAAACTACATAAATTCAGCAAGTCATGGATATTAACCTTTACAATGTTGGCCTTTTTAACGCAATCTATTCCGTCTTAAAGCACGTTTTGACACAATGTATGTGGTTAGTTAAAATTCATTGATGAAATAAGAAGGGGAAAGAAAGAAAATGAGACAACAATGTCATCTGGTAGATTTTTTTGTAAGAAGGTTTTATTTAATTGTCACAAAACTAACTTGATAACAATGGACAGTGATATTTCTTTCATATATGACATACACAACGGGTATAGCCGCCATTGAATCACATGCGACAGCCGTTTAGAAATGGTTAACATACAACCGGTCAGTGGCTGAGTTCAATCGTGTGTTCAATTCCTCGGCTGGCTTAGTCCTCCATCACAACACAAGCAACATTTTCCGCTAACTGTGGTGGTGGTAGGAGATTTTCAAATATTGCCGGGTTATTCGTAATACGGGAATGTTTGTCTTTCATTAAAAAAAAATGAGTAATGATAATAGGGTGTACCGGGATCCGAATTGTATGTCATGAGGTGGTGGTGCGAAGGGGGGTGGTGCAGTGGGTGGGGCGGTGTGCTGCCAGACATCTCCTCAGGGATGGCCTCGCAGCTGACGCGCATGTCCTTCGTCAGGCTCTTCATGGCGTGGCTCTTCTTGCCTTGCTGCAAACTGCTTCCCAGTGAACTGCAAGAGAAATAAATTATTATAGTGTATGGGATATAAAATATATTATCACACATAGCCAACCACCATCTTCAATCAGTCAACCCCACAAGTGCCCGCCTTCCACCCATCTGTCTTCCACACATCACAGTAATGGATCGTGAATGAATATACCAATTATCGTTGTCCTTGATGCTCTTCCTGAAGCTGATACCATTGCTTTCGATTATAGAACAACCCATCACACGCGGCCCAACACCATGTTGAATCAGCCATCTGCATGTACCGCCCTGCCACCCGTGTTCCACATCACACGTTTATGAATAAACACACCTGTTACTATCATCAATGGCTTGAACAGGTTAACACATCTATCAAGAATAAGTGCCTTTCCAAATGAAGGAGCCAAATATCCGGAACAAGGAGGTGGTACGGGTCTCTCACGATACTAGATAAACCAACTTGATTCTGTGCAAAGGATGGCGGTCCGTCTGATTGACAATCTATTGTTAACAGACCTATTGCTATCTATTGCTATGCACAGACGCAATGTGGGAACGCTGAGTGGTATCGAGCAAGCAACATTGATCCCTGGTGCACCAGTACACGTGTGTGAAACTGGACATACATGAGCGGGAACACCCATTCACAGTTGATGTTGGCTTCTTAAGAAAGGGCTGCTTCGTCGACTAGTTTTTGTGTATGACGACTCGTGTATCTGCATCTGTTTTTCCCTTCTTCATATAATCGCATTAAATTCGTTTCTACAGTCCCTACCTTAACCCGCCCTACAACGCTGCCCAACCGGTGGCCTTTACACTATACAGACATGGGCGCTCTTGTAAGGTGTCACATAAAAAAAATGAAAACCTATTGCTGTCCTCAAACCTCTTTCTGTGATTGTTCTCCAATTCTCTCGCTATATTCAATCCGGCCAGACATAATAACAGCAGTGAAAGGGTTAATACATTATTATTATTTAATGAGCAGACAGCATTCTACTGATTTTCTCATATCTGTTTCACAATGAGTTTAAGAATAACAGAGTTGTTTTCAATTCTACAATAAGTTAATCTTTTTTTCTATCCAAATAAGAATCCAACCGAGCTTTAAATTGGTTTATATTTAAAAAATGACATGTTGTGGAAGTTTGTTCCATGCTTCCATAACTCTGCAAGGAAGTGTTTCCTAGAATTGGATGCAAAAGGGAGTTTTGTCATGATCTTCGACGCCTTTCCCGTGAATGATGCTGTTGCTCTTGTACACTTTTACCTGTCTCTCTTCCACAAATCACAGCATAAAATGGGTTAATATATTTATGAATTAACACACCTATTACTGTCCTCAATGGCTTTCCCGTGAGTGTTGTTGCCGTTGGTCTCGTACATCTGTTCGCTGCCATTGCTGTAGCCGCCCGTGCCCACCATATTGATGGTCTCCGTGGACTCCTGGTTCTGCGCCTCAAGTGCATCCATGCGCTCACGCACGTGGAATGGGTTCTTCCAACTTGAGGACATCTCCGGCGACGAGTTGGAGCGCCGGACGGGGTGGCGGTTTTTGCTCTGACAAAAAGGTAGACAAATAAACATTATTACATTTACCAATTCCACCCGAAGAAATTCACACTAAACTGCCACTAAATAAAACCAAATGCTACCGGATAATTCTGAATTACTGGAGTGGCAACAAAATATTATGTATATATCGGATTCATGCGAAGAAATCAGAGACGCCCTAGGAAGACATTGCACAACCAAGTGGATCGAATAACACTTGAGTCTGAATAACAGAAGAATATGTAAAGACTATAAATAGACAGAAGTGTGTGGTGGTCCATCTTCTCTGCTTACCCCTTCGGAGAAACGACATGATGATTAGCTAGAAGTTGTATCTTCCGTACTGGACAATCCATACATATATATATAAAATTGTTTGAAAAACAATTAAACACACGAGGACTGATCATGAATATTGCTCAACCTTGGTTTGACAAGTGTTACAATCCAAAATATTAGAATTCAAGGAGATATGCTGTGAGGTATGCCCGACCATCGGCTGATCACGGTCTATTGAGCTTGATGTTAATACGGAAAGAATTCGTTAATTTTGTTGCTTTTGTCTTGTCGCCGAACATCGTTTTATTCATAATGCTTTCTTGTGCAGTGCAAATTTGTAAAATTGCAACCCGCCAAGTGAACATCAAAACAAATGGAGTATCATTTGACCAGTAAGTACAAAATTGCCATAAATAAACCATACTGACTGCGAATCTATCATGGCCGGTACATGAAAGCTAGTGATGGGATTGAGGATGCCAGAATCTCACTTTCTCCAGACGGTTGGGAGCAGTTACTCTTGTGTGGTTTTCACATGAAAAGTGATTATTTATTTTTCTTAGTATCTCCCGGGCACCCTGTATATCTCCGTTTTTATGTGTCGTAACTTATAGTGTGATTATTTCAGATTTCCAAAGGAAGGAAAAATGAAAGAAAAATGGATTGACGCAACGGGGAGTAAGCGAAACTGGTTTCCTACTTGCCATAGCATCATTTACTCATCTCACTTTGGCCAAAATGATTTTAAACTG
The DNA here is from genome assembly GCA_026573805.1 of Hesperophylax magnus. Taxonomy (NCBI): domain Eukaryota; kingdom Metazoa; phylum Arthropoda; class Insecta; order Trichoptera; family Limnephilidae; genus Hesperophylax; species Hesperophylax magnus. Next base: position 29,425,111 of record JAIUSX010000046.1, read on the forward strand.
CCCAACAAAAATCGGAGACTTTTTGCATGGGCAGTTCCTACATTCAAACTACCAATGATTCGGTGTGTTTTCTATTTATTTTTATAAAGCATATTTTTAGATTTTGAATTAGATAAGAAGAATTAATATTTTTTGTTATTTACAGCTCTCAAGTAAACCCACAACCTCTACTTCACTCACTACAGTGAACCCACGCTATTTTATCAATTTCGAGTACCTGATATAGGTATTCAATGCATTTTTTTTTTTTTTTTTTTTTTATTTCTATATAATATTTACAGTGTTCACATAATTATTTATATTTTTACATGATATATTTCAAACTTATAACTATAATATGTTGTGTGTAAGGTAGGTTTGAGAAGGTGAAACTGTGGTGGGTAATGTTATATGTTTCGTGAACACCTCACTAGGAGAACCTGTGCTGAGGTGTTTACGTGGTTATGATTAAATGGTACATGTATTTATGTGTATTGGTTTAATTTTCTTATATAAATTGTGAATTGTGATTTTAAATTTTTTTTTTTTTAATGGTTATTGTACATTGTTATTTAAAGAAAAAGGAAAAATATTTATTTATGTGCACATATATACATACACCCATGTATATACATACATACATAAATAAACATATATGCATGCATACACACATATAAGTAAACACATGTATACATACATACATACACATTCATCCATGATTATGTTTGGTTTGGTGTTATAATGTTTTGTATAAAATGGATATCTTGTTTTTTGATCCAGGCTGTGATCAGTTTTTTGTGAATGTTTGTGTATGTATTTTCCATTAGTAGTAGTTTCAGAGTGGTGGGCATACAATTAAAAAGTTTTGTAGCGTAATACTGGAAGTGTCTTTGTCCGTGTGTGGTGTATGTTATCGGTATGTTCAGGGTATTGTTTGTTGTCGACCTTGTTTTTATTGTTGTTTGAGGTGGTATTAGAGTGTGTAGTTTCTGTTGGAGGAAATTAAGTAGTGCAGATTTGGCATAAAGTTGTCTTATTGACATGACGTCTAATGTTTTGAAAATTTCGCTTGAATTTGTGTGGAATGGTACTTGCAAGATGATTTTAATTATTGCCTTTCAAATATTCAAATTCAAATAAGGGATGTTATAAAGTACTTTCTGGTACCCAAATCAATTTATCAAAACTGACAGGCATTTCTAGCATTGACCCCCAGACATTTAAGAAGTATCTAAATCTACAGTTTTATTCCGAGACTGATGAAATTTCGCACACTTGATGTTTAAAATAAGAGAAAAATTACTGTCTTTATTTGATTTCGAAAAAACTCTGTGTAACACCCCGAGAAATGGCTTTAGCCGTGTTTGGAGACCAGAGCTGAATAACCATGTAATTCCCCATCTCGTTCCCCTCTCCGCCAACTTCAGACTCACATCATACCCTAATTGGGTTAACCTTGCAGTGCGTAAAACAAAGCTCAGCATTCTCAGTGCTACAAGCCGTCTCAATACGAGCATGAAATGTCGGCTTACTATCAAACACGACTTGTTCACGCCAGGATTTGACCCCAAGCTGCCACCTCCGGCTTGCCAGTGGAGCTGTTATAAAACAATGATAAAATGAAGAATAAGCAACACAGTATTTACCGCTTCATCGAGGAAAGCTAGAGAGGGATCATTGGGATTGACCTGGCCTTCTTCGTCATCAGTGTTCGTTCCTGAGGAGTTCTGCCTCTGAGGGGAGCCGGGGATGTTGATTGGAACAGTGCTGATGTGGGATCTAAAACAAATCACCACAGATAGTTACAACCAACTCTCCCTCTAATCTTTCCATTGTATGTGTGGCACACACATTTATCTGTGCAGCTACTGTTACATCATTTATTATTTTGGAGTTTATGCCGATCCCTTAATGGCCTATGAGGGAGCGGGGTAAGGCCGACAAACTTAGATTGACAAATTTTTCTTAAAATTATCTATCGCCTCGAAAGGATATGCATTGTTTCTCAGGTACACGACAATGAAACAGTCACCGTAAAAGAGCTAGTATCTGTTTATAATTCTTCAATTCACACACAAATAAAATAAGAAAAAGACTTCAAACAAGGGATAGTAGTTAATAAAGTATTAACATAATAATAATATCAAATAATAGGCAAGGTATTAACAAACGGGCAGCACCTGATGATGGGCGGCTGAGCCACGATGCAGTGCGTGGAGGCGTGGGGGGCCGTCGGAGGGGCCACGGCCCCCACCACGCTGTCGGAGCTGGACTTCTGGATCTGCTCTGGCTGGGAGCCTCCGCTGCCACTGCGGGAGCGGGGGTCACCATCTGACAACTGGAATTACATACGAATATCGACGTAATGATAAAAATACATAAATAATTCTTGGCACAAAGCTTTGCAACATCTTTCCACCAGATTTTAAGCAGATGGGAACGGAAAATGATGAGGTTAGTAGAATGGTAACCGGACAAAACAGTGTTTTAGTTTGTTACTGTTCTGTTTTGTCATGGAACCTAGTGAAACATTATTACGTATATATATTATGTAAAAATAGAGAATAAACGACATATCGCAACTAATTGTTATCTTCAAATAGAATGCCAACTGACCACATCGCTCCGGGCATCCTGGAATCCACTGGAGGCGATGGAGGCGGCACTGCCCAGGTGCGGGGGAGGCCCACCGCCAGCCATGGGGGACGGGCCCGCCCCGCCGCCCAGGAACAGGGACGAGATGTCACTCAGGGGGAACTCGCTCCACAGGGAGTCAAAGTTAACCTGAAACAAATCAGTAGTTTAAATGCATTTAATAACCAATTCCAACTAACTAGCGGGAACACCTCTAGGTGTTCTGCAATGCATCCTGACATACCATTGTATGGCAATCCAAATAATCCAACTAACTCACTTGGTTCTGAAGGCGAATCACCCACGACACGTCACCCGTGGGCCCCCGCACATTCACCTCGGCCCAGCCGCCGCACCAGCAGCCACAGTGGGGCCGCGCATCTGGGGCGGAGCCCCCAGTGCCTCCGCTGCCGCCACCGCCACCCACTATGCGCTCCAGACGAGGGGGCAGGCCGCCCAGGAAACATTTTTCTTCAGAAGACTGGAAATAGAAAATCTTTAATAAATTGTTCACTACCCTATAATATTAATAATACATAATAATTTTCCAACTTCTGAAATTTCCCATAAATTCTGATGGCAGCACGCTACACTAGCACCTCCAAGCGACATGAATTGTGCGCCTTGGTTTTCTTTCTTAATGGATTTTATGTGAAATATATTTTTTATTTTACGTTAATAAATCATAATTATTATTATTAAGCGGCTATTAACAATGTCGTTGATGGTTTAGAAAGATAATGAAATACTTAAAATATTTTTTAGTATATCAGATCGGCTCAAGTATCTATAGAAGCCCTAGTAAATCTGGCTGCAAAGAAACTGGGCTTCTTGTATAGTGCTAGCAAATTCTTCACTGGTAACCAGATGCTAACCCTACATAAATCTCAAGTACGCCCAACAATTGAATTTAGGAGCCACCTCTGGGCTGGAGCTCCGCAATACTTGATAAACTTACTTGATTTTGTGCAAAGAAGGGCGGTCCGTCTGATTGACAATCCATTGTTAACAGACCGATTGCCATCTCTAATGCACAGACGCAATGTGGGCATGCTGAGTCTATTCTACAGGTATTTTAATGGAGTCTGCTCTAAGGAGCTAGCAGCATTGATCCACGGTTCAGCGGTGCACATGGGTGAAACTCGACATACACAAGCGGAACACCCGACACAGTCGATGTTGGCTTAATGAGAATGGGTCGTTTCTTCGACTCGTTTTTGTGTAAGACGGCTCGTATGTGAAACGAGTTACCGGCATCTGGCCTCTTCAAGACCTGCATTAATAAATCCCTTCCTACAGCCACTATCTTAACCCGCCTCACAACGCTGCCCAACCGGGTGGCGACATAGCTCCTCTGCCTTTACACTGTACAGGGGCGCTCTTTCACAGGCAGTAGGCACTAGGGGCAGTAGGCAGTAGGCAGGAGGCAGTAGGCAGTATTAGTATGAATATAGAATTTGTTTAGGTGAAAGAATGAATGCAAATATTTCAAGTGGAAATGAACCCACTTCCTGACCCGATTGAGCGCAAACTGCAAACTCGGCAAATAGATTCAATGGCATTCTATCAACTTTTGATGGCACTCATGCACGCACATATTTTTTGGAGCAGTCCGCTCCGGGCGCCGAATTGCCAGGGCGCCAAGGAGCTGATAATACCTATCCAACACATCGCCCTTGAGATTAATTTCATAAAAACAGCGCTACACACAAATACAAATCATCCAATTATTATTGATTATAGTGATCACCTACTGCCTACTGCCTACTACCTACTACCTACTACCTAGACGACTACTGGCTTTTACAAGAAGCACCAAAACCATTGAAAGGAATGTCTACAAATGTCAATATACTACACTAGCGCCTCTAGCGGTCAGCGTTGTTGATACTGCCAATATTTTACTGGAGTTGGATGTATTATTAATAATACATGGTATTTGATTATATCACACAAAAGAGAACCTAAGAACACAGACAAAATAAATCACCATAGAAAAAAATATATATCTTATAGAAGTGTGATAATAATTTTAGTAATGCATAGGTAAGTATTTATTTTATTAATTTACCTGTTTGCTGGCAAGACTTTCCAGTTTGAGGCTGAGTTGCGCCGGCTGTGCAGTTTCCTGTTCCGGATTTTTCTTTGGAGATCCCAAAGGGGGTTCATTCTTGTTCTCCGAAGAGTTTTGGCTATTTCAAATTAAAAACCGTGTAAGTAATAATTGAAATGCAATGTTTTAAGGTTATAAAAGCTAATTTTACATTATTAATCGTCTGTTAATTGAAAAATTAATATGAACAGTAATTACTCTTCAAATCAATGAAACTGGACAATGCAGACTAGAAGACAATATATAAAATCATAGGTTCAATGCAAATATCAGCCTTTGGTGTATAGATTGTATATTTCTAACTATGTAGAAACATTTACATAATAAATCACTGTAAATGATAATTTATATGAAGGTTCCAAGAATTTTAAAGCAAATTCTACAATTTTTAGCTATTGAAAAAGCTTCTTGTAGAGTATGTTTCCTCCTCTGAAGGACTCTTTGCACTTTTTTATAGTGTAAAATAGACTCCACTAAACTGTGATCATCTCTCAACGAGAGGGTCAAGATTAGCCAGTTAGCTGTCCAGCCAATTATGCTGGATTCCCCTCTATTAAATAGTGTGAAATAGGCTCCACTAAGCTTTGAATCCCTAAACTGCAATCATCTCTCAATGAGAGGATCCAACTTAGCCAGTTAGCTGTCCTACCAATTATTAAATATAACAAAAGTTGAATTTGATTCAACTTTGGGTTTCTATAGCATAGAAATGGTCACTTGACCACAGATAAAACAAAGTGCAGATTGAGAGATTACTGTAGTTCACAGTTTAAACTCTCAGATTCAGGGTCAATGCTGTGCAGATGGTCTATAAAGGTAAAAGGTATATACAATTAATGTGAATTATCAGCAATGATCGATCAGTTTAATAAACCATTACCAACAGGAGATTTTAATTTTTCATGTAGAATATTACACACCAGGGGATTAAATTAATAAATACAGTACTCTCTCACTAATCCGTCACTCCAAAAACTGGGCAATTGCCCATTTATTGAAAGCGGCGGATTATAGTGCATACATACTAAATATGCTAAAAATGAAAACAGTTATTTCATAAAATTTGAATTTTTAACTCTATCAGGCTAATTTGTGCATTTGGTCTCGTTTGGAAATCATTGTACATTAGGGCGGAACGAATTTTTTTTTTTCTAATTTTTATTTGGAATAGTTGTACATATTAAGTTGCCAATTGCCATCAATTACCTCAATTAAAAATATAAATAATATCAGACAACGGTAAAAGCCCCCGCCAAGACATCGAACATTTACAAAAACGACAGTTTAGGGGCTATTTGCGAGGGCCTACAAAATAGTACAGAATTTATTAAAATAGGTTTATTTTATTTAATAACATATTCAAATATAGTTAACTAGCTGTTGCAATCAAATATTTCTTTATTTTAATATACTTTGGCGCTGCTACAGAGGAGCAAAGTGCAGGACGAAGCGGGGGGCGGCACCTGACAATCTACGAAATGCAGTGTTTTGTTTTAACTAGTGTCGATAATTGTCTCAAGGTGAAAGGTCGCGTGTCAATTATATTCACGAGTACTTATTGATAAACGTTTTTTAAGTGAATTAACATGACTTCTAGAAGACAAAATTTAAAATGTCCGATATTTGGTGTAAGTGCAGACTTGAAAGAAAAGAATTCTACGAATGGGTTCGACGAGACTTAAAAGTGAGGAATAACACAACAAAAGAACCTACGTTTTTGGAAATTGCCAAAATAGTTTGAACGAAAATTGAAGAATTGTGGATAAAATCTTCTATTCCAATTGTCACACACAAAAGAATCTTACACTTACTTACTTAAAAAGTTATCACTCGAAGTGTTATAATTTGAAAAAATCTTTGAAGAAACTTAAGGAAGAAAAGTTCAGAGTATAAAGTAGAAAGATTTTTGACATAGCTGCAAGTAAATGTAAAGAATGTGTAAGCTGTACTTGTTTGAGAGAAAAAAAAGTGCCAAAAGAGGAACAAATGTTTTTAGAAGACCAACGCACTAACTGACTAATGGCTTTAGGAAGAACGGATCTTATCCAGAGTAAAAAATTGCTGAATAGAAGATTACGAACTCTAAAACAAGAAATGAGACATAATAGATAGGATGAAACTAAGAAGAATAAGACAGAAAGTACGCGAGAAAATTTTAACCGAAGAAAGAGTAACAGAAATTCCTTCATTATATTTTGATGGAAAGAAAGACAAGACGGCTAAAACTGTTTTAAAAAGATCGGAGAGCCTTAGAGTGATTGTACAAGAGGAACATATTTCGATTATAAAAGAACCAGGTACTGTTTATGTTGGGTATGGGGTTCCAACATCGGGCAGTGCAAAAAATATTGAAAGAGCTATCCACAGCTTTTTAACAACTGAAAAGATATCACTAGAGGGTTTAATGGCTGTTGGCTGTGATGGAACAAACACAAATACAGGGAAAGTGGGAGGTGTGATTCGTCTTTTGGAAAACAGACTATCTCGACCATTGCAGTGGATAATTTGTCTCTTACACGCCAATGAGTTACCATTGAGGCATTTGTTTACCTATTTGGATGGCCCTACTGCAGGACCTAAATCATTTGCAGGTCAAATTGATAAAGCATTAGAGATATGCGAGACGCTGCTGTTGGCCAACTTTGAGAAGATAGAAGGTGAACTACCTCCACAAATATCCACAGATCTCAGTACAGACCAGAAATATTTACAATAAATTACTACTGCTGTCATAAATGGATCCTGGTCTCCTGATTTATTACAGAGAAGCCCAGGTAAACTACCCCAAGCCCGCTGGTTGACAAGAGCTAATCGCATACTCCATTTGTATATTTCTACAGAAAATCCACAACAAAATCTTGTGACTTTAGCAACGTTTGTCGTGTAATCATACGCTCCTGTCTGGTTTGCTATAAAAACACATTCATCCCGCAAAGATGGTTCAAATCATTTATGGAAGCTCATTAACAGCACTAGATATTTGTCCAACGAGTTGTTAGCGATAGTGGACCCTGTTATAATTCGAAACAGTTACTTTGCTCATCCAGAAAACTTGTTGTTGAGTATGATAACCGATTCACGTAAGCACATTAGAGAACTCCCTGCAAGACACATTTTAAAGGCTCGTCAAGTTAATAAAAATTCTGTTTCGGGCATGTTTGAGGTGCCAAAAGTGGACTTAAATGCATGTTCTTACATAGACATGATTGACTGGCAACAAAATATATACGAACCCCAAAAAAGATGAATATTTCCGATGAGCAGTTACAAGATCTTATTGAAAATGGAGAAGATACAGTGTTGGAGTTTATGAGACCGCCTTGCCACACCCAGGCTGTGGAAAGATCTGTAAAAGTTGTGACAGAAGCAGCTTTAAGTGTATTCGATAATACAAGACGAGAGGAATTCATAAAATCTAAATTAGCATCTCGAAAACTCATGCCAAAGTTTGAGCAGAAAAAGGATTTTTGCTATAAAAAATGATTCTATTCATACCAACATAACTTTCTGAACCTGTGTTTACTTTTAAAAAAAATGTTTTCATTAATTAAAATCTACTTTTATTTTATCATTTAATGCATAATATATTATATTTACTTATTATTTTGTTTATAGGGTGTTTAATACAAAACGTCTAAAAAACATTAAAAAATAAAATTTCAAGTCGATGGCGGGACCTCAAGCTGTCGAGCTAGAACTTCCAAATTGAGAAGTGTTATTTACAATTACATAAAGCAACTTTTACCTGGTATTCCAATTCGAATTTCGAAAAAAAAAAATTTCATATAAAAGTGTTCCACCCTAATGTACATATCTCCCTTACCGTCATAGTGAGAAATATGATCTAAACTGTAAACGGTGTTAGAAAGAGTAAACCTAGAGCTTGAGCTTTGAATTCAAATCTACTACACCCTACTACCGAAGAATACAAATTTACACCTGTATGAAACCAAAGGATTAACCCAAGGGGTTAGTTAAGTTGTCATGTTTGAGCTCGCGAGAAGTCTTCATTTTGTAAAGTTGAAAAACTTCAGAAGGAAACAAACAGAAGCTCATGCTACAGTTCCTAGAATGCACAGAGAGAGGACTAGAGGACTAGAGGACTAGAGAAGCCGAAATTTCCTAAAACAACAATAATTAACCGTGGTGACAGGTAAAATGGTCAGCAAGAGCAAGCAAGACGGTGGTATACTGACTGAATGTGTAAGAGTGAGAGATGACCCGAACCGTCGGTATTCAAAGTTTGGCGCTCCAGTCTGGACTACTGAATTTGAGACACAAATAATAGTAAAAATAACGGTGGATTATAGTTATTGTCGATTAATCGAGCAGCGTATTACTGAGAGAGTACTGTTTTATAAATGAAGGTTGGAATATTAATGTTGTAATGAATTGTAATGAAAAAATGAGAACCATGTTACAATGTTACGATGCAAATATTATTTCGTTGGATATGCATTATTGTGTTAACTAATTTATTGTGCACTACATGAAAGGATGAATACAAACATATTATTGATGTTATACATATGCAAGTACATGCATAAAGATTGGGTAAAACAAAGTTACATTGTATTACATTATCATTGCACTAAGGTGAATTTAAGAGAATGAAATATCTGTATCTGAAAGGAAACTACATATTCATGAATTATGTGTATCTGAAAGGAAACTACATATTCATGAATTATGTGTATCTGAAAGGAAACTATATATTCATGAATTATGTGTATCTAAAATTAAACTACATATTCATGAAATATGTGTATATGAAAGGAAACTACATATACATGAATTTAATTTAACACATACTAAATTTAAATGTTTTTTTCGTTGATTACTATTTTTTTGGTTGACACTTTAAAACGTGAGAAAAATTTGAATACGTTGCATAAATGCACACAAAAAGGTGCATAAAACACAGAAAATAGTAACCAATTATAACAAACAAGAATATAAAACATTATTATTATTTTTTATATTCTAAACCTATTTTATTATTGTACATGTAAAATTTAGTCTATGAAAGATCTGAGGAAGACCTTCAAAACATTTTGAGCCTTTCTTATCATAATAAATGTGCACGATTCGAGGCAAACACAGTCATAGTGATGTGACTGTGTAGGTTTGATGGGCCTTATAAAATGACTTTACAGATTCGAAGCAAACACAGTCATAGTGATGTGACTGTGTAGGTTTGATGGGCCTTATAAAATGACTTTACAGATTCGAAGCAAACACAGTCATAGTGATGTGACTGTGTCGGTTTGATGGGCCTCACAAAATGACTTTACAGCTATGGAGGAAGATTAATAAACCAGTTTGTTCTCCATTTCTGCATTATCAAAAATAATATTTTACTAGTCGGAAAAAAGAGCAAGTTTTCTGTCTTATAATGGATTCCAGTCATCGATGGAAACAAAATATGAATTTCATTGATAGGTAAGAAGATAATACTAATAAATCTAAACGAAACATGAAACAGAACAAGACACAGAAAAATAAAAAATATAACAGTCTCAACTGGGAATCGAACCCAGGATCTCTGTCTTACTGGGACAACGTTTATAACCACTCGAACATACGTAATTTTTATCAATCTCATATTTCAAATTAAGAATTAACAATATTATCTTGCAACTAATTTTCCCATATTTTTGGCAGATATCTTTTTGAATGATTACAAATTTCTAAAGAATTGGTTTGTAATCTAGATAGTGTCTCGGATAAACATATCCGATTTATATTTATATGGTATATTACATTGATAGGTATAACCTTTAAAAATTATGAAAGAAAAGTTATTCCAATAAAAAATAAAAAATCCCTTTTATCTTTTGATTTGACAGATTATAGAAGATGGTGTGCAAATTGGCTGGCCCATACAATGGAAAAGATGGCAATAGACAAATTTCAACCCATATATACAAAGGAATGAATATTTTAGAATAGGAATTAGGCATGCAATGAATGAGGTGAGGAGTACACTAGACGAAGAACCGTAGAGATAGTTGGTAAGGTTGCTACAAGTTTACCGGGTGGTCTGAGCGGATAGGCTCTGCAGCGAGAGGGTATTATAACCAGAGGGCGGATACAGAACATTGTCCGATATCGATGAGGACGAATAGGTGGTCTCGTTGCTTTTGCTGTGCTGCAGACTATACTTTGTGTATCTTCAAACAGAACAAATACACACCACTGATACCGGCATCACAATATTTAGGAAATAAAACAATTTAAATTTCCACCACTAAATTTTTTATATTTCTATTTTTGTAAATGAACGTTCAGGATACATCACATCCGTTGGCGATATCTTTCCCATAAAAACGCTGTTCTCTCTTTTCAAACATTAGAATAAATTAGCGCAGACCTGTAAAAAATCACAGGATAGTCTGAATTCTTGACAGATCAGTACCAATTTTTAAAATGATAACTAAAATAATTTTCTGTTCAAATTATTATACTATAGGTAGGTACTTTATCGCTTGTCTGAAATCTTCACCGGTCAGTTCAAATTTTAAAAATGCCACTTAAATTCAAAGCAAATTTGAGTTCATTAAACCAGATTTCACGCAGGACTAACAAACGGCACAGACAACCGAAAGTAGTAGTTTTTTATGTATCATCAAATCGACAATCAGCGCTATATTGAATTTTTTATGATTACCACTTCAAAAAAACTTCCAGGTGACTACCGATTTTCGACCCGTCAGTGTTTAATCAAATTTTAAGTATGGTTTTATTATCAGCCTTTAAGCATGGCCATCAAATAAACAATTAGCGCCATTTTTAATTTTTTATGTTTATAACTTCAAAAAAGGTTTCTGGTGACTGCCGACTCCCGACTCGTCAGCATTTAATCAAATTTTAAATGGAATTGTTTACAGATAATAATACAACATTTTGTTTGTACGAAGAAGATACTTTATGTTATAATCAAAATATGTTTAAATCAAATAAAAGTCTGATACTTAGGTTGTTCCCTTTTGAAAAAGAGCACTTTCTTCCCACTCCTACTAACTTTTGCAACTTTATGTGAATCATACTCGTCCATTTTAAATTTAAGTTAAGTATTGTACTGCCCTGAAGAAGCTACATTATTATTTTATTTTAAAATAATATAATGTTTGAATAAAGAAAGCTGTGTTTGTTGGGAAGAAGGCCATATCTGTATCTGAATTCAGTTGATGAAATGTTTAATAGAATAGAATGATGGTTAATACTAAAAAACTAACATTTTACAAACACAACCATTCTCAGTAATGATGTTGTAAAGTTGCTTTGAAATCACTAATATTATCAACTATTTGAATGCTTGTTAGGAAGCCTAAATGATTCTGAAGCTGAATGCATTAAAACCCTATTCTTCTAATAACTAAAATAATAAAGAAACGTATTAAGCAATAATTTGTTGAAATAGAACCGTCTCTTGTCGATTTTTGACATGATATTGTTTTGTACATTTAAGAGAATGGCACCATGTTAAAAGATAGCAATTCATCTGCCAAGAACACTGCAAGTTTGTAAAGGATGATATTTACCTTTTGATGTCGGCGCCCACAGTTTGAAGTAACCCTTCGCTGGATCCTCGATCGGACTCAGAACCTGCGGTGAGGGTGCCTGATGTAACGGTACCTCCGGTTCCATAGGGGCTCTGTAATGAGTCAGCGTGGGCCTTGCATAGATAGAGACATCTGAAAACAATCAACACTGTGAGAACAAATAAAATATCAATGTCTGTAACAAGAAGTCCATCACATTGACGGTGCTAGAGAACACTTCCGGTGCTAGAGAATCCCTCGAGCTGCGGTGATATGTTCTCAGTTCTCCTGTGTAAAGTTAAAGGAAAAAATGTAATCTATTACTAATTCTAGTACGCATATTATGGCAGACATCCATTTCAAGATGCTTAACACACTTCGGGCACCGCGATTAGCTTGCACACACAATGGATATCTTTACTAATTCTAGTATGCATATTATGGCAGACATCCATTTCAAGATGCTTAACACACTTCGGGCACCGCGATTAGCTTGCACACACAATGGATATCTTTACTAATTCTAGTATGCATATTATGGCAGACATCCATTTCAAGATGCTTAACACACTTCGGGCACCGCGATTAGCTTGCACACACAATGGATATCTTTACTAATTCTAGTACGCATATTATGGCAGACATCCATTTCAAGATGCTTAACACACTTCGGGCACCGCGATTAGCTTGCACACACAATGGATATCTTTACTAATTCTAGTACGCATATTATGGCAGACATCCATTTCAAGATGCTTAACACACTTCGGGCACCGCGATTAGCTTGCACACACAATGGATATCTTTACTAATTCTAGTATGCATATTATGGCAGACATCCATTTCAAGATGCTTAACAAACTTCGGGCACCGCGATTAGCTTGCACACACAATGGATATCTTTACTAATTCTAGTACGCATATTATGGCAGACATCCATTTCAAGATGCTTAACACACTTCGGGCACCGCGATTAGCTTGCACACACAATGGATATCTTTACTAATTCTAGTACGCATATTATGGCAGACATCCATTTCAAGATGCTTAACACGCTTCGGGCACCGCGATTAGCTTGCACACACAATGGATATCTTTACTAATTTTAGTATGCATATTATGGCAGACATCCATTTCAAGATGCTTAACACACTTCGGGCACCGCGATTAGCTTGCAAACACAATGGATATCTTTCAAATGGCCGCTTGTACAAACCTCGGGTTAACACGACTCTTCACAGAAAGCTAGGTTAGGTTACCTGTCACACAGTCCTTGTCGCAGAGCATTCTGTGCACAGCCCGAGGTGGTCACGGTGATGATCTTGTGTCCTAGCAGCCACATCATGGTCTGGCCTCCTGACAATAGAAACTCTGCTGTGTGTAATCTAGAAAGATTTTAAAACATATATATATTTATGACGAATCATTAATTCAAATAAAGATTTTTTTTAAATTCTAAAATACTAATGTACCATAACCCACCTTTTGGGTGCCGATATACTCGGGGAGTATGTGTAGCGTGCCATCAGGTCAATGCAGGTCTCGGTCAGCTCAATGTGGAAGGTGTTGGAGGCCTCGTGGGGTGTGTGCATCTCTCCAAGGGCTGCTCTTGTAGGTAACTCTCGGCGACGAGAACCCTTTATTTAAATAAAACATTGGTTATTTTTTTATGTTATAAAATAGTTCACTACAACTTGAGGCAAGAACCTACATATGTTTTTGTCTACTGTTCTTTTTTCAAAAGAGATTAGTTAAAAGGTACCTACCTACTTGGTGAAATATTTCAAATCTTAATTGAAAATGTCCATTCAATTTCAAGTAATTTTCACGACAGCTGATTGTTTTTCAACAGGATAACATGTTTCCATCTAACGTATTTAACGTAAATGTGAAGAAAGATACTTTAAAGCCCATTTTCTCAGGACAGTACTTTGTCAGATAGAACCTTGTTGTCATGAGGGAAAATTTTACATGTCAAACATTTTTATTTTTAAAATAAAATTTTAGGCTAGTGAGAGGGGTAGGCTCCGAATGAGAATTAAATTGTCTATGGTTATGCATTTTTTTTTTAGTTTGTTCTATCCTCGTCAATAATGTGTGATGTAGAATTATTGCATTCCAAAAATGAGTCTAAATATTAGCATATCTATGGTTAAATAGTGGACCAATTTGGTAAGTTTTTTAGATTCTCACGGCCAAAAGCATTTTTGTTGTTTGTTTTTGGGGTGTTATGCCGTGTTGCGCTAACTCCTTCTTTAGCCGACGTTTCGGACAGCGTTGCAGTGTCCATCATCAGGGCAGATCCGCCCTGATGATGGACACTGGTGTGGCAGATCCGCCCTGATGATGGACACTGCAACGCTGTCCGAAACGTCGGCTAAAGAAGGAGTTAGCGCAACACGGCATAACACCCCAAAAACAAACAACAAAAAAGTGGACCAATTTGTTTCATACAAAAAGCATGGAGTTATCGATCTAGTCAGTGGTTTATTTATGCTGCCTACCGTTGTATCACCAATGATTGTATCTTCGATTTTTTGACTGTTGCATTTTCAAAAAAGGTTGGGTTAAAAGTAAGTACATACTTGGTTAAATTATTTAAAATGGATTTTAAATTCAATGGAAAATATAACCTATAAAAATGGGAATATTTACTTGTTCTGTTAAACTTGAGCTTCGCTTTCTGCTTGAAGAGTCCTGGTTCAACTCCATAATGTCTTGTTTCAGCTTACCTTCTTCAAAAGGCTTCAAAATATTATTATGCAGACCCTGAAAAACAAAAAAAAATAAGTTTTTCCTCTTTCATATAATCCAGGCCTCTTCAAGACTCGCATTAATAAATCTCTTCTTACAGCCCCTACCTTAACCCGCCTCAAAACGCTGCCCAACCGGGTGGCGACATAGTTCCCCTGTCTTTACACTGTACAGACGGGGGCGCTCTTGTGAGGTGTCACATAAAAAAATAAAATTAAATATAATAAGTTTTTAATGTCTGTGTGTGCAGTTTGAATTTTTCCGTACAAATCGAAAATGATTCACATAAATAAAAACTCTTTCACACAGACCGCAATGTCAATTCTCCAATCGCTTTCATGGTAATTATATATTTTTAACCATTTCCCTTCATTTTTGTTCATTGTAAAGCACATAGTTCTCTTTGGTTTATTTGTTTTCAATAAATTTCATAGTGGAAAAATAATTACAACTTTATATTCATCTATGGAAATTGACATAACTGGAGTTTTTGAGGTTAGGGTTACTTGTCGCAACACAGCTGATGAAAGTTTCAATGTTGTCAGATCTACAATGATAGACAGGAAAAATATTCAATCTTTATTCCACAGGAATATAACTCACATGCTTGATAAACTTGACAAAATCTCTTCGGAATGGCAGACGGCACTTGAGGAACCAGGCGGCGATGACGTGATGCGCCAGTGACACAATGTAGTGGTTGTACTTGAAGGGGTTGGTGTACGGCAAGAGGATGGCAAACACTGACATGTACTGGTCTCCCACAAAGGAGGCAAACACTTTCGGCAGTCGGGTAAGAGCTGAAAAAAATTATCAAATAAGGTACTGGAAGGAATGGGAAGAAGGCTCAGATACTTGGTAAGACATGTCCTGGTACCAGGAGACGATGTCGTACTACACCCAATGACAACGGGACTTTCAATAAGTTTCAATAAGAAATATCAAAATTCTGCTTTAAGGGGTGGGAGTAATTTTTAGAAAGAAAGAGGGCAGAGAAGGAAAAACAAGAAATGGAAAGAGAAGAAAAGGATCTTCTCATCTGTTAAAAAAAATAAGCCGTATGAATCTACTTCGTATGTTTTCTTTCGGACAATATATAATAATAATATACAATATATAATAATGTTCTATGTGTTCTGCATCAGTTCCCCAAGAAAACCCAAAAAAAATATTTTTAACTAAAATGGCAAATAATGGATTATACTTTGGAGCCGGCTCTGTGCTTTAACGCATTTTAAAACACATTAAACAGCTGATATTTACACGAAAACGAAAATTCAAATCAAAAAAGTTATTCCACAAACCAACTTAAAATTTGATATAGATTCACTAGTTTCCCGACACTACGAGTTTCCAAACACCGTGTATATAATATATAGATAATGATTATAAAGAAGGTAGGTACTTAAATGTTTCCCTTTCATAAATGTTTGCGGGAGACCTTTACAATGAAGCTATCAGCTGTATGCCATTGTCAAATTCTTGACCAACCTCATCGAAAACAACCTACAATGTGTAATATGACCTGCACATTTTTCTTCTTGCAACAATTGTTTTATTGTATTAATGAATAGCAAAATTACAGACTGCCTCCTTAACTATGGATTACGCAATTGACTTTAGTTGGGAGGTTGTGGGTTTCATTCCCGTTGAGGGATAAAATAAAATATTAATAAGATATTTAACATTTCATAACTTTGACATTTATGTATTGATGTTGCAATATTGTATGCGAATCAGTTTGGTGGTTTTCTGTAAGAATTGAAAAAGGATTCTGACTTACCCTTGGTCTTTTCGATCGATATTATGGCCTTGAGAGACCCTGCTGGTTATCACTGCACATGCACATTCCGTAGTAGACTCGAATTAAATGCATTAAAGGAACATGTTCACTGCACCAGTTTTCTTAACAGACTGGTTGTTGACGCAACAATCTTCCTTTAACATTGTCCTTGATATTTTCCCATCCTATTACCTACAAGTACCTGTCATTATCCGACAATACCCACATTTGTGTGACATTTACAACAATAAACTTAACTGTCAAATGAGTTTATTGATGAAGCCGGTGTGATGAACATCTCTTTATGATCAGTGCTTTTATTGATATCAACTCGGGGTAGAATACTGTGCCGTGAACATATTCGGTTCCCTCAGTGTGTTTCTTACCCAACCCAAATGTTGTGGAAGTTGCGTGTGCAATAAATCATCTCCTGTGAGTGAAACCAACCAGCAACATCGTTGACGAACATCAAAGGGATAAGTCGGATTCCTTCCTTACTCCCTGTTCACCATCTCTAACCATCGTTGTGTCAACTTCAAGTTCACAATTAATTTTACAGTCCATTCTTGATTCGCCTTGCGATTACACTGGTAATATATAAATTAATTGTTGCAATTTCTCGAATGTAGGTATTCTACACTGTCAAGCAGGGACAGGTAATTGGGTGGAGGAATGCAGGAACATATCTCCACCTTACTATTAAGACCTCGTAAATTAAATTTTTGGTAAAGGTTACGAATTCCGCTTCACGGTAAATACGCAATATTTCACTTTAAAATAAATGGATTTAGCTTTAATAATTCAAAACATGATTTATTATGTCGGGGGAGACGGAAAAATAAACACTTTTAATTTTAATTTCGTTTATTAAGTCACTTACGCGATATGTCACACGAGATTTCAAAGAAACAAAATAATGTGACATTTGCCGGAAATACCACAACTAGTTATTTACCTAGCCAGTGCGCGGGTTAGGTACAGTACCTACCTACAAACTAATTCAGTTAAAGAAAATAAAATCTTGAAAATATTAAATTAATATATATAACCTAATCTAATCTAACTGTAATTTTCTATAGCAAAAAAATGCCCCTTTAATAACGCCTGCTCGCGTCCCCTTTAGAGTTACATCCCAGTTTTCAAATAGTATGTGGGCTACGCTAGGTTTGTATAGACTTGTTTGTGATTTAATTCTAATACCTATTTTCCATGTTCTAACCTAACCTAACCTAAACTACCTAAACGGAATACGTTTAATCACATTTTATTCTATTTGTTTGTTATTCGGGTTATTTAATTTAATTATATGTTCATTATTTGTTATAAATAATACATTGACTTACATATTAATATAGATTAATTATAAACGATGATATTATTTATTTTATATGGCAATACTAATTTTTTTTTGGTTGGCAGCAGTGTCTATGAAATATTTTGTAGGTATGAATTACGATATTATGAATATAATCCAACTCTTGATATGAATATAGTCGCTTTCGGCGGCGCCGCATACTAATTGACATATCGCGTAAGTGACTTAATAAACGAAATTAAAATTAAAAGTGTGTATATTTCCGTCTCCCCCGACATGATAAATCATGTTTTGAATTAATAAAGCTAAATCCATTTATTTGAAAGTGAAATATTGCGTATTAAGAGTGAGGCGGAATAGGAGAAAATTAATAAATTTTTTGCTAAATTGAAGTTTCTTCTACAAAAAATAAATCATTTTAAATCCTGTTAAAAGCTGGTAACCCTAGGAATTATATTCGTCCATTTATTGTCTAATTTCAAAAGCTCGCAAGTAATTGACGTTTCAGCATAAAAAATATTATTTCAGCATAAAATATATTATTTTAGAGTAAAAAATATTATTTCAGCATAATGTCGGTAATACCATAAACTTGCGAAACAAATTTAATTTGTATTTTTATTTCTCAAAATAAATTTTTGGTGGTGCTTTTTTGATCTCCTCAACATTTTTCTAAAATAGACTTACGAGGTCTTAATAGTGAGGTGACAATATGTTAAAGGGAGATGCATATACAGTAGAACCTCGTTAATTCGAAATCCACGGGACATCAAAAATCAAATTTTGAATTAACGAATTCCCACGTAATTCGAATTTTAAGAAAAAAAAAAAAAAAAAAAACGCCGAAAATCGATTTTCTCGGCCGCCTCTTCAACTCCGGGTGAAATATCAGTAGTAAATTCGTATTAATACCAATTATTTCTTTATTTTCGCGGCCGATTACCGTAGCGGCGAGCCCTTTAAATTCAGATATTCGCAATAAATTCGTAAAAATGCTACATATTTACGCGTAAATCGAGATTTCGCTGCCGATTTCGGTCGCGGCATACCCTTTAAATTGAGATATTCGAATAAATTCGTAAAAATACGATATATTTCCGCGTAAATCTAGATTTCGCGGTAATATTCCGTCGCGGCCTGCCCTTTATTTCAAATATCCGAATTTAAATTCGTAAAAATACGATATATTTCCGCGTAAAATGAGAATTCGCGTCCATATTCCGTCGCGGCCGGCTCTTTAAATTCAGATATTCGAATAAATTCGTAAAAATACGATATATTTCCCCGTAAAATGAGAATTCGCGTCCATATTCCGTCGCGGCCGGCTCTTTAAATTCAGATATTCGAAATAAATTCGCAAAAATACGATATATTTCCGTGTAAATCGAAAATGCGCGGCCGATTTCCGTCGCGGCCGACCCTTTAAATTCAGATATTTGATGTAAATTCGTAAAAATATGATATATTTCCACGTAAATCGAATTTTATCGGCAGTTTTTCGTCGCGGCCGGCCTTTAAAGTTCAGATATTTGAAGTAAATTCGTAAAAATATGTCATTTCGGCGTGAATCGAAATTTTTCGGCCGATTTCCGTCGCGCCGTATTTTTTAACTCGGATATTCGAAGTAAAGTTAGTAAAAATACGATACATTTCCGCGTAAATTGAAATTTCGCGTCCGATTTCCGTCGCGGCGGGGCCCTTTAAAATTAAAATATTCGAAATAAATTAGTAAATATACAATACATTTACGCGTAAATCGAAATTTCGCGGCCGAGTTTCGTTGCGGCCGACCCTTTAAATTCAGATATTTGGTGTAAACTCGTAAAACTACGACATATATCCGCGTAAAACGTATTTTCTCGGTCCTTCAAACTCGAATATTCGAAATAAATTTGAAAAAGTACGACATTCCAGTGTAAATCGATTCAGATTTACAAAATAATAATACTAATTAGGACGATGTATAACCACGTAAAAATACATTTTTCGGCGTTTTACCGCCACGGCTGACTTTTAGATTCAGATTTACGAAATATTATGATTTATTTTCGCAAAAATTAAATTTTTTCGAATTACACGTACAAATTTTCGTGCGCGGACAAAAATAAATTTCGAATTACGAATTAACGAATTTCGAATTAAAAAAAATTTTGTATGAAAAAATTTTTCAGCGGAAATTTTTTTGGCGAAAATTTCGAATTACGCGTTTTTTCGAATTATCGGGGTTCGAATTAACGGGGTTCTACTGTAGTTGCGTCAACGTGTATACTCCATAATCGGCACTTACTTGATAAGAATTCCAGTATTGGGACAGCAATGTAAACAGTAGCAGATATTTTAGACAGGTCCAACAAAACTTCTGGGAGAAGTTTCACCATCGTGTCTCTCATCTCCAGGGTAAAGATTGTCAGTGCTGTCACACACTGCTGGGCACAACGAGACACTGCAATAACATAAAGACATCTCAATACATATAATATAATTATACACAACACGGTAGGCGGAGAAAGAAGTACGGGAGGGAAGAAAAGGTAAGTATGAAGTATCTCCTAATTTTTTATTTCAATGAAAATGTATTATTATATTTAACTCTCAGTGTGCCGATGCTAAATTTATGCCGTCTGCCCGCCGACTCTATTTTCGTATTTTGTATGTATTAATTTTGTAAATTGTACCGTCTTACCAGACAAATTCCATTTCCGCGGGACGCCACCATAAAATCATATAGAAGATAGATAAAAACACAGCAAGTTTCTAAATGTAAGTATGAACACAGTATCATCTTTTTTTAATATGAACAATTTGTGAATTTAAATTAAGTCTTATGTAAAACATACGAAACTCGATACTAAATAATTTCCCATATAGAGGTTATTTTTCAAATTTTGGTAATTACTGTATTTTTACTTACCACACACAGTAGTATTTTAGGAAAGAAATTTAAATAAACCATTTAACCTTTCTATGCGGCTGTCGCTTATGTGATCCATTGGCGGCTATCCCCGTATGAGGATGTTGCATTTGTTATCCATGAGGTTTCAGTAAAATACATAAATTTTGTCAAAACATGCCGCATGATTGCGTGGAAAAGGCCAGCGCTGTAAAGGTTGAAGCTTGCTCAAGTTCAGATCGATCAGCGATCCTTTGATCTAAAGCCAAGGATCCTACCACTTTCCCGCGACATGTCAGTATGTAATAATAATGATAGGCGTACCCAATCCGAATTTGATGATGCACTTGATGATCTTCTGCTGCAGCTGCGGATCGAGGTGAGTGTGGTACGGCGCCAGGCATGTCAGAACGGGCAACACTGAGGCGTGGAAGTCGGAACGCGTCATCTTGCCAGTGGTGTTGCGCAGGCTTTCCGGCAGCATCATGGACTTGTCGGCCACCTGGAGGATGTTATTGGTTAATATATAACTTGCGATTATATTCATTCAATGCTGTGAGTTCCTGTGTTTACAAAAATGTCGAAACAGTAAGCACTAAATATTATTTTAATAATAATATCTATGTAATCCTTATACTGTTTTTCGACAGTCCAGGAATAAAATAAAATTTCTTAAAAATACAAACATTCCCGGGTTACGAATACGAAATGTTGCTTTTTCAGGATGGAGGACATAGCCAGCTGAAGAATCAAACTCACGCCAGGGTGGGTCCCAGAAGCGATGCCAACTCAGCCACTGACCGGTCAAAGTTTATGTTATTCATTTATGATTATTAAATTAGAAAAAAGTAGATTGTACCAATTTCCGTAAAATCACAAGTTTTTGATTCCCATTTTCATCTAGTTGTTTCTTTACTAAATTGATTGATTTTATTCACATAAATTGCGTAATCAATAACTCTTTACAGTGGAACCTCGTAAATTCGAAATCCACGGGACATCAAAAATCAAATTTCGAATTAACAAATTCCCACGTAATTCAGAATTTTATAAAAAAAAAAAAAGCCGAAAATTGATTTTCTCGGCCGCCCCTTCAAATCCGGGTAGTATCTTAGGAGTAAATTCGACGCGGCCGGCCCTTTCAGTTTTCAGATATTCAAAATAAATTCGTAAGAATGCGATATATTACTGCGTAAATCGAGATTTTGCAGCCAATTTCAGTAGCGGCCGGCCCTTTGAATTCAGATATTCGTAATAAATTCGTAAAAATACGATATATTTACGCGTTAATCGTAATTTCGCAGCTGACCCTTTAAATTCAGATATTTAATGTAAATTCGTAAAACTACAACATATTTCCGCGTAAAACGTATTTTCTCGGCCAGTCAAACTAGGATATTCCAAAAAAATTGGAAAAAATACGACATACCAGTATAAATCGATTCAGATTTACAAAATAATAATACTAATTAGGACGATGCATAACCACGTAAAAATACTTTTTTCGGCGTTTTACCGCCACGGCTATCTATTAGATTCAGATTTACGAAATCTAATGATTTATTTTCGCAAAAATCAAATTTTTGCCAATTACACGAACAAATTTTCGTGCGCGGACAATAATAAATTTCGAATTTCGAATTAGGAATTAACGAATTTCGAATTAAAAAACAATTTTGTGTGAAAAAAATTTTCTGTGGATATTTTTTTGGCAAAAATTTCGAATTATGCGTTTTTTAGAATTATCGGGGTTGGAATTAACGGGGTTCTGTACTTGGCTAAATACCTATCGTATTTTATGTAAGTTTACTATGAAAAAATGTATTTTATAAATCCCATCTTTATGGGACTGCGATATTAGCCATGTGCAAAGCGATTAGCTTGCTCACACAACAAATATTTTTCGGACGGCTTCTCGTGCAAACCACAGGTTGATATATAAAATAAAACACTGACCATAGAGCATAGAGCAGAGGCGAGCAGATCAATATCGTTGCTGTTCTTGGAGAGGACGAGCGCCTTGTTCTGCATGATGCTGGGGATCTCGCGCAGCACCGTCTGCAGCACGGACCAGTCCTTCTCCTGCTTCAGGCACGTTACTATTACGCGGCACGCCTTGCGAATGGACACAAACGCTATCTGGGACTGGAACAATTAACATAATATTACACGGTCAATTCTGTTTTTATACGACTTTGATGCAGCACGGTCGACAAAGCGTAATACCCCCAATATTAGGGAAGGAATAAACAATAATATGTTCCTGGAATGAATGCTATACAATGGAGCATATCTCCCATTTTCCTTATGGAACTATACTCTATGGAAACACAGAGTGAACACATGTGCTGCAGGGAACAAACTAAGATGCGCTGGCCCGTGGGGTGGTTGTGGGCATCCACCTTTGAGTGTAAACAAAAGGCAGATAAATGTGTTTGACAGTCTGCAGGTTAGTATTTTAGTCTTTGATAATGAAATCGGCTTATGAACAGCCATCCCATTTTACAATGGTACGCAAATTCCTCGCCGACCTTAGCCGTTACTAAAAATCCCAAATTTTGTGAAAAAGGATGTACTTATTTAGAGTAAATAGTTTCCCCTTTTACAATTGTCATATAATTTACTCACCGCACTAAACTATCGCTTGTTTTTTGATAGTATGTGTGTCATATCACGTGTATTAAATGTGAACAGTAAAAGTGAGATTTTAAAAGTCAGATTGGAATGAAGTACCGTACCTGAGTATTGTGCTGCTGAGGCGTGGGGCTGTGCGAGGGTCGCGTTCCTTCCACGCCATCCACGCACAGGTAGGGGCTGTAGTGGATGCGCCCACCCGGTTCGCAAGGGAAGCCCACATGGTAGAAGGAGTTGGCACGCGCTGACAGGAACCATTCTAGCAACTGGAAATAGATAACAGGGTCACTTGTTATTTTTGTAGGTTGGACCATTTATTACATGTTAAATAGTAGATGTGTTCAACTGAACGGAATATAGTTACAAAAAGGCTGTAATAACATACCCCAATAATAGTAATAATAATAATTAATGTTAGAATTAAATAATAATAAATTAATAATTCTTCTGCATGGGTTCTATATAATTTAAATAGCAAATTTTACTTCATGATTCCACTAAATTATTATATGTATACTAGTGGATCCCCCGCAATGCTTCGCTATCGCTAATGTCTTTCTCGAGTGTCTCCGACTTCTTCCACCATTCACTACAGTATACTACAATTTTACTGTTAAAAAACTACATTACATCAACTAAAATTCGACTCCGTATCGAAAATTCCCTGATGGTATATGTAGATGGACATATACCATCAGGGACTTTTCTGTAGGCCTTTTTAAGATATACAATTTCGTAGTACATTATTTTAATATATCTCAAGGTTTAGCCAGCGTTAGCAATGTAAGCTCTTGATAATATTTTTTTACGACTTGATTACAAAACATTGACTTTTCTCTACTTTCTATAATTATAATATGCATGGATTATAAATTATTATTACAATTATTATCATAACGAAAGATTTTTTAAATATTTATATTAAGGGATCAGTAGGATTTATAGGCCCTGTTAGAAGTTCTACCGAGCCGAACCCTCTGATATGAAAATATCTGGAGTCGGTGAATTATTTTCCCATTTGATCTCTGGTGAGTTGACGTGTTGTACTTGTATTGTTTTGTATTTATTTTGCTTATATAATACACTTGCATAGTGTTGATTGACTAGATGATCATTTGTGGAAAAGTGAGTGGAAGGGTTTAGTTTTTCCTATGGGGAAGATTTAACCCGGACAAAAAAATCGGAAGCAATAATTTTATTATAAACCTTCAGGAAGAAATTCTCCAAATGATAGTGAAAACTCAATCAAAATCCGTTGCGTAGTTTAGAAGAACTAAGCGCACAAACAGACAGACGCGGATAGCAACTTTATTTTATAGTATTTAATAAAGATTAAAGAAGATATCATATGTTTGTAAAAGCCCGTATGGATGTATAATATAAACAAATAAATATTTACAATATTAGTGTGAGGTGGCTACCTTGGTCGCTTCTGCAGGATTCATTAGAATATTGGCTCTGCGGTCTATTTCAAAATGCTTGAATTTTGAAATTGATATTGTGTTGAGTTCTTACCCTGATGTCTTTTATCCAATTCCTACCTACCCAAACCATCACCTTGTAGCAATATCGAAAAGAAGAAGATGAACAGTAACAAAAGATTTTGAACTGACTTCTCACTTGCAATTTTTATTCGGAACAATATACAGTGGTTCAATTCGTTGTTTCATTAATTTTTCACTGTGAAAAGAACTATAAATGGATTGGTTTGGACTTGTAACTGGTAATTATCATATTTATTGTTTCTGTGTTTAATTCATAGAACTCCATTTAAGTTTTTTTTTAAATTGAACGTAAATCAAATTTAATAATATTATTATTAAGTTTTCAAGTATTTTTGGTTTTTGCTATTGTTACAGCTGTTTCGGCTTTCAAGCTTCTGCTACTTATATCGGACAGATGGGAAGGGCTTTCTCAACTAGATTCAAAGAACATATAAGATATTATAATAATAAAAGCACGTCTTCAAAATTCGCAGAACATCTCTTAGTAAATAATCACGTCCCACTTGACAACAATGAACTTAAACCCTTGCACATAGAAAGAAAGGGCCTTAGATTAAATTTACTTGAACAATTATAAATCAATAAAAGAACCAATTACCCTAATATAACATTAATTAATAAAGTAAGGAAAATTATTTATTCTCCGCTTCTAAGTATGTTCACAAAACCTAAACAATATAACACATTTAAATAAATTAATAGCAGCCACATTATTAACAAACATTTAAGATAACATTAATGTGGGGAAAACAGACTTCAAAATACCCCCACAGAATATGAAATCTATGGTCACAATTATTTTATCAGTAAATCGGTTTAACCGGTAACAAATCATTTTAAATGGGGAGAGGGCAAAATATAATCATATAAATAAGTCGTCTAAACGTGGTTATAACCACAGTTTGAAAATGGCCTTGAAAGCCGAAACAGCTGTAACAAAAATAAAAACCAAAAAATACTTGCAGAACTTAATAATAATATTATTAAATTTGATTTACATTAAATTTAAAAAAAATGTAATTATCATTGCACTTGTAAAGAAATACACTAATCTGTCACTTAATTAGTAGGTTGCAGTTACATTTCACATAATTTCTAACCTTTAACCTGACGCTAGGGTGATTCTCAAACAGAGAGGGTCTCTCGTAATGTGTCTCCAAGTGGCGCAGGGCGGCGAGGTAAGAGCGGAGGGCGTGCGACGAGGGCAGGCGGTGCAGCTTGTCCAGGAACACCTTGACCATGCCAGCCGCCACGGCTGATATGTCAGAGATGTCCGTCTCCGCAGAGAGGCTGATCGGCTCAGTAGTGACGTACAGCTCAAATGGACGGTTCAATAACTGAAATTTAAAGTGAATTATTATAATACTAAACTAAACATAACCGTGTGTGGTCAGATTATTATTTTAAGTCAAACAGTCTCTCTCGTCATAGTTAAAAAAATATTTAATACTAGTTGTCCCCCACCACCCGTTGCTGTGGATCAGTCTGTCTGTGCAGATAGAGAAACAATAACACATGTTGCTTTTACATCCAACAAATGGCGCTGTTTAAAAAAAAAAAATGTTTGTCCAACAGATGGCACTGTTTTTTAAAAAAAGCATGTTTGTCCAACAGATGGTGCTGTTTTTGAAAAAACGCACGTTTTTACACATATATGTCATATAATATAGGTGTAAAAACAAAAAATGTGTCAAAATTTCAATCGATCGGTTAAGAACTTTTGTAAATTTAATATTTTGAACAAACAAACATTAACATTTTTATTTATATAGAGTATTATCAATCATTAATTTTATTAATAATAGGATTCCTACAAACACCGCCGTACAGTTTACGTCCATACTCTTGATGCATATTTTTTTGGGACGAACACGGTACGGCCATACTCTCCTAAAGGTTAAAGTCAGTTTAAAATGGGCAAATTCGTCATTATTACCTTTTCGAGAATGTCGAAGATGTCCGAGAACCGTTTAGAGTGACAGTTGAGGGCCAGTTCGATGAGCAGCTTGGCAGAGGCGCACCGGATGGTGGTGTCGGCTTCAGTGGAACACTGCTGGAGATTCGGTAACACCACGCGGTCTAGCAGCTCTTCCTCATAGCACGATCTAACAAATAATCAATGATCATTATCAAAGAGGATTCTACAACAAATTTAGAGGAAAAAATTGGCATTTTAATTTAGTTTTAACATCTGATGTAATCTTTTACAGTGACCAAAAACTAAAGACCCCAGCGCTGTCCGGAATAAAGCACAGTGCTGGAGCCGAGTGCAACCACCAAGCAAGCCACCAACGAAAGCCGGCGAACTACTATTAAATCACTCCCTTTCTGCACATGGCAAGAGATGTGCACGCAGCTTCATTTGCTTGCGGTGTAGCTATAAATAACTCCAAGCGATTAAATCGATTCCTTTGATGTTTCGATTAAAATATTTCGATCATGTAAATGTTTCGATCCTGCCCATCACTAATATAAACACTATCTGGTACGACGGTACAATTTTTAAAAGCCTAATTTTGCAAAAAAACAAGTAAGTTATTACAAAAATAGATTCAGCCAAAATTAGGCATCGGCGATCGAGAAGTTAACAGTTAAGTTCAGGTTGTTGGTTTCAAACAAAAAATAAACAACATTTCGTACATAATGCTAAAACAAATTATTCTTTTTACGGGGAAAACACTATAGGGGTCACTCACAATACAAATGCTGCTCTTCAAGAGCTCACTGAGCATGTCTAGTTCACTAAGCTATATGCAGATTGTTAACACATTTCGGCCGGGTATTTTTTGCGCTGGCGCTATGCTGAGTCCGGGCGAAAATAAAGGTCCCGTACGAATTTCTTTAATTTGTTTTAAATCGCTATATCTTCGAAAATAATTAAAATATTGTAATAATAATTTCTACATAGTAACTCAGCATACACAAGCTATAAAAGTAGTAAACGAAAATCGAATATTATTTGAAATGCAACTCAATTAACCTTGTAATATGTTTATTACGGTCCGCCTATCGGTATTTGCTCATCCCTGCTTTCTTTAAATACGCCCGACATCTCTCGCTCGCTTGCACATAGGAGTTGAGTGGGTGCAGAACGGAGAAAGAGATTCGAATCGGGTTTCACGGTCATTAAAACCCTCATTCCAGGTATTGAATGGTTCCATGATATTTTCATCAAAATGAAAATTCAACACACCTTTAAAAAGTGATATAGTCATTAAAAGTGACTACAAAAACTAGGTTTAAAAGTTACCTATGTAACCTATTTAACCTAGTTTTTGTTCATCACTTTTCATGACTTTGTAGGTGTGTTGAATTGTCATTTTGATGACGTACCCGGTCACCAATTAGGTTAGGTTGGGTAGAATGCTTTCCTGGCCGAAGTGTGTTACTATGTAATGTAATGCTTATTTATGTACTTCTTTTTCAATAAACCTGCAAAGAGACATTGGAGACAGAGATTATTGAGAGCCAAAAGCTCAGGTGTCTGGATGAAGTGAAGGCCTATGCCGCAGCATTAGGCATAAGCCATGTTCGATGGCATTATAAGAAGCAAGCTTGAGTATACTAGTGGTGTGGACTCCGCATCAAACTAAATATATATATTTACTAAAACAAATCCAGAACAAAATTTCCTAAGGTATGTCTATATGCGGACGCATGGAACTTATCCGAGACTCATACACTATTTGGACTTATTAGAGGCAATGAATAGATTTAGCACAGAAACCAAAGTTATGCAAATCATGCAATACTTAGGACAGGTCGTTTCACAGAATTTGAACAATTCATCAAATTTCAAAGATCATTACCAAGTTCTGTGAAGATTCTGTTATTATATCAGTATTAGTCACGCCGTTTCTCCGCAGGGGTAGGCAGAGAGGACGAACCGAACTCGGTCTTGGCGCACACTCCTTCCCTCATTCATATTCATACATCATCTCATACATACTCTTCCATTGTTTGCCCGACTCTTGGCCCGACTCAAGTATCGATCAAGATCGTGCCATGTATTCCTTGGGCTTCCCCGACTTCTGCTTTCATTCAAAATTGCGTAATATGTTCTCCTTACACTCCTTTCTTCGTTCATTCGCTCTACATGCCCAAACCATCTAAGCATCCCTTTCTTAATCTTACTCATTAAGCTTACATCAGCCTTGCACTCTTTGCGGATCTCCACATTTCTCAAACGATCATACATGGTTTTACCACACATACGCCTCAGGGATCTCATTTCTACAGCATTCGGTCTACTTTCATCCATTTCTCTGCCAGTTCCACGTCTCACTTCCATACATCAAGGTAGGTACCAGCACTCCATTGTGGACTGCTAGCTTCGCTTCTATATTGATAGCCGGTGGCGGCTATCAATATAGACCTCCCAAAATATTCTGCAATAGTATTATGTAATATAAAAAAAGGATTTAACAAACTGCCCGATTATTAATTTATTTTCTATATTCGTGCATATTCATATGGTAATAGCGAGTTTCAGTGCCATCTAGTGTCCAAATGAGAAACTACTGTATGTACCTAGCGTGGGTCACATCAAGTTTTGTCCCCAAGCTATCTCCTTTCTTTCTCTTTGCAATACAGATAAAGGAGGTAAACACTATCATGTCTGACGTATGCTTAGTATCATACAAAACTTATTTTAAATGGATTTTCGGACATGACCGCGGTGAGATAGAGATATCTACGGCCTAAGATTATTAAGGTATTAGAGGGAGATGTGAAAAAATGTCAGTCGAAAGTTTTTTGTGTTATAAATGTTAGCCATCTTGAACTTGAATATTAGTTTGCGAAAATTGTTTATCCATTGTTGACGTAATTTGCATGGAATAATTTAAAATGTCAAATTCTGTTTCGAAAGAAACAATTCATTGAATCATGACAAACATATTTTAATAATGTGAAAATTAGTTTATGTTACAAGAGAGAAAACTAAAGAGGTTAAGAACAAAAGTTATCATTTTTATCAGTGCATATTCGGGTGTAATAAAATAAACCTATTTGTACTTTTGCTTTCATTGTTTACTTTTTAAGTCTACTGATAAACAATGGACTGAGTTTGGAGTTAATTCAAATTAAAATTTAAGTAAAAAAACATTAATTAGTGATGTGTGTAAATAAATAATCTTAAATTAAACTGTACTGTATGTGAAACATATAATTTTGATAATTTTTGTACTGTTTTGTATGTGAAACATATAATTTAGATAATTTTTGTACTGTTTTGTATGTGAAACATATAATTTAGATAATTTTTGTACTGTTTTGTATGTGAAACTTATAATTTTGACATCAAAATACCAATGTAAAATTGTACCTATTAACTCCCACCTATGTATTGTAAATTCCTCCCGTGAAACTTATAATTTTGGTAATTTTTGTACTGTTTTGTATGTGAAACATATAATTTAGTTAATTTTTGTACTGTTTTGTATGTGAAACATATAATTTAGATAATTTTTGTACTGTTTTGTATGTGAAACTTATAATTTTGGTAATTTTTGTACTGTTTTGTATGTGAAACATATAATTTTGGTAATTTTTGTACTGTTTTGTATGTGAAACATATAATTTAGATAATTTTTGTACTGTTTTGTATGTGAAACTTATAATTTTGATATCAAAATACCAATGTAAAATTGTACCTATTAACTCCCACCTGTGTATTGTAAGATCCTCCCGTCCCTACAATGAGCTTTGTAACACTTCGGGATTGCTCTTGCAAGAAATAATAAAAAACTTCTCAAATGTAAAGAATGTCAAAACAAGAAATCTCAACTGGATAAATAATCTGTTGTGCAATATAAAAATGAAAAAAAAGGAACCGTGGAGAAACAACAGAAAACCAGCAGGAACGGAAGTATGTATTAGTAACGGTGCTGATATTCTAATAATAATAAATGTGGGCAGTTTAGTGCAATCCTACACGTCCCATTCTAAGCAGGCTCGTTTACCTGTTTTGCTCCACAATAGTTTGCAGTATATGGAGCACCCTCAGGCGGATACTGACGCGGGCCTCTTGCCGGCAGTAGCGCTCCACCAGCGTGTTGAGGGTCATGAGCCACTCGTGGTTGGTGGGGATCACGCGAGATGTCATGTAGTTTATCAGCTTAATGACGGATTGCTCCTGGAAAATGTAAAAAAACTATGTGTTCAGAACCCCGTTAATTTGACATCAAAAATCTTATTTCAAATTAACAAATAAACACGTAATTTGAAATTTTAACAAAAAAAGGCCAAAAATCGACTGCCTCTTCAAATTCGGGTAGGTTCTTCAGAGTAAATTTGTAATAATACGATTTATTTCCGTGTAAATTGAATTTTCGCAGCAACTCAGTTCTTCAAAGTGAAATCGTGAAAATACTACATATCTGTGCGTAAATCAAATTTTCACAGCCGATTACCGTTACGGCCAGCCCTTTAAACTCTGATATTCCAAGTGAATTCGTAAAAATTCAACTTACTTAGGTGTAAATCGAAAATTTGCAGTTGATTACCGTCATGGCAAGGCCATAAAATTCAGATATTTAATCAAATTACTAAAAATACGACATATTTCTGCGTAAATCCAATTTTTCAGGCCAATTACGCTCAAGCTGGCCCTTTAAACTCGGATATCCGAATTTCCGAATTTTGGTGCACGGACACAAATAATGTCAAATTTCAAATTAAAAAACATTTTGGATGAAAAACAAATTCTCTTGTCTTTTGGAAAAATTTTCGAATTATCGGGGTTCTACTGTACTTTGCACAGATTGTTTTTTGTTTATGTGATGATCACACCAGAGGTCCAACAGTGGTGAATGCTGTGAGGTGAAGAAATGGTTGAAGAGGAAGAAGAAATGAAAGAGGACGATTTGGAAAACATGACGACCTTCAGCTTGCTAGTTGAGAGCCTTACCCATCGACCAAGGAGGCCTTCTATTTAATAAATTTCTTATTTTTCTGTCGTCATCTGCCTATAAGTAATATCATAATAAAGGAGAAGGCAGTTACTAACCGGCCGTGTGTGGCCGCACTTGTCAATGAGGCAGTACATGTTGTCTATGTTCCCATTGAAGTGACCCGAGTCCCGCAGCTGCTCGATGCATGTGATGGTCTCGTGGAGGTGTGACACGGTGAGCTGGTAGGGGGACTGTGTTGCTTCTGGAAACACAACCAATAATGTTAATGAACAAAAGTGAAGAAAACTAACACCTAACCTATTTTATCACTGTTCTGCAGTGTCTTAATAAGCAAAGTCTACCAAATATGAATGGTCGCTTTTTACTCTCAGCGAGTCAATGTGCCTTTCTAGTTTTCAAAGAATATTCATATAAAAAGCGCGCACGCATGCACCGCAGTGTTTCACGCCGCAATGAAATAACGAAGACTAATTTTTTTTTTAATTTCTTTGTTATACTGATTGCTTATTAGTACCGTTATTACAGAATATGGTTTTGTAAGTTCACATTTTGAAAAACGATCGATCGAGCCAATTATTTAGTACAAATACTGCGTGCTTCAAATGATGAATGCTATAAAATGATTCACGGAGGAACGATCGATGCAATCTATTTTTGCGCATTTTCTATGAAATTAATTCAGGACTGGAAGAAATAAGCGAAACATGTGGGAAAAGGATTATTCAGGGAACGATCGATCTAGAATTCACTGTATTGAGGCTGTCCGTGGTTCGGTTGGTAGGTTACTTGGATAGCAATTAGACGCACCCAATTCAATATTCACAGGTCATAGATTCAATTAACTGTCTTGAATGTGTCCTTTGTACAATGCTATTAAATGTGAATTTATATAGTCCCACATATTTAAAAGAGCAAATTAACAATCTACTAACATGTCATAGAGTATTATAATAAGAAATTTATTTGTTTTCTCTCTCTGTATTATTAGGGCACTTCCTGTTATTCTCGATTCAATGGAGATACCTGAATAATATTATTATTAAGGAGCATCGCATACCATCATAAATTATGTATTATAAATCTATACAGTATAACCTCGTTAATTCGAAATCTACGGGACATCAAAAATGAAATTTCGAATCAACAAATTCCCAAGTAATTCTAAATTTTATGAAAAAAGACAAGAAAAAAGACGCCGAAAATCTAGTTCCTCGGCCGCCTCTTTAAATCCGGGTAATAGCTTTGGAGAAAATTCGTAATAATACGAATTATTCCCGTGTAAATCGAATTTTCGCAGCCGATTACCGACGGTCGGCCCTTCAAGATCATTCAAAGTAAATTCGTAAAAATACCACACATTTCCGAACAAATCAAATATTCGCGGCCGGCCCTTTGAATTTGGGTATTCAACGTAAATTCATAAAATATAAAAACATTTCAACATAAATCGAATTTTCGTCGCGGCCGACCTTTTCAATTCAGTGAATTTGTAAAAAATTTTGCAGCCGATTTCCGTTGTGCCGGCTCTTTAAACTCAGATATTCAAAGTAAATTTATTTTATTTATTTATTAATTTAAACGCCCCGAAGGGCTTTTACATGATACATATTTTACATAATTTACTGCCTAATACAGTGACAACGGAAGCTTTTTATTTTTCAAAAAAAAAGTAATTTTTTTAAGTTCACAATATATCTACAAGAAAACAACAAATATACACAATTGCTCTTTCAATATGCTACATAAAAATGTCATTCAGGTATCTCTTGAAAACAGGCAAACTTATATTAAATATGTCCATATTTGAGGTGAATTTGTTTCCAAGTGTGTGAAAACGAGAAATAGGTGCATGTATGTGGTAGTTGGTACTGAAGTTATTGTTGCAGAATAATATATTTTGCCTAGTTGCTCGAGTAGGTACTCTGAAATCTATGAGTTGCAGGAGTTCACAACAGTCTAGTTTGGAGTGAATAATCTTAAATAAAAATATTAATTTAATCTTAAATAAAAGGTTTTTAATTTAGTAAAAATAAGACATATTTAGGCGTAAAATAAATTTTCTCGGCCTTCCCTTCAAACTAGGATATCTGAAATAAATTATGAAAAATACGATATTCCAGTGTAAATCGAATCAGATTTACGAATATATATATATACGAAATTTTATGATTTATTTTCACAAAAAACAAATTGAATTAAACAAAAAAAATTTTGTGTGCGGACAAAAATAAATGTCCGATTACGAATCAACGAATTTCGAATTTTTGGCGAAAATTTCGAACGTTTTTTCGAATTATCGGGGTTTGCTTTTTCCTGTTTTCTCTCTTTTCTTATATATTATATATGTTTAAATGCAACTTTATATCTATCATGTACTACAACTATTTTATTTTTTTTTTTTTTTTTTGTTAGCTAAACAGCAAAAAAAACTCTAGTTGTCTCTGTTTGATGCAGTAAATCATGTTAATTATAAAACCATATAAAAGCCCGTCAGGGCGTTTACAATTAATTTAATAAATATTATTTTTTATGTTAATCTCTTCTTATTTCTCTTCATTGTTTAGCTTTTCTACCTGGTAATAATAATAATATTTGGATGATTTGTATAGCGCCATTTTTGTGCAAAATCACCTCAAGGGCGCTGATTTCAAACCATGCGTCCTGTGATGTTTGCTAATGTGTAGTGTGAGTAGTTCAATCTTCTCTGCCTATGATTGTTAGTTAGCACATATACTTGACAAAGTGTTAAACCTGATACCCATGTAGGCAACTTACCTAATTGATTAATAATAGTGAGCATGATGTTAAAGATAAGGTCCCAGGCCGGTTCGTGCAGCTCCTGACCGTGCTTGTTGACGAGGCTCTGCATGGCCAGAATCACCTCGTACGTCACCACCGACTGGTTGCCCTCCAGCGCCTGAAATCAAACAAACAAACTTAGTAGTTTGGCTAAATTAACTAAGAAAACTCAACTTTAAAAGATAATGGAGACTCCCATCCATTCCGCACTACGGTTTCCAAATGAAGGAACCAAAGATCCGGGACAAGGAGCTTCTTCAGGTCTTAAATGAGTTGAAAGTCGACAAAGCTGCCTGAAGGAATACCTGTTTTGGTCCTTATTCAAATTCAAAAGGGTGCCACAAGGATCTGTGATGTCACCGACGCTGTTTTTGTTGCACATCAACAAACTAGTTTAAGGTGCACTAATACGCTGATGACAGCCCTGTTTACGGGTGTTATTTTTTCGATAAGCTCGGGAAGTTTTGAGACAAAAAGTTGACCACCACCTCGAGAAGGTCAATGTTTTCAGTATTATAAAACAACTCTATTAAAAAATAATAATAAAAAAATAAAAATTCTACGTTTTATAAATTTTAAATTAAATATCCCACTAGAAGACTTACAATATCATTTTTTATTGTATACTTTAAAAATACACACATTGGAAGACAGGCGTAAAATAAACGACTTAACTTTTTTATTCAAGATTCTAAACTGTAAATTCGACTGTTGCGAACTTCTGCAACTCATAAACTTACAAATACCTACAATAACAACACGACAAAATACACTATTCCAATGCAACACACATAAGTGCAATTACATTGCGAACTCCCCAATACAACGGTTTCACACTATGGGAAACCAGTACTTAGGTGATGTCGATATATTTAATATTAACTGTGCGAATTTTGTGGATTACGTAAAAGACTTATTTAAACACTATTCCTAAATGGAAGTTATATTTTTGTAAGCCATTCAAATCGCTGTATTTTTTAATTTATGTTCTTTTATTTTTAATATTTCTTTCTCATGTTCCAAACTGTCATTAAAATTGTACCACCTACATGTAAAAGCCCTCTGGGCATTAAATAAATGAATAAATAAAAATGCTTTACTCAACTTTAAAGGCATAAAATGAGTACCCCACGGACCAACACATCTACACCACAAGGACAATATGTAACATTACAAAACCATCAATTATAAATTCCATGCTATAAAATTATATAATTCCTTCAAATGAAATTAAAAAACTGTGGAGATAAACAAGTTTAAAAACAACATCAAAATATGGACAAGTAAACAGCATAAGACAGCATAAGTATAACACCAAGACAACAACCTACAGTCCCTAGTGAGAAGGATTGCGAATATAAAGAACTTCTATTACACTATGCTTATACTTAACAATGTGTACGTGATAAAGGAGCAGTGGCAATGTCTGAATGTAAATCTAAACCAACCTTCAAGAAGCTGGGCAGCACCTGCGCAGGCGTGCACTTCAGAGCCACCACCCGCTTGGGTCCCCACAGCGCCATGTTGAGGTAGAACACGGCGCCCCGCACCAGGGCACAGTCGGCCCCTCCGGATGCCAGGGCCACGCACATCAGGTGCAGGGCCGTGTGCCCAATGTCCGTGCCCAGCACGCACCGCATTATCTAGAATTTGTATCAACCGTACATAAAACACAGAGCAACACGCAATAAAATAGAGAGAAAGACAAATCCAAGATAAACAGTGGCCATATTTTTAGTATACACATTTTTTTTATCATCAAATAGACAATTTTTTAAGCTGTATCGGAAACATATCGTTGGTTATGCAAATTGCAAGTACACAAAATTTCTAGTCTAAAAAAATGCACGTTTTTACAAAATGTGACCATCTGAAAGTCATATTTTTAGCTGATTTTTGAATATTTTTGCATGAGATCGATTACTAATCAATTTAACTTTCTTCTACCAGTATTAGATGGAAGATGCTCTGAGGAACGTCATTGATCCGATCAATATCGATGCATAGTCAGGAAACATGGCAAACTCGCGCCCATCACTTTTACACAGTTGACATTTCTCACATGAGAACGGGTCGTTTCTACAACTGGTTCTTTAGTTCAACGGCTCAGCTGTGGAACGATTTGCCAGCATGTTTCGTCCCTTCTACAACATGGATCTCTTCTTTGAAAATCTTTGTCTCCTAACCTTCCAACACGTGTGACAGTACTGCTCCACGTTGACAGTCCTGCAGAGAGCGGATATGAAGGTCTGGAGGGACTCGTGGGGGAAGATGGAGTAGCAGAGCACGGCATCCAGGACCTGGAGGCATCCCAGTACCACCTGTGGAGCTGCCGAATAGCAGCAGAGGTAACACGTGTTGCTAGAATAAAAGAGTTAATTTTTTATTATATCAGTTATCTCATTCAAATAAAACAGTAAGTGTAAAACATGAAAATTAGCATTATAATAATGTAGGTATATATTTGCACTGGTTCCAGAAAGGTTCTCTCCTAATATATACAGTACTACTATTATACTTCTGGACTGCGTGGTCGAGGGGAAAGGCTCTCGATTAGCAATCAGGAGATTGCAGTTTTAAATTCTGCCGTGCGCAACTAAATTTTATTTGTGTTATT
Organism: Hesperophylax magnus; assembly: GCA_026573805.1. Lineage (NCBI taxonomy): Eukaryota > Metazoa > Arthropoda > Insecta > Trichoptera > Limnephilidae > Hesperophylax > Hesperophylax magnus. The sequence continues at coordinate 29,462,592 of JAIUSX010000046.1, forward strand.
TCACAATTTATTAATTTAATATAATATGTACATACTATACTTGCGCCACGTTCCAGAGTGGAAGATACTCTCAGTATCTCCCTGGTGTAAGAGCACTATTCAGAATTGAAACGTTGCTTGAAATGGCTTTAGTCATGTTTGGTGACCAGATCTGAATAACCGGGTACCACCTTCCTCCTCCCCATCACCGTCCTCTCCCCACTACCTTCAGCCTTACAACATACCCCAATTGGGCATGCCATAGTCTCACTGGTTCCAGATGGTTGGGAGCAGTTAGAACGCTTGTGCTTTGACATTAAAATAATCGAGAGTTATTTTGACCAGTTGAAAGCACAAAATCAAGCTCTATAATTCGCCCTAATTCACTAGCCTAGCGAGACATCTAGCTTGCTCGCGTTGACCATTTTACCAGTCACCAGAGTTCATTATTGTAGTTTTAAAACATTTCAGTTATGTAGTCCTTTTCAGTGTCGCTGTTGGTTCCTTCTGCCACATGTTTTGTTTGAATAAGTTTACAAAATGGAGTCTTCTGGCAAGCGTAAGTGCCAGGGAACATTTCTCCCCCTCCCTGTGTCAACTGGTGACAGAGGTGCATTAATGAGGAGATAGGTTTTAGATTGATCATTATTTAATAAAACCAACATCCCTCATTGCTCGATGAATATAATTCTGATAACATTAGGCAATTTACATAAATTTTGGTCAGGCAAATGTCACATTTGACATATGTTACTGCTAGCACCTCGATGTCACTTATCAAGGCTGGAGCGGCAGTGGAATGCCTTGCATACATAGTGACTGTGATAACTGGGCTGTACGTGAGCTGCCTATGTGTATTGCTACTATAAGTAATAGGCTTAATGATGAACCAATGGTTTTATTTAATATATACTATACACACTTTTATTTTTAGGCTCCTCTGAAAACTCTTACAGGAAAATTTCACTGTAAACGCAATCTGCCAAAATAACAAATGCATACTCACTTTACAAAACCCGATATAACCTCTTCATATAAATAAGCTGCATTGAATTTGATAAGGTTCACAAGGACCGCGAGGAAGTCTTGAATCAGTTCCGGGCTGGTGATGGTTGGCATCCATTGCAACATGAACATTCCCATCTGGTAATAAAACAAAAATTTTCAATGTTTATTACAGCATGGAAAATTGTCACAATATTTATTTAACATTTCAACAACATGTTGTCATCATTGTTATCATTTTTTTTTTTTATGATATTGTGTTTATGTTTTGAGATGTACATTTTAAATTTAATAAAGTAATGTTATTGTGATAACAGACAGTCCAATTTACTGAGCCCAATCACCTTCAACATACCAACTAAAACTACTCAATATCAGGCAGAGCCATTTAGATACTCGTACCTAGATTGCATGCAGTTGGCAATACTTTGGCAGAAATAGGCACAGCATACAGTTACAAGAAGGCTATAATAACATACCTCAATAATAGCAATTATTAAAGTTAGCATAATACTATTCTTCTGCATGGGTTCTATATAATTTTATATTGACTGGTCCACTTAATTATTATGTATATAGCATGTTTGTAAAAGCCCAATATTGTGGTGTTAAATGAGTGAACCTGCGATTCAATGTTATCAATCAATTTATTATTTTTCACATCCCCAAATATTATATAAATATAATACTTTACAATGAGTATTTTTTTTTTTATATTAACTCCACACAGGAGGCCCTAAAGAAAATAATTTCCCTCGGGGCCTATGTCATCTTTGGGGATGCTGTGTGGAGGGTCTTTTTGTGGAGAGGAAGGAGTGAACATGGGTCTTGAAGAGTCCCATGTTGTAGGAGGGAGGAAACACAGAGGCCGGCAGTTCGTTCCACAGCCGAGCTGTTGAACTTAAGAACGAATCGTAGAAGCGACCCGTTCTCATGTGACAAGTGTCAACTGTGTACAAATGTTGGGCACGCGTTTGGCGTGTATCCCGACTACGCACCGGTGCCGAAGGGATCAATGACGCTAGTTCCTCTAGTTTAAATAATAATATGTAATATAATAATGTATAGCGTAGTTTTGTGTCATTTCACTTCAAGTGTGTTGCAAGACAAACATTCCCGGGTTACGAATAACCTGACAATATTTGAAAATCTCCTTCTACCACCACAGTAAGCAGAAAATGTTGTGTCAGGACAAGGACTTAGCCAGCCAAGGAATTGAACACACTACGCCTGGGCGGGACCCACTCAGTACAGAGACGGCTCTCCCCACTGGAGTGACCAATGACAGGTTAGTCCTGTAAATTGGAAGACTGAACAATCTATGGTGTCGCTACTTGATTCATAAACCTATTTATTATTTATAGATTTGTGAGAATGCCGTGGAAAACTTTAGGTGTTAAACAAAACAAAATTAATTCAAAAAAGTTCATTTATTATTTCTTTAAATTTCCACCCCCTTTTGAAACATAAACATGTACCCCAAAAGACGCATTTAAGAATCGTGGGCATGTCTTAAGCTTTGGGCGACTTAAACTGAAATAGTCGAAAGGAGAAATAAAATCGGGCAACCTTAGTCGATTTAAGCGCCCAACGGGTTAAAAGCTATACAAACCATAACTAACACATAAATTTATTTTAACCACTTCATTTTAACATATCTTTCAACGGGTTTCGGAAAGTTAATTTTTTTTTTTTTTTTTTTTTTTTTCTTTATTCATGAAATATTAATGTGTACAGTTTTTACATGCTTTTCGACTACCACACTAGACACATGCCCGTATTATGGTAGTCGAATCTTAACATGTGCCACCATCGGTGTTGGAAAAAACCAGGGTTTTTTCAAAACTAATTTGTCAAGTGGGTTTTTGGGTTTAATCTGGTTTTTTCGAGCTTAAGGCGATGCGATGCGAATTAATGCAAAAACATTTGATTTGGTCCGAAAATTTGATTGCTTGTTTTTTTATTTATAAGTCTAGAAAAAACAGGCGTAAATTTCAACCTTATCGCCATCTGAGTAAAGAGTGCATGATTCTGCAGGATTCCGAATGTTAAATGTCGAAATGAATCGTCTTAAGAGCGTTGTTTTCGCGGACGAAATTTCGACTCCCGCAAAAATAATTATTGTCCTGTGTCCCTCTCTAACGGAGCGTGGAGCGGGCTGCGGAGAGGGAGTACCTGGCTTTTAGTACGGCTGACGTTGCAAGCGATCAAAAAAAGTTAGATAATATGAGATTAAATAAAAAAGAAATTAAGTTCAATGCTTGAATATTTGCACGAAGTCGGTGAAATGTCTCTTTCGTTTAGTTCATTCCATTAGCAGACACAGCATACAAGGGCTTCCGACCTATTCTTTAATAGTATTGGTATATGCGCATGTACACGTTAGGCACTGACTATATCACGCACTGAAGGCCAGTAAAAGAGAAATGGTTTTTTTCTTTTGTGCGTGAATATATTTGCATCAAAACGGGGAATCACCCTTTTGTTTAGTTCATTTAAATTAGCAGATACGTGTATTATTGTAGGAGATACGGAAATTGTACACGTGCATTGTACAATGTACATGTGGCCACAGACGAAATTATAATAATAGTAATAATAGGTGTATAAGTTTATAAATTAGATAAGTACATAGAATAAACAGCAGTAAATAATATATGAACAGTAAGTAATATAATTGTAGAGAATAGAAATATACACTTACTTAAAATTTGTGTAAGTGCACCGGTAAAGGCCTTACCGTTACTGTTGACATAATCTTTTATTTTTTAATTTTTACATTACCTTTGAAATTTTTTTGTGAATCACATTTTTTTTATTTTATCTGGAAGAATGTTATAAAGTCGTGTCGCTGTGTATATAATTCCGAACACGCACTGACTTTATCACTGGGATTTTGGTCGAGATTATTTTTAAGTGTTGTGTACAAATTCCCGAAGGAAATTGCTGTGATAGAAAATATTAATAAGTTCAAAAATGAATTAAGAAAATATGTCTATCTCAATTATTAATGTTTCTTTTTTGTGACTTTATTGAAATATTTAAAGAAAGATTATGTTTGCCAAACAATGTACATGTTTATATGTTTATAAAACTATTAGCACACACGAAGATGTGAGCTAACTTAAGATTAATAAAAAAAAATAAACAAATAAAGAATATCATGTGAACAACAAAATTAAGTAATACAACTATAAATAAAAATAACCATAAAAATAGCAGCACAATAATAAAACAATAACAGCAAGAATAATAGCATCAAGCATATTTTATTAAAAATGTTCAATGAATCGGTATAATTATTTCCGTCCATTCTAGGCAGTGAGGAATACATTTATGGTAGTTAGTCCCAGATTTTTTATACTGAAAAAAATCCTATTTTATAATCTACACAATACATGTGCACAAGGTGAAAAATAAAAAAAAGTCGGACAGGTAGTAGTTGTATAGTAAGAACAGACTCCAATATAAATAAGCAAATAAATAATTACATAAATATCAGAAAATTATCACACAATCAAAGAGGACCATCGTATTCATCATCATTTAAGGAACTGAAAACAACAAAAAAATCATTACATTTTTACCGTAAAAAATAAATACTTATAATAAATATTGATTTAAATATTGCATTTAATTTTCACCTGTTCCGAGTTCTTTCTGTCTTTTTGACATTGCACTTCCTCTTTTTCCGGTGCATACTGGGTGGCTTACCACGTATCCACTTTCGACCTAAAACACAAATAACATTTTATAAAAATCAATAACGTAAGTACCCTAATTCATAACCTAATTATCATTGTTAAAAATGCTCAAATAATGATTACTTACCCATGTTGAATGAAATAAGTTATTTGGGGATGCTTCGATGCTTCTTAAAAACTGTGGAGTTTAAAAATAATATTATTCGTAAACAAAGTAACAAATTCGTCAATTATATGTCCGCGCTGGCTGACTGCGAATGTCCTGTGACCGACTAACACATATACATACACTAGCAATAATAATAAAAAATGAAGGACGATTGACGTATGTATGTATGCATGTATTTGTTAGACGGGCGATCTCTCCCGAGCCCCTGCCCCCCGGCCCCCCCCACCTACCCTAGCCAGCCCGACTCAAGAAAGTGCGAATGAGACAATAACAAAAAAGCTAGTTAAATAAACGTTGAATTTGTGGCCACTAAATTCGGCTTTTGAAGCAAATAAAACTTTTTTCAGTGAAGATTCAAATTTTATTGTATAGTTCATTATATGCCTGAGACGGGATATGTGAGATTTTTTCAAAAAATATCTTTCATTTGGTCACAAAAAATTGCCAAAGATGCCTCGTAAAATCATGTAAAATCGTCATCTTCTGGGGCCTATATTCTATAATTTAAGGCAAAAATCGAAAATCTGATCCACATGCGTACTTTATATATACCATTTCTTTTAACTAAAAAAAAAAAAAAAACAGTTTTCTCTAGTATTTTAGCCGTAAATCCAAATTAAAATTTTGTATGAAACAGGCACCGCAGCCGTTCCTCTTAATTAGAAGAAACTGTTAAAATTTCACAAGTGGGTTTTTTGGGTTATAACTTGTTATTCAGTGTGTAAAAGCCAGAGTATTCTGTTTGTTTAGTTAGGATGTTGTCCTTTGAGTAATTGTAAGTGTAATTGTTAAAAACATGTTTTCCTACAGAGTTTAATTAAATGTTTATTTTAAAATAATAAATTAATACTTTTTCAACCCAATTTCTTAACTCAAAACCGATACAGGTAAACTAATTAAAATATTGCTTTCTTACAAATACGCCTTCCGGTGAACAGAAAACTAGGACTTATCATGACCTTCCTTGATAAATAAATAAATAATAAAAAATGAACTCGTCTTGATGCTAGGAAGAGAGCATATATCCGTATCGGAAACAGCTCGGAAACTTCAAGACCTAGAATCTGTTTTTGAAGAAAGAGATGTCCCATTTTGAGAATGGTATAAGAGGGAGATACCTTCAGACAACTCGCAACTTCTTGACAGTCCCACCAACAGTGTGAAGACTTTTAGATACAAATGTAATGCTCGTTCACAACATATGGGTGACCGGACTCTTCATAATCGTAAGGTTTTTACAATCAAAGTCTTCATAAATCTTCATAATATTACTAGTACCAAAGATGACTTTTCAATTTAACACCCCTTAATAAATTTAAAAAACATAAATCCCGCAGGATCCTGTGTGATTATCAAACTCTATCTGCAATCCCATGGGATTTGAAAAGGAATTTGCAAACCCTAACTGCCATATCTCAACATATTTTTTATGGCATTCTGTTCTTTTTCATGTCTTGTATTCAATGTTAATTATAAAAATGTCACATAATACTCTCTCTCCTTGTGGCGGAATATAACACCAAAACAAAATGTAACAGTATACAGATCTCACCTCATCTTCGAAATATTTAATATCCTTCCCGCTATCAGTGAGGGTCTGCAGAATTTCGAGGCGATGCTGCGTGTCCTCGTGGTGGTCATGGTCCCGGATGAGGCGGAAGAACTGCGCCCGTGTGATGGTCAGCAGGTCATACTGACCCTGGATGAGGCTGCGCAGGAATAGCAACACCGTGTGGCGGCACTCCCTCGGCTGCTCTGCGTGCAGTAGGTCCCGTGTCAGCAGCCATAGCTTCTCCACCGCCTTTTGCTGCGTATTCAAATTTATACATGTTACAACAAGACCCAGGAGTTACCATATCACAAGACTTGAAATGGGAACCGCATATCCCTGGGATTGTCAAATTCAAATTTATACATGTTACAACAAGACCCGGGAGTTACCATATCACAAGAACAAGACTTGAAATGGGAACCGCATATCCCTGGGATTGTCAAATTCAAATTTATACATGTTACAACAAGACCCGGGAGTTACCATATCACAAGACTTGAAATGGGAACCGCATATCCCTGGGATTGTCAAATTCAAATTTATACATGTTACAACAAGACACGGGAGTTACCATATCACAAGAACAAGACTTGAAATGGGAACCGCATATCCCTGGGATTGTCAAATTCAAATTTATACATGTTACAACAAAAGGGAGTTACCATATCACAAGACTTGAAATGGGAACCGCATATCCCTGGGATTGTCAAATTCAAATTTATACATGTTACAACAAGACCCGGGAGTTACCATATCACAAGACTTGAAATGGGAACCGCATATCCCTGGGATTGTCAAATTCAATAATGTGGACCAAGCTGGAATAAGCTTTCCAAATATCGAGTCCATATTTTGTGAAGGATACAGATCTAACAGAGTTGATTTACAAAAATACTAGGAGCTTTGAAATACCGCCAATATGAAGATAGACTAAGGAACTAAGATTACCAACGTTAAAAGAAAGAAGACAAAGGGGCGACTTGATTGAGACATTCAAAATTTTATCTAGACATCACCAACAAAAATTTAAATCTCCATGGACACTCAAAAAAAATTAACTAAACACCTTTTTGCATCCAATTCTAGGAAACACTTCCAAACAGAGTAGTGGATGCATGGAACAAACATCCAATTCTAGGAAACACTTCCTTCCAAACAGAGTAGTGGATGCATGGAACAAATATCCAATTCTAGGAAACACTTCCTTCCAAACAGAGTAGTGGATGCATGGAACTAACTTCCACAACATGTCTTCCCGGTCGGTGGCTGAGTTGACCCAGGCATAGTGTGTTCATTTCCTCAGCTGGCTAAGTCCTCCATCACAACGAGATTTTATTATTCATCTTTCTTTTAAAAAATAAAAAATAAATGTCATCGATGCTACTAATATAAATCAATTTAAAGCTGATTGGATTCTTATTTGAAGAGAAGAAAGGATTAACTTATTTAAAAGAACTCAATTACTGTTAAAATTATTGTGAAATCAGATTTGAGCGCATCAGCAGAATGCTGCCTGATCATTAAATAATAATAATAATAAGATTTGTTCGATGCCAGGGACACTATAATGTCCAGATAAAATTTTAGAAGTCTCAATTAAGTCACCACTTTCTCTTCTTTATTTTATCTGTCGAATTTTATAATGAGTTTTCACATTTTTTGTTTAACTCTCCAACACTCATTTTTACAGGCGACATTAATATTCGTCTTGAGCGCGTGACATCACCAAACACTGTTAAATTCTTAGATTTATTAGCCAGACAACTCACGAAGCTGGTGGTACATTAAATGTACTAATTTCAAATAACAGTGGTCCACCGCTCTTAACAGATATTCGGGATATAGGACTGTCAGACCATCGGCTTGTTTGCTCTGATATTGATTTTAACCCGCCCAAAGTACCATATAGAACAATTGTATAGAGGGCGTAAATTTAGTTTTAGTGATTTCCTGGAAGAGTTACAGACCTCTCTATTATGTACACCAAATGTTTGGGAAACAAAGATCCCTACCGAACTTGTCAAGACATATAATAAAACTCTTTCATATCTTTTAAATAAATATGCCCCATAGACATATGAATATTAGTAGACCTGCCCTAAGTGATTAAAAGCGTATTATTCCCCACTCCCCATACCGGTTCCATTGGAGCCGGCTGTGCTCGCGTATGGCCTCAAGTGAAATTTGAAAACGTGACGTCATCATTCTTGTGCGAACTATGGTCGAGGCATCATCGGTTCATTTTACGAAATAACACGGCAAAATGTTGACTTGTGCTATGAAAACTTGTAAAAATAGATGTGAAAAAGAGAATAAACCCAATTGTCGTATTACATTCCATATATAAGCATTATTTTACTTTATTTTCAGCATATTCACATCGTATAATATGGATCAGTTGTAGAAACATATACTATCACATCGAGAAACGTCTGGACGCGAAACACAAAGCTGGTTGGTTGCTGGGAAGTAAATTATGAACATTTATAAAAGTGTCTTAACTAAATACTTAAACGAAATATTCGACTCTGAAAATAGAAGAAATTTTTTGCCGAATTTGGACTTCGCAAATTTGTTCATAACGTGGCGAGTAATTTGCGCTCCCATGTAAAAATGTCTATTCATTCAAAAGCAGATTTTACTTTTAAGAACTAAATGGTGATATTATAATGCGAGATGCCTATTTACTGTCAGATTGATTTATTGACGAATCACAGTCAGCTTTACCCCCTTCGTTCTTCAACAGTTGATTTTACCCCTCGCCATTATCTTCTCGTCTATTGATTCCTATGTCTGTGATATGCCCCGACAACATCAAAAACACGAAAAGTTTGAAAGTCTGAGGGCTGGTTTGACGATGAATGTCGAAACCAGAAGAGACTTATGCGGAAATTAGAGAGGTCCTATAGAAAAAACTTTTCGGTAACTACAAGAGACGAGTGGATCCTTGTCCCTGAGAGATCCCTGTCTTCAAGGGTACCCCAGGGATGCGTTTTGGGTCCACTTCTCTTCATCCTTTTTACAAATTATGTCACCAAAATAATTGAGTCATTTGGTCTCTTGTCTCACTGTTACTCTGACGATTGGCAAGTTTATTTTTACTGCGATCCAAACGAAATCAATAGTCTCAAGATCCGTATATCTGAATGTCCAGAAGCAATAACTCATTGGATGTCTTCAAACAAGCTGAAGCTGAATCCATCTAAGACTGAGTTTCTCTGAGTGGCCACAAACAAACGTCAACATTTCATAGACGATTCACCTATTTCTATTTCCGGCAGTCAAACTTCTCGGTGTCAATTTAGATACAGACTTTTCGTTAAAAAGTCAAATAAATAGGAATGTAAGCACCTAAGACAACTCAAGTGCCCTGAAAGAATTCAGTACAAATTGTGCTGGATGGTGTTTACATCCATCAATGAAATGGCCCCACCCTACATCACTGAACTATGCGTCCCGGAAAACACTGGTCTGAGGCAGTCAACTCTTAGATCAGCAACATCATCAGCTGTAGGCAGACTGATGGAACCTAAGCGCAAGCCAAATACTAAGTTCGGTGATCGCGCTTTCGGAGCATCTGGGCCGAAGGCTGGGAATAAACTCCCTCCGGAACTAAGGTGAATAACAAGTCCAACAGAATTCAGGTCTAAACTAAAAACTTACCTTTTAAAGCTCTCATACCCTTAAATTAAATATACCATTCCTGAGAATAGCATTCTTGTATTCTAAATTTCTCTAATAAATAATAAACAGTGTTCATCTGTTAATATACAGAATGGTACTGTATATTAATGTATTGTACATATAGCTTTGTATTAGTAACGGACGAACCGGTGGATGCATTCTCTTAGCCATAAATCGATAATAGTTTGAATAGTCTATAGTTAGTAATAATATAGATCATTGTAGAAATGTATTATATATTTGTACAGCGCCCTTGAGGTGATTTTGCACAAAAACGGCACTATACAAATCATCCAAATATTATTATTATCAGATTGGAATCGGTTCTGTCTCTGACTTTGTTTTTGTTGCACATCAATAACAATTCACTGTTACGTAATGACAGTACACTCCATGATAGCTTTTTGTTTGACAAGTTCCAAAAGGATACACAAACTCCAACAGCTCCAACAAATGAGGGTGTTGAAGCAGAGAATGGACGGTTACCTTGAGAGGGTTTCCTATTGAGGTACGAATAACCTTTTTTTTTTTTTACTGTACAACAGAACATTCATTCCAGTTACAGTACAATATCATATAATACAGTATAATTTTACATCACATCAGCATTTGGCTAAGTGACTCTTCAATAATTGTTTTAGGTCATTTAGAGAACAGTCACTTACATCTAAATTCTTTGCTAGTTTGTTCAATAGCACCACTCCCCTCGTCATGCTATGCTTTGCCAGGATGTCGGTTTTGCCTTTTGGTACTCTGAATAAGTCATGGTATCGACTTCGGCTGTAGTGGTCTGGTACATATAAATCATAGCATCCCAAGAGGAATGGGCTATCGATAAAATTGTTCCAAATTTTGAAAGACATAATAGCTAGACTTGCTCTCCGCCTAGTTTCAAGACTCACAGAATTAGTTTCCTCAAGTAAGTCGATATGGTGCATGAACCTAGGATAGGTTCCATGCGTCCGCATATAGACATACCTGAGGAATTTCTTCTGGATTTGCTCTATCATATCAATGTACTTCTGGTGGTACGGTGCCCAAACATCGCTCGCATACTCCAGCTTGCTTCTCAGTATGCCATCGAACAATGCTAACATAGCATCTTGGTTATTGAACTGCTTGCATGTCCTAATGACGAACCCAAGAAGTTTGTAGCAAGGCTAAGTGAGCTGTGATATGTGGTCAGAGAATTTCAGTTCGGGATCAAAGATGACAGGGTCAATCCGCACCAAATCATCCAGAAAATTTTGGATTTGTCACCACCATCTCAGATTTTGATGAAACTTTAAATTTTTAATCCTTCCATATAGATAAGAAAATATACCAAATTTTACCTTCCTACCTCAACTCGTTTTTTTTTTATGGGCAGTTGAAGTTTGGGCAAAATAAGCGTTTTTACATATTCCGAGCACTCCGGAAGAGCTTGTACCTTCAATGAAAAAAAATTGTATCTTTGTCATTTATAGTGCAAATGCAATGAAAATTTTTAATATTATCAAGAAAACTATGCTGATTGCAGAAAAAAATAAATAAACCCTTTACATTTATCTACTTGACTTTAAAAAATTACCAAAAGTAATTTTTTAAGTAATTTTTGGGACGGAAAAGGTACTTTACAAAAAAGCAATATCTCGGGAAGGTACAGTGTTAATGAAGTAATTTTTTTTTTTATTCATATCTACAAATAGCATAAAATCACATACAAAAATAAAATTCATGGCATTTTACTTGCTTCAAAAAATGAAATCCATTTTAAACTTTTTTCAAACTTTTTGTAATTTTTTTTTATTCTTATCTACAATAAACATAGTACAACCTAAAAAAATAAAACTCCTGGTATTTTGTGTGCTTCACAGTGTAGAAACGTTTTTAAAATAAGAAATCTTTATCATACAGAATTGTTCTAGGTTTTTTTAAATCTAGATACAAAAATAAATAAAATCCATTTTAAACTGTATGCAATAGAGACTGTATGCTTCGACATTGCGATGAGTGTTCAACATCTAGTGAAAATCTTAAGAAACATTTGTTAGAAAAATTTGAAGAATGGGACCAAGAAGATGAAATTACATACAGTGCATGGGTAACTACTGATAGAACACAGCAGGTTTCAGTTACAGTTCCCTTTCATGAATATGTAGAACATCTTGTGAAGAGTCTTGTAAAACTTCTTCCTCATTCGTTTATAACAAAGTCTCAATCAAAATATCTCAAAGAGTCCCTAAAAGCACAGCTTCAGATAAATGAAGCTGTTGTGTTATTAGACTTCAGTGAAAACTTCTCCTATGTTATCCAGAATGAAGTCCAGGGTTACCACTGGACGCAAGACAGTTGTTCACTCCACCCAGTGGTAATTTACACTTGTGAAGAGCCTGGCAAAGATCTCACAGTGTCAAGCTTGTGTGTAATTTCAGATGACTTGGAACATGATGTAAGTTTCGTTTACGAAACTCAAAAAATTGTTGCTCAATTTTTAAATCAAAAATTTCCCCAAATTCAAAGTGTTCATTATTTTACTGATGGTTGCGCAGCGCAATATAAAAACTGCAAAAACTTTTTAAATCTGTGTCACCATCAAAAAGACTTCAACTTGAAAGCATGTTGGTCGTTTTTTGCTACGAGTCATGGGAAATCTCCCTGTGATGGAATAGGTGGAACAGTAAAACGTCTTCTAACTAGAGAAAGTTTGCAACTTGGCCCTGGCAACACTATCACAACTGTAGACAAAACTTTTAAGTTTTGTCAGTCGAGAGTAGAAAATATATATTTTTACTTGCTGAGAAAAGAAAGCTTATTCACTTGCAGGCAACAATTACAGCAGCGTTTTTCACAAGCTAAAACAATACCAGGCACTCGAGGTTTCCACTGCTTTGTTCCTCTGTCTGAAAATGAAGTTGGCACAAAAAGGATAAGTTCAGATTCAGATTATGCTTTGATTTTTAACTTCAGTGGGGAACGAAATCGCTCTGAGCAACTAAGTATGGTACAAATTTGTACAAACTCTTATGTAGCTTGCGTATATGACAACCATTGGTTTTTTGGACTTGTGGTTTCCAAAGATGAAGACGAGTGTGATGTATCAATCAAGTTTATGCATCCTTTTGGCCCAGCTCCATCCTTTTACTGGCCACATCAAAAAGAAGATATTTGTTTTGTTCCACTACAAAATATTTTTAATATCGTTGACCCTCCCACAACAAAAGGTTCAGGAAGAGCTTACTACTTTCTTGAAAAAGACGTTCATCATGCTGACCAAAAGTTCAACCATCTTATGGGTCAGATCAAGAATAAAAGTAAAAAATGAACTTGAACATTTATTTGGAAACAATATTATTGTAATGTACTTTCATTTAACCTAATCCTACATTGCCTGTTTTATTTTTATTGTATTTGTTTTTTAAAGAGTTAACTTTGTATTGAAAAGAGTTAAAAAGTTGATCTTGTTATAAAATATTGCTATGGTGTATGCATTCAAGGTAAGGAACAAGGTACATTATTTTGTTGGTGCCTTAAGCTTACATTGCAAGCTTACCAGCATGTTGTAAAGGACCGAATAAGTTTGACTTTTTTTATTTGCAAATACAGTATCTAGATTTTAAAAAACTTGGAACAATTCTGTATGATTAAGATTTCTCATTTTACAAACGTTTCTACACTGTGAAGCACACAAAATACCAGGAGTTTTATTTTTTTAGGTTGTACTATGTTTATTGTAGATAAGAATAAAAAAAAAATTACAAAAAGTTTAAAATGGATTTTATTTATTGAAGCAAGTAAAATGCCATGAATTTTATTTTTGTATGTGATTTTATGCTATTTGTAGATATGAATAAAAAAAAAAATTACTTCATTAACACTGTACCTTCCCGAGATATTGCTTTTTTGTAAAGTACCTTTTCTGTCCCAAAAATTACTTTTGGTAATTTTTTAAAGTCAAGTAGATAAATGTAAAGGGTTTATTTATTTTTTTCTGCAATCAGCATAGTTTTCTTGATAATATTGAAAATTTTCATTGCATTTGCACTATAAATGACAAAGATACAATTTTTTTTCATTGAAGGTACAAGCTCTTCCGGAGTGCTCGGAATATGTAAAAACGCTTATTTTGCCCAAACTTCAACTGCCCATAAAAAAAAAACGAGTTGAGGTAGGAAGGTAAAATTTGGTATATTTTCTTATCTATATGGAAGGATTAAAAATTTAAAGTTTCATCAAAATCTGAGATGGTGGGTGACATGGCCTGGATGATTTGGTGCGGATTGACCCGACACCGAGATCCTGTCTGGTTACGTCTAAAAGGGATTGAAATGACAATCTAGTCTCCTTCAACGGAAGCAATCTTCCCAACATGCCTTCCATTGATATATTTGGTAACTCAAGTGACCAGCTCAGACACGAGGGCTTCATCGAAGCCAGAGTCAAGTTAGCCTCTCAGAAGCTGGATGTACTGTACAGGGCCCGCAGATACTGCTGATATTACTCAACTGCTGACCCTGCACAAATCGCAGTCACCTCTCCTCTGGAGCCCCAAAATACTTGAAAATAACCCTCAACTCTCTACAGAAACTGGCGGTCTGTTTTTCCCCTTTCTAAACAAACAGATTGCAAGAGCACAGGCGTCAGGTAAGAATGTTGTCCTTATTCTACCGATATTAAAATGGAAGATGCTCCGAGGAACTAGTGTCATTGATCCCTTCGGCACCGGTGCATAGTCGGGAAGAATACCAAAAACAAAAAACCAAAAAAAAAACATATGTGCACAGTTGACATTTGTCACATGAGAATGGGTCGTTTCTATGACTTGAGTTCACAGCTCAACTGTGGAAAGATTTGCAAGTCTCTATGTTTCTATGACTTGAGTTCACAGCTCAACTGTGGAAAGATTTGCCAGCCTCTATGTTTCTATGACTTGAGTTCACAGCTCAACTGTGGAAAGATTTGCCAGCCTCTATGTTTCTATGACTTGAGTTCACAGCTCAACTGTGGAAAGATTTGCCAGCCTCTATGTTTCTATGACTTGAGTTCAAAGCTCAACTGTGGAAAGATTTGCCAGCCTCTATGTTTCTATGACTTGAGTTCACAGCTCAACTGTGGAAAGATTTGCCAGCCTCTATGTTTCTATGACTTGAGTTCACAGCTCAACTGTGGAAATATTTGCCATCCTCTATGTTTCTATGACTTGAGTTCACAGCTCAACTGTGGAAAGATTTGCCAGCCTCTATGTTTCTATGACTTGAGTTCACAGCTCAACTGTGGAAAGATTTGCCAGCCTCTATGTTTCCCTGAGGTAGGAAATGTGGAGTTAATTTAAAAAAAAAACAATATTCATATAAAGATAATCAGACAGCAATATCATTCCCGCCATTCAAGTAGGACCAAGTATTATAAATGTGAGTTTTTGTACTTTCCCTCACAAACAAAAATATTCTACGTAATATAACATGGCTACCATCAGGGGTTTAAAAAAAAATATTTGTATATTTATATATAAAAACGGATACACTCACCAAATATATTTTCATAATATTCCTTATTTTAATTCAGTCCAATTTCTGTTAATTTTAGTTATTGAGAAGGTAAGCGTTGTTTTACATTTTTTATTGAGTTTGCAGTTTGCAGACCTCTGGTCTATATTCATAAAATTCACTTTATCTTCAGATTTAAGCATTTTGTTTGTATGTGAGAATAAATAGTGTACTAATTTATAACAGAAACTGAAATTAGATTTTCAGAAATTTCACCAAAACATTGACATTTTGTTGTGGTAAAATATTAACCAAAATATTGTTGCGGATATATTGAATTTATTTACCGGTAAACGCTGTTTCAAACCATTTATTTATCGGTAAACGCTGTTTTAAACCATCCAAAGATGACAAAACACCAAAAGTATACAAATGCAAAAGTTTGTGCAAATTTCTAAAGTTTACATTGATTAATCGAAATAAATTGTCACATAGTAAGTACTTACATCTTCCAGGTGATTTGTTAAGACATTGCCACAAAGATCTCGAATAACTTTTAATCTCTGAGGTGTTGGAGTATCCGAACTCAATTCTCTTTCCAGCTCCGGTGTGATTGCAAAATCTACTCTTTTTACACTACCTGCAAAACGAGACAATCAATTAATAAGGTTCTTTTAAAATTAAATTGATTAATTAACGATTTGACTGTTAATTATTCTAATTAATAAGTGCTTCTAGCTTAAAATAAAGTGTGGAATACTCACCGGTGCCACCTCTTCCTCGGAAAAATTGTTTCAGCTTCTCTTGAAAGGACTTGTTTTCTTTGTCTTTTGAACTCATTTTGCCGAGGTTAATACGATCTCATTTGCTCTTAACATCAAGTAAAAAAGTTTATTCAATGATAAACAAAATTTATAAACTACCTACTTACACTTATGGTTAATATTAAACACATATTTATAAAAAAAAATCTGCCCGATAGTAGTTAATCCAAGGAAATTTGACAGATCTCTGCAGTATCTGCACTTTCGCTATGAAGCTATCAGCTGTTGAAAATATTTTTCGGCTATAAAATATTATCTTTTCTCTTTCGTGGGTAGGTACTGCGCGGATGTTGATGATGCGAGTGTCGCTGTAGATAGATTGAACATTTTGGAATTTCCAGATTTACGACCATTTTCCCGGAATATCAGTGTTTTTATAGTAATAGTCTCAGTCGGCTTATATTGTCAGGGATTCAGGAATGAGAGGGAAACTTGTCGAAGCTAAATTTCCCTCATAAGCGAGAATGGGCGTATAAAAAAGGAGGGTCTAGGGCAAGGCTGCCCAACCCCAGGCCCGCGGGCCACAATGTGGCCCGCGAACGAATTATAAGTGGCCCGCGTGAAACATTTTCAAAAAACCCGCCAATCCGCCAATTTGAAAAAGTGTCGCGGGCCCGCGGTAAAACAAACAATGCAGCTTGCGCGTGGTCACCAGTGTTGCCAACGACGGCGATTTATCGCTATTTAGGCTACTCAGAACGAGAATCAGCGACGAAAAAATCTAACCTGTTGAACTTACTTTTGAAAGAAAAAAACACCGGTTTTCGACATAATATTTTTTGCGTCGAAATGGAATCCTGTAGCCACCCCCCCCCCTCCATGGAATTCGAAAAATTGCTGTGGGGTATCACATATGATGTTCGGAATTTTTTCTCAGCGAAGTTCCGTAACAACCCCCCCCCCCCCCATGGATTTCAAATATTTTGTGGGGAGCACTTATTTAGATTTTTTTTTGTGGGGAATTATGTTTTATAGAAATTCTCTAACAACCCCGCCCCCCCATGGAAATAGGAACCGTCAGGTATTCAGTGGCCCGCCAGTGATTCAAAATCGTCAATTTCGCCCAACTACTAAAAAGGTTGGGCAGCCTTGGTCTAGGGGGTTCAAACTTCCCACATTACCCAGTATTCCGTTGACAAAAAATACAATAGTACATATTTGTAGATCACATTCCTAGAAAAAAATATATTATTTGCAAATATCTCTTTTTGCAATGCCATCTAAATGATTAATTGCGATGAGTAGAAATCCCATAAACTTTCCGAAAAATCGTCGAAAATATTTCGATGGTAAAAAAGATCGAGAAAATCAATTGATTGCGCCCATCGCTAAATTAAAAACTATCGGAAAGCGACTTTAAAAACTTTATCTCTGTTTGCCTTCAAAATTTAAATATATTTTTTTGCCTATATCGATTTTTAAAGATCCTTTCATCTGCTTTCATGAACAGGATTTTATTTAAAACACGTTCAAAACAGCGAATTCATTCGGAATCAAACGTGATGCGAAAATAGTTTCCGCAGAATCTTTATTCTGACAATCCTCCCAAGGTAATTGGTTTATTTATGCTCCCAAGAAAAGCACATTGCAAAATGTTAAGAGGCTTTAATGGTTAACGCATGGTTTACGTGATTATAATATTATACATGCTATTTATCTGTTCAAATAATTTTTGACATTTTTTTATATATTGAAGGAAGTAGCACTTGATCTGTTTTTCGAAAATTTAACATGATTTTTTAAATCGAATTTTTTCATACCGCCCTTCTCGAATAATTAGTTTATCCTGATTTTTAGACCGACTCACTGTTTAACAGCCGCTACTCAAAGCTATTTGACAGATCCCGACCGATCGCTTCTATGGATTTTTAATAAAAATAAAAACTTTGTTGGATTGTTAGCTAGGTTAAAAAAATATTTACATTTAGAAAAAGTACTCCTGATTGGAATATTGGTAAGTTATATTTAATTTCATGGTGGTTTATTTAAATAACGTTTTAATCTTCTATTTACAGTACTTCCCTGGCATTAATTCACGTTTTAAACCCTCCATTTACAATATTACGTTTCCAACTTACAACATCGCAAAATATAATGCTAAATAAAATTTGCCATAATTCTAATCCCCGACTCCCCAAAATTGTGATTTTTCACTCTAAACTAACGTTATACTTGCGTAACCTGTTTCATGTACATGTTAAAAGAATTTATTATTCGCATTGTTTAATGTTTGTTTACATTGAAACGTTTTTTGTTTTGTTTACAACTTTAATCAAAATAGAACTTTTGCGTTGTGAAATAATTCAATTATTCCTTTAATATGTAAGCCCTGTCATTCAAAATTATGTAATATTAATACTTGGCTCATTTTTATAGGACTATTTTTGTGATTCATCACATAAAGGCGCTTGTTTCCAACACGTTTTTTTTCTGGTGACCAAGCTTGTAGTTTCATTAATAATAATTGCAATAAAACAGCCACTTTTTTCGGCATTAAAATTATCTATTTGATTTTCTTTTCAGTTGCTATGTTAAGCATCCTAACAAAACTCAGTGTACGCAACATTGCGCATACATCATATCGCTTGAAGAGTGCGTTGGCTGGGAGTCGGGTCATTCCCTCAAAAACATACCGACTCAAATTTGAGACAAAGATCCCTCAAAATTATGTTGAAGACAATATTCCAACACTTACGCCCACTACGATAGATGAAGAGACGATTTGCCTTTTGGAACATCTGTCCCTGGTAGATTGTGCCAACAAACAGGGTATCACTACTCTGCAAGATGCCATCTTGTTTGCAGACAGGATACTGCATATAAACACAGATAATGTGGAGCCAATGTATTCAGTTCTGGAAGACAGGTGACCATTTTTAAGACACTTATCTGGAGTGATGTAAATATGTAATACTATATTTCCTACACTCTTTTAAAATCTTTCCCAAATAACAGCTCCACAGAGACCTAGGTTATTTCCTTGTAACAAGATATTAGGCTAACACACAGAAATATAATGTTTTCATATGAAGCAGATACTTTGTGATGTGACGTAATAATTTTAAATAAAAGAATAACTTAATAACTAAAAGAAATATTATTGATTTGAGATTTTCACAGCACAAAGTATTTTTTATTTTTTTATTTATTTATTTATTTTTTTTTAAATTTAATTAAAATCAAATTTAATAATATAATTATTAAGTTCTGCAAGTATTTTTTGGTTTTTGTTATTGTTACAGCTGTTTCGGCTTTCAAGGCCATTTTCAAACTGTGGTTAAGCCACGTTTTGACGACTTATTAATATGATTCTATTTTACCCCCTCCCAAGTTAAAATGATTTATTACCGGTTAAACCAATTTACTGATAAAAATAATTGTGACAATAGATTTCATATTCTGTGGGGGTATTTTGAAGTCTGTTTTCCCCACATTAATGTTATCTTAATTGTTTAATAATGATGTAGCAGTTATTAATTTTATGTATATAATATTAATAGACCCTGAGGGAAAATATTTTTCTCAGTTTGCCTCAAGCCTCCTATACTGAATTAATGTAAAAAAAAAGAAAAATTTTGTTTTGCGTTCTGCTAGAAAAATCTAATACATAGTATGATTTATTTTTGAAGGCATTTAACTCTGAGGGATGACGAAGTCACTGATGGAAATTGTCAAAAGGATATTTTGAAAAATGCAGCACTGACCGAGGAAGATTACTTCGTAGCACCTCCCGGCAATATACCACTTGAACCACGGGACAACTTGCTTCATAAAGATACCAAAAATAACACAGAAACCGCCTTGTAAACATATCTCAATAACCAAAATACATACTTCTCGCTTGATATAGATACCTGTATTACCAAAATACATACCTCTAGCTTGATAACAATACCTGTATTACCAAAATACATACTTCTAGCTTGGTAACGATACCTGTATTACCAAAATACATACCTCTAGCTTGATAACAATACCTGTATTACCAAAATACATACTTCTAGCTTGATAAAGATACCTGTATTACCAAAATACATACCTCTAGCTTGATAACAATACCTGTATTACCAAAATACATACTTCTAGCTTGATAACGATACCTGTATTACCAAAATACATACTTCTTGCTTGACAACAAATTATTACCAAAATACACACTTCTAGCTTAATAACTATACCTGTATTACCAAAATATAATATTTAAAAATTGGCTAGTTTCACAATTATTACATTTTTTTAATAAAAATTAACAAACCTTACAGAAATACCTCAAATTTTAAATTAGTTATATTTATTGTTACTTCTAAAAATGTTGTTAGAAAACATATTGGCTATTGCTAACAAGCATTTCTTCTTTTCTCCGATTCTAACGAAGAATTCAAAAAATGTATTGTTCTATCGATTAGGCCCGTCCGGCTCTTTGTTTCAAGATAACATAAAATCTGAATGGATTTACTCTAATGTCACGAACAGAGATGCATCAATATTTCTGTTTGCAAAGAATACGTGCGACAAACGCCACGATAACCAGACGTACATGAACGTTCGAGATATATGTAACGGACAGCTTCCGTTCGGCGTGGCGAAGATATCCACAAGGAGTTCGGAGGCCCAGGATGTGCACAACATAACGGAGAACAGCTATTTCAATAGTCTGGTGCGCACGTGTCTTTCCACCCAAATGTATATGCCCCCTTCTGAAGGATTGCATTTCTTTTTCGATTGGCAGAGGCAGAGAAAATTATGGTGGAAGAAGGTAAACACAAAAACATCTTTTTCTAATAAATTAATTATTTTTCAAAGTGACAAATTCCTAAGGCACACAAACAGCAAAAGCCCGAGTGCTTAAGTTCTTTGTTAGTTACAATGTCATAGCCATGTGATGTGTTAATTTGTTAAAGATTTGTATTTAAATTTAGTTATCTAAACTTTTAAAAAACTCCTGTGTCTCTGTATCATGCAGTATATCATGTTAAGTACGCATATATGTAAAAGCCCAACAGGGTGTTTATAATAAATAAATATAATATACGAAGTTTTTTATACAAAAGGTTTTCTAAAATATAATACTTAGATGCATGTTTTATTAGTGTGAATACAGCTGGGAGATAAACTTGAATCTAAAGTCAAAATATAAAATTTCGGCAGCCATCTTGAAATTCTTGAGTTCTCAACCGATTTTGGTTGAAAATCATATAGGGGAGGACCGGAAGATGGTAGGTGGAAGATGAACTCGAACCTAAAGTCAAAATGTAAAATTTTAGTGAAATTTAGTGAAAACTTGAAATTGTAGAGTTCTCAACTGATTTGGTTCGAAATTTGTGTAAGGAAGGTTCGGGGGGAGATGAACTCTAATTTTATTTCAAAATGCACAATTTCAATGGCCATCCTTATCTGTTAGTAAATTGGAGTTTTGTTTGTCAAAATTAGGTTTCATAGGTCCCATGGATTGCAAATGAACGAATTTATGTGGCTTACGTATATATATTTTACATATTATTAACCCTTACCACTCCATTATTTTTTGTCAGCCAACTCTAATTTAAATAATGGCAAAATATTCATTTATTGATAGGCAGTTACAGAAAAAAAAATCGTTAAAAATTCATTCGTTATGATTTATTCTTCAAATAAAAAACAGTTTACAGAAAACATTATGGACTACTTATATTTTTTGCATAGTATGGTACTTTTTAAAACATTCTACAGGATGGAGACCAGGTTTTCTTGAACAGGTCTCACAAAAGCACACTGTTTTGCGTCTTGTACACAGTACAGTCTTTAGAACCTTTGTCCAGTTTGGCAATGAAGTGTTGCTTGTTTTCTAATCGCTCTTCTGCATCTCACTGTCACTTTCATAAGATTCATCTTCCGAAAACACTTGGTATTCAGATGCCATATCACGCCAAGTTCCCGCCATTTTAGGTTATGTGAATTTGCAAAGGTTATTTTATAGTAAAATAAAAACGGAAAACAGTCAAAATCTTATGAAAACGTGAATTTAAATGTTTTTTTTATCAAATAATCACCAGAAACAACGTCACGTGTCAAGTTTTGCGCACGAAAATACACCGCGGCCGCCAGCCGACAACTGAGTTGTAGCGTACAAATAATGATGTCGGCTGGCACCCGACAAATGAGTGGTAAGGGTTAATATTAATTAAGTAAATTTTGCATACATTCATTCTCATTGCCATTGTACGAACAGGCTTCATTGTTAAATTGGGCGAATCCCGACAAAAGCCGCGCATTAAAAACTCAGCAGCATAAAATCATGAAATATTCTAGTAATCACAATTGTATGAAAACAATTAAATATTACAGTATTTTCAGACAAACTCTTGCCAATTAATTAAATTTTACAAAATGTGTATTTTTTTTATTAGATATCGGCCTTTCCGGGAAGATATCTACTGGGCGAAGTCACCAAGTCTGCCGATGGGAAAATAACCAGCGTCAACGTGCTGGCCAACTTTTCCTGGGGAAACCAAATTTTAGAAAAAATATCTGTGATGTCTTTGGATGAAAATTCAGACGTGGATTTGACGGTAAGTGTTACAATATTGCAGCAACACAAATAACAACAACGTAGATGCTACCTTTCAAATCGGATACTGTGATCGTACTCTCAATAACTCTCCAATAAGGCCTGGTAAATCAGTTGTCTATAAGATCTTTTTGGTTGGAATGTCGAGCTTAGCACAAATCCGTTTACAGGTTGTAAGCATAGTTTACAACATTACATGACAACATGACCTCAGTTTGCTTTTACGCCGGTTTAATTTTTCGAGTTGATTTTTTATAAAGTTCCCGACTTTAATCAGCATGGTGGTAAATGCGAGGATACTAATAGTATTTGTTTTAATGAATCAGTACAATATTAATGAAATTGTAACAATGTTTAATGGCTTGTGTTTTCCACCCTGCCCCACTGGTTTCTCTTTACACTGGATACGCAGTGTGGCACTTAAATTATTGCTCCATTTGGCAATCCAAACGAAAGTTATTATTAATCTGTCTTATTTCTTGTAGGTTCGGCATCAAAGAAAATCTGTCATCCCTATGGTAATTAGGAGTGAATTGTCCCTCGAATGTGCCGTGGTGGGGCTGTTTAGTGACGCGCTTGATGCAGATTCTATTCACGAGAAACCGGTGCTGAGAATACATAGGAAACTAGCTCCCTACAAATGTATTTTTGCCGCTTCCAGTACAGGTATATAATAATATGTACTTACATAATATTGTAATACGCACTGCATAATATAAAACATCTAAATAGGCAAGTCAGACGACTGCTATTAATCATCAAAATACTATTTTTGTTGTTTGTTTTTGGGGTGTTATGCCGTGTTGCGCTAACTCCTTCTTTAAAACTAAAAACTTACCTGATCAAAATACTAATTTCATCTAATGTAATCATAGACATGCAAATGAATAGACCAGCCAATCAGGGAAAGGGGAACAAACAAAGTAGTGCGGAGCGCGGGAGGCTACATAAACCTCCCCCTTTCTATAAATATATGAACAGACAGTATAGATGCAAACCCGCATTATAAAATCACCATTCGGTCCTCGAAAATAAAATATGCTTATGTATTACTAGTCCTTTTTACAATAGCGCGCAAATTGCTGTCTGCGTAAAAAACTTAACTGCTAATCTCAAGTCATTCAGGCTTTTTTCAAAAATTTAATATTTTGTTACACTATTTAGTTTGACACTTATAATTTAACCATCTCACTCAATTTTAGCGTTGCTACGCCAGGTGATTTGTTCAATAATATTTCATCCCCACGGACATAAAACAATACCGAATATAATATTTATAATAACATATATGTGCTATGCATAAAAAAATCTTGTCTTAAACATTAGTTTACCAAAAAAAATAATAATTAATATTTATATATCGGGCCGATTGCATCTTTCACATAATATACATACATAACCTTAAAATACATTCAAGCTTAACACACTTCGGCTGGGAAAGATAGTTCTACCTTTTCAGTTGATTGATGCTTAATGACAAGAAGGGTAGTTCTTTCTACCTTTTGCGCCGGCCTCATTTCAATGGCAAAAAGAAGGAATTATTCAATGTTTTTATATGAATATTGTCTACCAATCTCTTTGTAAAGGTCCCATAATAATCGAATCGTAATGCAAGTCTTCTTTTTATATTATTCTTCGTGTCTTTCATTTACATCGGTATTTCAACCAAAGGATAGTATATTATTTGTGATTGTAATAATTCAATTCCTGGAATGAGGGTTTTTATGACCGTGAAACCCGATTCAAATCTCCGTTCTGCCCCACTCAACTCCTATGTGCAAGCGAGCGAGAGCTGTCAGGCGTATTTAAAGAAAGCAGATATGGGCAAATACCGGTAGGTGGACCGTAATAAACATATTACAACGGGAAGAATATCTCTTTTGTCAAGTAATCTGAGATATTTTTGACGTTTCTCAGAGTTGGGAATCGATTTACTTTTTCAAGTGAATTCTGACAAATGACGTGACGGCTGTGGTTTCAAATGATTTACAAAACGATTGTCTCGGACTGTGTGATTATTTTTGACAGAATCGATTTCTTATTCGACGACGTTTCAAAACAATTGTCTCGGACTGTGTGATGATTTTTAACAGAATCGATTTGTCAATGATAATGAATCGAAATATTTCGATGATCAAAAAGATCGAGTAAATCGATGATTCATCCTCGTTGAAATGATACCCGGATTTCATGCTACGGCAAGTCTATTGATTTGGATGTCTGAATGAAATATAATTTTTTTTTTTTTTTTTGTAGTGAATACCTCACAAGAGTCCCAACTGCTCCCGTCTGGAGCCAGTGAGACTATGGCATCCCCAATTGGGGGATGTTGTGAGGCTGAAGGTAAGTGGGGAAGGGAAAGAGGAAGGTGGGGAAGTACCTGGCTATTCAGATCTAGTCACTAAACACTGCTAAAGCCATTTGGAGCAACGTTTCAATTCTGAATGGTGGTCTTACACCAGGCCGATACTGGTAGTATCTTCCACTCTGATTATAATTATTACAAAGGAATAACGATGATATCTTTAAATCCAATTTAGATCCTACAACAGCTATGGAATTGGAGCAATTGGCTTTTTACCTCACCAAACAATTCAGGAAGTCCGGTATCTCAACTGCCTGTCTTCCCGGTTGTGCCAAGGATACTCTTCCCCACCAGGTAACTAATAAAACATGTTAATACATTCTTCTACTAGATAACTATATAAATTAACTTTAAAGTATGTCCCTCTCTAAACAAATATCCTCTCTTCTTTCAAGCCCCCCCTCTGTTCAACATCTTATACTTTAGAAGTCTGAACTCAACTCCATATAATTATGAAAGTTGCCCATTTAAGTCATATTAATATATAATTTTACTCTCCATATTTTGAAATGATGACCTATGTAGAACATCCTTGAAGGGCGAAAACCAGAAACATTGAAAATATATGTACATCAACCCCTCAGATTACCCTTGAGTAAATTTGTTCGCTTTTAGGAGCAGCTCATATGGTCTCGTAGAAATCGTTGTCTTCCTTACCATTGTGGTAAGAAATATGATCTAAAAGGTGTTAGAAAGAGAAAACACCATGCTTTATATTGAAATTTAGGAGTTAAGCACATAAGAATTAAAATGTGCAACTCTATGAAAACAAAGGATTTGACCGCAATTGAGAAAAAATTAGTGATTTAATTAATTATTTTTGAAATGACAAAAAGTGACTTAACAATAATGTTTGGAGCATTTGTTTATTAAAATATGTGTTTTTTTTCATTATGAGTAATTTTAGTTCAGTGTTTAGATGAAAAAATTTAGGGTGAGTTTTATGTTTTTTTTATTTTTTTTTATTAGGTACAATATTTTTTACAATGCAAGGTTTTCAGTAATGTAGGCCTCACTGGGTGGCTTGCCCGTGCTTGTTTGCATTTAAAATTTTAATATTTCTACAATTATATGTTTATTTCTAACTAGCTGTACCCCGCCATGCATTGCCGTGGTACAGTCTGTCTGTGCAGATAGAGAAAAAATAATCCATGTTTCTTTTACGTCCAACAGATGGCGCTGTTTTTCCTAAAAGCATGCTTTTACCTGTCATAGGTGACATCTATATCACGGATATATGCTTGTGCCAAAATTTCAAAGCAATCAGTGAAGAACAAATGGACGTTTTCATTTTTATTTATTTATATAGATAGAAAATGAAATTTGAAAGAGTGTTTCATCTCCTTTCCAAAACAGTTTTTAGTTTTCGGATACATTCAGAAATATTCCATTTATTTGGTTTTTATTACAAAACGGACACACAAATTCTCCAACCTTCTGACGCTGTCTTTATGGAATATATTTGTCAATATGCCAGAAACATGAGGGGTTAAAACTATAATGCGTGAAAAGCGAACCGCCGTATTTCTTCCCTTTCCTCCCAAAGATCCTGAAACCCTTGAAATAAATATGTACTTGGGCCGGGCCATGTCAAGAGTCAGAATAACAGAAGAGTATGTATGAATGTGGATGATGCAAGGAGTGTGCGCCAAGACCAAGTTGTTTGGTGGTCCATTCCCTCTGCCTCCACCTTTTTTTTTTTTTTTTTTTTTTTTTTTATATTTACTCCACACAGGAGGCCCTGAAGAAAATAATTTCCCTCAGGGCCTATGTCATCTTTGGGGATGCTGTGTGGAGGGTCTTTTTGTGGAGAGGAAGGAGTGAACATGGGTCTTGAAGAGTCCCATGTTGTAGGAGGGAGGAAACACAGAGGCCGGCAGTTCGTTCCACAGCCGAGCTGTTGAACTTAAGAACGAATCGTAGAAGCGACCCGTTCTCATGTGACAAGTGTCAACTGTGTACAAATGTTGGGCGCGTGTTTGGCGTGTATCCCGACTACGCACCGGCGCCGAAGGGATCAATGACGCTAGTTCCTCAGAGCATCTTCCATTGTAATACCGATAGAACAAGGACAGCATACCTACCCGACGTCTGTGCTCTAAAGATTGCAGTCCGTTTGTTAAGATTGGGGAATCTATCAAACGGACCGCCCGTTTCTGCACAGAGTCAAGGGTTTTTTTCAGGTATTTTGGGGCTCCAGACCAGAGATGGCTGCCAAATTCGACAGTAGGGCGCACTTGCGATTTGTACAGGGTGAGCAGTTGTGTACTATTAAAGTATCTGCGGGCCCTGTACAGTACGCCCAGCTTCTGAGAGGCCAACTTTACTCTGGCTTCGATGGAGCCCCCGTACCTGAGCTGGTCACTTATAGTTACACCAAGCATATCAATGGAAGGCCTGTTCGGAAGATTGCTTCCGTTGAAGGAGACTAGATTATCATTTGGATCCCTTTTAGACGTAATCAGACAGGATTGGGTCTTTGAAACATTAAATTCGACGAGATTATTTTTACCCCAGGAGGAAATACTCTCGAGATAACCGTCCATTCTCTGCTTCAAAGCCCTCCGAGCCGTTGGAGTTTGTGTGCCCTTTGGGGGCTTGTCAAACAAAAAGCTATCATGAACTGTACTGTCATCCGCGTAACAATGAATCGGTGCACATGTCAAAAGGTCATTGATGTGCAACAAAAACAAAGTCGGAGACAGAACCGATCCCTGTGGGACGCCAGCATTTATGGAGTGCGAGGAAGAGGTGAAACCGTCAGCAACCGCCTGAATCGACCTATCCCTTAAAAAGTCAGCAATCCACGTACACAGGGATGCGGGAAGTCCGTAAGAATGCAATTTGTTGACAAGTCCTCGGTGCCAGACCCGGTCAAAGGCCTTGGATATGTCTAGTGCGACCGTTTGGGTCTCACCGTGACGTTCCAGGCACCGCCCCCAAACATGCGTCACATACGCGAGAAGATCACCGCACGAGCGGTTCCGCCGGAATCCGTATTGACGGTCGTTGATAATTTTGTTCTTCTCGAGGTATGTGAGCAGTTTGTCGTTGATCACACGTTCCATCACTTTGGACAGAACTGATGTGATCGCTATGGGGCGGTAGTTGGCCGGGTTGGAGCGGTCACCTTTCTTGGGAATAGGGTGAATTACCGCTTTTTTCCAACCAGAGGGCACAGTGCCACACTTCAGGGACATTTTGAAGAGCTTTGTCAAAACTGGAACTATTTCCGCAGCACACCTCTGCAATACCAAGGCAGGTATTCCATCAGGTCCACTAGCTTTGTTAACATCGAGCCCCCGTATGACGTGGAGTACATCCCGATGCCGGATCCTCAGCTTTTTCATATAGAAGCCGCAGTGAGGAACCGACGGCGGAACAGCACCCCCGTCGTCGAGGGTCGAGTTTTCCGCAAACATTTTCCCTAAAAGGTTTGCCTTTTCGGTGGCGGTGTTTGCTAGTGAGCCGTCAGGTCTGGTAAGAGGTGGCAAACTGGGTTTGCAAAAATTTCGACCTATTGAGCCCGCAAGCGACCAGAATGCTCTGCTGCCATGCGGGCAGGCAGCCAGCTTTTTGCTGATCTGCAGGTCGTGTTCGAATTTTGATCTATTGATGATTCTCTTGCATTCCTTTGCCGATTTGTTGTATGCTGATCTGCTTTCGGGCGTTCGAGATGTGTTGTAGGCTCGGTAAGCCGCGTTTTTTCGTCGAACTGCTTCGGAGCATTGTCGACTGAACCACGGCTTTGAGCCCACACCAGTTTCTTTAGTAGTCGATTGTATGAAGCCATCCATCGCCGATTTGATGACTTCACCAATCTCCTGGGCACATCTTGAAGGGTCCGAAGTCCGAAAACAAACAGCTGACCACGGAAAAGCATTGAAATGGGCCCGCATACCGAACCAATCTGCTGACCTATAGTGCCACACTTTTCTCCTCAGCCTCTCATTGGTTGGTCTGAGGCTAACGGGGATTGATGTCGTCACTAGGCAGTGGTCAGATGAATACCTGCGTTGAATATGAAGCTATGCCACCTGCGTTGAATATGAAGCTATGTCTTCTGGTTCCACAATGTGTCTTCCCAGGATTCATCTCTCCTCTCCCCCTTGATTCCTAGAAGGTCCCACGAGGTAAGAGTCCACTTCCCCTTCGTTTCCTGAAGGCCCCACGAGGGAAGAGTCCACTTCCCCTTCGTTTCCTGAAGGCCCCACGAGGGAAGAGCCCACTCCCCCTTGGTTTCCTGAAGGCCTCACGAGGGAAGATGGCCTCATCTCTCCACTCTTTCTTGGTTCCCTGAAAGCCCCACGAGGGAAAAGGGCTCCATCTCTCCTCTCCACTCCTCTTTGGGAGTGGGATAAGTTCATAAACAAATGCTTATTTGAAATAAAATGCACATGTTATCGGCGTATACATAAAACAATAGGATATAATAATTCAAACACAAACAGACCACTTGGTACTGCCCCAGCAATATTTTATCTGCTTGGAAATATTTAATTTTGTTTATATAAATATCGCACCAAAACAATTATTTAGTTTAATTATTTTATTGATTTATTTCTGATTAGTTAAGGTCATACTTTGAAATATGTTTAGTTACAGTTTTAAAAATGAATAATTGGTCGGCGAGAAGAGTTGAAAAAATGTGCTGCGTGGTGGTGACATCATCCATACATTCGAACGCAGCCCAAAGGTTAACATTGTTCCGAGGAGTGTTCTGTATGTGTTATCCCTCGAGGCCCTTGTATTATATTGGTGACATCATCCATACATTCGAACGCAGCCCAAAGATTAACATTGTTCCGAGGAGTGTTCTGTATGTGTTATCCCTCGAGGCCCTTGTATTATATTGGTGACATCATCCATACATTCGAACGCAGCCCAAAGATTAACATTGTTCCGAGGAGTGTTCTGTATGTGTTATCCCTTCAAGCCCTTGTATTATAGTGGTGACATCATCCATACATTCGAACGCAGCCCAAAGGTTAACATTGTTCCGAGGAGTGTTCTGTATGTGTTATCCCTTCAAGCCCTTGTATTATATTGGTGACATCATCCATACATTCGAACGCAGCCCAAAGGTTAACATTGTTCCGAGGAGTGTTCTGTATGTGTTATCCCTTGAGGCCCCTGTATTATATTGGTGACATCATCCATACATTCGAACGCAGCCCAAAGATTAACATTGTTCCGAGGAGTGTTCTGTATGTGTTATCCCTCGAGGCCCTTGTACAGGGTGGCGCAGATGGATCGGGTGGTTTTGAAGTGGACTTTACGTCTGGAGTGGGGGAGCCAGGTGTTCGGCGGTCTTCGTGCTGTGGTGGGGGGGTCGGGAAGTTTCAGTTGCAGACTGGCAGTCAGTCGCGATGGCTACGTGGTCCGTTGAGTATCGTGTTTTTGCAGTGGAAGAGTTTATAGTCAATTGTTGCTGTGACGCGTGCCTTTCGCCGGCGTTTCAACATCCCACCTCGCGGTAGTGTTCCTAAGCGAGATACGATATTGAGTTGGGTGCATAATTTCCGCACTACTGGTTCATGTGCTCCAAAATGGACGTTTAGACCTTGAACAATAAGAACGCCTGAGAACGTGGAGCGTGTGAGACGCGATGTCATTACGAGCCCACGTCGATCAACGAGACATCGTGCTCAAGCTCTTGGAATGACACGTCGGAGCCTTCAAAGGATTCTTAACAAAGAACTGAAATTCCACCCCTATAAAATCATGGTGGTCCAGAAGATTCTCCCAACAGACCATCTTCAAAGGCTTCAGTCTAGCCAACGGATGTTGGAGTTATTTATTTATTTATTTATTTATTTATTTATTTATTTATTTATTTACGGACAAATAGTTCATTAACAACATATTAATTACACGAATAAGTTTTATAAACAGAGATGACAGTGAAAGGAGAGCATATATAAATGAGGAGCGAAGACAATAATAATGACAATAATAATATAAAAGTAAGAATGGGAGATAATAATAAGTCAAAGCATGAAGATGGTTCAAAGGGCATTAGAAATTAGACATTGCGTATTGACTGTCGAAAGTCATTTAGGCATATACCACAAAATTCAATGCTTTGACTTGACAGTGAGTTGACAAGACTCGACATTCTGGACAAAGGAGAATGGTATCCATAATTGGTAGAATGTTGATTGACGAACAGCAATTCATTATTTCGGAGTCTACGGGAAGGGATGTTGAATTGGATAAGTTGCAACAAAGCAGGTGAGTCTGTAATACCATTGATAATCTTAAATATGCAAATCAGATCAGTGTCCCTTCTACGTTTCTCCAAAGAAGAAATGTTTAAAGTTTGTTCAACTTCATCATATGAGTACTCTCCTCTTTCAAGACCCAACCTCCAAGCGATTCCTCGTAGGAAGCGATGTTGTACGGATTCTATGTGACAAATGTGGACAGCATAGAAAGGAGACCAAATAACACTAGCGTATTCAAGGTGAGGGCGAACTAACGAGCAGTAAAGAGTTTTAAGGGTACTTATATGTTTAAAGTCAGAGGTTATTCTATGAACGAAGCCGAGTAGTTTAAGTGATTTGTTAACAATGTTGTTAATGTGCTCACGGAAAGAAAGTTTGCAGTCTAGAGTGACCCCAAGATCCTTGATAGATGTTACAGTAGATAAACAAACATTGTTTAATTTATAATCAAACTGAATAGGTTTTTTGGTTCTATAAAAGGACAAAATTTTACATTTATCAACATTAAGTTCCATGCAGTTTATTTTGCACCAATTATTAAACGAGTCAATATCACGTTGAAAATGTAAGCAGTCAAGGTAGGATTTAATTATCTGAAGAATCTTATTATCATCCGCAAAAAGCCAGAAGCGTGTATGAGAAAAAACTTTGGTGATATCGTTAATAAAAAGGTTGAAGAGAAGCGGGGCCAAATGAGCTCCTTGGGGAACGCCGGACGTTACGTCAATGTTAAAGGATTCAAAGTTGTTTATTTTAACCCTCTGTTTTCTATCGCTCAAGTAAGAGCGAAGGAATGATAACAACGGGTTTCTAATGCCTATAGCATAAAGTTTGGCCATGAGAATCGAGTGATTTACTTTATCAAAGGCTTTGGAGAAATCAGTATAGAGTATGTCAACCTGAGTGTTGTCTTCCAAGGCTTTAACAATGGTATTTGTAAAGGACAATAAATTAGTTGTTGTAGATTTCGCCGATCTAAATCCATGCTGTTCATCAATCAGAACATTTTTGAATATAGGAGTGATTATCTTTGTAATTATCGACTCAAATATTTTTGGAATACAAGATATAATTGATATTGGTCTGTAATTTTCAATGATTGACTTGTTCCCGGATTTAAAAATGGGTCGAATATATGAAATTTTCCATGAATCAGCAAATGTTCCAGATGAGAGTGATAAGTTGTACAACATACAAATTGGGATAGATAATGAATATTTACATTCTTTTAGCAAGATTTCTGGAATGCCATCAGGTCCGGTACTTTTTTTGTTAGAAAGTTTACTTAAAGATTGGTATACCTCTACAAGTGAGATTTGGCAATCATTCAAGTCAATGTTGTAGTCATAGTTGAGTGGAGGGATGTTGCATGAGGCACCAGAATATACAGAGGAGAAGTGTTTAGCAAAAAGGTTGGCGATGTCAAGACCGTTAGTAGCATGAGTTTCATTATAGTGCATACTAGAAGGAAGATCATTATCAGTACGCTTTTGCGCAACAAATTGCCAAAATTGTTTAGGGTTTTGCATTAATTTTGACTCAGTAACTTCTACATAAGATTTATAGCATTTGGCTGATTCGATTTTGGACAGTTCCCTTAAATGAGAAAATTTTCGATACAAGTTTAAGTTGCCAGTGTCTTTAAATAGCTTATGAGTTTTCTTTTTTTCAATTATTAACTGTTTGAGTTTTGAGCTAAACCAATTTGGAAACTTGGGTTGATAGTAACATCCCTTAGGAACAAACAAATCTATAGCGCGTGAGACGCATTCATTAAATTTAAATACAGCGTCATTAATATCAGATTTTAAAAATAGTACTGACCAATTAATCTGGGAAAGAAATTTGTTCATATTAGAGTAGTCACCATTAAGATATTTGTAGTGATAAGAGGCACTTGGTTTCAGAGAATCTAATTGGAAGAAATTAGTGATGTTAATAGAGAGAGGTGGATGATATTTATCTATAGGTAACAAAGAGACATCAGCTTCACTTACTATGATATTTGGTATGCTAGAAAAAATTAAATCTAGGCAAGAACCTAGATAGTTAGTGACTGGATTTACTTGAAACAGATTCAAGTAAGCAAAAAAATTTACAATTTCAGTAGCTTGTGGGGAAAGATTTCTAGTAGGAGTTTTGACACCTTGATTGTCGTTCAGCCACAATATTTTAGGTAAATTATAATCGCCACAAATAAATAAGGAATCAGCGTTTCTAGAAACATGTTCAGTTAAAACAGTATGTGACTTATAGACTTCTATCGACGAGGATGGAGGAATGTAAACACAACCGAGTACAAGTTTTTTGTTACCTAATAGAACACATAGAAACAATTGATCAGACACATTGTTAGATGACTCTAGAATATAGCAATGGTATTTCTTGTTTACACAAATCATCACTCCACCACCTTTACATTTCGCAGAAGAAGTAGAACGGTCACTACGAAAAATGTTATAGTCAAAAAATCCCAGCTCAGCAGATGAGATATTATCGGAGAGCCATGTTTCAGTAAAAAATATAAAGTCATATTGACACACACTGACGTTACAGCGAATGGTATTCAGTTTTGTGTTTAGGCCACGAACATTTTGATAGTACATAGAGAAGGAATTATTCACAGAACGATTGATCAGGTTCAACCTAAAAAATTAATCCGAGAGAGTTCACGTCTTTCAGCAGCCTGGCGGGCGGGGCAGTCCTGAGCTCCAGTATTGTGAGAAGCCGGTTTCCTGAAGAAGGTGCAGGTGGCGCATACTGGTGATTTCACCTTATTGGGGCAGGCATCACGGTTGTGGCCAACTTTGGCACAGTGGGGACAGGTAGGTAAGTCAGTTTGGCACTTTGAAGCTGTGTGACCATATAATTGACAGTGGCCACACTTTAAACTGTCTACCCAGTCTCTTACACGGTGTAGTTGCCAGTCTATGGCAAGTTTAGTTCGCGATATTAAAGAGTGACGCACAGATGGAGGGACTCTAAAAATGTGGATGCAGTTTCCAGTGCGAGGGCCAGATTTATGGGAAAAAGACATGGTCAATTTTAAGTTCTCCAAAGATAGACCAGTGTCGTTGGAAGATTGAAGATGAACGGCACTTATAATTTCCTCTGCCGAAATGTCTTGAGGGAGGTTGTGGATGGCGATGCGAGGGAGGCGATTTGGGGCAATGGTTGCTTTTAATCCCGCTTCGTTAAGCGCCGGAGCGTTCGCGAGTTTATCTGCCTCAGCAGAAGTGCTGGGGTGTATTAACACCCCACCATTTTTTAGTTCTCGCATTCCAGTGACTCGGATGCCCAGTTTACTGGGATTGATAGCATTTTTCAGCGATTTTAGGGTCGACTCGGAATTGTCTGTTGACTGGTGAATTATTACCGAAGGTCTGGCAGGTCCTGGAGGAGCATTATTTCTGGTTATAGGTGGTAGTTGGGGAAAATTTTCCAGTTCAGCTCTCGATTGATGCTCTACAGTTGAGATTTGAACACGATTGTTTATCTTCCTTAAAATTCTGTTTTCACCGGAAATTTCAGCCATTTTTGCCGCCATTTCGCTAATTACACCTAATATAGTTATAGTCTTAGGATTCAATTTACTCATTTGTTCTTTGCTCAGTTTCGTTGTAGCATCATTTATACAGTTTTGCATCTGTTTTACCGCTTCCGTAGCTTTGGATATGTATATCTGGGGATCCATCTTGAGTTTTGATTGTAAATAAGAATTTACGAAAAATTTATTTATCACAGCTTGAATCACCGTCTACTTCAAAAAGTGTCTATGGTTAACTCAACTGTCAAAATCACTTTTAGAACTTGAAATTCACTTAGATTATTAAGATAGCGAAAAACTAATTTTCGCAGGAGAATAAATGAATATTTCTCCACAAAATGATGTATCACATATATAAGATATCACTCTTTTACTGCACTTTTTAACGTAAGAAGAACAGTTAACAGTAAGTAAATGCGCTTAGAAGTATTGTTACAAGAAGATTGTTATTGGAAGTTATTGGAAGATGAACAACGAAATCACATTAATTCCTGGTGATGTGCTTGAGCGGGCAATGCGGAACGTTAAAGACCGACTCCAAGAATGCGTCGCTCGAGAAGGAGGGCATTTGATGGATGTAATTTTTAAAACCTAACTTTACTAATTTTTTGTTAATAAATTTCCATTGTAACTACACGTTTTGCACTTTATTTCAATCCAATACCTTAAAAATTGACAGTTTGACAAGTATTTTAAAACCACCCGATCCATCTGCGCCACCCAGTATTATATTGGTGACATCATCCATACATTTGAACGCAGCCCAAAGATTAACATTGTTCCGAGGAGTGTTCTGTATGTGTTATCCCTTCAAGCCCTTGTATTATATTGGTGACATCATCCATACATTTGAACGCAGCCCAAAGATTAACATTGTTCCGAGGAGTGTTCTGTATGTGTTATCCCTTCAAGCCCTTGTATTATAGTGGTGACATCATCCATACATTTGAGCGCAGCCCAAAGGTTAACATTGTTCCGAGGAGTGTTCTGTATGTGTTATCCCTTCAAGCCCTTGTATTATAGTGGTGACATCATCCATACATTTGAGCGCAGCCCAAAGGTTAACATTGTTCCGAGGAGTGTTCTGTATGTGTTATCCCTCGAGGCCCTTGTATTATATTGGTGACATCATCCATACATTCGAGCGCAGCCCAAAGGTTAACATTGTTCCGAGGAGTGTTCTGTATGTGTTATCCCTCGAGGCCCTTGTATTATATTGGTGACATCATCCATACATTCGAACGCAGCCTAAAGATTAACATTTTTCCGAGGAGTGTTCTGTATGTGTTATCCCTTCAAGCCCTTGTATTATAGTGGTGACATCATCCATACATTCGAGCGCAGCCCAAAGGTTAACATTGTTCCGAGGAGTGTTCTGTATGTGTTATCCCTCGAGGCCCTTGTATTATATTGGTGACATCATCCATACATTCGAACGCAGCCTAAAGATTAACATTTTTCCGAGGAGTGTTCTGTATGTGTTATCCCTTCTAGCCATTGTATTATAGTGGTGACATCATCCATACATTCGAGCGCAGCCCAAAGGTTAACATTGTTC
Source organism: Hesperophylax magnus (assembly GCA_026573805.1). Classification (NCBI taxonomy): domain Eukaryota; kingdom Metazoa; phylum Arthropoda; class Insecta; order Trichoptera; family Limnephilidae; genus Hesperophylax; species Hesperophylax magnus. Next base: position 29,499,218 of record JAIUSX010000046.1, read on the forward strand.
CGAGGAGTGTTCTGTATGTGTTATCCCTCGAGGCCCTTGTATTATATTGGTGACATCATCCATACATTCGAACGCAGCCTAAAGATTAACATTTTTCCGAGGAGTGTTCTGTATGTGTTATCCCTTCAAGCCCTTGTATTATAGTGGTGACATCATCCATACATTCGAACGCAGCCCAAAGGTTAACATTGTTCCGAGGAGTGTTCTGTATGTGTTATCCCTTCAGGCCCTTGTATTATGGTGGTGACATCAAGAATCAGCAGCAAGAATCCTAGGTGGTGAAGAAACTGGATCAGCTGCTGCAGCAAGAGAGTCCACCGCGTCCACCAACAGTGCCAGCACGAGTTTTGTCATCTGTCCAGGTATATGTCTGCTGCTAATAAAGCCTGACACCTTACATAAATAAGAGACCCTGGCAGCACTGCTGTGACATTCGGCAAGTCCATCATTCATCTCCATGTAATCCTGTTCCTGAAGCAGTGCATTCTGCCCGCAATAAAAGGTGATCGTCGGGATAATCAATTACCCTGGGCTTAGCGAAACCCTTGCTAGGGCCTTCAAAGTTTCAGAGAATTCCGTTGAAAACATCTGGGGTGCATTTACCAATCGACGTTCGTTTCGAATGTCGAATATTTTGAGCAAAATTTCTGAATATTCATTTTTAACACACTGCACTCAAATCACATATTATAAAGTTCTAATAACTGGTTGTTAATTTTATTTAAAATGTTATGATTTTAAAAATAATTTCAAAGGGATGTTGCCTCATTTGGAGGCGTCCATAACAAGTGATAAAGAGTGCATGTCAAAAAATCGCTCCACAAAAATATCCAAAATTTGTAGATTATATTTCCTAATAAACATATAATTTATCGTTAAATGTGTCCCCGAAGAACACTCTAGAGAATTGTCGAATTTTGTGAAATCTATAGTCTCATTTACAGTTTACAAGTGTTTTAAACTAACTGTGAAGTGTCAGAGTGTTGTTGCCGAAAAATCAACCATCTGTTATTACATACTGTGCTAAGGCAATTCACAGTATATAGGAGTGAAATACGCCACTACACAGAAGGGAGCCGTGGCAGCGCGGGTTAACGCACAGCTATCGCTTGCACATTATCCGGCCGCGGCGCACCGAGTTCAATCCTCACACCGACAAAAAAAAAAAAAAATCTTTACTTTTTTTTTAATTAATAAATAATCCTACACCATCTATCTGAAGAAATAAGAACTAATTATCGACAACATCACTTTTAGCCAAAATCACAACCAGGCATAATGGCAACTACCGATCAAAACAAACCGAATCACCACATCGAACTGATGCTTGTGCAGACCAGCAAAATGATAAATTTATAAAGTATGTCGACAAAAAGATGGAGGATTTAAAGCAACAACTATTCAAAAAAATTGAAGATGAAACACTGAACATAAGAAAAATTTTTGAATTTGATATATCAGATATGAAAAAAAGTGTTGACCTCAGCCGTCAATATCTCATAAACATGACAGAAAAAATTGATGAAGCAAGCAAATCTCTTGAATTCGATGATAAACAACATTTCAAAGAAAAATTAAGGAAACATGAACCAATTGTTATAATTAAACCTAAAAATCATGAACAAAAAAACACAAAAACACAAGAGGACATAAAGAACAACATAGATCCAGTTGATGTGAGCGTGGCCGGAATCAAGAATTTCAAAAAAGGATCAGTTATAGTGGAATTAAAAAACACAGGCAACAAAAAAGATCCGAAAAGAAGTTATCACTAAGCTTGGGGATAGGTATGATGTTGATATTCCTAAACCCAAGAATCCAACAGTAAAAGTGATAGGAATGACGGATAAATATACCGCCGAAGAAATAGAAAATAAAATAAGGATGCAAAATGATTATATAGACAAGGAAAACTCAAAAATATTGGTAAAATTTATAAAAGAAAATAAAAAAAGTAGTGAAAACAATAACTTTACTGTATTCATAGAAGTAGATGGAAAAACACACTCAAAAATGTTAGAGGAAGCGAAGATAAATATTGGATGGAATAGATGTGCTGTCTTCGATCATCTCTCAGTTTTGAGATGTTTCAATTGCAACGGATACAGACATAAAGCAGGCGTTTGTAAAAATAAAAAATCATGCGGAAGATGCTCAAATGAACATGATACGTCAGACTGTCAGGAAAATATTGACAAAATCAAATGTGTAAATTGCAAACTGACAAATGAAAAACTTTCATTAAATTTAAATGATAATCACCATGTATGGAGCAAGGAGTGTCCTATTTACAAAAGAAACATAGAATCGGAGAAAAGAAAAATTGATTTTTTAGGATAAAAAAAAAGGCAATCGTATACTATTTAAATATTTCAAGTCTTTTGGCCCACGTAAATGAAATTGAAGTTTTATTACAAGAATTGAAACCAGAAATTTTAATGTTAAGTGAAACATGTATAACTAGTGATATTTACGATTCTGAAGTATCATTTATTGGGTATTCAACTGTAAGATGCGATTCATTTAGTCGGCATACGGGAGGAGTTCTTATGATTATTAAAAATAGTATATCTTTTAAAATAATATCAAATGAAGTGTTTGATGAAAAAAATACATGGATACCGGCTGTGCAAATAAGAAAAAACTTTATTAAAGGAACATACGCTGTATTATATCACTCACCAAACCAAAGCCATTCAAAATTCTTAGATTTTTTCGAAAGTTGGTGTAGTAAAAACATGAAAAATCAAGATATGCTTTATGTAACCGGTGACTTTAACATTGACATAAAAGTCAAGAATACCTACAGTAATAGACTTCAAAGTTTAGTGAATAATCTAGGACTGAAACAACTTGTGACCAAACCAACTAGAATTTCAAATACATCAGCAAGCATTATTGATTTAGTCATAACAAATCATTTTTACTTGAATGTTAATGTTATGGATACTCCAAAATATCTGACCACGAAAACATATTAACAATATTTGAAACGACCACAATTAAAAATGAATCAAGAGAAATTACATATAGAGATAAAAGAAAATATAATCAAACGATGTTTTGTGAAACTCTACAAAATAATATTTCCCAAGTTACCGAATCTAATGACCTAAATGACAAAGCCGAGAACTTCTCAATATTTTGACTTCAGCAGTCGATAAAAATATGCCTTTGAAAAGGGTTCAGTTTAAAAATACGAATAAATGGTATTCAAAACCATTACACAACCTTCAGCCACAAAGAGATAATGCATTGTTACGTAATACAGTCTCCATATTAATTAAATAAGGCATAGTTGCCCCAGCTTCCCCTCGCAGCTAGCCACCGCGTGCTCAGTGCACGTGACAGGCCACCCAGACAGCCAGCGCTAGCAGAGCACACACGCTCCCCGCGCTCCTCAGTTACAATCCCATTCGGGCCTTGGTCGGACACGCTTCCCGCGCACGTGAGTCTAGAATCGACCTTCGGGACATCGACAGCGTCCCTTGCGGAGAGCGAACCGAAACCGCTCGCAATTAATATCACGCGCCGATTACGTAATATTAGGAACAGCCGTGACCTTGTTCCAGTTAACAATTAATATCACGCGCAGCCAAGTCACAAACATGTGCCGTTATCACCACTCTAGCTTCTCCGTCGGAGCCTTGCCTCCGGTAAATTCCAAGTGTGACGCAATAACAATTGACCGTTGCGTACCCCGGAGACGCAGAACATCTACAGCCCGACACGTTTCGCCGCTACCCATCTTCAGAACCTGGAAATCCGTAAGCCTTCAGTACACCTCTTTCTTGTGTTCAAATAATTAATACTTGTAAAATCCTCGTTTCATCCGGTCGTCACAGAGAGTGTAGAGAGTAGAGATCTAATTTATACCTGTGTTTCTTTAGAAGATGATTAATATACCTTGTGCCTTTACTCATGTGTTATTATTGTGATGGCCTTTTTCCAACCTCCTGACCGATGGACGAGCTGATGATCAAGGAACTGCCCACCCCTGATCGTACACGAATCTCATCTGCTTTACCTTTCTACTGAGCTTAGCCAATATTTAACCAGGTTCGAGTCCCGGTTTATCCATAAGTTAGCAGCATATAAAACGGCAAAATTGGAACCATCAGAAGAAAAATGGAATACATACAAAAAAGTTCGCAATATTTATTCCAAGCAAATTAAACAACATAAATGCGATTTTTATAAACAATAATTAGAATCACAACAGAATGAACCAAGAAAACTTTGGATAACACTGAAAGAAATTATTAAGGGAAAACAAAAAGAAGTTGTAAAGTCAGTTGATTTCCCAGATGGAACTGAAGAAGACGTAGAGAAGATAGCGACTAAATTTAACAAGCATTTTATTTCGAGCATAGATCTTATAATTGAAAGTATTCCACAACATCCTGAGAACCAAATAGACAAGCTTGTATGCACCGATGAAGAATTTAAGTTTAAAAATATAGATTTGCCATACTTAAAGAGAGTGCTGAGTAATATGAAGTCTAAGGAATCCCCAGATGGTATTACAATAAATATACTCAAAGACTCTATAAATATTATTGGCGAATCGATGGTCCAAATTATCAATGAATCTTTAAATAGTGGAGTATTTCCCAAAACTTGGAAGACATCTGTAATAACTCCTATTCCGAAAATTGACAACCCAAAAAAATTTGACGACTTTAGACCCATCAATTGTTTACCCAAATATGAACAAGTACTGGAATACATTGTAAAGGAACAGTTAAATGAATACATTGAGGCCAAACAGATATTAGTTCAACAACAATCTGGCTTTAGAAAAAAATGTTCTTGTGAAACTGCTATTAATTATGTAATAGACGAGTGGAAAAATTTTCGAGATAAAAAAAGTAAAATCATTGCAGTATTTCTAGACTTAAAACGAGCATTTGAAACAATCGACAGAGATAGATTAATCAAGAAATTAAGTAATATTGGAATTAATGGTAAAGAATCTAAATGGTTCGTTGATTACCTATCAGAAAGAACGCAAGTAACAAAATATGATGGTATAACATCTGAACCACATCACACTAATAAAGGCGTTCCGCAGGGTTCTGTATTAGGTCCACTGTTGTTCATTATATACATGAATGATATTATCAAAGTGTTAAAGCTTGTGCAATTAAACTCTTTGCTGATGATACATTGTTATACATAGCCAGTAAAAATTTACAGGACGCCATTGAAAAAATACAAATTGACTTAAATTGTGTAACACTTTGGTTAAACCAAAACAAACTAAAATTGAATGTTATGAAAACAAAGTTTTTAATTGTGGATAGTGTAGGGGGAAACGAGCAGGCAATACTAAAAATTGATAACGTAAACATAGAAAGGGTGAGTAGTATTAAATATCTAGGTGTAATATTAGATGAAAAATTAAAATTTGATGAACACTTAGAATACATAACAAAGAAAATTGCTAAAAAAGTTGGATTCCTAAAAAGGATCAGAAATAATTTGGATCTAAAGACAACGCGCCTTGTTTACAATTCTATTGTTACTCCGCATTTAAATTATTGTTCTAGTGTTTTATTCTTATGTAACGAAGCCCAAAATAATAAACTCCAGGTTATACAAAATAGGGGGATGAGGATGATTTTAAAATGCAACATTTTTACTAGAGTTAAAATTATGTTACAAAATTTAAATATGATGACAACCAAACAACATATAATATAAATATAATACGTTAACAATGATGTATAAGCTTCAAAATAATATGCTCCCAAATTATCTGCAAAGAAATGTTATGTACCATGAAAATGTTCACAATTATCCTACGAGAAGACGCAGAGATTTTAGGCTTCCCAAAACTAAATTTTCATGCACACAAAACAGCGCGTTTTATAAAGGGCAAAAACTTTATAATAACCTACCAAATGTCATAAAGGAAGCCACAAGCCTTAGCACTGCACTTTTCGTAGGACATGTGCTTTATATGTAAAAAATAATTTTTGATTGTTGAACATACTCACCAATATTATTTTAGTCACCTAGATATCTTATATAATATAATTTTGTGTATTTATCTTTTTCTCTTAAAATGTAATTGTTATTTTTTGTATTTTTTATATTTTCCTACTAGATGTATGAAAAAATTTGCATACATCTAAATAAAGATTCAAAAACAAACAAACAAAATTTCCCTTGAAAATACTTAAAAAAACACAAAGCAGTTGGAGGACGCGTTAGGACATGTCCGGCTGCCACGAAGGGCGCTACACTTGTATTTGACCTTTATATTTCTTCAAGATGCTGTCAGAAAGTCTGAGAATTTATATGTATGTTCACTTCTCAATAAAATCTAATATTTTTGAACATATCCGAAAACTAAAAACTTTTTTGAAAGGTGGTAAAATACGCTTTCAAATTTTATTATTAGAAATAAACATAATTTTAGAAATAATAAAATTATGAAATCAAAATTTAAAAAATGGCTCACCTTACATTTGTTTGTCTTAACACTGACGTAAAATTACCGATAATGAAAAAAAATGATTAGACAAATGTATTATAAACATTACTGCCAACTTACTTCTTTGTCGTCTAATATAAAAATAATTTTAAAAAAAATCACAAAATTTCATAATTTTTTCTCAAATTTGCAGTCGGAACATTTGGTTTCTTAGAGGTGTACATTTTAATTATTCTGTGGTAACTTCCATATTTGAATATAAAGCTTGGTGTTTTCTCTTTCTAACACCGTTTAGTTGATATTTCTAACTATGACGGTAACGGTTCTAGTCTATAACTTATTTGAATACTTAAAATTAGTTTCAGAGAAATGACGAATGGGGCATTCCTTACACCATTGTGCTGGACGACAATTCTCTGAAGTCAGGAATAATCAATCTCCGGAACAGGGACACTACTCTTATGGTAAGTAATCATAACATTTTTTTAATAAATTAAGTACCCGCCCGTCAGTGATAAGCAGTTCTGGGTTCCTTATATTTATAATCCTTTTAGATTATTCCCCTAAGGGCTTTATGCAGAGTTTTTCCAAATCATACGTAGATATTACTTTTCCTCTTGTTTTGAACGGCAAGTGTACAAGTCATCAAGAAGTATCAACATTCTGCTTCAAGGGGTGTATATAGAAGAGACAATCACCTTTCTCTTGTTTTAAAGGTCAAGTGTGCAAAATTTCATCAATCTCAGAATAAAACTGTAGATTGTATAAAATAAAACAAAAATTCTTCTTTATTGTGAATGACAAATTGGAGATGTTTTAAGAAATATATGTTAATCAGTAAGATTCAAATTGTAACATTTTTTAATCTTTTTCAGGAAGAAGTGCACGTATCTGAGCTATCACCATATGTCAGTCAGATATTTAAGAATTTTTGATTCCCACTCAAAACCGACTATGAAATATTTAAGTAATATTCAATTACTATGATTGCATTTTTATGATTAGGACATTTAGGACTGGTTGTTTCGGAGATTTGAACTATTCATCAAATTTCAATGTTCATTTTCGGATTCTGTCCTATTCATGTTCTGTTATTATATCATTATATGCTAGTTCCTTGACAGAACTGAAATAATAATAGAGCTTGAAAAAATCTTTCACAGAACTTGAATGTCAACTTTGAAATTTGAACAATTGTTTCCGAAACAAACCGTCCTTAGTTTTTTATTGTTATGATTTTACAAAAAATAAATAATATGGAGTATTTTTCAGAAAACATATTGTAATATGTTATAGCAGCATTCATTTCTTGATTGCTGATGCTAAATTTTCGATGTATTTTTTCAAAATGGTGTTTTTGTAAATTGTAATTAATTTTGGTGGTCGCGGGCCATATGAATATGTCAATTTTTGGGGGGGCCACTCGACCAACTTTAAACGAAGAATTAAAGATTTAATATTCCAAAAACTGTTTTAAACCTTTTTCAAATTGTTTTCAAAAATGTAACTTGCGACGTGTTGTCCATGCGCCCGGACATTAGCGAAGCATCAAATTCAAAACTCACAGATTTTCAATAATTCTCAAAAATAAAAGCAATATAATATATTTTTGCATTATACAACAGTTTTGGCTTGATTCAGCCTTTTTATCATATAACATCATTGGAGATATAGCCTTGTATGTATTGAGTATGTTTGGGTGGACATTTGCCTGCGGGGCGGGATTCTCTGCCAAATAAGATGAACCAGCAACACCACCTACACCACTTGCTCTGCATAGCCTGTACCACGTTTCGCAAAATGGCAAACAAGAAATGTCATTTTTGTCACTCGTTTTTATTCTATCGAATAAAACTATTTAAGGAGCACCTGGCGGGCCACCAATGTTGGTGCCCATCGTTATATAAGTACTTTCCCCAGAATAGCTCCTTAATGATTTGCTCTCAAACCTTAAATCCTTAAGCAAGAAAACTTCTCACGTGGAAACCTCATATGAGGTTTTCATTGTACAATAAAACCCGTTTATAAGGAAATTAGCAAATGGCCTAATCCAACCCACATATTCAAGGTGAAAAGATCATCGATCAACGTGTAAGAAGATCTGGGAACAACGGGAATGGCGTGCACAACTTGACACGATACAGTAAAATGATACATACATGTGGACAATCAGTCGAGGTATTCATGTATAAACAAGTGTTGCATTACTCTGTAATTGGGTTAAATTACATAACAGACGATAAAGGTGGAAAATAATAACAATCTTCTTATTGAATATTTATTTGTCATCCAACATTTATCTAATGGAAATACTCCAATCATTTATCAATTAAATTAAAATACATAATAATTCAATGTTGTACCATCCGACAATAACTCAATATGCCTTTATTTGGTAATGATAAACACATAATTGAACAACGGAGAGTACACAAGTTAAAAATAAATAATTTTCATGACTGAAGGATTGGGAAATGCGGCGGTGGTGACACAGCTGCTGTAACGCTAACAAATGCAAGTTCAAGAAGTTCCAACGTAACTCTTACCAAAGATGCAGAGAAAATAAGTGAATTTTATATTCTATCAACAGCGTATTAACCAAATAGTTTAACTCATCAATGTTACAAAATTACATTCAAATCTTATATTTGGCATTAATAAAAGTATAACAAAAGTGCTGCAGCACAAGTGGCACTAAGTAAATGTTCCTTTTCATTCAACAGATAATTTATATTAAGACTAATTTACTACTAATTTATTTAAAGGGAATAGAAATGAAGACTCCCATTTGTGAATTGGATTGGTTCAGAGAACATTCACAATTTAGTTAATGATAAATAATATTATGGACAATACATGCTGTGTTTCAAACAATCAATAATAAAATATATTTAATCTTGTAAAACTGATGAATGAAATGAACTTGTTGATTATTTGTGGTTCTCTACCGAAAGTGAAGACAAGACCGCCGGTCCGGTCGCCAGTACGTTCTGGAGCCACAGAGCTCCGACACGAGGCATCTACGCTGGCAACTGCAGCTTCTTCCCCTTCAGCACTGAAATACACAACACCCAGTATTATAGTAATATAATTCAACCATTTTTCTGAATGCTACAAGTCAACATCATCGCAGAGTGAATTGAGACATCCACAACCACACATTTCTGAATGCAACAAGTTCATCGTCACGGAGTAAATCATAAACAACCACTTTTCAGAATGCAACAATTCACAGAGAAAATTCTAGATAACCATTTCTCTGAACGCAACAGAGTAAATCGGGTACATTAATGCCTCATTATCTGCAGTTTCACTTATCAAGGTCAAGAGAAGAAATCATGTAAATTAGGCTGTAAAAGCTGGCACAAGTGTATATGTATGACACCAATCGATCGAGTGGATATAAGTGTATGTATGTGATACCAATCGCTCGAGTGGATATAAGTTTATATATATATATATATGACACCAATCGCTCGAGTGGATATAAGTGTATATATATATAACACCAATCGCTCGAGTGGATGTAAGTGTATGCATATGACACCAATCTCTCGAGTGGATATAAGTGTATATATATAACACCAATCGCTCAAGTGGATATAAGTGTATGTATATGACACCAATCGCTCGAGTGGATATAAGTGTGTGTATATATATATATATATATATAACACCAATCGCTCGAGTGGATATAAGTGTATGTATATGACACCAATCGCTCAAGTGGATGGATACAAGGAAAAAAGTATCATAATATAAATGTATCAATAAACATGTTTTAAAGAAATATTCTCAAGGTGTCATCCTTTCAAGGTGTGTTCAGCTAATAAAGCTTACAGTATACATGTTACCAAGTCATATTAAATAAGTCAACCTACATAATCCATGTATTTATGGTTGGCTAATGCCCAATAACTGCATCGATAATAATCTGCTATAACCTGAACCAACACAACACAAGACATTTACCAACATTAACGTTGCCTCAAAACAACTTAAAGTTTTATTGGTGTAAATGTCTTGAATTTAAGTATGTTTTAACAACTAAATGTTTGTTAACTCTTATCTTAAGATCTTCGGACAGGCATTATTGCATTCTCTAGGAATATGTTGTATTTTCAAGCTAAAAAGTGCGGCCATACCAAATTTTATCTATTGGTGTAACCGTTGCAAAGAAATTTTATTGATTAGATAATCACTAGATAAAATATGCTGGGGCCGGGAAAGTGTTTCATATTTAATTTAGAAATAATGTGTCTTCACGTTAACATTTAGGTAGTAGGTAGTAGTAGGGCCGATAAGAAACTTCAATTCTGATTCCGTCGCCTCGCTTCGAAAGCATAATATTATGGGAGATAAATTTGGTCCTTGCAGACCAACAAAAGGTAAAAAGCAATGTTTCGTAACCCAATTTTGGTTTCGGTGTCATTTTTAACAACCTCACGCCCGGTCTCGACTTTATTGGTCGATGGATGGTAACTGGATAAAATATAACAGTGCCAAAACAAAACATGAATAGAATTACCTTTAGTGATGTAGAGGTAGAAGAAGTCACAGTAGAGTACGGTCTGTACGGCGCCAGCGACAATCGCTATGAGATCGTAGTGGTTCTCCACCATGTAGCGGTACACCTGCAACGGAACATCAACTTTACAATCAATCCTCCATCCTGTGGCGTACTCATTGCCCAACCATTTGTCCAACCGCAAACAATACACAAATCTATGGAAGAGCTCCTATGGTCCCATACAAATCTGCAGGATTAGTTCTGATCTAGTTCTGGAAATACCTAACGCCCAGAGACCAAAGTGCATCAGGATTAAGTCAAGTCATTTTGACTGAAGTACATCAATTTAACAAGAACAAGGAAAACATCAAACATAAATTTATTGCACAAAGTTATGACGGGGCGAGTGTCATGAGTGGACATTTAAATGGAGTCCAGGCAAAAGTAAGAGAGATATATCCATACGCACATTTTACCCATTATTATGCATATCAACTTAACTTAATTCTTGAAAAATCTGTTTCGAAAAATATACATGTGAAAAATTTTTTTGCACATTTACATAGTTTTCCAAATTTTTTTTTGCGCTCAGCAAAACGCACCGCTATTTTAAATGAAATCGTGTCCAAAAAAATAGAATCAGTCCCCCAAACACGATGGAGCTATAATATTCGAACTGTTTCTACTATTTTCGGTCACAGACTCTCAGTGCATGGAAAATATAACAAATTCATTGACAGCAGATACTAATACTCTAAATCAAGCTGAAATGCTATTACATTATCTAAACGACGAAGAGTTCAATTTTTGGCTTTCTTTTTTTAATGATGTATTACCACACTGTGAAGTACTTTTCAAACAATTGCGAGGACGGTCAATTGATACTATCCAAGTAAAATCGTTCATTGAAAACTTTGAAAAGTGCATTCAAAACGTTAGGAATTCCTTGGATAGAAGAGTGGAGCTACCAGCAAAAAGGATACGACTAGAACGACCTTTTTCTGCAATATGTGCAGAAGTTTGCGATCTTATAACAGCCAGAATTACTGACCGTTTCAAATTCACGCAGCACTTGCTAGCCGCAAAATTATTTTTTACTGAAATGTTCCCTGTGTACAAAAATAATTTCCCGGAGGAAGAGTTTAAAGTGACTACGAGTGTGTATGATTTTTTGGATAAAGTGAAACTTCGAAACGAATTACGTGTCCTTTACTCTAGAGATGATTTTGCGAATGCTGACGGAGCAATATCAATTTTACAATTATTTTACAAGTTTAACTTGGTGGAGTGTTTTAGTGAAATAGTGAAACTGTTAAAAATAATTTGTACTATTCCGATGACAACTGTCGAGTGCGAAAGGTGTTTTTCTACGTTGAAACGTGTAAAAACATTTCTGAGGAATACTATGTCCCAAGATCGTCTCAATGCTTTATCAATGATGAGCATCGAAAAAAGTCATCTCGTCTATACCAGACTTTAATAATCTTGTAATTGAAGAATTTTCTCAAATGAAAGAGCGATGAATGGATTTTCTCTACAAATGAATTATTTGTACTGGGTATGTAGTTCCCTTTAAATCACTTTATTTTCCTATTTTACATGTTACCATTATTTGTGAAATGCACTGCTGGCAAATTCTGTCACGAGCCGCCTCTGACAACAATGTTTATAATACATAAGGAAAGACATTAAAAAAAAAATAACATAGGAAAGCGTATTTATTTCATCACCTTTCAAAAGTTTTCGAATACGTTCAGAATGATTACATTTATTTGCATTTTATTACAAAGCGGAAATACTCATACCTTCTGACAGAATACGCCAGAGGCCTGAAGGGTTAAGGAGATTTCTCTGATACATATTCCCAATGGAAAAATATCAAGAATAGCATTTGATTTTTAGAGAAATAATTTTAAAAATCATTTTTATAACCTATGTAAGTATGGCATACTATCAAAACAGCATCATAAAAGATATCTCATTTTATTTATGTCGGCATCTCAAGCACGCCCCGTTTTGTTTGAATTTTGTCCAAATTTACACTGCATCGTTGGCTGACTGTGCCAGCGTATTTCCTTATTTTCCTCCTTCAGAAATTTTGACTTCAATGGAACATATTGATTGCTGGGATGTATCTGGCTCAGCCAGAGAATTCAGGTTTGTTGTCGTAGGAATTGGAAACTTGCTAACAAGGGAAGTAACTTACCCAGTTGAAGAGGTAGAGTCCTCGGTAAGAGCCGAGAGCAAACAGATAATGTGAGGTAATACTTTCGGCTTCGCCCGTCTTGGAAACCAGAAACAGTTGTGGCAAGATGGCAACCGATTCCAGGTAAATCGAAAATGTCCACAAAATCTGAAAAAATACAAATTACACACGATTTAAGATTCTCACGACCAAATAGTATATTGCTGTATTACTGAAAGACGAACACCCCACGGGCCGACGAGAAAATTCAATAAATAAAAATATATTTAACTAATTAGTAGAGGTAATATCCGAAAGTAAAAAAATCATACAAGGTCGACACTGCAATTTCAGTGTTTAGTACCGTGCGTGGGTTTGATTTTTCAAGACTACCAATGTATGGGTCCGGTCCCCTAGGGTTAGTGTGGCTTTTAATAATAAATAATAATATTTGACTAATTTATATAGCGCCGTTTTCGTGAAAAATCACCTCAAGGGCGCTGTACAAATATATCTATTAAATAATTAATACTAGAACTAGTGACTTACATCTAAGACTAAAGCCTGTAACTACTATCTTAATGACATATATATTTACATAAGTAGAAACTTGGTGATTTCTCACGAAAACGGCGCTATATAAATTAGCAAAATACTATTATTATTTAGTTGATTCATCTGCCAACAATTAAACCCATTCTGTTCCCACTGATATTGTTCATTGTCCATTGGTAGGCAAGTCAATAAATCACTAATAATACAATGAGATACGGAAGAACGTCCTGGGGAAACTCCTGCAAGACAAATATAGGTTACATCATAATTCAAAACTCCATTAAGCTTTTGGTAAACAAACGTATTTATGCACAAAGAAGAGATATAAAATTATTATATGAGTCAGTTAAAGTATTATCTGTTCGAGGAATATTATGGTTTAAAATTATATGCCAAAACATCACGTCAGATTCAATATACAAAGAAAAAGTAGATCATGCATATGACACAAGATTCAATAGAAATGAAGGTATGTCCATTCCGAAAATTATAAATAAATACGGACAGCGGACTTTCTCTTATCTTGTGCCTACCATATTTAATAAGATTCCAATGGACGTAAAAATTCAATCAAATTACACCACCGAATTAAAACATAAAATTAAAAAATGGTTAATAGATCAAGCTTTTTTATCCTGATATTGTTTATAATCTTAGTAATTTGCCTGTGTTACAACCGACTGTCTTTGTATTTTATTCTTTTGTATTGTAGTAAGTTAAAAGTTATTCTATTGTATCTTTTTTATATATGTCTCTGTTTTGTAGTTATTTAAGTTATTCTTCTGTGTCTATTTTAAACATTGTGATTTCTCGTTATATGTATGCTTTAGTAATATATTAATATTGTTAAATTGACCTGCTGACAAACTGCTGTGGCAGTTTAGCGGGTGCTTAAAAAAAATAAAATAATAATAGTATTTTGACTTTATCATAAGTAGTTGAACGGAATCGCTGGAGAATTTATATGTATGCATCAACAATTACGGTATAACAAAAAGGAAAAAAGCAATATTTGGATAGAATGACGGAATTATGGAAATGAGTATCCGAAATTTGGATTGGAATAGTGCACTGTTAGAAGCATAGTTTTAGTAGAACTTGTCACAAATGCCAGAGAAGGCGTGTTTGCGTGCTTTTATTACAAATTAGACGCACACATTCGAAATAACTTTCAACCTGACAATGACATTATTCAAAATATTATATCCACTCAAGTGATTGTTACCATATTTTGGCAAGTTTGCAAAACGTCTTGAGGGATCGCTCGCTGTAATGTGCCAAATTTATCTTCTTTTTGTAAAACATTTTTTTAAACCTCCCGATATATAGTTTGCGTTAGTAGAAAGTCGATATCAGCATTCGAATACAAGTGTGTTTTTATATACCTGTATTATATAGATGTCACCTGTGACAGGTGAAAACATGCTTTTTTAACAAAACAGTGCCATCTGTTGGACGTAAAAGCAATACGCGCTATTGTTTCTCTATTTGCACAGACAGACTGAGCCAAAGCAACGCGCAACGGGGTACAGCTAGTACTATAAATTATTTTAAATGAGTAAATAGTGAAATAACACAAATCAATCAAATAAAATTTAATTGCACACGCTGGGATTCGAACCAACAACCTCTGGCTTGCTAGTCGAGAGCTTTACCCCTCAACCAAGGAGGCCTTCATTATGGCAAGTTTTCAAAAACGTTATGATCGATCACAAGTCACGATCACAAGTTTATAAAACCTAACAATATGAACGGTGAAATCTAAGTGGATTCATTGATAAACAGTGACATTTTGAGGAAAGATATTAATTAAATGGTAAATATATACACAACCAATCGCTCGGGCAGTTATTTTGTTCATAAATAATTAGAAATACGACCAGAATTATATTTTAGCACCGTTATTAAACTTTAAAAATCATTGATTCAGATTTAATTCTCTCAAACATTTAAACAAAAGAAATACACATTTCAAATAAAGAATTATCAATTAATAAAATAATTTTGGCACCTACTTTCTTGCTCATCTGATATGATTAATAGTATCAGCCAATTTTGAAAATGAAAAGTTCATTGACTTGAATAATTTAACGCACTATGCAGGAACAAAATTCAAATCACGCACGCACCCATGCACCGACAACCGAAATTAGTAATTATTATTTACAACGGTAAAAAAAGTGCGCAGTATTTCTTGTTTTTTAATGTACATATACAGTGTGGTGTAAAGATTTCCAAGATATTAATTTATCTTATTATAAATGAATTGATAATTACTTTTGGTGCGCAATGTTCTTTTTAAACTACAAATTGCTAAATGTTATAACAACTTAATATCAATGCAAGATGAATTAGCTTACCTCCAAAACAACAAAGTCGTGGTTTATCAAGAGGGCCAGGACGGCAGCAGGGATGAGGAGGAATTCAATCCGGAAGGTGTCGTGGTTATGATCATAGGTCGCCTTAAACTTCACGTACATCAGGTACAAGGTGGCGTAGGAAGCCGCCAGGAAGATGAACTTCATGAACGTGTTGTAGGCCGAGATGAAGGTGGTCAGGAGATCTAGGTATCTGGTTGTGTATACGATGGCAAAGAGAATCTGAGACTTTCCCGAGATGCCTGAAAAAAAAATCAAATTTACAACACCAGAAAAAATTACTAGAAAACTGCCCAAAATGTAAAACCATATTTGGTGGATTAAACCTCATAAATGTGTTTGCAAAACGTTTCGTTGTTGAAACATCCGAGAAAAGTAATAATATCACACTTATTATCATCAATACTATATTTGAAGTACATATATATTATATATTTTTACATCGATATCACGTCATTTGTGTCAACGATAAAACCATCATAATTGCGGTTTCTCCGGAGCTGTACACTTCTAACAAAAGGCTTTTGTTTTGATGTTTATTAATTGTAATATATGTTGGAATAAGACACTTGGTTGAGAAACCAGGGAATAAATATCACACCACTTTATAACAGTATACAAACGAATCGACTTCGTTCACGCTGGCACCGACCGGCAACAAAGAGAGTAATAAAATGAAATAACCTGCACAAGATCGGGTCTTCCATATCTTTAAGAGTAATATAATTATCGCTAGAAGATGAGAAAGATCACCAAGGAGCCGAAACACATTCATTTTTATAAATTATATTAGCCGCTGACAAGGCAACCACACAACCAAAAAATGACGTGGCTTTGCTTCTTTTTCTTGTAGATGTCACTGCAAAACAAGAGAGGTTTCCCAAATAACCATCGTGATCCACCACTAGCGCAACCGTTTAGTTCCTACTTAGGATGAAGTACGTTGACGAAACGCAGTTTTAGAAACTCGTGAAAGTTTTTTTTTCTGTGGTGTATCGTAATCATACGTTTTCTATGGAATTAGCTGCTGTCTGGAAATCGCTTGAAATTTGTCGGGTCTGCGAATTTTCTCATATTTCGGTCTGATCGTTACCGTATATAAAGTAATTTATAATGTCGACTCCTGTCGAAGTTTCCGACTCTGTGTGTATAGTATGTTTCAAAGGAATTGAAATTTACTCTGTCGGTGAGTGTGACCATCCCGTTTGTTTCGAATGTTCGACACGGATGAGGGTATTATGCCTGCAAAATGAGTGCCCCATATGCAGGGCAGATCTCTCGAAGGTATGATTATATTTGCTCAATAAATTATCTAATTTTATATTGGAAAACTATTGCGTAATGTTTGTAAACTTTGGAGAAATATAACAACTCCGTGCGTGGCTGTTCTATCACTTTATCTCGAGTGTCCTAGTATGAACATGTGTTTTAGTATAATATATATTATTTCATTTTATATGGGCCATAGTTTACTGATTACAGGCCTATAGATAAATTATTTTAACGGAATTATTTAACGTTGAAAAATGATTGGATTAAAAAAATTAAATGGTTTACTTATTTTTTTGCATTAATTTATTAACGTCATTTAAAATATTGCGCAATTTATAAGGTCATAAAATTTTTAAAACATTTTTATGTATAAATCAATTACCTGGTCAACAAGTCTATGCATAAAGTGTTATGTTATTAAACTATGACCGAATGTAAATCAATCACCTGGTCAACAAGTCTATGCATAAAGTGTTATGTTATTAAACTATGACCGAATGTAAATCAATTACCTGGTCAACAAGTCTATGCATAAAGTGTTATGTTATTAAACTATGACCGAATGTAAATCAATCACCTGGTCAACAAGTCTATGCATAAAGTGTTATGTTATTAAACTATGACCGAATGTAAATCAATTACCTGGTCAACAAGTCTATGCATAAAGTGTTATGTTATTAAACTATGACCGAATGTAAATCAATTACCTGGTCAACAAGTCTATGCATAAAGTGTTATGTTATTAAACTATGACCGAATGTAAATCAATCACCTGGTCAACAAGTCTATGCATAAAGTGTTATGTTATTAAACTATGACCGAATGTAAATCAATTACCTGGTCAACAAGTCTATGCATAAAGTGTTATGTTATTAAACTATGACCGAATGTAAATCAATTACCTGGTCAACAAGTCTATGCATAAAGTGTTATGTTATTAAACTATGACCGAATGTAAATCAATTACCTGGTCAACAAGTCTATGCATAAAGTGTTATGTTATTAAACTATGACCGAATGTAAATCAATTACCTGGTCAACAAGTCTATGCATAAAGTGTTATGTTATTAAACTATGACCGAATGTAAATCAATTACCTGGTCAACAAGTCTATGCATAAAGTGTTATGTTATTAAACTATGACCGAATGTAAATCAATTACCTGGTCAACAAGTCTATGCATAAAGTGTTATGTTATTAAACTATGACCGAATGTAAATCAATCACCTGGTCAACAAGTCTATGCATAAAGTGTTATGTTATTAAACTATGACCGAATGTAAATCAATCACCTGGTCAACAAGTCTATGCATAAAGTGTTATGTTATTAAACTATGACCGAATGTAAATCAATTACCTGATCAACAAGTCTATGCATAAAGTGTTATGTTATTAAACTATGACCGAATGTAAATCAATTACCTGGTCAACAAGTCTATGCATAAAGTGTTATGTTATTAAACTATGACCGAATGTAAATCAATTACCTGGTCAACAAGTCTATGCATAAAGTGTTATGTTATTAAACTATGACCGAATGTAAATCAATCACCTGGTCAACAAGTCTATGCATAAAGTGTTATGTTATTAAACTATGACCGAATGTAAATCAATTACCTGATCAACAAGTCTATGCATAAAGTGTTATGTTATTAAACTATGACCGAATGTAAATCAATTACCTGGTCAACAAGTCTATGCATAAAGTGTTATGTTATTAAACTATGACCGAATGTAAATCAATTACCTGGTCAACAAGTCTATGCATAAAGTGTTATGTTATTAAACTATGACCGAATGTAAATCAAT
This sequence comes from Hesperophylax magnus, assembly GCA_026573805.1. Taxonomy (NCBI): domain Eukaryota; kingdom Metazoa; phylum Arthropoda; class Insecta; order Trichoptera; family Limnephilidae; genus Hesperophylax; species Hesperophylax magnus. Next base: position 29,518,369 of record JAIUSX010000046.1, read on the forward strand.
TACCTGGTCAACAAGTCTATGCATAAAGTGTTATGTTATTAAACTATGACCGAATGTAAATCAATTACCTGGTCAACAAGTCTATGCATAAAGTGTTATGTTATTAAACTATGACCGAATGTAAATCAATTACCTGGTCAACAAGTCTATGCATAAAGTGTTATGTTATTAAACTATGACCGAATGTAAATCAATTACCTGGTCAACAAGTCTATGCATAAAGTGTTATGTTATTAAACTATGACCGAATGTAAATCAATTACCTGGTCAACAAGTCTATGCATAAAGTGTTATGTTATTAAACTATGACCGAATGTAAATCAATTACCTGGTCAACAAGTCTATGCATAAAGTGTTATGTTATTAAACTATGACCGAATGTAAATCAATTACCTGGTCAACAAGTCTATGCATAAAGTGTTATGTTATTAAACTATGACCGAATGTAAATCAATTACCTGGTCAACAAGTCTATGCATAAAGTGTTATGTTATTAAACTATGACCGAATGTAAATCAATTACCTGGTCAACAAGTCTATGCATAAAGTGTTATGTTATTAAACTATGACCGAATGTAAATCAATTACCTGGTCAACAAGTCTATGCATAAAGTGTTATGTTATTAAACTATGACCGAATGTAAATCAATTACCTGGTCAACAAGTCTATGCATAAAGTGTTATGTTATTACTATGACCAAATGTATGTCTAGTCGTTTAATGTTTCAGAGTAAAAAATATTGTAAAAATGTCACTTCTTTTACATTAGTAATAGTGTAATTATTTAGATTTTAACATATATCAAAGATTTATTTTCTCCAAAAAAGGTAATTTCTCTAAACATGCATAATCTTTTTCTGCTGTTTCATATTAAATTCATGCCCGAATTTATATCTATTTATGGTTTTAATTTATTTGTAATCCAAAAAAGATTGGATTAAATTTTGAAAAGAATATTTGATAATTGTGTAAAAGGTTGAAATACTCTGGTTCGTGTTTAATAATTTTGACGTTAATAACAATTGCATCAATATTATGCAATAGCCTGTTTAACTAAATTTAAAGTTATTTCCAACAACATTTAGATTCTGAATAATATCTTCAATTGAAGTAAAGTAAAGATTGTTTATAACAAGTAGATTCTTTCCTGTCATATGACTCATCATTTAAATAAATGGTGTGTCCATACACCAGGAAAGTACCAACCTATTTTAATTATACTTATTACATCTATTTATTGAAGACAATACTAGCGATTCCTAAATGAATATTTGAAACAGAAAAAGATACGGTCACACCTACTGAGCTAACGGGACCCTATCTCCTCGGGTCATATTTAACTGTATCATACTTTGAATAAGAACTACCCACATTGCCTGCAAGTGTCCTGGGTTCGAGTCCTAGATGTGACCGTATCCTTTTCCGTTTCAAATATTCTTTTAGGAATCGCTAATATTGTCTTCAATAATTAAATATTACAATTTGAGGTTTTACTGATTAAGTTATTCCAAAGAATCAAAAAATTTATTAGATCATTTAGCGGCATGAAAACAGTGACAATTCCTCTTCTATATTTCAATTTTTGTTAAATATACAGAAAATAGGGACACAGTCAATGCCCACTCTTGATAGAAAAAAAAAAACTTTGTATCAGTTAGATAATGAGAAGTGAGTAGTTCAGTTTTCGGAAATGGAAAATAGCCATTTTGTAAAAAAAAAGAACGATAATTTTGACTTCTTTTTTTCATTCCATATTTTGACGATATTAGCGATTTTCAAACGAAAATCAGAAAAAGATACGGTCGCATCTAGGAATTAACCCAAGACCTTAGCCTGCCGGGGTGCCGCTCTACCACTGAGCTAATCTGACCCTATTTCCTTTGGTCATGTAACATACTTCGACTAAGAACTACCAACATTACTTCATTTTGTGTCTTGGATAAATATATATTAAAATATAGATTTTTCTCTGTAAGTCTAGGATGAATAGATGATTTCCGATTTTAGATTTCTACATAGATTATTTTAGATTTCCCAGATGCAACTGTTTTCTGATTTTTCGGTTTCAAATTATCATTTGATTGTCTTCAATGATTATATATTACAATTTGAGGTTTTGCTTTCAATTTACTCATTAAGTTATTCCCAAAATAAAAATAGTTTATTTGAAGCTGGTTTCTTATTTATTTTTTTAATTAAATCCAAACTATGAACCTATTTTAGGATTGTAGGTTCATATTTTGGGTTAAATAAGAGAAGAAATAAAACTTAACCTTAAAACTTAAACATCAACAACAATGGCCAATTTTCAGGAAATAAGTATTAAACTGCATTATTTTCAATTTTCGGAAACTGAATTACCTACCAATTTCTTATTATTTTCTAATTGATTAAAAGTGTTTTTTCTATTAAAAGTGCGTGTCCCTATTTTCTGTATAATTTCCCTTTTTTCCGAAACGAGAACCTACTGCATTAATACACATTATTATCTGTTATTCCAAAAGGAAATTACGTATCGTCATAGTAAGATGAAGTGTACTTTGTTTGCTGATTATTTGTTATCACCCCCTCCCTATACAAACCTGATTAGAACACAAGAGATAATAAACATAGATTAGGATTTGTTTAATGGCCATTTTTGTAACAGATAAAGAGAGTGAAACACAGAAAAAATCACTACATAGACAATGTCCTAAATGTGCAGCATGCAGAAATTACCAAGCAATCTCTATCTCTAAATGGTATAAAGCAAAGTTGCTATCCGCCTCTGTATCCCCATTGATTTATTATATTTGATGAGACGTGAAGTCTACATTATATTTTTCTTATTAAATAATATGAAAAGCCCAGGGAAGGAGATATCCCCATTGATTTATTATATTTGATGAGACGTGAAGTTAACTTTTTTATTTTATTAAATAATATGAAAAGCCCAGGAAAGGAGATATCCCCATTGATGTATTATATTTGATGAGACGTGAAGTTAACTTTTTACTTTTCTTATTAAATAATATGAAAAGCCAGGAAAGGAGATATCCCCATTGATTTATTATATTTGATGACACGTGAAGTTAACTTTTTTTACCTCCAACGTTTTCTGTTCAGTATTTCCACCCTCCTAACATCTAATGTAAGTTGCGGATCAATCCTTTCTTTTTTAACTCATCGGCATACCTGCCGCCTAGTATGGGCGGCTGCATTTCTTTCCCCTTGGCATATTGAGATAGTTAAAACACCCCTATATAAAAGCAGAAAAAGTGTTTCTGGGGTTCAATACTTAAAAGTAAGAATCTTTTTTTTTACGTAGCGCAGATGTCACAAATTTAAGTCAGTATGCTGATCATCAAAAGTTAATACGGTGGAAATCCAAGTGCACAAAATAAAATAAAAATGATGTCAATTTGTTTATTTCGCCAGGTAATATTCTCGCACTTTCGAGAACCATATAAGAAGTTGAACACGCAGCCTTTTAAAAACGCGCTTTTCGAGCACAAGTTTAAAATATGCTTTGTGGACGACGAGATAAAGGATGCGTACCACAAGATGCTGGAGCACCATTGCCGCAAGTGCGACGACTCTTTGGAGCCATTCAACACCTTCGGCGCCCTCAAAGACCATCTGCGCAAGGAACACGACCTGTTCTTCTGCGATCTGTGCATCGAGAATTTAAAGGTAAACCAAGATCGTTATACAGCTTCTTTGAGGTGATTTTTCATAAAACTGTGCTATAGAAATCAACCAATTATTATTATTAAAAAAGTTTGACTGTATATACAATATTATAGTACTTATGCCGTATCTCACAGTATCACTCGACATACAATCCCTTTAGTCGTCACAGACCTGTAATATAATACATAATGTTAGCATGGCCGGGATATACAACTTGATAGTTTAGTAGAGATCCTCCTCCCATCCCTCAAGATAACGTGGGTACACGTGGCAGCCGAGGTTATAAATCCCTGTAAATTTAAATATGTAATACATATCTTCATATAGCTTTCTCGTGTGGTGAATATTTGTAATAAATGTTTAACATTATGGGATATCAATATACATACATACTGTAATTCCCGATTGTAATGAGCTTTAACCTCGGTGAAAACATATTATTAGTTTATAGTCTTAAAAAAATTTTGTCTGCAAAAGAGTTTCGGTCTATAGGAACACCTAGACGGTGATAAACGTCTCACACCGCCAATCTGTCCCGGCAAACTTTGATGTATTGGACAAAAGACATTGACATAGGAAACAAGGAAAGTCCATTTGTGGGATATTTTTTCGTCTAAATAAATTCATTCTTGAAAGCGGGTTGGGCTATCATTGCCTTTTATAATACGATACAAGTTAAAGTTTGCGCCCCTAGATCGGCGTTCCAAGACTTTTAGTGTAATCTAGGCGAGGCTCTAGGGCTAAAAGGGAAATGAGGTTTTTGTACATAAAACTACACACATAAAAATGATGCAACATTGTACAGTCAAGAAAATGATTTTAAAAATTTATTAATTTAATCTCTCGGGCAAAGAGTCGATGAGAATTGTTGTATTGTAAGCATTATTTATTAACAATGATAAGAAAAATTTATGGGAAATATGTGTGTAGTAGTTTTTAATTGTTAATTTTTTATTTGAATCTTGCAATAACTGCACTTAATCAATTTGCATGCTATTTTTATCTAAATACATTATCAGATTTATTTTTTATGTGTGAAAATACGGTGTCCCAGGAAAGCAATACATTCTGCTGTACCTGCTACCACCTACAGAAAGCAATACATTCTGCTGTACCTGCTACCACCTACAGAAAGCAATACATTCTGCTGTACCTGCTACCACCTACAGAAAGCAATACATTCTGCTGTACCTGCTACCACCTACAGAAAGCAATACATTCTGCTGTACCTGCTACCACCTACAGAAAGCAATACATTCTGCTGTACCTGCTATGTACCACCTACAGAAAGCAATACATTCTGCTGTACCTGCTACCACCTACAGAAAGCAATACATTCTGCTGTACCTGCTACCACCTACAGAAAGCAATACATACTGCTGTACCTGCTACCACCTACAGAAAGCAATACATACTGCTGTACCTGCTACCACCTACAGAAAGCAATACATTCTGCTGTACCTGCTACCACCTACAGAAAGCAATACATTCTGCTGTACCTGCTACCACCTACAGAAAGCAATACATTCTGCTGTACCTGCTACCACCTACAGAAAGCAATACATTCTGCTGTACCTGCTACCACCCACAGAAAGCAATACATTCTGCTGTACCTGCTACCACCTACAGAAAGCAATACATTCTGCTGTACCTGCTACCACCTACAGAAAGCAATACATTCTGCTGTACCTGCTACCACCTACAGAAAGCAATACATTCTGCTGTACCTGCTACCACCTACAGAAAGCAATACATACTGCTGTACCTGCTACCACCTACAGAAAGCAATACATTCTGCTGTACCTGCTACCACCTACAGAAAGCAATACATTCTGCTGTACCTGCTACCACCTACAGAAAGCAATACATTCTGCTGTACCTGCTACCACCTACAGAAAGCAATACATACTGCTGTACCTGCTACCACCTACAGAAAGCAATACATACTGCTGTACCTGCTACCACCTACAGAAAGCAATACATACTGCTGTACCTGCTACCACCTACAGAAAGCAATACATTCTGCTGTACCTGCTACCACCTACAGAAAGCAATACATTCTGCTGTACCTGCTACCACCTACAGAAAGCAATACATTCTGCTGTACCTGCTACCACCTACAGAAAGCAATACATTCTGCTGTACCTGCTACCACCTACAGAAAGCAATACATTCTGCTGTACCTGCTACCACCTACAGAAAGCAATACATACTGCTGTACCTGCTACCACCTACAGAAAGCAATACATACTGCTGTACCTGCTACCACCTACGGAAATATTTTTTATTACTATTTAAAAATGTTATTTTACGTCGTGCAAAATTTGCCTTGAAATTGGCTCGATGAGATAAGGGAAGTAGGATGAGAAAAGTGAATGCATTTGGGTGCTGGCCGCAAACCGTCTGGAGGCAGTGAGACTGAATTGGGGTATCGTGTGAGGATGGAGGTAGTGGGGAGGGGAAGGAGATCTGGTCACCAAGCATGGCTAAAGCCATTTAGCCATGCTTGGTGACCAGATCTCTTTCCCCTCCGAATTCAATTGGGTGCTGGCCGCAAACCGTCTTAACCGCTTCCTTACATCTACCCTAGCTGTCCAATTCCTACTGATTTTCTATGTTTTAAAATCTTCCACGTGTCGTCACTGGACACTCTGTAACCGTCCAACTCCTTACATCTACCCTAGCTGTCCAATTCCTACTGATTTTCTATGTTTTAAAATCTTCCACGTGTCGTCACTGGACACTCTGTAACCGTCCAACTCCTTACATCTACCCTAGCTGTCCAATTCCTACTGATTTTCTATGTTTTAAAATCTTCCACGTGTCGTCACTGGACACTCTGTAACCGTCCAACTCCTTACATCTACCCTAGCTGTCCAATTCCTACTGATTTTCTATGTTTTAAAATCTTCCACGTGTCGTCACTGGACACTCTGTAACCGTCCAACTCATTACATCTACCCTAGATGTCCAATTCGTACTGATTTTCTATGTTTTTTGTTGAAAAATATAAAATCATTCAAAATATTACCGTAGATTAAAATTTCATTTACATTTTTTACTCTAAATGATGCGAGGAATCACTGACTACAGTAAGTTATGTACGTCCCTTAACAACCGTGTGTTTGGGAGACAACTGTAAAAACAAAATATGTGGATTTAGTATTAGTACGAGAGCCCACGACCAAAATTTTTGTCTCATAGCAATACGGCCAAAACCGCATCAAATCGATAGATACGATTATCCTGAACTCGAAAATACCAATATCAGACATTTTCCGCGTAGCGTTTGATCTGACCGAATTTTCAAAATTGTCAAAGAATTTTACCGAACTGCATCATAGCAATATGTCTGATTTGCAGACTGTAGTTGAATGATAGTTCTGAGATACCGGAAACATATTTTTCAGACGTTAGTTGTGTAGCGCAAACCCGTAAAATCACTTAAAAAAATTAAAAATGAGACAAAAGAAATGTCTCATAGCAATACGTCTGAAAATCTTTTTTATTAGTAAATTTTGGTTATTTGATGCGAACAAAACAATTTTCAGACGGAAATGTGAACGCATTAAATTTTGAGACCGTTTTGAAAATGTTAACAAATTTTACCGATCGGTATCATAGCAATATGTCTGAAAATTGTTGGACATGATAAAATAAGTTGTCCACATGTGCAAAAAATTTATATCAGACAAATTAAGTGTAGCACCTTCTCTATCAGACAACTTTTCGATACTCAGATATCATTTAAAAATCGTATTAAGGCATCTTGAATTTTCTGTTACAAACCAATGAATAGGTTGCGACCCTGAATTTATTAGATGATAATTAACAAAGAATTTACCCGAAACCGTAACATTGAAGTTGAAGGACTGAAATAAATCGCACAAAAGGAAACTGGGATGAAGTTGAAAAAAAAACGGTTTATCAAAGTTACAAAATATTCTCGTATTCAATCGCTGTCGGATTCGGAATCGTCGTCTTCGAAATCACTCTCGACGTCGCTCGGGAGATCTTCAACGTCCTCTTCTGTAAAATAATCTATCATCTGTCAAATACATATAATATCTGTCATCTGTCAAAGTACATATAATAGACAAGGGAGATTCTTGAATATCTATGAAGGCTGTAAATTTAAAAAAAACATTTAACAGAGGCGTCGGCCAGGCGACTCCGAAACGTTATTTTCGTTTTTGGGAGTATATGCTACACTTAAAGTGTCTGAAAACAGGTTTTTGGTAATCATGGCAGCAATACGAAAAGTTGAAAAAAAAAATTATCCGTATTGCTATGATACAGGTCGGCTAAATTTGTTGACATTTTCAAAAATGCGCTCAGGCTATATGCTACTCGCAAAATGTCTGAAAACAAACTTTTTCGTAATACAATTATAAAATCTATGTACATTTTCACTATCAGACGTATTGCTATAATACCGACTGTCTTTTTTTTTGACACAGCAGAAATGGCCTCCCACGCAGTTGCTACACTTTCGACCGTTACTACACACCTAGTCGGGTTCAGAATCATACAACCTAACGATTTTATAGGGTTTTTGCCGTATTGCTATGAGACATGGTTTTGGTCGTGGGCTCTCGTACTATATCTTATTGGGCTTGATTAGAGGGTATTATGGCGTGTTTCACTACCTCCTTCTTTAGCCAACATCTGGTTGGAACAGCAATACAGAGTCCATCATTAGGGCAGATGTGTAATGGAAGATTGCTCTCAAATGTGTGCTTATGTATGTAGATGTGTTGCCAACTCCAATCCTCTAAGAGATGGTATTACAGTATAGTTGCAGTTGCAGCTTACAGCTCTGAAAACGTGTTTTATGTGTTGAGAATAATTTAGATTTTTGGGTCAATATTTATATACTGTCCCCTGTTTTATAAACAATTATGTACTAAACACTGTATATGTTTTCAGATTTTTACAAATGAAAGAAAATGTTATACAAGACAACAGTTAGCACACCATCGAAGGAAGGGTGACATTGACGACACGTCTCACAAGTAAGCAATCTATATTATTATACAAGACAACAATTAGGACTCTATCGAAGGAAGTGTGACATTGACGACACGTCTCTCAAGTAAGCAATCTATATTATTATACAAGACAACAATTAGGACTCTATCGAAGGAAGTGTGACATTGACGACACGTCTCTCAAGTAAGCAATCTATATTATTATACAAGACAACAATTAGGACTCTATCGAAGGAAGTGTGACATTGACGACACGTCTCTCAAGTAAGCAATCTATATTATTATACAAGACAACAATTAGGACTCTATCGAAGGAAGGGTGACATTGACGACACGTCTCTCAAGTAAGCAATCTATATTATTATACAAGACAACAATTAGGACTCTATCGAAGGAAGTGTGACATTGACGACACGTCTCTCAAGTGAGCAATCTATATTATTATACAAGACAACAATTAGGACTCTATCGAAGGAAGTGTGACATTGACGACACGTCTCTCAAATGAGCAATCTATATTATTATACAAGACAACAATTAGGACTCTATCGGAGGAAGTGTGACATTGACGACACGTCTCTCAAGTGAGCAATCTATATTATTATACAAGACAACAATTAGGACTCTATCGAAGGAAGTGTGACATTGACGACACGTCTCTCAAGTGAGCAATCTATATTATTATACAAGACAACAATTAGGACTCTATCGAAGGAAGTGTGACATTGACGACACGTCTCTCAAGTGAGCAATCTATATTATTATACAAGACAACAATTAGGACTCTATCGAAGGAAGTGTGACATTGACGACACGTCTCTCAAGTGAGCAATCTATATTATTATACAAGACAACAATTAGGACTCTATCGAAGGAAGTGTGACATTGACGACACGTCTCTCAAGTAAGCAATCTATATTATTATACAAGACAACAATTAGGACTCTATCGAAGGAAGTGTGACATTGACGACACGTCTCTCAAGTGAGCAATCTATATTATTATACAAGACAACAATTAGGACTCTATCGAAGGAAGTGTGACATTGACGACACGTCTCTCAAGTGAGCAATCTATATTATTATACAAGACAACAATTAGGACTCTATCGAAGGAAGTGTGACATTGACGACACGTCTCTCAAGTGAGCAATCTATATTATTATACAAGACAACAATTAGGACTCTATCGAAGGAAGTGTGACATTGACGACACGTCTCTCAAGTGAGCAATCTATATTATTATACAAGACAACAATTAGGACTCTATCGAAGGAAGTGTGACATTGACGACACGTCTCTCAAGTGAGCAATCTATATTATTTTTAAATTCAGATACAAGTTTTTCTTCTTAACTTAATTTGAAGATTATACCCATCAATGTAATATATCATAGAAGAAGAAGATAATACTAATAAATCTAAACGAAACATGAAACAGAACAAGACACAGAAAAATATAAAAATAACGGTCATAACTAGGAATTGAACCCAAGATCTCTTGTCTTACTTAAAAGAAAAACAGATATTCGACAAGGGTATTATTCGATTACGAACAACCTGACAATATTTGAAAATCCCTACTACCATCAGCGGAGAATGTTGCTTGTGTTGTGATGGAAGTCTTAAGGAAGTGTTGTGAAGGAAGGAATTGAACTCACGATGCCTGTGTGGGAAACAGTCGCAATGCCAACTCAGCCACTGACCAGTCAAAATGCCGGTCAACTCGGCCACTGATTTATTAAACTAAATAATTAAAAAAACATGTGAAATCTTAACAAATAAAATGTTTTAGATTTTGCACTTATTTTCAAAATCAGTATGTTTTATCCATATTGGGAATAAGATAGTATTAGTTCTTATTACCCATTATTATAATAGAATGTGTTTTGTGCAGGGGTCACCCGCTGTGCGAGTTCTGCGACCAGCGCTATATGGACACAGACGAGCTATTCCGGCACCTGCGCAAAGACCACCTGTATTGCCACCTGTGCGACGCGGATGGCTTCCACCAGTTCTACGGCTCGTACGGGGCGATGCGAGACCACTTCCGCCGCGACCACTATCTCTGTGAAGAGGAAGAGTGTGGCGAGCAGAAGGTCACGGGCGTCTTCAGAACTGACATCGACCTCAGAGGTGCGTTACTCGGTGTTATTCTTCTGCAGCCTCTTTGGACTGCACACCCTTCTCACAAGAACTCTAATAGCTGTAGGAAAGGATAAAGAAACTAACCAATAAACAAAACGAATTTATCGAACATATTTCTAGAGATATGAATGAATTTCGTTTCTGTAACCTGCATGTATGCAATACAGCGAAGACTCAAATCTAGAAATGACTTAACCGCGTGAGATCCATATAGCCTGTTGAAATGACTTTAGAAGCTTCCCGCTGGCTGAGAGTTCAGTTAGTATGCGGGTCGCAGAGGGTTTGTGTTAATATAGAAATGACTTAACCGCGTGAGATCCATATAGCCTGTTGAAATGACTTTAGAAGCTTCCCGCTGGCTGAGAGTTCAGTTAGTATGCGGGTCGCAGAGGGTTTGTGTTAATATAGAAATGACTTAACCGCGTGAGATCCATATAGCCTGTTGAAATGACTTTAGAAGCTTCCCGCTGGCTGAGAGTTCAGTTAGTATGCGGGTCGCAGAGGGTTTGTGTTAATATAGAAATGACTTAACCGCGTGAGATCCATATAGCCTGTTGAAATGACTTTAGATGCTTCCCGCTGGCTGAGAGTTAAGTTTGTATGCGGGTCGCAGAGGGTTTATGTGTTAATATAAAATTACATAATATATAGCAATAAATGGACAAATTAAGTACAGTATTTAAGATTACTATTCTAGAATCGGTAGGAGAAAGAATTCCCTACGAAAGCTATGAAATTTCCAGGACGGACATTGAATTTCATCAAAGTCGCCTCTTATCCGAGGAATATTACTTTGCTTATCTTTAAAAATGTATACATATATGTACAACAGACAGCTATTTCTACTGGGCTGTGAATTATTTCATCACGCCCCTAAAGTGAAGTGAACATCTGGCACATTTGCAAATTTAAAATAACGTGACGATCATGCAACTAAATATGCAGTTTCATATTGCACTAATCTTTTTGCTTGAGCAGTTGTTTTCATAATATCATTACCAGAATCATCAATCGATATAAATAAAAAATGTTTGTTTGTTCAAAATTTTAAATCTGCAAAATTCTTCACCGATTGCTTTGAAATTTTGACGCACCGTTCTATTTGAATACGCATGTGTTTTTATATACCTACATTATGTAGATGTCACCTGTGACAGGTAAAAACAGCGCTATCAGTTGGACGGTAAAACAGCCCTATACAGCCATCTGTTGGACGTAAAAGCAACACGCGCTATTGTTTCTCTATCTGCACATACAGACTGAGCCACAGCATCGCGTTGCGGGGTACTAGTTTTAAATATAAACAAACATATTTCTGAAAACGATGTGCGTACAATTAACATTCTTATTACTATATTTATTTTTTTAAAAGAAAGACAAATATTCCCCGGTTACGAATAACTTGATGACAATACTTGAAAATCTACTTGTATTAGCACAGTAAGCGGAAATGTTGCTTGTGTTGTGATGGAGGAATTGAACGCACGACGCCTGGGCTCAGCCACTGACCGGTCTACATCTTATTTCTATTACTACTCAATTTGACTGTGCATCCCTTGTACATTGGTGCGAGTAAGTGCAGTAAACCAGTGGCGGTTCTTTACGGGGGAACGCTGAGGACCATCCCCATTAGAAATTCCCGAAACTTACTAAATACATTTCCTAGGCATTCTGCCAAAGTGCGCACTTGTATGTGAATTTCATAGAGCTCGGGGACCTTCGGGTGAGAATTACGTTTGATAATAAATAATATTGCATTATTTTTATTATTATATGTAAATTGGTTTATTCCTATATAGAGTTTTTAATTTATATTGTGTTTAGACATCTGATTATGTTTGGAAGTGAGATTTTAGTACACATGGAAATGTGGATCCCACGCAACACGGAACAAGTGCTCGAGCCTTATTTATCTTGTACTGCAGATTATAAGGTTTCTGTTTGATATTGAGTTAGAATAGAATTAATTCAAGAATTTCCATATAATAGAATTAATTCAAGAATTGCGATAGAATAGAATTAATTCAATTAGGTATTCTAAATATTAATAAATAACTACTGATTTGGCTTAAGCGGTTTATTATAACATATCCGAAAAATAAAATAATGTAGAAAATACAACAGAATGATTTGCGAAAGGAAGGTTCGAGAATATTTCCTAGCGCTTCACGTAGGCAAAACAATTTGATCTCGATGTCACGGTTGTTGGTAATGTACTGACCATTTCGTTCACGTTGTCGCTTATATAGGTGGAAAATAAAACAATCTCGAACATTCCAGTTGCTACAGTAATAAATATTTAAAAAATAAAAGAAAATCCAAAAAGCTTGTTTGGCAAAAGCCGAAACTTCTAGAATCACGTAGTGGCGTACCACTACGTGATTCAACCAACCTCCTGTGTAGTTAATTTATTTTTTTTTAAACCATCATATTTTAAAAAATGTAAATGTAAAACCCATATAGTTAAAAACGCTTTAATTTATTGATGCGTGAAATGAACACTTGAAACACAATATTGGCCTGTCACTCGGAGCTCTGTCGGAAGTAGAAATCAGCAGTACCAATTGATAATATAATGTTGTTTGCCTCTGTTGTTCAGCTCTCAAGAAATACATCACCCTTCCTTAAATACATCACTTTCTGTTATACATATTAGAGCGAGATGTGTTCTCCCTTCTGAACAGTGTAATAATGTTGATTGACGTTGTTCTCCGTCCAGCTCACAAGGCCACGGAGCACGGCAAGGGCCTCAGCAAACAGGCGGCGCGCCAGGCCCGCACGCTGGAACTGCAGTTCACGCTCACCCCACGCCTGTCGCGCCCCCCGCCGCATCAGCACCACAGGTGAGGCGGGAAGCCACCTTATTACACCTTAGTCTATGCAATCGGTTCCACGATAACTCCTATAAAAAGGGCTATAAAACAACCCGATTACTGTTAACTTATCGTGAAATCAGATATGAGTGCATCCGCAGAATGCTGCCTGTTCATTAAACTCATAGCGTCTGTAGTATGTTCAACAGGCCGGAGCAAGAACCCGTCTACGAGCCCGTGTACGAAGAACCCCTAATGATGGCTGCCCCTTCCCACTCCATCGACATGGGCAGCACCACACAGTTCCCCACGCTAGGCGGCGAGGGCGGACCTGCGGCCCCCCTGCCCGGCTTGGGGAGGCCCGCACACCTGCGCCAGTCAGCCGGCGCACTGGTGCGCACGCAGCAGAACTTCCCATCGCTAGCTGGCGAGGGCGCGTGCCCGCCCCCCTCGCAGACCCCCGCACAGTCGGCCGGGCCCTCCTTCCGCGTTAACATCACTCATCAAACGTCGGTGCCTGGCCCCTCCAGCGCTCTCATAAGGACTAATAGTGAGATATTTTATTTTCTGTCCATTTGTAATATTCAAATTGAGGGTGAGTGAGGGTCACTGTATACAATGGGTGCCGGTTAGTTATGCAACTGTAAAACAAATAGATTATTTGTTTTTGCAGCCAAACCCAACGTGTCCATCCAGGTGCACAACCGTCCCCAGTCGTCGGGCAACCCGTTCCGCATCACGGAGACCAGCAACAAACAGCTGGCCATGAAGCTAGCCGACAAGCAGCAGCTGCAGGAGACCAGCAAGAAGTTCATGGACGAGTTTCCCAGTCTCAGCAAGAAGGACCGCAGCTTGCTCATGGACAACCACTACACCAGCTACGCGCCAGCGACCACTACCAACCTCGCCAAGAAGGTATGAACACTTCGCTCGCCAAACTGTCAACTTATACACGTCCTATTTCTTACACTTGATTGTATTAGAGTCCCAAACGAAAATTAGTCATTTTAAATCGAATTCTAGACGTATTCACTTTTTTCTACAAAAAGTATAAATTTACTTCGGAGGATTGTTCTTTTATCTAGTAATGTCACATTTAAAAAAATTTTAAAGTGTAATTTTTTTTACACAGATTTTCTGAATTTTCAATCGAAATGTTGAATTATACCACACATAATTCATATTGTACAATCATACATTAGTATAAGTCAATAAATTATCTAGTAATAGCGCTTTTCAGAATTTCAATTTTACTTAAAATAAAATTATTAATAAAAGAATTCATTTCGTGACGAAAATCCCTCAATTTGACTATTTATTTACGGACTTACGAAACGATCAATTTCAGACATTTTACTCGAACATTATTAAAAAATTAAAAATAATTATGACAAAAATTGACATGTAAAAGAATATAATTCTACCAATCGCGTTTGAGTGCTTTCTATTTTGCGCTAACGGCCACAGTGAAAATTCACCATTTCGAATTTCTACCAACGCAGCAGAGAGTATACGCGTGTTTCGCGGCGCTCGCGATAATAACATTTTAAAGAAATTCTTCAGCTAAAATAAAAATTCTGAGAAAAGTTTCATTACAAAATAAAAGTTACAATATCAAAAATATTTCGGAAATATTTATTGTGAGAAAAAACAAAGATTAGTGATATTTAATTTTCCACATACATTCTCACACTTTACAAGGTTAGGTTTAGGGTTGTCTGAACCATCCAATGTTATTCAGTCAGATGTATTAAATATTTAGCGATCGTGTTGTTTCTTTTCCAGGGAAAGAACCAACTAAGAATTTATTTTTATTCTTAGCAAATTATGTTCCATCAGTATGTGTAATGTATTATTACGCTAACGTTTGGACGGTTTGGGCCCTCTGATTGGTCAAATTCAAATGTTATGTTTCGGGTAAATTCCGCATAGCCTTCCCCCCAAAAAAATAAATCGTGGGTCTGCAGGCAAAAAACGACTACTCTGCTCCTCAATTTTAACCAACCTTAAGGTTCATTTCGGTTTGCAGGCGACCGGACCCAAAAAATTAACACCCGATTTCTAACTGAAATAGGATCGCCTCATGTAATACGAGATTTCTTCAAAAACATTGTTTCTGCTCATATAATTTTTGGATAATATCGAAGAAAATATGTATTAGAAAGTTAATAAATCATTGGATTAATTACATTAAAATAAAAATTATCCACAATTACGTGTTATATATTTGACGTTTGTCAAAAATCACGCATTCTAAGGTTCCTTGAAAATGTCAATCCCTCCTTTACCGGCTGCTGGAGTAGTTTCCCTATTGGCCGACAGAGCGCACCTCTGGCGGCATAAGACTGAATAATAGTGTTTCATTTGAAATAATCCATAACAAATACGTAAAATTTCATTTATTCAAACAACGGTAATTATTTACCTACAACTACCGTTTTAATACGCATTTTAAAAAAACAAACATTTGATTCAACCTAATGACAATAAACAGCAGCTCTTTGCATTTACGATTTTTAATAATATTGATATTTAATATTATTTACGTAAATAATAATTTCGCACCATTTTGACAGAACACCAATACGAAGTTCGCGCATAATTCGCTTTTGTTTGTAGGAAGTTTAGGCACTGCCAACCCAATAAAAAAACATGAAACACAATCGGAAGCAAGAAACGCTTCGTTGATTGTAAAAGTAGCCAACAAATGTCTAATCTGACATGTACTTATATGAGGGTGGTCTGAAAAGTTTCCGACCTCAGCGCAAAGATGGCAATCCTCGTCAATAAAAGCTAGTGAATATAGTTGTGCATCTTTTGACAGTTACTCACCAAAGTTTCGGCCATTTTGGATGCGCAGTTTTTAGATGACAGTTATTTGAGTGAGTCGATGTGTGTGTTTTTGTGAAAATGGAAAAATTGAGTATCAAGCTGTTATTAAATTTTTGTTTTTGAAAGGCAATACGGCTACGCAAATCAAAGATGAGTTGGACTCTGTGTATGGGGACTCGGCACCATCATTTACCACAGTGAAATTTTGGGCAGCTGAATTTAAACGTGGCCGTAGGAGCTTGGGAGACGATGAACGTTCGGGACGTCCACAAACTGCAACTACTGACGATAACATTGCTAAACCTCACCAAATAGTGTTAGACGAGCGCCGAATTAAAATGAGAGAGATAGCAGGGTTTATGAAAATGTCCAAATAACGTGTCTGTCACATATTAAATTAAGATTTAGACATGAGAAAGCTGTCCGCGCATTGGGTGCTGCGTTTGCTCACGTTAGACCAAAAACGTGTTCGAATGAACATTTCCAACGCTCTGTTGGCGCAGTTTAAGTGCAATAAATCCGAGTTTTGGCGCCGATTAATTACTGTAGATGAAACTTGGATACACCATTATACGCCCGAAACAAAAATACAGTAAAAAAAGTGGACTGCAAAGGAGGAACCGGCTCCAAAAAAAGCAAAAACTGTTTTCTCGGCTGGGAAAGTGATGGCGACTATTTTTTGGGATAGTCATGGAGTTATCTTAATTGATTATCTTCAAAAAAGAAAAACTATAACAGGAGCATACAACTCATCATTACTTGACAAGCTGAAGGCAGAAATTGCCGAAAAACGGCCACATTTGTAGAAAAAGAAAATCCTGTTTCACCAAGACAACGCGCCGTCTCACACCTCAGCGGTTGCCATGGCAAAAATCCACGAATTAGGGTTTGAATTTGGCTTGACCATCCGCCTTTCTCACCAGATCTAGCCCCAACCGACTTCTTTTTGTTTCCTAATCTAAAAACTGCTCTCGGAGGACAGAGATTTTCGTCAAATGAGGAGGCAATCACTTTTGTGAACAATTATTTTGCAGAGAAAAACGCCGAGTACTATTTGGATGGGTTGGAGAGATGGGAGCATCGCTGGGAGAAGAGTGTAGAGTTACAAGGAGACTATGTAGAAAAATAAATAAAAAAAATTAAAAAAACCTTATTTCATTGTTAGTTCGGAAATTTTTCAGACCACCCTCATATCTTTAAAGTATTACTTGATTGGATACGTATAATATTGAAAATAGGGTTTATTCCTTACAACTGAAGTAGTATATGTATTAAAACTAGGTTTTATTTCCAACTATTTTCTACGGTACCTACCTACATATGTAGTTATGCGATTGCATAATATTGTATCGCTTTCATGTATTTGTTTTCATGGTTAACGGAGGTAGAAAGACCTGACTATTGTTTAATTTTCGAAATGTTATTAATTTCATGAGTTAAATTTCAATTGAAAAATCATAGGTAAGTATGTCAAAAATAACTTCGTTTTTTTTTTCCTAAAATAAGAGGCTCAATTCACAATATGACATTATAAAACTGACAAAAAGTAACACAAAAAATATTAAATATGTTAAATTAAACCAATGTAATAGTGAATTGGACAATAGAATAGAAATTATGAACAAAAACATGATTTGAATCGCACATCACAAATCAAAATTCATTTGGTTCGTGGCACTTTTTGACCACCAATCACAAACAGTTTCATGTACTTTGGCATAAGTTTTAACATTTATACATGGAACATCGATGACAGACATAAACTCCTGATAGTCCATAGTTGATTCTTTTCCCTGGAAATTAAACAACACAAAATTATCGCTAAATGTTATAAAAAATATATGTGTATTCTGACTGATTCGTTCGAACGACCCTGTAGCATATAAAGTACGTACAATGTACAAGGATAATTAAATATCACTAACCTTTGTTTTTTTCTGAAAATATATCTCCCACATACCTTTTCGATGTCGTAATTTGTGTTTTCTAATAAAACTTGTTTCCTCCTTTTATTGAAAGTATTTTCATCCCCATTTTTAAGCGAGGAATTTCTTTAAAATTTTATTAACTAAACCGGCGTGGACGAAACGTCCGTTCGCCGCCCTATCGCGGCGGAGACTGACAAAATTTCGGCTTGCCCCGAGTCAATAAAAATGCACAAAAGCGATTCGAAATTAATATACTTTAAAAATATTTTTTTTGGTCATAAATTATTTCTAATGTTTAAATAATGTCTTACTGAATTATTTTTGTAAAAAAAATCTGAACTATACCAATTTGTAAGACCATAATAAATAGTGAAATTGATAGATTTTCGTCACAAAACGCGTGCTCAGATTTATTTATTCGTAATTTTATTTGAAGTTAAAACAAAATTCTTATACATACGATCCGTAGATAATTTATCGATTGTTCATACTGTATAATTGGAGATTTGAAATACCTGTTGAATAATGTAAATTCACCTTTGAAAATGTAACAAATCTGCGCATCGACCAACGGTAACCCTTTATAAGAAAATAATATTATTTTTCAAAATTTAACGTCTTGCTTTAGTAGATAAAATAACGATCTTTCGAAATCAATTTGTGTTTTTTTGTAGAAAAGTGTCCATACGTCTAAAATTGGCTTAAAAAATGACAGGTCGAGTCTACCTATTTCGCCTTAAGTTGAATCAAATGTTTGTTTTTTTTTTTTTAAATGCGTAAAGTTTTACCCAAACAACTGTCATTCTTATTATGCCTAAATTTAACATGTTATTATTCATTAACTCCTTCCTGTTCCGTGTTTTAACAATATATACTCACCCTCTCTCTGTGAATGACCTAATATCTACTTATTAAATGTCACTGATGTTAGTATCACTTAAACGGGTTTTTAACTGCTAGTTTATATTGTTATGGAAATAGGTAATATTTAAGTGACCGATTCAACTGTAAATACCGGGGTAAATTGTAAACAATAATATCCCGAGTTACAAGCATACAACATGACCTAGCATACACGGTTGTACGATGGATTTTGCAGAGGAGTAATGCTGTAGGTACCTCCTAGCAAATAAATGGTTTTATAGGCGCACACTTATCCGGGTGTAAAGCGGACACTCTGTATGTTTTAGTAAACCATAGACTGAGTATGAATTAAATTTGCAAAAAATTCTGCCTCAGTACAAGTTCGCCTAGTGACTGGTGCTGGTGAGTAGTAAGGCAGGTTATATCCAACTAAAATATACCTACTATTGTTGTCTCCTTATACATTTTTTCTATTACTGTTCGTATATATCTATTGTTACCTTGAATAATATGTTTGTTTATAATCCTGTTATGTTTTTGATGAAAAAATATGGTAATTATTCGGGATCGCTGGCCATGGCTAATACGAAATATTTTTAAATAAAACCTTTTGATTTATCTTAATTAGAATAAAAGGAAACTGACTGCATTTGGGAAATTTTTAATTACGTAAAATGAAAATTTGCTTTCGTTGTATGGGATGACAGCCAGAATAATTTCTATTTTTGTGAAATCAGGTATGTATAATTTTTCTGTTTCGGCTAGAAAAGGTACCTTTTTTGCTAAATCAAAACTTTCTCTAGAAAAAATGTGCACATTTATATTATTTCGGGCAATCTTGCGGCCACCGAGAACAACCATAATCATGAAAGAACTTGGTATGAGTAATGAGTAGGATCCGGAATCGCGGTGGCTTTACCAGTGCTGTACTCAAGGGAAAAATAATTACCTACTTATGAAACACTTATTTATAGACCGCTTTCCAGTTTTAGTATGCCAGAAGTCAAGTATGTTGTCAACACTGAAAAGTTTTCTCGGAGAAGCCTATTAGAAATAACTTTCACACATCTTATTAATAATATCTTTATTTAATGCTTACCTGTTGTGAATTCGAACAGAATGTACATTGTACATGATGCAGGATCAATTCATTTTGACGTCAACATTATTTTTATAATACAGTATAAGAATCCGTTCCATATTTTCTGGTGATAAATTATACCTATTTTCAAAAATCCATTTATATATAGAAAATGATCGTTCAACATCGACAGATGTCAGCGGAGCAAATTTATAGAGTTGTGTTGAATCGATGGTAACATTTAAATTTTCACTAATGCTCCGTAATTTATCGTAGCCAGGGTTTCTATTTAATATGGCATCGAATCTTTTTTCTGCCCACTCTTCATTGCTCCACGATAAAAGAGTCCTTATTTCATCTATAATTTCGAACGATTCGACGATAGTAAGCTTAGGATCCTCGAGTTTTTTAATAGTATTTGGAATTGTTCCGAAATATTCCATTATAAAAATTAGGTCACCCTTAATACTCGCATCTTCAAACAATAATTTAGCTTTGGCTATTGCCACAGCGTCTTTTTCATTTAAAATTGAAACGACACTTTTTATTTTTTCGAAATGTTGACCATAGTAAACAGCAGCTTTGAGCCAAGTTCCCCAACGCGTTAATATCGGCTCTGGTGGTAGTGCAATATCTGGAATCATGGTTTTAAATATGTCTACTCTTGTTGGTGCTTTCAAAAATATTTTTTTAACACAGGAAATAAGATCATCCACTTTTTTATATTTATCCCGCACAGTTGAAGCGACTAGATTTAGTGAATGAGCCAAACAGGTAAAGTGTATCATATTGGGAAACACATCTTTAAGTTCGCGTCCGGCTTTTAGCATATAAGGGGCAGAGTCTGTTGTTAAAATTAAAAGTTTTTCGAAGTTATTAACTGCAGATTCCTGCCACAAAAAAATTAAACTGTTTTTTACAAAATCCTTTATGGTTTCGGCATTGGTTTTTGGTAAAACCTTGCTAGCAATCAAATATGACCGAGTTACAATGTCTCCTAGTGGTTTTACGACCAGATTAGCTATATTGCGTCCAAACTTATCGGTCGTTTCATCAACTGTCGCCCATACATATGAATGTCCTAATTTTTTTCTGATATCGTTAATTTCACTACAAAACACTTTATTTAAATACACTTTTCGGAGAGTAGATTCACTCGGAAGATCCATAGTCGAACATTTACAACACAAATATTTGGAAAAAAAAAGACGGAAATTAAAATTGTCTAGTTTTGTCCATGGAATATTAGAACATATTAAAAACATAGCTAAATCAAAATAGAAATCTGTTTTAGACTTATCATTTGTCTTCATTATCAAATGATTTCTGCTTGAAACGTGCTTAGTTACTGTATATTTTTTTAATTGTTTTAAAGAAATATCACACACGTCACAATAAATCACCCCACGATCAAATTTTAGCTCAGGGTGGGGTTTTATCCACTTATTTATTAGATTAATTGAAGGTACTATTAACGCGGCCATGGTGATGATTGATGAATACTAATTCGTAACTAACTTCTAAAAAATGAAATATTTCCTATCAGCTTGTCGTTTAAAAATATTTGTTTTAAAGTAAGACATACCGATTTACCATTACCTACTGTCTCTTTTCTTTCTCATATTTTGTTCATTGAATAGAAAAAGACGAAATTATTATTATCGATTGCCAACGTGGTACGATAAACAAAAGTATCGGATTTCATATTTCCTGGGCCAAGCTTCAGTTAACAAGTCAAGTAAAGTCATTTTTACCACAAAAAGGACAAAGAGCAGTACGTCATATAATATTATTTTAGTGTGATTGATATAAACCTTTCCACATAAACTCATATTTTGTATACCGTAGTTGATCACAGTAGTTGACCTACATAGTGATACTGGCTTATATAGTAATACCAACAACGAAACTAGATTGTCTTATTAATATTTTTTTAATTTAATTTTAACCTCGATTTCATATTTTCTATAAATATATAAAAATCAATGTATGTTTGGATGTCTGAACTTTGGCGATTTGTTGTTCACACATCTGGAAAGGTTTCTATGTACCTAAAAGTGAGTTCTGGCAACATAAATTTTTTTCATAAAATACATTGTTTCCTATCCGATTGCAAAGAAACTTTGGTTAGTTATTGTGTGGATGCAAGAGAAGGATTCTATATAAAATGGTGAGCTCTGGTGTTTTGAAATTTGTATAAAATTCCCTCATTTCATATACTATTCATCTGATTGCGAAGAAAGTTTGGCGAGTTGTTGTGCAAGTTGTTGTACACACGCCTGGGAAGGTTTCTATACATAAAAGTGAGCTCTGGCGTTATTAAGTGTGTATAAATTTTTTTACTATACCATTCTTCCTATAGCAATGAAACATTGGCCAGTTGTGTGGATGCTAGGAAAGGTTTCTGTAAATAATGGTGAGCTCTGCGTTATGAAATTTTAATAAAAAATCCCTTTTTTCTATATCATTCATCCTATTGTCATGAAACTTTGTTAAATTTTAGTGTTGTGCGCGATTAGTGTCAAAACAAGCAGGGCGAGAAGGGGAGGGGTAACAAGGGAAAGGGAATAAAAATAATAACATGACATTTATATAGCGCACTTTTGTGTTATTTCACTTCAAGTGGAACGGGGGCGCGTGGGTAAGGACACGTAGGGATTATCACTCTTTCTTTGAATGGTATAGCAACGCATGCAGGGCAGGCGCTAGTATTTCATAAAAAAAATACAATCGATATCACAAAATATTCAGACTGAAAATTAATTTCTTTAAAAAATAATGTGAAATTGAGAATTTGTTCAGACCAAACCTCTAGTATGTATACTATATGCAGCTGCAAAAGGACAGTATGTTTAAAACGAATTTAACCCGTTGAATAACGATAATTTAATTGTTTTGCCTTTAATAATGAGCGGCCCTGGAATTCTTCAAAAAGCCACCGCGATTCCGGATCCTAGTAATGAGACCTTCGTAAGTTCTTATAAGTCGGCCCCTCGAATCAGTAATACCAATTGACAGAAATTATTTCATATGGTTGTCACCCCATACGTCAGTTTCCTTTTATTGTAATTATGTTTACTAAATTCGTTGTCCAACAACTTATTTGGTAAAATTCTTGAACTGAGAATCCATAATAATGCCAGCTATGCAGGGCAAGGGCAAGGGCAAGCGGCTTATACGGGAATGAATACGGTGTATCTGTCTCATTCTAAAATTGCCCTATTTGGCCTTAACCCAGTCAATAAATAAAAATAGAATTCTTTTTTTAATATGTTTAGATGTCGGCGCCTCCAACTCCTGCGCCCGCAGTCGCTGTTGTCGCCCCGGTCAAGGCCCCTCCACCACCCACCCTAGAGGCCTTCCCCGCCCTCAGCTCTGCGGGAACCGCGCCTGCCCAACCACAGTGGATCACCCCACGCGCTCGGGAGACCCCGGCACCCAAACCCTCCAAGGTTGCTGCTGCCCCACAGCCCCCCCTGTCCAGCGCAGCCGAGTTCCCCTCGCTCAAGTCCAAATCCAAGAAGAAGAATGACAAAGCAGTCCCTGCACCCATCCTGCGGGCTGAAGAATCTACTACCAATATCAACAACAATATAGTGAAGAAAGATAAAAAGAAGAACAAGAATGAAACTACAGAACGTCCACCTGAGACGGCGCCTCCGGATTTTGCATCCAAAATCAAAATTAACGAAAAACAAACTACCAAGAATATAACGGAGATAAAACCCAAAAAAAATATTGCGCCCGCACCAACTTTCGAGACCTCCACCAAGGATAAAAAGAATGCCAACCTAAAGAATGGACACGTTCAAGAGAAGAGGGAAAAGGAGCGATGGAGTGAACCGAAGATCAAACCAGTGGAAAATAAGAGTTCCCCTAAAGAATCTCCCACGGCCAGCTTAGAGGATCAGTTCCCTTCTCTGAGTGTGGTCAAGAAGCCCCCCTCGTTCAAGATGGCCAAAACCAAGCCACCCCCTCCCGGCTTCTCCAAACCCGTCACCGTCCCCCCGCCCGGCTTCAGCAACTTCCACCGAGCCGTCCCGCCCTGCAACGGCTTCACCTTCACCAGCTCTTCGGGACAGAATTATAACATTCCCGCTCATAATTACGTGCAACCCATCGATTTCAACGATCGCAACAAATCTCTCGTCGCCAAATTCATGGAGGTTCTCACTTCTCCGGAGTCTTTTAACGAATTCAAGCAGCTGTCGCAGATGTTTAGAGAAGGGACCTTCTCATCCGAGTCGTATTATAAGCATTGCGTCAAGTGCCTGGGAAAGTCGTTTGACGAGGTTTTCCCCGAGTTACTCGCCCTCCTGCCTGACATCAGCAGGCAACAGGAGCTGCACGCAGTTTACGTAGCGCAGAAGTCGGAGGCCATGGACATGTGTCAGACGTGTGGTCAAGTCATGACGGAGGACGACGTGAAGCGCCATCAGAGTTTCCACAGCATGCAGTCCAACTTCCCGGCCCTGGGGGCGCCCGTGGCCCCCGGGCACTAGGCCTCCCCGCCTGGTCACCTGGTCGCCCACTCTGCTGTGTACTTCAGTGCCTTATGTACAGACTCCTCGTTTTGTCATCAATCCACTTTCGGTTGATCTTCAGTCTAATTAAGTTTTGTAACCATTGTATATAATTATTATTATTTATTTCACGTTTAAATGTTATCGATTATAAAAATCAACATTTTATTTAACGTCAAAGAATTATTAAGTGTTGAGTACTTTATATTAGAAGTAAGAATTAAGCCGGGATAGGATCTTAAGCTTTTCGCGGCTGGCTAATTCTTTCATCTCTGTTCTTGTAAATAATATAATACCCTTTAAATCCGCCCTATTGAAGATAATAATTAAGTGTCTATTTGCAAATATGTGTGTAATGAATATGTACTTTTATTATATTACATATTTGTATTAGATTGTTTTATATTGAAAAGTAAATTTTTTCTACAGAATGGTAAATAATGCCAGCACCCGGATCCATGAAAAGTTCAATAATTGGATGTGGGTAACTTTTTATAAATGTCCTCCTAGTTGATTATTGCACCGTGCTGCAATCATATGTTGTTTTATTTGATTTTATTTTTGTCCTGTGCGAAAAATATTAAAACATTTATTTGGTTTTAGAGAATTTAGATGGGAAGAGACATTTGTATAAAATTTATTGACACACTGTTACCAACTTAGCCGATTAGTAAAATTGCTTGCGATGAGCTCTTTTTATCAATGCAGAAGCACAGGTGGTAATCATTAAGCTGATTGTGAAAATATAATGTGTTATTCTTCCCCTGAACCTTGCCGTTGCATGTTGATATATATCCCAGACTGCGACGTGTATTGTCACTTGATATACAAAGTCATATTGCAGTACTAAATGTGTTCTTTTTTTCAAACATAGTTACAGTAAGAAAAATTGCATTTTCCCAAGTTTCAGTATGAAAACATGCATTTTAGAAGAAATATTCACAACAGTTGCTATTTTGCCGTACGTTATTCTCCCGACGGGACAATGCACATGTTTTCCCCCAACCTTCCTTTACACAGTTGACAAATGATGTAATGAAGCTTGTAATGCCAATAAAACTACTTTGATGATCCGCTCGTGTAGTCTAATGGCGATGCTTGTGTTTGAACTTTTGTAGTAAATATATTTTATTTTTGTAAGCGCGATGGTAGAATGTTTTTTATACTCTTGTCTCGTGTTGACATAATTATATTGTTTTTTTTAATATTATTGTAAGCCATTGAATCTTTTATCTGTGGACAAAATAAGGCTTTAAAACATGCTTTCATTTCTGTTAGCAACACATCTATTTTACTTTCATTTCTGTTGAAATATTTATCACAATGGTGCTAAAAAACAATTACAGTAGAACCCCGTTAATTCGAACCCCGATAATTCGAAAAAACGCGTAATTCGAAATTTTCGCCAAAAAAATTTCCGCAGAAAAATTTTTTCATACAAATTTTTTTTTAATTCGAAATTCGTTAATTCGTAATTCGAAATTTATTTTTGTCCGCGCACGAAAATTTGTTCGTGTAATTCGAAAAAATTTGATTTTTGCGAAAATAAATCATAATATTTCGTAAATCTGAATCTAAAAGTCAGCCGTGGCGGTAAAACGCCGAAAAATGTATTTTTACGTGGTTATACATCGTCCTAATTAGTATTATTATTTTGTAAATCTGAATCGATTTACACTGGAATGTCGTACTTTTTCAAATTTATTTCGAATATCTGAGTTTGAAGGGCTGAGAAAATACGTTTTACGCGGATATATGTCGTAGTTTTAGGAGTTTACACCAAATATCTGAATTTAAAGGGTCGGCCGCGAAATTTCTATTTACGCGTAAATGTATCGTATATTTACGAATTTATTTCGAATATTTGAATTTAAATGGCCCGCTGCGACGAAAATCGGCCGCGAAATCTCGATTTACGCGTAAATATATCGTATTTTTACGAATTTATTTCGAATATCTGAATTTTAAAGGGCCCGCCGCGACAGAAATCGGACGCGAAATTTCAATTTACGCGGAAATATATCGTATTTTTATTAACTTTACTTCGAATATCCGAGTTAAAATATACGGCGCGACGGAAATCGGCCAAAAAATTTCGATTCACGCCGAAATATGACATATTTTTACGAATTTACTTCAAATATCTGAACTTAAAAGGCCGGCCGCGACGAAAAACTGCCGATAAAATTCGATTTACGCGGAAATATATCATATTTTTACGAATTTACATCGAATATCTGAATTTAAAGGGTCGGCCGCAACGGAAATCGGCCGCGCATTCTCGATTTACACGGAAATATATCGTATTTTTGCGAATTTATTTCGAATATCTGAATTTAAAGAGCCGGCCGCGACGGAATACGGCCGCGAATTCTCGTTTTACGCGGAAATATATCGTATTTTTACGAATTTAAATTCAGATATTTGAAATAAAGGGCCGGCCGCGACGGAAAATTACCGCGAAATCTCGATTTACGCGAAAATATATCGTATTTTTACGAATATCTCAATTTAAAGGGTAGGCCGCGACCGAAATCGGCAGCGAAATCTCGATTTACGCGTAAATATATAGCATTTTTACGAATTTATTGCGAATATCTGAATTTAAAGGGCCTGCCACTACGGTAATCGGCCGCGAAAATAAAGACATAATTGGTATTAATACGAATTTACAACTAAAATACCACCCGGATTTGAAGAGGCGGCCGAGAAAATCGATTTTTGGCGTTTTTTTTTCATAAAATTTCGAATTATGTGGGAATTCGTTAATTCGAAATTTGATTTTTGATGTCCCGTGGATTTCGAATTAACGAGGTTCTACTGTATTCACACAATGGGAAATATACACTGAAAAATGTGTTTTTTTTTAATTAATGTTTTACCTCTTTAACTCCCAAGTGAACTGTTTAATTTGTTAGACAATTTGTTTCGATTCAAAATAACTGAAAATTAATATGAGATACATTATTATAATTATTCAAATGAGAGCAGTTTTGCCATTATACAGTAACATACAATATAGAAAGATCTCATTTTGGAGATATCTAAGAAAAAGTGCACATTCAAGTTCACTGCCCACAATTGGAAAGCAGGATTATGTTTAATATATATTTGTGAAATTCTGCAGTAAGATGAATGGCTGTAGAAGTTGTGTTTCTCCTTAGCTATTTTCGTGCTCAAACCTTTAGACCTTATTTGTATCAATTATTTCACATTCCTTCAGCGGTTATTTTTAAAATCAGCGTGGATTCCCCAGTGATGAGTTTCCAAATGTGTGCATTATTATTGTATTCTAGAATAAAATCATGGCGAATCACTGAAAGTTATTTATATTAAATTCATATTCTTCTTTTTTTAAAGTTGTCTCATAACCTCCCCCACCCCCACCATTTCTAAATCGTCTCACTTATTAAATTAAATTGTGTGTCATCAATTTTATTGACCTGCTAAAACATCAATGTGACGAGAATACTAAATTAAAATTTTACTTGAAAAACTGATGTTTATATCGTTCAACTAATTTATTTTTTATTCAAGTTTATCACAAAAGTCACTAACTATCACTAAGCTGACATGTAGTCAAATATAAAAATTGTCGCATTGGTGATTTTGTGTATTTTTTACTAGCCTACGAAGACCTCTTGCTTTCTATGAAGATATGTGATATACATACCTTGGTAGAATATAATAACGAAGGCGGGAACTGTGAAGTATCATTAAGTGCGGCGAGCGTCACGAAGAATGTCGCATGCTTTGGTAGTGTATGATTATATAAATATGTCGGTGCTGGCTGCATCCGCAGAAAGAATTCTTTTCTTCTTGAAATGTGGCTGTGAGTCCTATTCAATGGGACATATGTAAAGTTGCACCAGCTAGTATTAAACATTTGTAAGGTAAAGCTCTTTTGTTTCTCGGTTAAATTGAAAGTTCAGTACCCGCCTTCAGACTCGCTAATAATTTTGTCCACTGAAAAAATTTATCTGTACGTCGCATTTGTATTCATTTTACAAATCTATAAACAAACAAAATACAATAATGACTGTAATACACAACAAATGAACAATAAATGATAATGTTTTTTACAAGAAAAGTATTTATTTTTGTTAAATGATTATACTTTTTTATGACTGAGAAAATGGAACATCCGCCGCTATAAGAGGTGGAATATACGAACCACATTTTGACTAAACTTTTTTTGGCAAACTGCAAAAATAACCTGACGTCCATCTTACTTTACTTTTTTTTTTTAATTTATAATATTGATTTTTTTTTTAAATTGTATAAATATAAATATGGTTAGAAATAAAGTTACTCCATTTTGTTAATGATGTGATGAGTGTTTTTTCTTGAATACCAATTCCGTTACATGATTTTACTTCTTCGGGGAGATTATTACTTGTACCAAGTTCACCGGAATAACCTTTTTAAGGTTAAACACGACGCTCGTTATATTCTATGTGTTCAAGGTATTGTTTTACAATATTAAGACAAATTATTTGGTTGCGCCCATACGTACGTTATATGAATAAACAGTTTTGTCCGTAAAAACAAATACAATATTGGATTGAATCATCAGTACAATATTGTATTTGTATGCCTTTCTCGATATATAAGTATTGAGTTTTTAAACGAACAAAACTATTTATTCATATTTCTTATGTACGGGTCAAAACAAATAATTTGCCTTTATGGTGAAGCAATTCCTTGCAAAAAGCGTATTTTGATAAAATAAATTAATTAACGCCATTTATGAACATGAGCATCGCGTTTAACCTCAACCGGAGGGCCAATGTATCCATTTTCAATGCATTCGCGGGCCGCAGGATGTAAGGTACGCACTGCCTAAAGTGGTTAACTTTAACTTTGGTCAAACTGTATTGTTTTTATAGATGAATCATAGAACGCAAAATCAAAACTAGATTTGTATTTGGTAAATACTTAGCTTACGTAACTGAGAATAAATAAATAAAAATTATGATGTCATAAAAAATAATGTTCATCATATTGCGTAAAAATATAACTATAATTTGGAATATTGTTACAGATGGTAACCCTTTATATAATAATAATTTTACCATAGATCATATTTATCAAAAATATACGTGAAATTTCAACAACGAACAGACACGCATTCAAATCAGTAATAAAAAACACAGTCTAGCAACCTCTTTTCAACATTATTTTTAATATATTCTGAAATAAACACGTAAAGCAATTACAGCTGTCACGCCCATCCTGAATGAAAATCGTATCAAAATAGAACAAGTCCTATTTTCCGTTCCGAATCCTATGGTAAGATGGAAAATAAAGTATTGGGTAAAACGCTCATAGGAACATGATTCCGGTGAAGATGGACCCTATAATATTTTACACCACTCTTTGTAGGTCTTTTCCTCGATGGATGTTGTAAAAAATCTACTTGGATATGCAGTGATGCGTAATAACGTAAGGACCTAACCGTTAGAATGGCCTACACGTTTAACTAACTTTTTTGCGGCAAAAATGGCTGTCCAATTCAATCCCTTCTCCTCAACAGACTTTTCACAGGAGTGTTCTTCTAGCCAGTGTCAAGTAAAGGTGATTGTGGAATGTT
This sequence comes from Hesperophylax magnus, assembly GCA_026573805.1. Lineage (NCBI taxonomy): Eukaryota > Metazoa > Arthropoda > Insecta > Trichoptera > Limnephilidae > Hesperophylax > Hesperophylax magnus. Next base: position 29,548,812 of record JAIUSX010000046.1, read on the forward strand.
TATAAGAGTAGTAATTACACTTATAAACAATAACCTTTACTTGACTTGACTGGCTAGAAGAACAAAGGAGTGTTCTTCTAGCCAGTGTCAAGTAAAGGTGATTGTGGAATGTTTATAAGAGTAGTAATTACACTTATAAACAATAACCTTTACTTGACTTGACTGGCTAGAACAGTCATACTCAACCTGCGGCCCGCGGGCCGCATGCGGCCCGCCAAGCTATTTTGTGCGGCCCTCAATACATTTAATATCAGAAACGTGATTTACAAAATCTGGCATTCTATATCACGTTAATTTATACAAATATGCGCGCAAATAATTTTGCTCGTGGCAACACATAAGTTTTTGACAGCTCCAAAGTTAAATGGTTACCAGTGTTGCTACTTCAGAGACAAGTTATTTAAATCAGCCAAATCACAAATAACAATTATAATATTTTTTGCGACCCGATTCCGTGAGGAATTTTTCGAAATGGAATTCCGTAGCTACCCCCCCCCCCCCATGGATTTCATGGATTTCGAAAAATTGTTGTGGGGAATTATATATGATGTTTTTGGCTGGCGGAATCTAGTTTTCAGCCAAGTTCTGGAACAACCCCCCCCATGGATTTCAAATATTTTGTGGGGAGCACTCATTTTGAATTCTTTTTCGTGGGGAATTATGTTTTACAGAAATTCTCCAACCCCCCCCCCCCCGAATAATAAAAGGGGGAAATATTTGTGGGGAATATGTGGGCAGAATTTATGTGAGTTCATTAAAATTACTGCAACTGAAATTCGGCTACATTAGGCTATTTAATGTTTGAAAAACGGCGACATTAGGCGAAGATCCGTTGGCAACACTGATGGTTACTCAAATGGTTTTCCCAAAAAAACGAAGGTGGTGGGTTTCATGATATCTTTTGTCATACCAGTATAGTGTTGCGGCCCGCGTAGCTTTACAAACATATGAATGTGGCCCGCAGAAGAAAAAGGTTGAGTATCATTGGGCTAGAAGAACAAAGGAGTGTTCTTCTAGCCAGTGTCAAGTAAAGGTGATTGTGGAATGTTTATAAGAGTAGTAATTACTAATTACACTTATAAACAATAAACCTTTACTTGACTTGACTGGCTAGAAGAACCAAGGAGTGTTCTTCTAGCCAGTGTCAAGTAAAGGTGATTGTGGAATGTTTATAAGAGTAGTAATTACTAATTACACTTATAAACAATAAACCTTTACTTGACTTGACTGGCTAGAAGAACCAAGGAGTGTTCTTCTAGCCAGTGTCAAGTAAAGGTGATTGTGGAATGTTTATAAGAGTAGTAATTACTAATTACACTTATAAACAATAAACCTTTACTTGACTTGACTGGCTAGAAGAACCAAGGAGTGTTCTTCTAGCCAGTGTCAAGTAAAGGTGATTGTGGAATGTTTATAAGAGTAGTAATTACACTTATAAACAATAAACCTTTACTTGACTTGACTGGCTAGAAGAACCAAGGAGTGTTCTTCTAGCCAGTGTCAAGTAAAGGTGATTGTGGAATGTTTATAAGAGTAGTAATTACACTTATAAACAATAACCTTTACTTGACTTGACTGGCTAGAAGAACAAAGGAGTCTTCTTCTAGCCAGTGTCAAGTAAAGGTGATTGTGGAATGTTTATAAGAGTAGTAATTACACTTATAAACAATAACCTTTACTTGACTTGACTGGCTAGAAGAACAAAGGAGTCTTCTTCTAGCCAGTGTCAAGTAAAGGTGATTGTGGAATGTTTATAAGTGTAGTAATTACAAGTCGCCAAACACACAAAATATCGACATTCGCTCACTGACTGAATAGAAATTATTCGAGAATCTTTTTATATTTAAAATACTGTTTTTATTTATCTACCAAGTGCCAAGTCCGTCATCACGCAGTGATTTCCATGCGCAGTTTGTGCAAAATTTTGCACAAAAAACACTGCGGCGTCCATACTCCATACGACATACACGCCTTAACAGTTTGTGAAAATGTAAGTATATGCAGGCCATTTACGCTTTATACAGTTTTGTTGTCACTTTTGCAAATTAACATACCACCTGCAAGCCGTTTGCGTGATATACCGTTTAGCTGTGTTAACGCACATGCTTAGTTGTGCAAATTAGAGTTTGGCCTTTGTAAAGGGTTTAGACATAGTCGATTGTAACACATTTCCATCCCACGGCGTATAAAGCTTGCATCTAAACAGCTGTCGATCTAGTAGAGGCTGAGGCATTACTTGATTGTGGATGGTGGATTGAGGAAAAGAAATAAATAAGAGTTGGGGTTACACTATTTTTATTGTTTTTTTTTGGTTGTTTTACAATAATAATAATATGATACATTTTATCAAACCATCCATATTCCTTTAAATCCCATTAATAATATAAAGTGAAGTATCTTATCTTACGATTTTAGATACATAAATTTAAACTCGCCTAATTGATTTTATATCCTAAATATTCTAAATGTATATATAAATATATAATATTATATAATGCTAAAAGTAAAATATGCCCAAAAAACAATTGATAATAATCTAGTAAGAATTTATTTATCATTTTTTGGCAATAAATGAGTATCATTTCCATGTATAGCATTAAAACACATTTAGAACACAAATTCGCCAAGTCACAAGTCACAGGAAGAAAGTATGGGAGATACTAGAAGCAGCAGCAGCAGCAGTCTGTTGCCAAATCCATAAGCTCATATTGGAGCACCGGTCTTAGACTGGCGCTCACAAGGCCTCACTACTAATTATCATTTATTCGATTCAATCTGTTTCACAGTCCTGATATATATTTTTGACTACAATAAAAATATTAAAACAATATATAAGATTCGAATTTTATCTATCTACTTTGTTCATAAATTAAGAGGATTTAATATAAAAATTGAAATAGATATTTCTTAAACAAAACTTACATTTAAAAAGAATAGGTGAAACTGCTGCATTTTAGGTAACGTACCACAATTAATTAGAGGCACAATCATTGGTTTCATTTTTGATTTTTAACTTTAAAGACTTGTAAGATAGTTAAATATAAATGTATTGTGTTATGACAAGAATTCACAGATAATTTCAACTTGCTTGAATTGAAAGCGTAAAGCGTAAATACGTAAGTATAGTGTAATATAAAATACAAGGTACAGCACACAACAACGTTAATGACATGAAATGTACAAGGACACATTATGTAATGTGGAGCCCTCTTCCCTAGGCTAACTTATACTAACATCCACTGTGAACACTATTGTATATGCAACGTTAATCTGCCCTACGTGTACCAAACGACCATAAACTACTTTCTTTGTAAATAATCATGTATTATACAGATACAAATATAGGGAGCTACAAACACTTTAATCACAAATACCAAAACCACTTTATTGGAAAATAGCAATCAATACTTCTAGTTGACATGTTATGTTATTACTTACTTACTTTCATTTAATTTACTTTATATTACACACCACACTTAAACTTTAATCGGAAGGCATAACTTTATCATCTAACATAACACTTATAATGTCTACTACATTAGTATTAGTGGGAAAAATAGTTGGAACGCCGCTTCTGACTAAAATACAGTTATTCTTCAAAGGTACATTGAATATTTCTCTCTTGTAAAAAGTGAAATGCGCTCGTGTCTTTCTAAAGCAAGTGTTTGTTTGTTAGTTAGTTAGTTAAATCTAAGTGGACCAGACAATTACTTTATGCGTTCCAGAGATTCAGGCGGAGAGTCCACCGCCAGAGACCAGACATAGTATAATATGCAACGGGGACAGTACAGTACTCTCTTGAATGGACATCGGATAAAACCCGACCAACTACTCCCACTAACAAGTAAGTATTGGTTTCTCTCGATCATCGTATTCTAAACAACTAGTATATGCTTACAATTATACATTTAATAACCGATTGATATGGCTAAAATTAAATTATTCATTTATTCTTAGACTTCATATTTATTAAATAAAAGTATATTGATAATAAATTTATATTAATACAATTTTTGTGATTTATATGTCTTAAAATGATAAAAACATTGTATTTATTAATATTTTTTCTAGATTACCCTTAGATTTAATTATTACTAAATAATTGTTTCTCTTTTATTAATATTTAATATTGTTAAACATAAAGTGGCACTTGAATCACAAATACTGGAAAACTTAAGAAAATACTATTGGTAAGTAAACTCGAGTGAGTGAGTGAGTGAGTGCGTCTTGTCTTCGTTGTGTGACTCTCCCATTCATAGTTCATTAAGCAAGAAAGTAATCACAAGACCACAGGTCACCGAGGTATATAATATTCTGTTATTCTGTCATTCTGTCTCCTGTCTCATCCCACCTACCCGCACGGGCACGCACTCTCATCCGTTCCGTTATTGCTGAAGATAAATATCACGCCGTGTCATAGAATATAAATAATAAGGAATGAGCATAGGACTACAATATGCATACATAATGAACACAACGCAACGCAGTGCACGGCGAGACGGCTCACGGGCGCGGGCGCGGCCTGGGACCAACCTCTCTTCTTCTTCTTCTTCTTCTTCAATTACCATCAAATCAAACAAAACATTTTACCTTACATTTGGTTTTAAAAATGATTAAAAAATAGACAACTTAGAATTTTAAAATATTAAGCACAAAACACGATTAAATCTATTGTGCAGAGATCCACAAAGGTTTCTAACAGAGCTGCGCTATGCAGTTATTACAAGTGAAGTTATTACATTTTGCTAACAAATATATCTATCTTATTCCTAAAAGCTAAAATTGGCATTTCAATCATATCTGCTCTTCAATCATATCAATACAAAACTAGAGATACTTTAGAAATGGAACCACGTTTGTTTGTTTGTTTGTTTGTTTGAGGTCACTCTGCTCAGGATGCGTTTGTTTGTACGGATTGATTATTCATTGCGTGGGTGGGTTTGTCTGTCTGTCTGTCTGTCTGTCTGTCTGTCTGTCTGTCTGTCTGTCTGTCTGTCTGTCTGTCTGTCTGCCTTTCTGCCCGTCTGCCCGTCTGCTTGTTGGTTGGGCAAGTGTACAACAGAGAATAATAAGAAGCATCAACGGGGTGATATGTTTGCACAGTTCAAATTAACATAGATTATTAGTCCGCTATCACAAAGAAAACGCTCAGAATAAGGATTTAACTTTACAAATAAAAGCAGAGCGACTGTTTGCACCATAGAAAAGCTGCTTAGAGCTTTGTTTAATGATATAGCCATAAATCTAAATATGTTTACCAAAGGGGTCTCGTGAGACACAAATTAAATTAGTTTTATATTTTTGTGGTATTATACAAATAAAAAGCCACTCGTATGTCACAGCACAGTTTGTTGTACATGAATACAAAGAGTTAAACACTGTGTATGAGATGAGGGCTCAGCCGATTGGGGGGGGGGTTGGCTGAGTGGGGAGGGGGCTCCCCCACATCACCGCCTCCGCCTCAACACACACACATTCACATACCTTAACAGCGTAATACAACATTTGTGATTGATTGCACTCCATTAACATCCAACAGAACATCGTACAATAATAATAATCATATAATAATGTCAACCATTTAATATTAAGTCAGTCTTGTAAACAATCAGGGACAGAGGAGAGTCTGCGGGGTAAATGCAACGCGCCGCTCCACCTCGACACCTGCCCGCCTGCCCGCCTGCCCGCCTGCCTACCTGCCTACCTGCCTACCCGCCTAGCCCTAGCTACTCTCGCACTCGACTCGGCATCGGTGACCAACGTCCCTTCCTCCACAACGTAACACAAGGGTAAACAACTAAACCATATATTAATTAATATGCACAATACTTTAGCTATCTTAATTTAAGTATAACATTGCGTAATAAATATTGTTGGTGCAGTCTAATAGTGATTGTGGTGTCAGCTGTCCTACAGAGCACACCGCCTCGCCAGCTGCTGCTGGACTAACTGCCGCTCGTGCTAGCGCAGCGCAGCACAGCACAGCGCAGCGCAGCACAGCACAGCACTACAGCACTACAGCCAGCCAGCCACCACCAAATCCTTACACTTTGGAAGATTCACTTTACTCAAAGGCATTTTTGTACAATTTAAGATCTTTTATTTGTCTATATTGCGTTGACTCGACTAAATTGATATTAATTCTACACGCCGGGAGTTAATAAGTTAAGTTAAGTTAGGTTGGGTTGGGTTAAGGGAGTCATTGGGAAGATCACAGGTAGCCTATGAACTTGTCGAGATAACGGGAATCAATAATAGACATACAACTTCAGTCGTTATTGATGGCACTTAATTGAAATCCTCCTTTGTTAACTGTTAAAGTATCACCTTTTCTAATATCATTGTCATTGTCTACAAAAATATATGTAATTATTTATACGCACATTGCAATGAATGAAATCAGAAAATACCACTTCCTCCTACTACTCATACTCTTACTCCTACTGCCTCCTAACGCCATCTGAAGACACCTGGTCCAAACGACTACAAGAATAGAATAACCCTCATTATTTTAAAAATAAAATAAAATCTTCCGTATAAAATGTTGTGAGCCTGGCATCACTTATTCTTACAGTATATTCTTACAGTATATATATGTATATATATATATATATATTGATATAATCACATTTAACAATTGTCCATGAGCAAAACAAATCAGAGTGACTATGGGATAATACCTATTTATTGATAAAATAAATTCTTGCAGTCATTTGATCCGTCCGCGCGCGCTCAATAAATACATTGGAAAGAGTGTGGTGTAGGGGGCGCGGGGCGCCGGGCCCCCCTGCACCTTGACTAGGGCAAATAGTAATATACATATACACGTGTGTGTATACACATACATAACTATCACAAACAACAGACACCTCACCTCCCTTCTTACTTCAGATACACTGCCTACCACTAAGCCTAAATAATACAATACATATACACTAATGTTAACAAGTTTACTACTACAGCTTTACTCCCTCACATCATTGACATGACATTCTTCACTAATTATAATATCACCGGAAAACAAAAAAATAAACGTCTTTTACAATATAGAGAAACAATTTGGAAAAACATTATTAGTTTAATAAAAGCGTGGGGAACTAAATAATACGTCCATAACATCACCCAATTAAAAGTTAAAAATATATACTATCAATATTCAAAAGGCTTAGTCTAGCTTATAACGAAGAAACAATAGTCTATATCATCAGTAAAGGTACTATCAAATTGGCCGCTTTCAAATTTGGTCACCATCCATCGTCCATTATGGTTACAAGGAATATATCTACAGCTTGCGCTCTCACATAGACTCTCCTCCTAGCAGGTCTGGCGGAAGGAACGAGGAGAGCGACGAGGGCGTAGCGCGCTGATCATTCTCCGCCCACGAGAAGGCCCACGACTCCTTGGGGGCCCCGGAGCTGCCTCCGCCTCCGCCCCCGCGCCACTGCCCTCCGCCGCCACCGCCCTGACCCAGGTGCTGCAGGATCATGTTCACGTCCGACTCGGCCGGCGACTCGGCGAAGATGGTTGTGTTGCCCAGCACGCAGTTGTTGAGCGCAGTCTGGGCCTGCAACAAACAAGCGCATCATATCTCATTGTTATTCACCCATCAGTTATTAGACATCATTCACAATACGACACACTTGTTACATGTACATACCTTGTTGGCCTCCTCGCGCGTGCTGTACTTGGCCAGCGCGATGCCCTGGTTCAGGTACAGGTGGAATCTCTGCAGCGGCCCGTGCTGCATGCAAAGGGTCTTCAGTGTTGACCCGTCAATCTGCAACACAACAGCAGTTAGTCGCGTCGTCCCTTACCTTCTTGAATACACAAATGTGCGACATAGTAACAGAACAGAAGTAACCAACCTGCGCAGTGAGATTCTTAAGCAGCAACCAGGTGGAGGGCCAGGATTGCTGGTGAGGTGGGTAGGGTTGGGAGCGCGGAGGCTGTGGGGCGGCCCATGAGGCGGGCGTGGGTCCCTTGGAGCCGGGCAGGCCAGGGGGCACACGGGCCCCGCCCAGCTTGTTGCCCCACAACTCCGCTTTGCCCAGCCCCAGCGAAGAGGGTGTGCTGGCGGCCGGGGGCGGGTAGGACCAGGTGCTGGAGGATAGGGAGCGCTCCGAGGGGGTGGTTGGCGAGGACTTGCCAGCCCCCAGCTGGTCGGGCTCCTTGATGGCGGCCAGGGACAGAGGGGAGCGCACCACGGAGCCGGGGGTCAGCGCCGGATCGTCATCCATGCTCTTCATCTGAATAAAAATACATTCAAGATTAAATTTTTGGTATCGGTATAAATCGATTTGGTTCTAAAGTGATTTAAAAAAAACACAAATAAATCCTCATTGCTCATAAACATTGCGTAGTAACATCAAGAATAGTCAGGAGTTGGATCCAGTTTATAATCACGGCAAGTAGGGGTATTTCATGTTCTGTGTGAAACAGTATTGACTGTCATCAGCTCAGTTTTGAGGTGGGGTTGGGTTGGAAGGTTTAGAAGTACCTTCCAGGGTTTCCCGGGTTCAAACTCGGGCACCAGGTCAGTGTAGGTGGAGGAGGCACTGCTGTGCTGCTGACTGGAGGGCCAGGCCTCCTTGCCATCGGGCAGGTCTGACGTGTCGCTGGGCCAGCCGTCGCTCACGCTGCGTCCTGTACTCCATGTGCTACAACCAAAACAACATTCTTAATACACCTGGCCTCGATGATTCTTTTCTAGGTTAGATACTGTAACATTTGTGTATTAGTGCATTGAAAAGACCCCTCCAACCATAGACTTGCTACTTGTCGCCACTTGACGATTCAGGTAAGTTCTTCCCAGTAAATTGGTAATAATTCCACTTATTATTTATTACGGAGTATATTCCTAATAATATGACTTATTCCCGTGTAAATCGAACTGTGACGGCTAGTCCTTTAAACATACATATTCTAAGTAAATTTAAATTATACCGAGGCCGGCCCTCCAAACTAGGATGACGTTCCAATATAAAAACGGAAGAATGTGTAAACACGGAGGAATGTGTAAACCACGGTATACATTTCGCCAAAAACCTAATTAGTATGGTAATGGTAACAGACTTACGAGGTTATAATAAATAAGGTGACCGAGCTCCCGCCACCTAATTAATATCTTCGTAATGTGCCGAGAGTGGGTTTTGTAGGTCGACGACTTAAATATCACTAAGTGGAATGCATATAAAAAAAAGTTTATCCTCTTTGCTCATAAACATTGCGTAATAACATCAAGAATACTCAGGAGTTGGATCCAGTTTATAATCATGGCTTAGTATGGATAATTCTTTATCTATTATTAGATAGTCAGTATCAACCTGTCAGCTGGGACTGTACTCACTTGTCGGGCTGCAGGTTGAGGGGGTTGAGCTGCGGACTGGTGGTGGATTTGGAGGTGGTGCCCGGAGCGCGGCTGAACTCGGAGCCGTCCCCTTCCTTCTCCATGGACGGTAGCTTCCACTGGTTGAGGCGGGACTGCCCTCCACCGCTGCCGTAGCTCTGCCAATTCAAACATCAATCTGTTACTTCAATATCCTTAATAATTAGTCAAACTCGCTTAAGAAGTTTCCACTTAAGAAGTTTTTAAAGTTGGGCTGTGAATCCATCCATATACCTGAAAAAGTATTATTATCCGCACCTCATTTTAGGTTTTACAAAACCAAAATCTACGGTATGACTGCTGAAGCAAATAATGTGAGATTTAAAGAAGTTAATTTGGATTGTGTAATAATTTACGATTAGAACGTATATAACAATACAAGTCATGACCTACCTACCTACCTACCTAGTAGGTCATGTATATTGGGACAAGAGAGATTTCTTTCAAACAAAGATGCCGTACGTAATATGTCATTATTTAGATATGCGGCATTGCAATTTCTTATTTCCGACTTGTTATTTTACTTCCCGTTTGTTCTTGATTTATTTGCTGGACATTACTTACAATAAAGAAATTAAAATATGAACACTTTTAGGTCGCGTAATTAAGCAGGCGAATTTCAGCATTCAAGTCCTGTCTGTCACTTTACTCGCAAAATCAAGATACTAGTTATTTTTGGGCCATTTTCGAAAGGAAAGAGAATACAAACACAATATTTGGCGACCCTTCTAGCCGGAAACAATAAAATATGTTTAATTCATTTTACACTATAACTATGTCCAGAATACTGAAGTTTATTATAATTTGGATTGCACTTGAGAAGTTATTTTTGTCCGGTCCCTTGGAAAACTGTAAAGTAGAACCTCGTTAATTCAAAATCCACGGGACATCAAAAATCAAATGAACCAATTCCCAAGTAATTTCAAATTTTATCAAGTTCCTCGGCCTCCCCTTCCAATTCGGGTAGTATCTTTGGAGTAAATTCGTAATACAAATTATTACCGTCAAGGACGGTCCTTTAAATTCGGATATTCAACGTAAATTTGTAAAAATACAACGTATTTCCGCGTAAATCGAGAATTCGCATCCGATTTCCACCGCAGCCGGCCCTTTAAATTCAGATATTCTAAATAAATTCCTAAAAATATTGTTTTTCCGCGTAAATATTCTCGATAGATTTACATTGCGGACAGCCCTTTAAATTCAGATATTCGAAATAAATTCGTAAAAATACTACAGTATAACCTCGTTTTTACGTGCCCGGAATTCACGTTTTCCCGGCAATTGCGTGTAATTTTTTGTCCTGATGTATTTCAGTACATTTAATACCCGCATTTACTTTTTTTTTTTCCGCGATTTACGTCGGAAATATTCAAAATATGCGAGTTACGCGCGCTTGACAATGATTGGGTCGTGACATTCGAACAGCGTAAGGTGATTGGAGGGAATACTCCGTGGTTTTAAAAGGCGTACGGTGATTGGTCGTAGAGCGACGCTGTGATTGGCCCGAGTTTGGCGCACAATAAGGTGATTGGTCCATTGGTCGCCATCTTTTCTTTTGGTAATGTGTTTGTGTTTTGTATTATTCTGTCATCAGTCTTACAAGCTACTAGTTCGCGGTTTATTATTTAATATTGCTTTCGGTTCGATATTATTCATTTTTACGTCCTCATTTTTTCAAACACGTAATGTCTAACCAAAGGAAAGCTTTGTCAGTGCAAGAGAAAAAGAAAATTCTCGAAGTGAATAAACACGCTGGCTCACGCGTTTCGCTGGCCCGAATTTTAGGAATACCCGTTACTACTTTGGCCACAATCATCAAAAACCGCGATCTATTGAAAAAAGCGCTATTCAATGTGGACCCGGGGCGAAAAATCGTATGTATATCAGAGCGTCGAAGTACGAAAAATTGGAGGAGATTTTAAAAGAATGGTTCGTCAGTGCGCGGGCCAGTAATATTCCTGTCGGCGGTACAATAATTCGTGAAAAGGCGCTGCGCATCGCGAATCGACTGAATATTGAAGGATTTACTGCATCAAATGGATGGATAGATCGTTTTAAGAAGAGGCACAATGTGGTCTACAGATCAATTTGCGGAGAATCGCAAAGTGTTGATATGGACATTGCTGAAGATTGGAAGCAGACAGATGTACCTACATTAATTGCAGACTACAGGTGCCCAGCTCACCCCACTAACTTGACTTTGAGGAACATTCAGTTGGCATTGTTTCCTCCTAACTGTACAAGTGAACTGCAACCCCTGGATTTGGGGATAATTCGGGCATTCAAGCACTGCTATAGAAGAAACTTGGTACAGAAGTTATTGTGTCAGTTAGAACGAGATGCAATGCATTATACCGTTAAAGCATGGAGTGAAATAACCGACTCTACCATCAAGAATTGTTTCCGGAAAGCTGGGATATACAAGAAGCAGGATGAGCAGGAGGACATACCCAGTACCCAAGAAAATGTCCAGTGTGGTGTTATAGAAGGCTGGGAAAAAATTTCAGACCAACCCCTGGAGGATTATGTAAACATTGACTCCAATATTATGACATCAGACTTGGTGGAAGTTGATGACATTGTTGACAGTCATTTAACACCAGCAGACTTGTCTGCTGAAGAACTGTCTGATGAAGAAGAGGGTGATATTCCAACAAAAGAAGAAGCAATGAGGTTCATCGAGGGTTTAAAAACCTACTTTACAAGCTGTGCTGATATTCAAGATGACATTTTTAAATCTTTATATAGTCTTGAAAGAGAATTACATAACAAAAAAACAAAAATGCAACAAACTAATATACAAGATTTTTTTAATAAAAAATAAATAAAATTGAATGTTGTTTTTAATAAAACGTTATTTTTTTAGAAACAAACTTTAAATGTTCTTTTTTTTCAAACCCCCCTTTTACATTTTCCCTCCAATTAGGTTTTTTTTTTTCAGTCCCTTAAAAAACGTAAAATAGGGGTTATACTGTATATATTTTTGCATAAATCGAAATTTCGAGGCCGACACTTTACATTAAGATATTTGGTGTAAATTAAAAAAACTACAACTTATTGCCAAGTAGAACGAATTTACTCAGTCCTAAATAAATTGGAAAAAATACGTCATTCCAGTGTAAATCCATTCAGATTTACAAAACAATAATACTAATTAGGATGATGAACCATGAAAAAATACATTTTTCAGCGTTTTACCGCCACGGCTGTCTTTAGATTCGGATTTACCACATTTTTCGAATTTCACTAAAAAAATTTCTTGCGGAGACAAAAATAAATTTATAATTACTAATTGACGAATTTCGAATTAAAAAACCATTTTGAATGAAATTTTTTTGGCAAATATTTCAAATTAACGGGGGTTCTACTGTATTTGTTTGGCCTCTTTCCTCAGGAAACAATTCCATCCAGTAACAATTTCATGCATTATGCATTCTACTACACCGAAAACCCCATCCTTGTTTTTCGGTGCTTTGAAATTTAACGATTCCAATATATAGGTAAAATTTCAATTGATTTCCGGTGAAGGGCTAAAGCTGCCGTGAAATGGAAGTACAGGTGGATGACATTCAACAGTGCCAAGCATGTCATATCCATCAGCAACAATAATCAAATTAAAATGAATTCTCATTAAAATATTAGTTGCAGGGACATTTTTAAAACGCAATTCAAAGAGTGCTTAAATTTACCTAAATGAGAATCCAGGGGAGGAATATCCAATCTGAAGAGACCAGTGCATTACAGATACAGATAGACATAGTCGTGAACTTAAATTTACCAACTAAATGATTATATTGTGTTGTTTATTAAATTAAAGAAAAACAGTAGAACCTGCAGACGCAAGCTGCCCCGCCTTGTGGCAGCTTTGCATGACTATTGTTTTATTGTTATTATAAAAATTCCAGTAATATCAATGTTTTATAATTAAAAAAATAAAACAAACAACTCTTTCTCATTGCTCATAAACATTGCGTAGTGACATCAAGAATAGTCAGGAGTTGGATCCAGTTTATAATCATGGCAAGTGTGGACGTGTATACATATTAACCTCAGGTTAGGTCGGGACTTACGCTTGGTGGATCTTTGTTCAGCGTGATGTCTGAGAAGTTATTCGGCAGTTGTGCGAGAGGATCGTGTTGCTTATTGAAGAAGTCCCCTCCAGAGGATGAACTTCCCACTTCTTGCTGCTTTACGTAGATTGATTGCTGGGCCGATATTTGGTTCTGGAAGACAACATGTAAACAATTGTATTTAAATACAGCGTGTAAAGAACATAATATTGAGTAAGATAGAAGAAGATTCATACTAAATGCTTATTATCGTCAAATCCTCTTGGTGAGTTGGATCCAGGTTATTCGACTACCATAATACGGACATGTGTCTAGTGTGGTAGTCGAAAAGCATGTAAAAAAAACCTGTATCCAAATATATTTTTATGAATAAAGAAAAAAAAAAAAAAAAAAAAAAAATCATGAACAGTAAACTGGAACTGTTATGCTAGCAGGTATATTAAAAAAATGTAAACAATGATTGCATCTAATTACATAGTCAAATATGAAGTTAGTATGACTGACGTGACAGTAACCCAATGATATTTAAATAATGTCTAAGCGTAGGGAGTGTGGCGAACGGTGCCTCCGAGAAACAGGAGTATCTAGACCTTACCCCAGCATTCGGCTCTACTGGGGTGGAGCTTTTAATACCCTAGATACTTGTGGGACTAAATATGGAAAACCCAGAGGGAATGGAATGGAGAGATGAGGCCACCGTGGAGGACTCTTCCCTCTTGGGGCCTTCGAAGAACCAAGAGGGAGTGGAGAGTAGCGATGAGTTCACCCCGGTAGTCTCGTTCCTAGCGGGGCCTCTAGAAAACCAGACCCCTCAGCTGAACACAATAAAGTCGATCGTCTAGAACTCAGTCAGGGAGAAAGGTAGACAGCGTGGACGAGGACAGTGCAAAAGGGCTAAGGGAAATGGGGATGACGGTGCACGTTGGAATAAGGAAGGCCACCTTCACGATGCGCTATCCCAACACCGACGAGCGTAAGTAGGGTGAGTGACCTAAGGATTGGACAAATGACTAAAAACTTAAATTTCACTCAAATAAATTTGCATCGCAGCCCAGCAGCGGCTGCCGTGCTCAGCAGGAGTCATCCGGGACAATGTGGATGTGATCCAAGAACCCTGGACTTACAGGGGGAAGGTCAGAGGACTAAACATGAACCAAGGGCTACTCTACTACAATGACTCGGGAGACAGACCCAGGGCTTGCATCCTCGTTAGAGAAATAGCTGGCACACTGCTCCCCGAACACTGCAGCAGGGATCTGGTGGCTATGAAGCTTCATGTCACGCTGGATCAAAGCAGAGAAGTAGTGGTAGCATCAGCATACATGCCCTACAACTCTGCGGAACCACCACCTTCAAGGGAAATAACGAGACTCATCCACGACTGCAGGGAGAAGGGTGGGGAACTGATACACGGATCTGATGCTAACTTGCACCACATTGTGTGGGGGAGTACAGATATCAACAAACGAGGACAGGACCTTCTGGAATACCTGATGACAGTGAATCTTGAGATTCTCAATAGAGATAGGGAACCCACCTTTGTTAGAAGTAACAGTTATCGTGATAGACCTCACTGTGGGAACCTTGAGAGTCTCAGGATGGAGAGTGTCAGATGAACCATCCCCGTCAGACCATCAACACATAAAATTTAAACTAGAGGGAGAGGCAAACAGAATGAGGACCAACAAAAAATACACAAATACTCAAATAACCCAAAAGCAAATGACTGGACTCAGTACTCAGAGGAGCTAAACATAGGAGTGGCAAGATTCCCATGCAAATATGGTTGCCCCGAAGAGACTGAGGACGCAGTAGACATACTGAGATGATAAGGGCATACGAAAATAGCTGCCCTCTGAAGATAAGTACCAAGGACAAAACACCGTGGTAGAGCTACGGAAACTAGTAAGACAAAATATTTTATTTTATGGTATTTCTTCTCTTTGTTATTCATATTTATACAAACACGTTAGTAGGCTTAGGCACCAGTTAAAAGTACAAATACCTATTATTTCATTATTATTTTAATACTATACTTATCAAACAACTTATCAAAATGTTAATATTCATCCTAATTTGACTGTCCTAAAACGGGAATCCTCCTAGCAGTCAAAACATTTCTTAAATAATGTATATAAATGTATAATCTTTTACTAAATAAAAAAAATAAAATAAAATAAAAAAAAAGCCTTCAACAGGGACAAAAAGTCTGGAAACTGGGATGCTCTTAAGCAATACCAGAAAGAATTCAAGGAAGCAATCCGGAAAGTCAAAACAGGCTCCTGGGAGAAGTACTGTGGGGAGGTGGAAACCATCCCGCAGGCAGCAAAATTCAGAAAATTCTTGCCAAAGACCCAGGGGCAGCTTTTAGCTGGCCCTTTCCGGAAAGTAGGAGGAAGCTTCACCAACAATTGGGAGGAGGAGTTGGAGGAACTACTGGGGAAACACCGGTCCACCACCGACCCGGATTGGGACACTTAAAAGCACAGGAGTGGATGGAATCTTTCCAGCACTTCTACAGAGGGGCCTAGATACAATCCTACTTCCTGTGACTAAGATACTGAGGGCATGCTGTGCCCTCTGATACATTCCCATATCTTGGAAGAAAACTAGGGTAGGGTTCATACCTAAACTGGGGAGAATCGACTATGACCAACCTTGCGTATTTCATCCAATTAGTCTCACCTCATTTCTTCTAAAGACGATGGAGAGGCTTATGGATAGGCACATAAGGTACAGGGCACACATAAGGTAAAAGCCCCTCCACGAGCTGCAATTTGCCTATAAACCAGGTAAGTCGGTCGACGCGGCACTGCACAGGTTGGTGTACAAACTGGAGCAGGCACAAGTGACCGGGGAACTGGCAGTAGGACTCTTCCTGGATATAAAGTGAGCATTCAACTGCACCACTATTAAATCCATTGACGAAGCGGCAGAAAGACATGGACTCGACAAAACCACCAGAAGGTGGCTGAAGAACATGCTCTCAAGCCGGATACTCATGGTGACAAAGGGTGAGGTGAACATCAGAGTATTGGTGACAAGAGGGTGTCCACAGGGAGGAATGCTCTCACCCTTGCTGTGGAGCCTAGTGGTGGATAACCTCATCCTAAAGCTCAACGACAGGGGCCTATATACACAAGGGTATGCGGATGATATCGCGACCATAATAAGGTGTTAGGATGCAGACACAACCAGAGGCCTTATATAGTCAACACTAGCAACAGTGGAAGAATGGTTTGAAGAAACAGGACTGTCAGTCGATCCAGACTAGACAGAACTGGTAATCTTTACTCGCAAAAGGAAATTGGAGGGACGGAGCAATCCAACCTTTTATGGAAAGGAGTAAGAACCCTCAGACACGGTTAAGTACCTCCGAGTCATCATAGATGCCAACCTGAGCGGGAAAAACCAGGTGGAAACTGTAGGCAGAAAGGCATGTGCTCTAATGTGGGCAACTAAGCGAATCTGCGGCATAAGGTGGGTACTCAAACCTAAAATGATGCAATGGCTGTAACAGCCGTTGTAAAACCAAGAATCATGCATGCAGCCTTGGTTTGGTGGAGGAGAACAGCACTGAAAACAGTGATGGCCACACTCAACCACATACAGGAACTTGTATGCAAAGGAATCACAGGAGCCATGCGAACCACTCCAATACTAGCCATGGCATTGCTGCTGAATCTAACCCCACTAAACTTAGAAATAGAGGAAGCGGCGATGGCGGCAGCCTACAGGTTAAAATGGAAAGGTCAATGGAGAGGCGAGTTGCCACACGGAGATCGGAACAAGACTGAGCTGGAACTGACTTCAACAGCTGGAATGAAGCAGGACGGCAAACAAGCTGAATACTTCTTTAGACAGCAGTTTAGAGTGACGTAACCCACAAGAGAGGAATGGGACACGGTTCCAGGCCATACCCACAAACAAGAACTAATCTGGTTCACAGATGGGTCCAAGATGGAGGAGGGAACAGGGGCAGGGGTTTATTTACAGGGTTCATAGTATACCTCTAGGAACACATTGCACTGTAATTAAAGCTGAGATGGAGGCCATCTTATCTTGTGCACAGGAGAACATACATATCGGTTACAAGAATAATAGGCATATGCTCTGATAGCCAGGCAGCCCTAATGGCACTGCAAAGTGACTCCAGACCCTGATCTGGGTACCAGGACATAGAATTGAGGGCAATGAGCAGGCTGATGGACTAACAAGGAAAGGGGCGAAAGCACCACTTGCGGGATCCAAGCCGGCCGTAGGAGTAGCAGCTTGCCACACTAAAATACATATTGAAAGGTGGGTCAAATCCCAGCACTGCAAGAATGGGAAAGGGCGCCTGGAATAAGGCAATCCAAAGTACTCATAAACGGTCCAGACACCTACTCAATACGGACAGAAACTCACGGAGGGAACTGGTAGGACTACTAACGGGACACTGCCATCTCAGGAGGCACATACAGTTGTTGGGAGTGGAAAACACCAACAGATGCTGGACATGTGAAGAGGATGAAGAGACTCCAATGTCCCGCTCTGTTGGGAACAAGGCTCAGATACCTGGGAATACACATTGTAGAACCAGAAGACATAGCCACATATCCAATGACAACCCTGGTGAACTTCATTAAAAGGACCGGATTACTGTTAAAAGGAATGAGGTAAAATAGGAGATAGCACAATGGGCCTATGGCCTAAGTGCTAACGGGAACTACATATAAACCATCTCCACTCAATAAATAAATAAATAAATAATGTACTTCTTTTACTATTATTACCTGAAGGCTGGAGATCTGTTGTTTGGTTTTAGTCATTTGTACTGAGATATGGACCATGGCGGTGGAGCTGCCCTTATTGCCGAGGGAATTCTGCATGGCACTTTGTTGAGTAGCAAGTTGCTGCAAAACTTTGATCTGAAAAACAGTAGAACCTCGTTAATTCGAAATCCACGGGACATCAAAAACCAAATTTCGAATTAACGAATTCCCACGTAATCGGGTTCCTCGGCCGCGCCATCAAATTCGGGTAGTTTCTTTGACGATGTATTTATATATTTTTCTGCTTTTTACGGCCACGGCTGTCTTTCAGATTCAGATTTACGAAGTTTTATGAAATATTTTCGCATAAGTAGAAATTTTTTCAAATTACAAGAAAAATTTTCATGTGTGGAAAAAAATAAATTACGAATTAACCTGTTAACCGAGCGGGACGTATAAATACGTCAAACGTAAAATATATGAATACGTCCTTGAAATATATGTTACGCCCTGGAACGGGCGGTACGTATGTTTCTGAGCAACAAAGGTATTAGTTTGTAAAATTTCTAATTTTTTAATTCGATGTTTCAATTTTTATGTTGGTATTCTTTGTAATTTTGTATTTTCCTTTGTGCTTTATATATAAATAAACAAAAAAATATATATTTCATAGCCTTTTCATTTATTTAAGCATAAATAATATGAAATTACGTCCTCCGGGCGTGACGTCCTAGTGAAAGAGTTTGTGTCCGTTATATGCTACGTAATTCAAAACGGAATTCCCCGGCTAACGAATTTCGAAATAAAAAAAAATTTATAATAAAAACACATAAATTTGTTTTTGACCACGATAGTTTTATTTTCACTCTACCGGTTTCGGAAGATCCCTTCCTTCGTCAGGAGAATATTTAAAACTAATCTACTACACAAAATATTGACACATAAATACAAAAATGTTAAGTGTTTGAGGGAGATGTCGACAAAGTGGAAGGGGTAATTACGGGAATTCCAGGAAGAACAGAGCGGTTAACTGGAAATATGTCAAGAATAGGACTATAAGACAGATTAATTTGGTTATTTATTATACTGGAGTTATTATTGATGGATTTTCTGATTTCAAGTGCTTCTAAATTATCTAATTTTTTGCCTTTATTACTACGGTGAAGAATTTTAACCCCTGTATCTTTATTAAAAGTATGATCGGTGGAAATGAGATGATTGGCAAACTCCGAAAAATTATTGTTATTTAAACATCTTAAATGTTCGGTGATTCTAATATTTATATTTCTAGTTGTCTTACCTATGTAGAACGATTGACAATCATTGCAACATAGTTGGTAAATGCCTGAGTGGCTAAATTTGTGATCTTTATCTTTAGTATTTTTAGTAATTTAAGTAATTTCAAAAATAAAACAAATTGCTCTAAATAATGGTTACTCGACACACTTAATTGATAAAATCCTGAATAAGAAACTTAAACTCATTTCGACGAATACATTTTTATTTGGTACACCTGAAACTAATAATAAAATCATAAATCCCTTTCAATGGCGTAAAATCTTATACATATCCAATTTTTCTTCACTTAGTACAAAAAATTTGCCTTCCCACATTAAACCCGCGTTCTATACTGATAACAACTTGGGAAAATTACTTAAAAATACTAAAGATAAAGATCACAAATTTAGCCACTCAGGCATTTACCAACTATGTTGCAATGATTGTCAATCGTTCTACATAGGTAAGACAACTAGAAATATAAATATTAGAATCACCGAACATTTAAGATGTTTAAATAACAATAATTTTTCGGAGTTTGCCAATCATCTCATTTCCACCGATCATACTTTTAATAAAGATACAGGGGTTAAAATTCTTCACCGTAGTAATAAAGGCAAAAAATTAGATAATTTAGAAGCACTTGAAATCAGAAAATCCATCAATAATAACTCCAGTATAATAAATAACCAAATTAATCTGTCTTATAGTCCTATTCTTGACATATTTCCAGTTAACCGCTCTGTTCTTCCTGGAATTCCCGTAATTACCCCTTCCACTTTGTCGACATCTCCCTCAAACACTTAACATTTTTGTATTTATGTGTCAATATTTTGTGTAGTAGATTAGTTTTAAATATTCTCCTGACGAAGGAAGGGATCTTCCGAAACCGGTAGAGTGAAAATAAAACTATCGTGGTCAAAAACAAATTTATGTGTTTTTATTATAAATTATGATGAGCCACAAAGTGAATGCTTTTTACAATTACGTAAAAAAAAATTGTATGAAAAAAATTTCCTGGGATATTTTTCTGGCTAAAATTTAGAATTACGCATTTTTTCAAACTATCGGGGTTCGAATTAACGGGGTTCAAATTAACGGGGTTCGAATTAACGGGGTTCTACTGTAAAAGTTTAGTATTGATGTCATCTACTAAATTTGATTACCAAAATATGGTTCCATGATAATTCTACACACCTTTAAAAAGTGATTCGCATTCGATCGCAAGAGTTCTTGAACCCGAGTCCACTCCCACTCCTACCCCTCTTTCAAGTCAACCAATCCCAGAGAACTCATACTCCGAATGCCTCTTTGTATGCACACTACGGGTGTAGTATTCGAAAAGCTTTAATTTGTTAACTGCAATAGTGAACCTAATTCTCAGTTTTTTAGTTTCCTTTCGTGTGAGCCACACTCCCACTCAGTGGCGGCTCTGACTCGTGACTGCTCCCACTGGCTCCCGACAGTCGGGAACAGTGAGGATACAGCTCATCTATGAAAATACTATAAAAAAGTGATATAATCATAACCTGTTGCAATAGTTGATTGAGCAGAACGAGGGTCTGTGGAGCCAGGGGCTGATTGAGGATCTGGTGGTTGAGGTATCCTGTGGAGACAGCCATCTGGATCTGTTGGACTAGCATCCTGAGCTGGGCCGTGCTGGGTGTCCCGCCACCTCCCGATGGACTGCAAGCAAGCAACCAATACATTAGGATACAAACTAGATGCATATATTACTATTAAGTTGTTTTAGATAATTCGCTCATAAACATTGCATATTAACATCAAGAATACTCAGGAGTTGGATCCAGTTTATAATCATGGCAAATTTAATTAACAGAAGAGAAGAAGCTACTAAATGGATAACTTACTTGTTTTGCTGGTTGAAGGGTGGCGGAGGCTGGCTAGTGGGTTGGTTGAGGATCTTCTGCACCAACGCCGGGGAGATGTTGGTGATGGAGGACAGTCCCTGCGAAGGCTGAGGGAAGGGCACACTGGGCGGCTGCTGTGGGGGGAAGGAGTGGTGCGGGCGCGGAGGAACTGGGTACTGCTGGTGCTGGTCAAAGGGAGGTCCACCAGGATGCTCCTCGTGACGCCTCCAGGTGTCCATCCCCCCTCCACCTCTCATCTGGCCCAGGAGATCCATGGCTTCGTCTACATTCATTTCTCGACTGCGGAGCGCCAGCTCCACATCGTCTTTCTTGTAGCCCATGTCCACCAAGAGACGGAACTGCTTGCTGTTCCAGACCATGTCTTTGGGGAGCAGCTTGGCTGGTGGCTTAGGTCCGCCGCACCAGTCTCCCATGTCAGAGTCCCAAGAGCCTCCGGGGCCACCCATAGGCTTGCTCTTGGGCCCACCAGGCCAGGTTCCGCCTTGGTTCATTTGGCTTTCGTTCCAGTTTTCTTTCTCCCAGTTGCCAGCATGGCCAGCACTATCTTCCCATGAGCCATTGCGGTGCGGGTGTCCCCACATGGCATCGGGCTTCATTGGGTTGGGAACTACGCCGGGCATGCGATTGGGCGGCATGCCGGGGGGGCACTGCATGGCCCCCCTGCCCATTCCGGAGGACATCTCCTTCCAGGGAGCCATGCCCCCTCCTCCTCCCACGTTGCCCCCTCCGCGCTGCTGCCCCCACAGAGAGGTGCCGTCGTCGAAGTTGGGCATGTTGCGGCGTGCAGCCGGCGGAGAAGGTTCTTCCCATCCCGAGCTGCCTTTGGTCATGCCCATGTCCTTGGGTCCCTGGGCTCCCCACTGGTTGACTCCATTGCCCATGTTGGAAGGCATCATCCCCTTCTGAGGCTGCTGCATGGCGTGGGGCATCCCCTGGTGCTGTCCCCACATGTCAGCGCTTCCATTGAGGCGCCCGGAGATGCCGCGAGGGTCTCCTCGCATATCTCCCATGATGTTTCGCATGTCTCGGGGGTCCTGGGTGGGAGCGCGGTGCAGCTCGGGTCGATGCATGTCTGGTCGGTGTGGTTCACCCCAGCCGCCCCAGTCGTCCTTCTTGGCGGGAGCGTTCCAGTGCGGGGGCTGCTGCTGCGGAGGCCCGCCCCACTGCTGCGGAGGGGGAGGACCGTTCCATACATTGCTGGACTCGGGCGTGTCGTCGTCCTCTCCCCAGGTGCCCCCGATGTTGCTGGTGGGGGTATGCCCCCAGGGTGTCTTGGCAACGGGTTGCGGGGGTGGCTGTCCCCCGTTGCGCAAGTTGGCTTCCCAAAGATCGGTCCCTGCAAGTAATTTCGATTTTTCTAAATTTTGTATAAACATTATTATAAGTTCAAAATTAAGAAGTGAGGTCAAGAAGAGTTGACATTAACCATTATTGATGCTGGGCTTCCACACCGGAGGGCCTCCGGGAGCTCCTCCCGGCTGCTCCATCTTCACCCCCCCGGGTTCTGGAGAAGTCGGCACTTCCCAGTTGGTGTCTTGGTTGACGTGTTGCTAAAACAAAAAGACAGAATTAACATTCAACTTCTATTAACAAATGCAATAAATACAAAACAACAAAAAATGCTCATTGAATTGAAAAGACATCAAGGCTATTGTCAGGAGTTGGATCCAGGATATAATGTTGTGGACTTGTAATGGGTGGACTTGTTGTGTACTTACTCCACCCCACCCGTCGAGGCTGAAGAGGCTCTCGCGCATTGTGTTGAGCTGCTCCAGCTGTGCCTTGGCCGTGGGCTGGACGGAGGGCAAGGAGGGGGCCGCAGGGCCAGGCCCGCCCCCTCCGCCCGGGGAGCCTCCGCCGCTACCTCCACCTGGGGACATATCTAATATATTACTACACGTGTGTTACAACAAAAATTACTAATTTTACAAAACAATTTTTATCTTCCCTTAAATATAACTTATGGGTGTAGATTTTACACCGACGTTCTCTACTTTGCCACCTAAAAAGTTATAGAGGTAATGTTTTGAAATTTTTTTAACCTTATCGGCATGACCCTCTTTATGTACCTTGAGTGCGGCATGCCATTATATAGGCATGGATGTCCCTGTCACCAATTCATTGGAAAAATTGGAATAACTTTTTTTATTTAGCATGTTTTTATAATTAATATTAAAATAATAAATATCCTTATCCCATCTGATTATTGACACTTCTCATGAAACTATGAACAAAACAATAAACACACAAATAACACACTTAATTAGGGAGAGAGTAGCAGACATATTCCATTTCTGTGGCCACAAAGCAGCAAGTGGGGTAGGTGGTAGGTAGCAGTATTTAGTATTCACCTTGAGTTGGCGGCTGTGCCGAGGGCTGCGAGGACTGCGACGGAGGGGGCACGGAGCCCCCCCATCCACCCACGCTGCCGCTGACATTGCCGCTGACGTTGGCGCCTACGCCATTGTTACCGGGAGCACCGTTGCCTCCTATCTTATTGCTGTTACCTGCAATATAAGCATGCATGCTAAATATAAAATACACTAAATAAAACTAAAATTCCCTTTCACAAGCTTATCACCAGAGACTGTAGCATACATACAGCTAACACTGACAAATTATTCTGTTGAATCTACAACACTATGAGATTTTTTTAAAAAAAACACTAAGATAAAATCTAAAAGTTTAGAAAAATATGTTTCTTTAGTAGAGTCAGTTGCTGTCAGTTCTGATAAATCCGTTTGAATCTGTTTGTAGAAAAGTCAGTTGTCCTAAACAAATTTAACTCTGATATAGAAAATAATACAGGTTTTGGTTTTTTTTTATATTTGGAAAAGTTTAGTTGATGACTTTGAAAATAATGGGAATGGGACAGATTTACAAATAAATTATTAAATCTAAACTTCAATATTGTGCTGCTTTTATATATCAGTAGACGTTGACTTCAAGTTTCAAACATTTGATAATTCTCCTGGAAAGATTTGATTGGAAAATACTTAGTAGGGTGACTTAGTTGCTAGCCAATAATATCATTACAAAACACTGGATTAAGTCATGTGCTGTCGATGGCATTACCTCCAAAGAGCACAACATCACACCCCCAGCCAATTGTATTATGAACTTCTGTACTCGGCAATAAAACAGGGGAATGATTGCATACCGTCTGGCAAGACTCCGGGTGGGCGTTGGGTTGCGCCCCACTGCTGCTGGCCCGGGGCTCCGGCGCCTCCCGCGGCCGCGCTGCTGCCGCCCCAGTTGGAGTTGCCTGCACAGAGGACACACACGTCAGCCAAGACACCAAATACCATCAACTAAGCTAAGAGAACATGTGGAGCATTGAAACATAGTTAAATGGACAAGTATTTTACATAGTGTTCTAATACTCTCTCAATATGCCTTTTTCAAATGAGAAACGGCCACGCTGAACTGTTTTACTGTTACCACTTACAAATACTATGTATTTACAATTGTTACAATTACAAGTGACAAATGGGAAGAAAACACCGAGCTCACCATTATTATTGACTCCAGGTGGACTGCCCCATCCACTGGGCGTGTTGAGGGAGCTCTCTCCGCCCCCGGCCAGACGCAGAGCAGAGGGGAGCCCCCGCGCGGCCAACAAAGCCAGCTTGGCTCCGGCCCCCGCCACCATATCCAGGAGGGCAGCAAAGGTGTAGTCTCCGTTCTTGAAGGTGGTGTGTTTGAGGTTGCTGTTGCTGCTGTTGCCGTCGTCGGTGACGTCTAGCTTATTGTCACGGATGGAACCGGCGGTCTCTTCTTGCCCTACAGCTAAATGTTGTGTTGATACTGGTTCAGACTCACAGAATGGAAATACAGAATGGTTTGATATAATACGAGTTGTGGGGATAAAAGCGTAATCAGACTTGTTGGTGGGGAGCGACTCTCCTCTATACATAAAGTTTGGATTAAAGCTATTTGAGTGCGGGTGTCCGTACTTGATACCCTGGACAGTTATGGCATTTTTCGTTACAGGAATGCTGTCAATTGGCGCACGGCCAACTATTTGGTTTATCAGGATACATTTTACAAATACGTCGAAATCACAATTATTATCTACAGTTACAGTTTTACTTATACTTTGACTTTGAATTTCCCACCATTGCGGAAAAGCACCAAATTTGTTTGTGTCCGTCATCTTTGTCTCAATGACTTCATCATTCAGCTTCATTATATTAACTTTTATATAACAATTATTTGTAATCATTAATTTTGGAACACATAATATTAAAGAGATATTGGATATCAGACAATAATTATTAGCAATACCCTTATGTTCGAAGTTATTCGTAAAATCTAAAACTAGGCTAATTTTCACAGATTGCATATTGTTTTTATTATCATTTATCTTAAGAATATTTGAGTAGTTGGCGGCGATGTCAATAGTGGTAGAGAGGGCGTCGCTCCGGCGGAGAGGCGGGGAGTGACTTCTTGAGCTGGTCGATATCACAGACAACACCGGGGGGCCGCCAGTCCAGCCCTCGGTCTCACTCACTGTGCACCCTGCAATGAAGAGCGACATGTAGCATTAGTACAGGCGCAGAGTGACCCCGTGCACCAACACATCTTGTGCCTGTACACGTACACATGTACACACGTACACAAGTACACACGTACACACGTACACACACACACTCACCTTTGTTGCATTGTACGGCAGGTAACAGTTCAGGAGATTCCATTTCACACGATTTGTATGGCCGATGAAGGAGTTCCTCGAGGAATTGTGGGAAGGCATTTGTCATCATGTGCTTTTTAGAAAATATGATATCGTTTGTGAAGAGCTTCCATCATAGTTCATCAAGCCGGGTTAATTAGAATCTGAAACAACAAAAACACAATCCTCATCAGGACACCTTATAGAAAACAGGTTACGGGAGATATGGACAAGGGTGGAAACCTTCAATCTAATAACAGTTCATCAGCCCTTTAGAATTCTTCATATATCGAAACTACACATATTATCTATTTTTTAATTGCTTTACTACTTTTGATAATTTTAAAAATCCAAACTTTCAAGTAGAAAACCAAAACAAAAATATCACATCCAATAAAAAGAAGTTTGTCATAGAAAGTATAATGAGATTTTTCAAATCTTCTATTGTTTCCTAAAATCGTCCTTATTTTAAATGTCTCCAAAATGACACCCTCCCAAAATAATCTGGAATCGAAAATAAACAGTTTGAATTCGGATTAGCAGAAGCACAGGGGTGTCAAAAAGAGCCAACACAATTCATGTCGCTCGCTACAAAAATCTGGGTTGGCGATTCCAAGGTGAACACAGAGCCCAGAGCATCACACAGATTAATCGAAACACTTGTATAGAGGCAAAGCACAGACACGGGAGCCTATATTAGTTAGAAATTGGTAAATTAATTAATAAGTGTCCATCTATCACCAAATGAAAGGAAATTACGAACTGTCAAAACAGTAAGATGCAAGTTTTCCCCCTAGGATGCGATGTTTTCTGTTCGGGAGAAGTTCAACAAATAGTGCGCGGCGCGGACAACCAACCGAAACAAACATACAAAGAGAAATGTACCATTTTAATATTGCGAAAATACCTACACTGGGGGGATATTCTCGTGGAAGGGAAGGCAAATCGCGGAACAGACAACTCGATAACAAAATGGCGATAAAAATTGTCGCCACAGCTCAGTAACAACGGTCAACGTGTAACATATTGAATTGTGTACACTGCGCGGAACGCTCTATTCTATTCTATTCTACGTTTCAGGATTGTTGTATATCGATCCCACTTTACGTGGCAAGCCGAGCGAGTGAAATGTGCAGCTACCGCTAGGCAGAGGCCGTGAGCGGGCAAATATTCAAATCTCGGGAAAGGGAAGTGGGGCCACAGCTCGGAAAGGGTCGAGCAGTTGGCTCGCCCCGTTCTGCGCCCGTACCGACAAAACCACTTTTCATGCGCGCGCTAAACTTGCGGCGCTATCACT
This sequence comes from Hesperophylax magnus, assembly GCA_026573805.1. Classification (NCBI taxonomy): domain Eukaryota; kingdom Metazoa; phylum Arthropoda; class Insecta; order Trichoptera; family Limnephilidae; genus Hesperophylax; species Hesperophylax magnus. The sequence goes on from JAIUSX010000046.1 coordinate 29,576,166, forward strand.
GGCCGACGGCGGATCCGGCCTAAGCGCGCCGTGAAGCTAGACCAACGCCATCGCTGTGTTGTCTGGAAACACGCCGCCGCTCGCTACTTGCTACTCCCTGCGCGGGTCGAGTGTAACTACCCAGAGGCCCCCATTTGTATGCGAATTCTAATCTAGATATTATGGCGATTGTATTCTCTTATCCGAACTGTATTTCAACTGTGAGATGGCGTACACTCGATAATTACCTTTACAGACTCGCAAAAAAACAAACATACCATTCCTATAAACGCCAAAACACAACATTACCTGCCGCGAGAGGTCACGAATACGAACGACAGGTTTCTCCTGGGAATTTTCTGCGCATACCACATTCACGATAATAATTCATTATTCACATCGAGAATAGCCGTAATTTGATTAAAAATGAACAACAAACATCAACATATTTATTTAGCACACTATTTGTGAATAACTCCGAGCACGTGAAATACGCAATAAGCGAGATGATCAAATACTTAATGAGGGTCAAGCTAGCTAGATATACCTGTATTCACAAATAATGTAATTCAACGTGCGATGTTGGGGGAAGACAGATAACGGGCTACAGTTGAATCAACCGCACTATTAACATGAATTGAGAATTAATATTACACCTATGTATTGATATTATTATTGGTAAGGCGACTTGCGCTCGGCGGCACTATTAAATTCACCGCCGCAGAAGTAGAGAACATAAACGCAACGCCACCATTATTCGCAACCGGATTTACTATCAAACTAAAGATAACATCGTTATTCCAGGTCATTATTACTTTATACGTTTTGGTAACATAATAATGTAACGCACCTGTACAGAGACTGGATGGATAAAATAAGGATTATTCAATTTTAACGGTTTACTACTGTGAAAATAAATATTTTAAATTCAATTATAATTTTGTTATACGCATATATATATATATTATTGATAAAGGTGGCTATACTATAATAGTTTGTTTGCGCACTCAGTATCTTTGGGTTTCTGCGGGGTTGGGGGGGACTTTCTGTGTGCGCAAATTTTTATTTGTACTAGGCAATTATTTGTATAACCCTAAAGAGAGTGCTTTGTGGCAAATACATTTATAAGGTTAAGTAGTGTCCTCTTTTGAATGATTTACCTGTATATAATAATATTATTTACCTGTAATATGTAGCCTGCTTTTGTTCTGTGCAATTTTTAATCAGTTTTCTCTTCGAAGTCTATTGAGTTTCGACAAAGTTTCCCGTATGCTATCTATCAATAATTTGTTTTCATGTCTTATCTTTATCGCAAAGACAGATACGATAATATCATGTTATTCATTTGTCAAATTATTATAAAGTATTCAATTCGAGGAAGAATAATTTCCCGAGTTATGGCGCGCTTTGCGAGGGTGAATATTTACCATCACTAAAATAACATAGAAACGCAATAAGCTGCACTATGTACATTTAGTCTTACCTGGTGGTTTATGTAGGAAAAGTCGTTGGGTAATAAATTAGACTGTTGGTAGGTACCTACACCATACTGATAAATTTAATAATATTATTCTGCATGCTAAGGCTTTAGGGATGAATTGTACTGCGCAAAAAATGGTACATTTCCCCAGAAAACATTATAAAAAGAATAGAGCTGGTTTCACGAATTCATTTCGATCTGAAATTTTCTTCGAAATAACTCAATGAGTGATTTGCAGCGGAACACGGTTAAATAAATTTATAGTGGCTCACCCCCACGGGATTGTGTAAGCCAGGGAGAGTTTTGCATAATTTAAATACAAAACTTATTTCTAGGTGCAAAGCAAATGACGAAACGCAAAATTTCAATATTCGATATTTGTATGAACATGTGTTCCGCCATTGCATTATTATAAGTTATCACCTCACATAATAGATAATAATAATATATCCTGTCTTACGGTTCTGCCACTGTTAATACAAATTGAAACGATGTTAAGATGTCTTGTAGTGAATGGATCAAAAATATTAAAACTTACTGCTAAATGTGGGTTTGGTTTTCGCGATTCTGTACAGAGATCTGATCCGATTGGTTATTGACGCCATAGCGGGAAATTTACCAAGTTACGTCAAACATCCCACCCCACTGATGTTATGTATTTACGTTTGATAACCTTATGCACGATGTGCCGGTACTGACGGTGCATATAATCAAAGATATTAGAAGAACGAGATGTGCTATGAGCAGTTCACACTGTGTAAAATTGCTTTGCCGAGTGTCGCCGGTTTTGTTCACCAATACTACTGCACACCTTCGCTTACGCTAAGGCATCGCTAAGGTATCCGCACTAATACATAGAACAGATTTCTGTGCGTACACGTCCCGATACCGTCCAAAGTACCCTAATTAGTTAGTACTCCGCCTACGGTCCGGCGGCCAACATAGCATATCTCGTTCTTCTAATATCTATGCATATAATGCTCGTCTGGTACGTCGGCGGACCGAGTTCGAATCCACAAGAGGGCCAGCAATGAATTGTCACAAAAAGTTAATGAATTGCAATCATTTCTACGTTTACGATAACCAAGTATAGTTCACAATAAGCAACGAAACAAATTAAATTACAACCGCCAGGTCGTTCAGTTCCACTTTGACCCCTGCGTCTGTTGCGCAAACCAACCGTACAACGACTTTCTTTTACAATGTTAATTACATAAACTCGGAGCAGGTTGTCAAGATATTGCGGCAATGTCGGATTAAATTCTAGCATTTCTCCGCAGGGGTAGGCAGCGAATCGAAGCTCGCTATGATAATAATGCCTCGAGGTTTTGAGAGATGGTAGAAATTCCAAATATACAGAAGACTTTGGTTATGATAAAATTTCCATAATCATGAAGACATAACAAAGGGACCATTTTTGTAGGAGGGGGGGGGGGAGGTCTCATGCAAAAAAAAATACACTTAAAAGGAACAGTAGTGCAGCCATTTTCATACAAAACTTAATTTTGGATTTGAAGTCAAAATAACCATGGGCGCACTGAGAATGGGGGCACATTTTGAAAGCCATAAACCCCATATAATGTCCCTTTAATTTCATTGAAGGGCTTCGTGCAAGACAGAAGACAGTGCTCTGACACTTAATCGTGGTTTAGAGATAATTATTATTATTTAGATTTATTTATTATTTATTCTTAAATAAATTAGTATTTCAAAGTATAGTACATTGTCATCCACGCTAGGAGTTCACCTGTGTCGTGAATTGTGGTGTGAAAACATATTTTGTATTTAAAAAGGCTAAAAAAAGAAAGACAAACATTCCCGGGTTACGAATAACCTGACATTATTTGAAAATCTCCTACTACCACCACAGTAAGCTGAAAATGTTGCTTGTGTTGTGATGGAGGACTTAGCCAGCCGAGGAATTGAACTCACTACGCCTTGGTGGGACCCAAACGCGATGTCAACTCGGCCACCGACCGGTCTACCTACGGATATAACTAGTTACCTACGGATATAACTAGTTACCTACGGATATAACTAGTTACCTACGGATATAACTAGTTACCTACGGATAAAATACGGATATAACTAGTTACCTACGGATATAATACGGATATAACTAGTTACCTACGGATATAATACGGATATAACTAGTTACCTACGGATAAAATACGGATATAACTAGTTACCTACGGATATAATACGGATATAACTAGTTACCTACGGATATAATACGGATATAACTAGTTACCTACGGATATAATACGGATATAACTAGTTACCTACGGATATAACTAGTTACCTACGGATATAATATACGGATTTCGACTACCATAATATGGACATGTGTCTAGTGTGGTAGTCGAAAAGCATGTAATGATAATAATGATTTATTGTCTTCTTTTCTTAGTAACATATAGAGATAATGATATCCTCACTGGGATCTCCCGTGCTGAGGATTTCATTTACATATTATAATTTAATATTGTAAAGAAATTAATATTACAACAAAGTAACATATGAAAATAATACAGTAAAAAAACTGTATTCAAATGTACAGGGTTTTCCAATAAGAGGTGTTATTTTGATATTTTTCCCGTAAAAGATCAATGGTTTCGTTGCTTGTGTGGCACGTAGCGCCGTCTTGTTGAAAGTAAACGTTGTCCAGATCAATACCATCCTTCTTTTCTTAGTAACATATAGAGATAATGATATCCTCACTGGGATCTCCCGTGCTGAGGATTTCATTTACATATTATAATTTAATATTGTAAAGAAATTAATATTACAACAAAGTAACATATGAAAATAATACAGTAAAAAAACTGTATTCAAATATACAGGGTTTTCCAATAAGAGGTGTTATTTTGATATTTTTCCCGTAAAAGATCAATGGTTTCGTTGCTTGTGTGGCACGTAGCGCCGTCTTGTTGAAAGTAAACGTTGTCCAGATCAATACCATCCAATTCCGGCCATAAAAAATCATTAATCTTTTCTCGATAGAAGCAATCCATTCACCGTAACTGTTGCTCCAGCCTCATTTTCGAAAAAGTAAGGTCCAATGACTCCGCCGGACCATAAACCGCACCAAACAGTCACACGTTGAGGATAGAGAGGCTTTTCAACAGTAACTCTTGGGTTTTTCGAGCCCCAGATGCGACAATTTTGCTTGTTGACGAAGCCACCGAGGTGGAAATGGGCCTCATCACTCAAGATGATTTTTCGATGGAATTCCGGATCATTTTCACGCATTTCAAGGACCCAATCGAAGGGTGTATCGTTCTATTTTTATTAATGGCGTAGTTTCTACTTGTCAAATGTCAAAAAATGACAGCTTCAAAAGTAACATCTACCGCAATAGCGGGCTATTTAAAATAACACCTCTTATTGGAAAACCCTATATTTTATGAATAAGGAAAAAAAATAATAATATAATATTCCCGCATATTATTGCGATGACTTGTTATGTTTCAAGTAAACCTTTAATTTATTGTAGGTATGTGTATGTGTGTACCTTAATAATAATTAATAACAATTTGTATAGCGCTGATTTCTTAACTAAATCATCAGAAAGGTGCTTGAAACATTATCCTGGGCCTGATGATTTATACCTCCCTGAACAAGCCTTCGGGGCCGAGGCCATCGCCCTCGCCCTCGCCCTTGATCCGCCCCTGCTTCCAGCGCAGGTAGTGGATGGATTCAATGCGGCTTTCGGTCAGTTATGGTCTACTATTCTCTTCGGCCTTTTGGAAATATTGCAGACATGATAAAACATGCACATCAAGGCCAAGCTTAGACAGGATTATTAGCCGAGCTCCATGGTAGGCAGAGAGGACGGACCGCCAAACAACCCGGTCACATCATGTAGTGCACTTTACCCCCGGACACCCTGTATATTATAATATCCGTACGACGCCCTTGAGGTGAGTTTATAGTTGTTCCAGTATCTAATTTCCGTAATAAAGATGCCAAGAGGAGTCGGCGTAAAGAGGGTAACCGTATTTGTGTGTTTGGAGCCGGGAGTCAGTCGGGCACCCAGCGTGACAAGACACAGAGCCGGTGAACTACAAGTCGGTTGCTGCAGCTGGTTTGTTTAGCGGAGTTAGTTACTAAACAGTGGTCGCTGTACTGTATCACTGATTACACCGAGCCTAGGTGAGGTAATGCAATACGACGCGGCAAGCAGACCGAGAGAACTAGAGATGCGCCGGCTCAAGTTACTCACTTAATGCTGTTCGCGCCCGCGCCGCTCACCTGTTTTTACTTATATCCGAATAAGACTAAATAATCCTTTCTACATTCAGGGAAATAAACATTTTAACATCCTAGTAGAATCACATGCATTACGATACATCACTGTACCTCATAACTTACTATAAAGCAGAAACTATGTTGGCGTGTCTCAACGCCATTTCCATCACGAGCCACGTAGTTTTGAGATAGGTACTGTCAAAGGATAGAATAAGAAACTTGGGTGAAACCAGCATTACGTATAAACAGGGAATAGTAGGCAATCGCACTAAGTACAATGTTAACACAAGTTTCGATTCCTTCTCGTTTAATACAATACAGTTGAGTATAGTGCACAGTGCCGTTTGGTTATTTATTACATTACCTACTTCTCTGATTAGAAACACAATACCCCAGAAGGTGAGTGCTGCATTGCACATAGAAACAAGACAAGGCTCAGTGGATATAATGTTCCAGTATAAACGGTTCCGACAGAAAACAACGATAACGGATGGAACGCGGGGCAGAGGAACAAACCGACTTCTAATAGCTGAAGTCTGTGCCGATGGCAGGCCGCGGTGAAACGGAAAAGCAATCCTAGCTTAATTTCAAACTTAAACCGAACTTCCTCCGCATAATAACAATGATTGTGCCGTTTTTCTATTCATTTCGTCTGCTATTCTCTCTCTTATCGAGGATCTCTATCTTTGCGGAACTAGTGCGCTCATTTAAGCCACCAAGATTTCGTAGGGAATTGGGATGCAACCACCGCATCAACTATAAATGATGTTATGTTCTAAGCACCCTTGAATGTGTGGTAAAAACTAGGGAAGACAACATTTAAATAGGGACTCTACATGTCCAGAGGCAGAGGCAGAGGCAGAGGCAGAGGCAGAAGTACGGAAGACATGGCGCGGTCAGTTTTTGTCGACGTTCACATAATAATAATAAGAGTTTATTCCAGAGTGTGCATACTGCATACGCATAGGGGTAGTGCAATGCAATACATTCCGTATTTTAAAATAACAGACAAATTATAAGAATACACAGATAGGCAATGTGGAATAGAAGTGAAAAATGTGTGAATAATGTCATTCGCATTTAATAATAAAAGCAAGAAAATAATGAACCGACAAAACATTTTGATGTCACATTCCGCATCGCGGGGTAATTTAGTTCGCATGGGTCTAACTGAATATAGATATTATGATCGGCTATGGTTAGTCGCCGGCGCGTCGGTAATTGTAATTATAATACTGCCCGACCGCATGGCAAACTACATTGTCAGACAGTAACACAGGTTAAATCTGTAAACAATAATGTATTAATTACTAGGTCAGTTCAATATCTGATGTGTTATGCTAACTCTAAAAAATAAACGCGAAATGAAATCAGTTGGCTGGAAGTGGATTCGATCTGGTTTTAGAGATAATGTTTTATTGATTGGATGCGGATCGTTTCTCGCAGAACGGAGATAAGCAGTAAGCAGTAATGCAGGGAAAGGAAGTGTCGAGAGGAAGGAAATGCTCGAGCAATCGTACTGTAAATAAAATACCCTAGATACCTGAAAAACGGACAATCCGCTAACACACTATCACAGTGGAAAGTGCATCGAATTATTGATGTCTTCGGCACCGATTGCATAGCTAGCTAGGAGACAATGCAATTTCACATGCGTACGCAACATTTTTGACATGAGGACGTGTGGTTTTAACGGCTCGTCCTTGGGCTTTAAAAGCCCGGTAATGTCAGGGGAAATGATTCTGTGTGACTTGTAATGACAGGTAAAAACGTAAAATTGGTCCGCCTTGTGGACTGGCATTATTATTTGGCGTGTTGCTACATTTCCCGTCCCGCGTCCAAACGCCGCGCTCCGTCTCAATAACTTTTATTTTCTTCGCAAGGATCTGATCATTTAATGTATCCTGCAGATTTTACTTTGTCTAGTATGAATTTATTAATACTTACTTAAAAGAACATCTTTATTCAGTGCGTTCTGTTCTTATTTCAGTTCTGTCAAGCAACTACCCTATGCTGAAATATTAACAGAACTTGAGTACCTAGGACTTTCACAGAACCCGGAAATCAACGTTGAAATTTGATGAATTGTTCAAATTCTCCGAAACAACCCGTCCTTACTTTTAATAAAGGTGTTTATTTGTGCGTACTCACTGTGACAATGCCTGGATTGACCCACGCAGGGCAGACATTCATTAGGTTTAAAGGGCAACATGATGTAAATAAACACGGAAAGTGAACATTTTGAAAGTTTTTTAAATTAGTCAAAAGCAATGACACTACAATAATAGTTAATTAATTTTATCATTCAAAGTGTACCTAAATTTTGTTCATTTTAGTACAGTTCTCTTTTTGAAGTAGGTTTAAAACATACGATATTGCAGCATAATTGTAAACGCCAAACTCTCGGCCTAATGTTTACGTGGCCTTTTGTTTACGTACGGTTTCAATGGATACGGTCCAATCACAACATTGCCAACTCGTTCTCGGCGAATTTATCGGGTAAGTTTGTACCTCACACTAAACCATCACCTATAATCACCTCCCGAAGTAATTCCACTTTAACCCCGGACACCCTGTATATTTCTTTGATACTCAGGGTCGTTACTTCCTTGCCGCGGTCACATTTAACAATATTATTATTTAGGTTAGTAAATAATGTGTCCATTTAACATGTTAGTTCCCGTGATGGTTGGAAGAGAGGTAACATGAATCTATGAGCGACACTCGGGAACTACAACAGGCAGTAAGCACTCCAGCGAATAAAAAACAATGAAATTAATATAACAGACATCACAACAGATAGTGGAGTTTACTTTGACTAAATCAAAAGTGTGTTGGTTGGTTGACCCGCTTGTTTGCCAGACTAACAGATAGTGGAGTTTACTTTGACTAGATCAAAGGTGTGTTGGTTGGTTGACCCGCTTGTTTGCCAGACTAACAGATAGTTGAGATTACTTTGACTAAATCAAGTGTGTTGGTTGGTTGACCCGCTTGTTTGCCAGACTAACAGATAGTTGAGATTACTTTGACTAGATAAAAAGTGTGTTGATTGGTTGACCCGCTTGTTTGCCAGACTAACAGATAGTTGAGATTACTTTGACTAGATAAAAAGGTGTGTTGGTTGGTTGACCCGCTTGCTTGCCAGACTAACAGATAGTTGAGTTTACTTTGACTAGATAAAAAGAGTGTTAGTTGGTTGACCCGCTTGTTTGCCAGACTAACAGATAGTTGAGATTACTTTGACTAGATAAAAAGAGTGTTAGTTGGTTGACCCGCTTGTTTGCCAGACTAACAGATAGTTGAGATTACTTTGACTAGATAAAAAGTGTGTTGGTTGGTTCACCCGCTTGCTTGCCAGACTAACAGATAGTTGAGATTACTTTGACTAGATAAAAAGTGTGTTGGTTGGTTGACCCGCTTGTTTGCCAGACTAACAGATAGTTGAGTTTACTCTGACTAGATAAAAAGTGTGTTGGTTGGTTGGCCCGTTTGTTTGCCGGACTATCGCCGCTCCACCGCATCAAGTCAGTTCGTTATCAGCGATTTTAAAATCAGGGCCGTTTCCCATATATAAAAATACTTATTTTTATTAGCACCACGAAGTTTAATATTATTGTGTGAATATTCAGGTAAAATTTTACGTCGAATCGAAATGGGACAGATAAGTAATAAAGTAGGTGGTTGTACAGTGGGGGGGTTGAATCAATTCCTTATCGCAATATGTGTAAACATCGCGAACTCTGCTCGGAGCCAGGGGTCTATAAAAGAAGCACCAAAAGCTCTCGAACGGTGAGCGTCTGGCGTCATGAAATTTGCACAGCTCGTCAATTCGAAATTTCTAGGTCAAAGCAATAATTTTCGGCTCAAAATGTCGTTTCCATCATGAGTTATGATTTCAATCATGATTGAAATATTCATTTAACTGTCAAACAAAATAAGAAGAGACGCTGTTTGCTCCATATTATTCTGCAACTGTTTAAGAAAATAAAGTGTTGATACTCGGGTGAAGCCTGGTGCCTGGTAGCAATTACTATGAAGATTATTTATTTATTTACTATGAAGATTATAGATGAGCTCTTTCTTAGCTTCGTCTTCGATTACCTACAGTCACGGTTGATACTCGGGTGAAGCCTGGTGTGCCTGGTAGCAATTACTATGAAGATTATTTATTTATTTACTTTGAAGATTATAGATGAGCTCTTTCTTAGCTTCGTCTTCGATTACCTACAGTCACGGTTGATACTCGGGTGAAGCCTGGTGTGCCTGGTAGCAATTACTATGAAGATTATTTATTTATTTACTTTGAAGATTATAGATGAGCTCTTTCTTAGCTTCGTCTTCGATTACCTACAGTCACGGTTGATACTCGGGTGAAGCCTGGTGTGCCTGGTAGCAATTACTATGAAGATTATTTATTTATTTACTATGAAGATTATAGATGAGCTCTTTCTTAGCTTCGTCTTCGATTACCTACAGTCACGGTTGATACTCGGGTGAAGCCTGGTGTGCCTGGTAGCAATTACTATGAAGATTATTTATTTATTTACTTTGAAGATTATAGATGAGCTCTTTCTTAGCTTCGTCTTCGATTACCTACAGTCACGGTTGATACTCGGGTGAAGCCTGGTGCCTGGTAGCAATTACTATGAAGATTATAGATTTCGTCTTCGATTACCTTGTCGCGCAGTTTCAAAATATTGTGTTGGACATAATCGAAGCATACTTACCAACCTGCGAAATATTTTAACAATCGAATGATGTGTCCGATAAATAGCTCGGATACGGACGAAGTGGATTTAAACTGAAAAAACGACGGCAACATTTTTAGCTGGCTAAAAATACAACAACGACGATTTGGATGTCTTTAGAACCGACGACATCCAAATCGTGGACCTTTTTAGGACTCGATCATATTATCTGGGCGATTCATTCGATTATTTAACAATCTAAATGGCTCGATATTCTTTAAAACAATCATTTTTAAATTGTTGACAATATAGGTATCGCAGCCAGAATTCACACGAACACACAAATGTATTGCTTGCACACAGCATGCTACAAACTTGCCATTCGACCTCAGAAAATAAAATCCAGGGATTAGAAAAAATGCATTTTTAAAATATTACATTAAAGGAACTCTAAAGCATTCAGAATATTCAAAATCGAACAAGTCGGAAGGTAGGTTAAGCGTAAAGCAGGACAAAGGGTGTTTTGTCACACTTGGAAGTGATACATATATACCTACAAATACACACAAACGTAAACGTGTCTTGTTTGGGTCATCTCTAATAGCGTGGCCTATACGATTGTTCAGATGTATCGATTAATTTCACAGCCGAATCATTCGAATGCATTTCAATCGATTATTTAGGAATCGAAAAGATTTTATATTTAAAACAATCATTGGAAAGTGGATATAATATTATCGATTATGAATGTTGTGTTTCTCATTCGTGGTGCATGCAATATTCACCAAGTTAAGACCGTGGAAATTAGTTCGGGTGATCTGTAAGCGACCTACGTGCATGATAAACGATATATTACGAATAATTATTTTGAAGTTTACTAGAATTATTCAATAGAACTACCGCGGTAGAGGCGATGAAGGCATGAATCCAAAAGTGGTCACACGTAATCGTGGCGAAGGGAAATGCTCGGGAAAGGGCCGATGGTGTGAGTGTGAAGTAATAATGCTGTCCCTCCGAGAGGTCCGATCCCAATAATAGGACAGAGGTGGCGAACCAGTGAACCCGTAAACGCATGAAATCAGCACTTACGCAACAAGTTATAAACTACTTAATATATGAGAGCTAGCCCGAAATACCAACATTATACATATAATATATCATAAATGTGACAATTTGTTTTACGTCTTTATAAGAAAAGTACTAACCCTTAGTGCGGAAGCTACACCCTAAGCGTTGGCTGACACTATTTTCATAATAACGTACTTATGTTTTTGTAAAATGTAGTCTTACATATTAATAAAAATCGTTAACATTATATATCACAATGTAGTTTCTCCAGGATAGCTACTTATATTCAGAGGAACCTTTTTCTCTCTTATGTTGTAAAAAAATATAATTAAGAAATACGGAAATATTCTTGTCTTTTATTCTTCTAGTCTTGAGAAAAATTGAAGATTACAAAACTTGTAACAAGAAATATTGAAATTAAAAAAAAACTACGCGGGTCAACACGATCGCGTGAAGTTTCACACACGCATTCCTTGGAATTAGATTTCTCGAATGATTCCACAATTTACAAGATTCATCCTACATTCCCACCCAAAAACGGGAAAACCACGTTGGGCGCCAAATGTAACGGTGGGTCTAACCTTACTAAAAAGTGTCGAAAAAAGGATGCAAATTTTAAATGAAAGATTCATATTATAAAAAAAGTGTAATTTATTGTATAATAATACAGCATGAGACCCAATAATATAATTTAAATAGAAATAACCCAAGGTGTGACAAACCTCATTGAAACGTTAGTAGGTCGGACTTATGTTACTTTAAAATAATTAACACGGTGTTTTGATGTTCAGTTAGAAAAAAAATTGTGGGTAGGAACACAATTAATTCTTGAAATTACAAATCATTACACAATTAATAAATAGGGCGCCAGTTTCATCTAATGTAGATGAAACAATAATTTATCATTAAGATTGTAATAAAACCAATTTAAAATAAAATAGAAACTAAAGGAATTAATATGGGAATGTATGTTGAGCTCGGAGCTCGTTCTCCAGTACGTCAGCCTCCAAGCACTGTCACTAGAAAACTGCTCAAATCTAATCATCTTCCTTCTTCTAATCAGCCAAGCTTGGAACCACTGTCCGTCAGTATTGCCAGATATAAGTTGTCTGCCCTAATAATAAAAATAATGGGGTACTTGATTACAAGTTGACAGTGAAATTATTGTATCTGTCAATTTGTAATACATTAGGAGTTAGATTAGATTCCAAACTAACCTTTAACAAACATGTGGAGTATGAACGAAAGGAAATTGAAAAGAAATTTTCGAAAGAATTGGTCAAAAAATTTTCAGAAAAGGGACGACTTTAACAAGCATGCGGAGTATGAACAAAAGAAAATTTTCGAAAGCATTGGTAAAAAAAATCCAGATAAACAACAATCACTCACTACATACAACTCCGTTATTGCTCCACAATAATACTGCCCAACGATTATTTCCTTATGTCATAATGGCAGAGAACGAAATAAGTTGCAAATTCTCCAAAATAGAGCTTTAAGAATAATACTCAGTCGAAATAGCTTTTCAGAAGTAACTAAAATGTTAAAGGAACTAAATTGGCTATCAGTGAAATGGATGCTGACCTTGAATGCGATGATATTTATAGATAAAATAATAAACGACCTGTTACTAAAACACACAATTAAAATTTCACATTTTTCTTTTTGTAATTGTCGGTTATCTTTTGGCCAATATATATTGTGAGATTGTGGTGGCTCTGTTTTAAATGCGAAGTTGGATTTGATTTTTACAAAAGTTGTATTATTTATTGTAATCATTGCAAGAATTAATTCGGGACTACAAGTGGAAAATATTTTTTTTTTTTATTCACATCTAAAACATTTTCTAATGTCATGTATATGTAAATAATTTAAAAAAAATCATATTAAATTATTTAGAAGTAAACAATAGTCCCCGTTAATTAACTATTACATTTACCAGTGTTCACGACGTCCGCCTGCGTTTTGTGGTTTAGGCTTGTGGTTTGCAGTTAATTGAATACATAATATGTCCGTTATCTAATCTAGATGTTTTTTGTCAAATTAACAGGTGTTTGTTTGGGACTACAGTACATATTTATTAACCTAATTTTTTCAAATATCCAAATAAAAAGGTTGGCAACAACTGACAATGCTAGTTGGGAAAAATCGCAATATCCATGAATTTCCAAGTGATCAAGTCAAAAAATGACTCGAAATGTAACTTTACACAATAATTTTGGAAAAGAGCAAAACGGGGATTAGGTCGTCCCAACAACCACCAAGCAGGTATGAAATAATTTGATTGAAATAAGAAAGTGTATCGTATTACATCTAGGCGTATCTAAACACACACAAACCTCAGCCATACGCAAGGTAGACGAGCATGTGTGGGTAAAAAAGATCCACAGACGATTTTCGACCCTATCACCAACTGCACAATGTCAAATTTTCAGTGCGAGCTAACTATATCCACTAATACCTATATTTTTACATAGATAACATAATACATACATAGAGCATCAACACGAATACAGAGCAAGACAAAAAAATAGATACAGTTAACCTTTGCCCTAGGCAAATATTGAACAATTAAACACACTAAATTTGGAAATAAAAATCTATAATGTTAAATTATAACCGAACATCGGTAGAAGTAAAAATCACTATTTACATCGTGGACTCTTTCGGTGTCGACGCCATTTTAGAACTTGGATTTCGGAGTGGATGTGCTGCATAAGGGAGTTATTTATAAAATGTACACTTATAAAACAGTAAAACTACTAACCTTTGATGAAGCCGTCTCCAAGTTAACACAAATATTTGTCTCCACAACACTTCAATATCGCACCAAACAAGGACGAATGAAAAGGGACATTGAAAACTTCGACTAGCTTCGTGAATGCTCGTAAACATTCGGCACAGGAAATAACCAGAGAGAAACGCGACTAAAAACCCATCGACAAAAGTCTTTATATTTTATTATTTCAATAAAATTGGGGTTACAAGTGATGCAACATTCATGATGCAATTATTATCCAACCATCACACCATTTTTCTTTGCATTACTAGGCAAAGAGGGTGGAATGCTACACACCTCTGTCCTAGCAACCCTAGCATATTCATTACCTAGGTCCAGTTGATTTATGCCTAGGTCCTAGGACATAGCGCATCCTCATGTACCGGTCCCAGATACTTATTCCATGTAATCTTATCATGCATATGATTATCCCAATCAACTTTTTCAATTTGCATCGTACCGATTCCTAAAGACTATAAATCTCATCTCATCTTTAAATAAATGATTTTTAATTTTGAGAAACTCTCCCTAATAAGAAATAAGAATGCACGGATTAATTTATTATTGACTGTTTTTTCGAATGAAAACAAATAAAGTCTGTGAACGACTGTGATCAATTGTCAGCAGATTGTATACATTAAAATTCTGTGTTTCAATATGTACATTTCGAATAATTTATGTATCATTTGCTGAATTTGTTATAAGGTATGGAATTACAGCTTGGGGATTTTCGTATAAATCATGTACAATCAGTTCAAAATTCATTAGTTAAATTATTAGCTAATACAAGATTATAGGAACAAAGACATAATATTCCATGCTTTTAACATAATCTCAAAATTCTCTCAGTAAGAGCAATTCCGTGGTATGAAATTATATTTCTACATATGAATAGCCCTGTATACATAAATAGACTGAACCGCATTTACAATACTCGTTTTATATCAAATGAAGGACTAATCGTACCTAAGCGTATACACAAATATAGCCAAAGAACGCTGGACTGCATGATATCTAATTACTAATTACGACTGTGGTCTCGTATGGTACCTGCCGAGATAAAAAAATGCACTAATATAAAACCAAATCAGTTGAAGAATTGACTCACTGAAATAAAAAGTTTATATAAGACTATTACTAATACAAACAGTTCTAACTTGTTGTCTATTTTTATAGTATTTATATTTATATATATTATGTTACGTATCTCTTTAGGCTATACCTTTTATGCATAAATACATAGTTTTTATTGTTTTAGATGTAACTGCATTGACAACACAAAAATAAAATTATTTTAGCTCATTATGCATCACTTTGCATTAAATCAGTTCAAAAGTAGTCATACAAGATGGCTGCCAAGCAGCCTAGATTTGGCTTCAATGCAATTCATACAAAATCACTACATGTTTCAAGTCGCTTGCGATTTTTAGTTCCCTGCGGTCGAAAGTATACGTCAGACGTCCCTACTGAGTGATTTATTTATGCGTAGATAGTACCCACTATCATGGCAGCTACTTCAATTAAAAAACGTATTAAG
Source organism: Hesperophylax magnus (assembly GCA_026573805.1). Classification (NCBI taxonomy): domain Eukaryota; kingdom Metazoa; phylum Arthropoda; class Insecta; order Trichoptera; family Limnephilidae; genus Hesperophylax; species Hesperophylax magnus. Next base: position 29,591,948 of record JAIUSX010000046.1, read on the forward strand.
TGGTCGGATCACATGATGTTTGAATTTATGGATCTATACCAAAGCCATCCCTGTATTTGGAATCAGAAGAAAGAAGTTAACAAAAATAAGAATGTCCATGACACTGCAATTAATAATATTATTTTTGAAATGTTCCTGTAACTTAGTAGTTATGATTATTAAATAATACGTCTGTGAATGTTTTAAAAATGAATTATTGTTTAGCCTTCATAACAAATTTTAGGGCATTAACTATTACAACGAATATTAAATAAATAATAAACTTCTTTTATAAGCAATGATGTCGTTTTTTTTGGAACTCTGTGCCTATAAGCCAGACTTGAAAAATAATTCCCCGTTGCAAGGAGGTATCTTAGCTTAATTTGTAACTTTGTTTTTGCCGGGACAGCCGCTCGCGAAACTGTGTCTTGTTTTTGGATTTTTTCTTGAATCTTAGACAACAGTAGGTACATCAAAATGTTCTTCAGAAATTCGCAAATGATTGCGATAGCCTTCGGTATTTTCTAACGCCAATTCTCAATATAGTGTTAGAAGCACCCAATTCGTTTCTCCTTCTGGCCCACATACACCGTTTTTTTTTGCTTTTTCATATTCTAAAGTTAGTTCCGTAAAAGGTCCGAAATCATAGGGACGCACGCAGCGATAACTTCACTTAACGCTATCTTGGTTAGCAAAATCGGTTCGAGTTAAATTGAAACGTCTGAACGATAACTTGTTCAATTTTTGTCGTTCAATAAAAGTCGTTCAACTAAAAGCGCTTTGTCTGAATGGGGTGTAATCAATGTGTGGGGGTATAATGCTCTGTCCGGCTTTTTAGGTGGAGTCGCTATATGCACAGCGACTAGTCGACAGGGGGCGTGGCCAACATATCCGAGCATACCCGAAGTGAAGTGTTTCGGCGCTTTATTTGAAATTGGTTCTCCGCTCAGATTTTTTTTGTGACGTCACGGCCGAGCATTTCCGAATATTGCCGAGCAGCCGATAGCTAATTTTCATCTTTAGTTTCATACGATTCTTGCTCCTCGATTTCATTTGGTTAGATTACATTACTATAGGGCCAATATCATAAAGTCGATTCCAAAGCCTTAATAAAGACTGTTTGGTATGGCAACCACATTCTAATTCCCGCAAATATAATTAACTTTTGGACAATAAAAGACTTGTGGTAGGCCCTATGTTCAACTTTTGTACAGATTCGTATAAGGCCTGTATATACTCAAAGTATCTAATCTTTTTACATTACAAAACAGTACACCTATGGGAAAGTAAAACTAGCATTATTTGGAGTCTATATGAAAATTTGGATGCCATATAGTATGTTGAAGGATAAGTGAGCAATGAAGGAAGTTGGGCAATTCATTGATTCATATACTTACATATAAATTAGCTATCGGCTGCTCGGCAATATTCGGAAATGCTCGGCCGTGACGTCACAAAAAAAAATCTGAGCGGAGAACCAATTTCAAATAAAGCGCCGAAACACTTCGCTTCGTGTATGCTCGGATATGTTGGCCACGCCCCCTGTCGACTAGTCGCTGTGCATATAGCGACTCCCTTTTTAGGTTATGATATCATAGATGTCAATGAGTTTTTCTTGAACCTGTGGCATAGACTAGAATATCATAGATTTCCTCGTGTATGACGTTTCTATGACTCTTTCATTTTCCGTCTGACGTTTTGGCCAAGCGTGTTCACTGTTCGAGCCGTTTTTGTATTTAACAGTTAAAAAATGAAGCCCTTACTACTGCAAGGGCACGAACGTGCTATTACACAAATTAAATATAATCGTGAGGGAGATTTGCTATTTACTGCAGCAAAGGATTCCAAGCCTAACGTATGGTGGGCTCTGAACGGGGAGCGCCTCGGCACTTTCAATGGCCACGGAGGTGTCGTTTGGTGTATTGATGTCAACTGGCATTCCACCGCAGTCATCACTGGCGGAGGTGACAGCTCTTGCCGGCTTTGGGATTGTGAATCCGGCAAGGAGATCGGAACGATTAATACAAATTCTTCCGTAAGAACTTGCGCTTTTAGCTACAGCGCAAACCAAGCAGCCTATTCTACCGACAAAGCTATGAAACAACCTTGCGAAGTCTTCATCATTGATACACGAAACGTCGATGATTCAAGTCATATCCATTCCCCTATCCTCAAGTGGGAAGTGAATGACCACAAGGTAACTTCCGTCCTGTGGGGCTCGCTGGATGAGGTTCTTATTACTGGGCACGAAAACGGTGAAATCAGGCAGTGGGATTTGAGAACCGGAAAGAAGCTGCACTCCATAAAGGAGCATGTAGGAAGCATCAACGACATGCAAATGTCGAGAGACAACACTATGTTTGTCACCGCCAGTAAAGATCACACTGCTAAGTTGTTTGACTCCAGTTCCTTAGAACTGTTGAAGGAATATCAAACCGAAAGGCCCGTGAATTCTGCAGCTATCAGCCCCATTTTGGACCATGTAGTGCTTGGTGGTGGACAAGATGCCATGGATGTAACAACAACATCCACCAGGCACGGTAAATTCGATTCCCGATTCTTCCACATGGTGTTCGAAGAAGAATTCGGCAGAGTGAAGGGTCACTTCGGTCCCATCAACAGTTTGGTATTCCACCCGGATGGAAAGAGCTACGCCTCGGGAGGAGAAGATGGTTTCACGAGACTCCACACATTCGATCAATCGTACTTCGACTACTCCTTTGATTACAGCAGAGATTGAACACCTACATGTAATAATTATAGATCATTACACTCTAATATTTTCAATAAACTTTATTTGGTGAAATATTGTTTCATACAGTCCTATCTTATTATTTCAAGCATGTTCACATCCCATTTCACCCAATGTTAAATGTATACATCTAAAGCTGTTTTGAAAAGAATGCCATAGCGAATTATGTAGATTTGTTCTTATACGCAATACAAGTAATGTTTAGTGAAGATATCTATGCTACAAATGTTATGTCTTCTATTGTATAATATATAAAAGAACATTCTTTGGGTTAACTATGACTACGACGGAAGCAGTCTGACCGTGGAACAACAAGCGAGCGCATCTACTACACGACCAACAACTGTGCGATAAGAGAGTCCAGTTGGGTGAAGTCTCACTGAAAGTGTTCAGAGATTGGGGTTTACTGCATCTGTTGGAAATGTTCTGATGGACCTTGGTTTACTAACTCCGCACAGGGTCTATTGTCATCTTTGGGAATTTCAATTCAATTTACGGTAAATATTTCCCTAACTGCCGCATTTTTAATAGGCACAGATTATGGAGATTACATTTCGTTTTAACTTAATTATTACAAGAAACAACTATTTACTTCGAGAGAGATGGTAACAAAAGCATTATTTTCCATTTTTATTCAAAATTTACAATCCCTTTGCGGCCATTTTATACTGGGATATATAAAACCCATATAATTGGTTTTATATATTGTAAATATATACAATCATCATCACTTTTGGCTCTACAACCCCTGGTGGGTCTTGGCCTCCTCAAGAGTCTTCCTCCACTCATCTCGGTCCCGCGCCAGCTCTCTCCAGTTTCGAAGCTCCAAGGCAGACAAATCTTTGAGGACGTTGTCCTCCATCTTAACCTTGGCCTTCCCAGGCTCCTTCTCCCTATCGGTCTTGAGCTCAGCAGGGACTTTGGTTCTTGATGCTCGGTCATTCTCTCCACATGACCTAGCCACCGAAGTCTTCCCACAATATATACAATAAAGTGGTATTAACCCATTGGCCTCAAACGACGCCGTCCCGGCGTGTGTACGGCGATGTGTCCTAAAATCAAACGACGCCGTCCCGGCGGGTCTGATGTCTATCGGTTTAAAAACGAAAAAGGGATACATTATTGACATCTGTGTTTAAAATTTTAAATGCCAATCGCTCTGTAGATAATTAAGCATTTATTTCGTAGTAATTGGCAGGACTCTGTTGGTACAATTTTTTCCTGATATTTACGATTGAAATTTTGTTATATTTCAGCTTCATTGAATTTTTTCAAAATGGCTTGTGGTTCGGGAATTGACAAGCTTGTTCGTAAAACGCATGGTGGGCGGCTAACAAGAGCCCAAATGGCAAAAAATGTATATTATGGTAATAAGTATGATTAATGTACAACTTTTCTTAATCCAATTATAAAAAAATGAAGAAAAAAAATTGGTTTTCAAATAAAAAAATTTTCATATCCTCGTTTAATCATATTATTATTTTTTTTTAAACAATGTATATATTTTTTACATACCTTGATTCAATGCACAAGTAAATTAAAAAAGATTGTTTCGTTTGCATGTTTAGTTTAAAAGTTATGTAAGATTTAGTACACCACTGCACTTAAAACTTTTGGAACAAAATTAATTCGGATGTGAAGGACAATTTTTTAGCCAAACAATCCGGAGGCCAATGGGTTAAAAACAAAGTTATTTTATTCTACTTATGTATATCCATAAAGTGTTTGCTACATGTGAAAATTACTTAATTAACCCAAACTAAAGACCTAATAACCTACTTTGTAAGTAGTTTATTGTAGTAATTGTTGAAAAAAAGTGTACTTTCCATAATCCATGCCTAAAAGTGTGGCGGTTAGGTTAATTACCCAATGCAGTTCATTTTATTATTTTTTAAATAATAAAAAATTGTCAATTTTATAGCATATTTATAAAAATAAAGAGTGGGTCATTGGTATTTGGTATCAACCACCACAGATGTATTCTAGTAGTAAGAGAGCTTGCCTTTCAAAGGCAGCTTCATTGGTGCTAAATGTGTCCATATTCAACAGCAAGGCAACTTTCCCCGCCGGCAAGTTAGTCTTACATTGTTGGGATGCTGTGTGGAAGGCCTTTTTGAGGAGAGGAAGGAGTGAACTTGGTTCTTGAAGAGACCCATGTTGTCGGAGATAGGAAATACACACAGCCGAGCTGGTTCTTCTTCTTTCGCATGGTGGGGGGGGTGAGAGGGGGACATCTAGGTCTGCGAGCCGTTCTAGGGCCTCAGGCGTTCAAGCCAAAACTTAAGAAGAGGAAGAATATTTCCTCAATTGACGACTAAAGCCAAATGGGTCGAAAACAGTTGCGATAGCTTTTCATCTTAGCAATTTACAAGCGATTGCCAAACTCTGTGTTCAGTTTGATGGAAAAATTATTTACCATGACCCCCACCCCCGCTATCTTGGAGCCGAGCTGGTGAACTGAACTCAAGATCGTATGACAAATACCACGCTAGTTCCTCAGAGTATCTTTCATTGAAACACCTGTAAAACAAGGACAGACTGACACCACCTGACTGTGCTCTTAAGTTTGCAATGTATTTATTAAGATAGGACAGGGGTCTTCGACTCCAATTTCACCTCCACTCAACCAGCCTCACGGTGGCGATTGAACTGACTCAAACAGCATTAGTGTTGCCAACTCAGTTATTTTAGAGCTAGAATTAGCTCTAAATGTAGTTCATCAGTTCCATAAAGAAGTGGTTTAGCTTCATAGCTCATTTTTTAGAAATTCTAGCACTTTAGTTTTGTAACATTTAAAATTATTAGGCACCGGTTATTTGAGCGTTGAAATCACTGTTTTTATCTCAGAAATTAGTTATCCCGTTTCCTTGACAACTTGGCTCTTCTCACTTGGAAGTCTGCTGATCCCCTGAGATAGGGGAATCACCCGTTTCTAATTCAAATTTGTTAGTAGGACGCTGGCACTGCGCTGGAGAAGTCGTCCTTTCGGCTGGTGACAGCCTTACAAACTTGAATGGAAACACATGGATGGAATGGACTTTAGTACCTTTTGGTTCTAGACCCTTTAGCACGCAGTCTGCCTCTCTTAGACTCGCCTGAAGTTGTATATCGCCATCACAATAAATTTAACAGCAATTGTCTTGTTTTAAATAAGTTAGTCCTTTCTTCTCTCCAAATAAGAATCCAACGAAGCTTTAAATCGGTTTATATATTAGTAGCATCAATGACATGTTGTACATTACACTCGTTGATGTACTATGCTGTATTTAGTCAATGATTACATGTGATTACTAGATTTATTCTACTGGAGAGCTGCTAATTTCATTTCTTACATACGGTGAGGTCAACCAAAAAACATTAATTATGTTTGTAGCTGCACTAATTCCGAAATTGAAATGCACCCCCCCAAGATATGTATGTATACGAAGTCCAGGCGTGCTAGATGACCGATGTCATCTAGCACGTTCCTTACAGGTAGTAATCATACTCCCTAAGGTTAGACTCTCCTGAGGGAGTTCATATCCATTCACGTGGACTCGAAAAGTATAGAAAAGTAGTGTGAGAACCTGGGTGAATCAAATCCCCCACAGTGCGTAGGAATCGTACTCCCTCAGGTTAGACTCTCTGAAAACTGTAAGTATTTTATTACAAACCATTTTTTTTTCTATTTCGCGCAAAAAAACATAAAACTTAAGGATGTATTACCCGTTTTGTGTAATACATCCTTAGTTTCCTCTTGATAAAATATTCTTCCACACAAAAGACAAAAAGTTGAAGATGGGGAAGACTTGGTTCACATTTTTAAATATATCAACAATATGTTGTTGATTGATATAAAATGATCAAACAGCAATGCCTTTCTCGCCATTAAAGTGGGACTGGTGCAAATGTTAGAACTATCCTTCCGGCATGTGTCCAGTTACGGCTAGGCTCCAGTTGAGTGTACTTCTACAGCAATAGATATTGGTGTGCCCACGCTAAATTTTGGCCATCTAACAGCTGATTCTATTTTCATAATAACTTCTTTGTAAATTTACAGTCTTCTTACAGGATAATGTGTTTATATATTATTTATAAAAATAGAATACATTGTGGAAACACGTGGTGCAAGAGGGAAACTGGCGAATCTATAGCCACAAATGTTTTTCAAATTTGACATAAAAAATATCCCAACTTCGGACCCGATTTACTCGAAAACGAAAGTTCAAATCAAAAAAACTTAATTATTATTTTTTTGGTAAACTAATGGGACAAGATTTTTTATGCATAGCACAAAGGGTAACAATTATTTATAAGCAAGTCCCGTTGGCGTCATGTATCTTTTATCAGGAGATTTTTCAATGTGGATGAGTGTTTCAGGCTAATAATTATTGCTTATAAATAATTGTTACAAAAAAACTTATATCACAACATCGACTCCAAATGTGATGTAGATTCATCAGTTTGTCCTCTGAGTTTCTGGACACCATTTATAATCTAATAAAGGTAGTTTCCCCAGAAATGCCGTAATAAAAGAACTAATATTTTTATTCCCAGCTGCATGGCAATTCAATTTATCTGTATTGGCACCACAGCAACAATATTGGAATTTTACCTACCGTTAAAACTCTGATTATGTTGCCGTTCCTCGTCCTGAACTTATATATATATAGGCGAGCAACAATAATATATAGTGAGAGGCGACATGTCGAGTCTTTTCTCTGTGGTCTAATCCTACTTCCATTTTCCTTGTTTTGTTAATCCTGGGATGGCATCATCTATTCCAGAGGTTTCCAAAGTGGTCTATATGGACCCCCAAGGGTCCATATCGGCATGCTGGGGGTCTATGTCAGCGAGAAAAAAATTTGGGGGTCCACGAGATTCAAATGGGGGTACATACGAGCGGACCCCCATTTACCTCAAGTCAACATTTAGGAGTTCCGTAAATGACAATAGACCTAACAGATATATAATTGACTGAGAAATTACTTATTTGATATTAGTATTTTTATATTTTGTAGAGTTGTTAATTGAGGTATATAAATAGAGTCCCTTTCTCGTCAGAATTAATATATTCAAGCAAAACATTGCACATTGGAAGCTGCGAATTTTCCTAGTTTTTGGAAAACGTCCAGGGTAATAATGACGTTCAACATTTAAATGCACTTCACACCGACTTCAAAACTAAGTTTGAGGACATTTTGACTACGGAAATGCTACGTTGAAGAATCGGATATCATGTGACAAGAAGAACTGACAGGAATAAGCACTGACAAAGAATTTAAGGGGCAGTTCTGTAGGGCTAGCTACAGAAAGAAATTCCTGTTGCCTAACCTGCTTCATTTTCATTTGGTGTAATTTATTGATTTTATTTTAAATGCACATTTACAGTTATACATAACCAATAATAAATATACATTTTATTTTATTTTATTAAGTAATAATCGCGTTTTTGAACTGTTGAATATTTAATTGGAAAATATCTATATCAGGGGACAGGTAATTTAGTAACAGAATCATTTTTCCGAGCGGCATTACTAATGGAAAGTTAGTTCTGCATTTTGGAACGACAAAGGTTCTGTGCCTGCGCGCTCTTGTCTAATTGTCGGGGACATAAAACTAAATTTTTTCTATTATATCGGGAATACAGATGTTAGCGTTTAGAAGTTTATATGCTGTTGTCAGCAAAGCAGTTTTCCTTCTATGGGTGAGGCTATTAATACCCAGCATGCCAAACAAAAAGGCTGATGGATATAACCAAGGATAATATCCGAAGTCTCAAAATATAAATATCTCAGAAACTTCTTTGGTACTTTCTCTATCATTTGAGAGTAAGTTAAATTCATTGGTCCATAGCGGACTAGACTAGCGGAGCCATCTATCGACAATTCATCAAACTCTGCAAACCAAAATCTTTTTTTGGAAAGAATTCACTTCAACAAATTAAATTTTAAACATTTAAACATTAACCTTCCCGCGGGCGCGCTGTCGTAAAATTTACGACAGACGCGCCTTATCGCTTCCCCCACTCTTACAACTTAGTCGTAAGCATCGAGCTTGGAGCTATGCTAGAGTCAAATCAAATGTCAAACATTTACCGCAAGATATAAATGCTTTTCTCAAAGTGAATTACGGTCGGGCAGTTGAACCGATAACAGAAGAAGAAAACAGAAGATTTCCAAAATACAGTGTTTGTCAGTTATGTGCACTGGATAAGAAAAGATCCTCAGCATCAAGTGTTGCCGTTGCCAGTCCTTTACATGCAAGAACCATTCTTCAGTTTAGGTGGTTTGTAACAATTGTAAGGATGAGAATATTGATTCTGACTAAATAGGTCGATAAAATATATTTTTTTGAAATATTAACATGTTTAGAGTGTTGCTTCGTTTTTTTTTTAACCTTTCCTCATCTGTGGTGTGTATTTACTACACATTGCTTCTAATAACTTTAATAACTCTATAAATATAATAAATTCTGGGTTCAGATTTAAGGTATTCCTCCGTTATACATTTATGCACTGAATTAAAAAATAATATATTACATAGTTTTCAAATTCAATTAAAATTAGGGTTTTTTGTTAAAAATCGGGAACAAATACACCAATACAATCAACCGTGTGATACTAAATACGCGAAGAGTGTGCGAGGAAATGACACGCTATTGATGTCCCGCATTAATTCGTTATGCAGGAACATGAGACATCCACACGTCTGCATTTGTCTTTTCATTTAGTCCATCGATACCTACGACCGCACAGCTGTGTTTGTGTTAGCCAGTTGGCACTTGGCCGCGAACCGTCGTTAGATGTGGACCCCTCGCACGTTTCTTTAGCATCTGCCGATGGTTTTTTCATGTTTTCAGCAGTTAAATTACAATTATTATCACTTTTGATATAAAATATAATAAACATAATCGATTAGCTATGAATATTCATATTTTTCCGATATTAAATTGCTTATTTTGAGATGTGTATTGACTACACAGCACCGTAACGCGTGTATTTTTTTAGCACAGTAAGGGAAAGGTTAAGAAAGTCAAATATATTTTTTTTAAGTACTGCCTATTTTCATTTTTCATATCCTTAAAGAAATTCCCTAACATTTGTATAAAGAAAATACCACTTACATGGAGAAAACTCGATGACGTAAAATTTACGACAAGCGCCCGCTCAAGGGAAATTTCACAACGCGCCCGCTGGAAGGTTAACCTGTGTAAACAAATATTTTCTTCAAATATGATTTAAGATTTTCACGGCCAAAAGTATTTTTGTTTTTTGTTTTTGGGGTGTTATGCCGTGTTGCACAAACTCCTTTTTTAGCCAACGTTTCGGACAGCATTGCAGTGTCCATCATCAGGGCAGATGTGTTATTTGTATAAACAAAAATATTTTCTTTTTTTGACTGGAAATATTTACATGACATAAAATCTGTTGATGATGCAGTGGAATATTTTTACCTATAAAAAAACCACGCAAAGTAAATGTCAACTATCCGGTATGGTTTGACAAATGTATAATTGATAAAATTAAATTCAAAGAATCTCTTTGCAGAAAATATAAAGCAACTAAAAGCAATTTAGATTACTAATTATTCTCTGCAAAAAGATCTGAACTAAAAAAGATTTTAAAAAAGAAACTTTACTTGGCTAATGTTGAAAATGGGATTAAAAGCGATGTCAAAAACTTTTGGCAATATATCAGGTCACAAAAATCAAGTGGGGGTACGTCTATAGAACTCGTGGGCGCTGATGAAATCATCCAGTGTCCCCAACTAGTGTCTCAGAAATTTGCGGACTACTTTAAATCGGTCTACAACCAAGTATGTCCCAACTTAGATGCGGAAAGTCTCCCGCAAGAGGTACCGAAATTTATAGATTCAATCTCTCTTGAAAAATTTACACTGGAGGAAGTAAAAATATGCATTCAAAACCAAAAACCCGACAAGGCTACGGGACCGGATGGAATTATCATGTTAGGGGAATATTTATACAAACCTTTATGCTATCTTTCCCAAAAAATTTGAAACACTAATTTGTGAAAAACTGACAAATAAAATAAACCATTCTTAGGAGGAAATCAACATGGTTTTCTGTCAAAAAATCTACTGTTTCCAATCTCCTCGAACTTTCACATAACCCTTTCAGCACTGAAGAAAAAAAAAAGTTTTTTTTATAGAATTTTGTTATTTTTAGAATAATTCAATCCCATAAATGCACAGAAAAATATTGGAAAAATTCGGAAAATCCAATTTTCCGAGTAAACTCACCAGCACGATCGTGACGGTCAGGACTATCTTTATACAAACCAAGATAAATTTGTTTGTAGCAATGACTTACGAAAAAGATTAATAAAACCAATTTATTTGTGCGAAATTAAGATTTATTATGTTTGAATACGAAAATAACTAACAACTACTTGGATTTAGTGTGAAATAATTTAAAACAGTGTTTATTTCGTGAAAGACACAGGTAGGTTTTATATTTTTCACATAAAATTTTCGTTCGGCTTTTACAATTTTCCATGCGACAAATTCTTGGTGTAACAATATTATCATCAAATATTGCCAAATGGTCATAACCGTCATATCTCCTATCTGTTACTGGCAGATTCACAGGCTTGTACTCTTTATTTTGGGTATGCTCACATTCTTCTTTGTTCAGATCCTCAGGTGACTTTCTTTTACGTTCTGGAGTTGTAGTAAGCGCTTCACCAACCTCCAAACGATATTTTAATAAAGGCTTTTTATTTGCAGTTTTTTTGAATTCTTAAAATGAATTATAAAACAACCATGAGTTTACCAAAACCAAGTCCAAAAGGTGTATTATGGTTTTTAGGGTCCTTTTTTTGTTTTGATCCACGTACGGTAACACTCCATTAGCTGGTCGCAAATATCCACACCTCCCATTAGCTTGTTATATTTTTTTATAATTTGGGGTGCCCGAACAGCAGCGTATGTCTTTGTGGATTTGTTCCACCTCGTGACAGTTGAAAATGTCTCAGCTCCTGTACAGTTGGACCCAATTAAAACTGTTTTTGTATCTCGCCATTTAATTAACGCCATATTCTCGTTGACAAGCTCTTGATGGTCTCCTTATTGCATCAATTTATCAGGTTTTAATTTCAAACCTCTTAAACGGATAGCCATAATAGTTCCCGTCCCATGAAAACCGATTTGAGCTAATTTTTCTAGAAGGTTCGAGTGTTGTAAAATACCTATCGAAATATAGACAGCTGTTAGGTGGTAAAGTTTGTTCTAAGCGCAGAACGACACCAGGACCTAGGCCTAACTCTCTGTTGGGAAGTGGAGTGGACGGTCCTTGATAGATTTCAAAATCTACCACTAGCCCACTAGAGGAGGCCTCCTCACAGATGAAGTAGATGCAACAGGTTCTACATCATCCAACAAATCATCATTTTGATCGTCATTCTCTTCCACGTCTGGAATCTGAGGAATGGATCTGTCCGCTAATAATGCGAGGGTATCAGCAACAAGGTCCTCATCCTCACTCGAATATCCTTCTATTTCTGAATCGTTTCCATCTCCAATAGCATTCAGGACAAAATTTTCGAATCCTTCATCATCTGGTGATATTTCAGGAATTTCACATTCAAAAAAATATTTTAAAAAATAAAAACATACTCCAATACAATTTTATTATGCCCAAACATAGTTACAATGAATATCTGGTGTTATTAGTGAGACATTATCTCATTGAAAAAGAAAGAAAAAGAGAAAAATTATAACACTTCGCAAATATTTATCGGACAGAATTGGAATGGAATGTATGAGAATAAACCTGACCAGCACGCCCGTGCTTGTGTTAATATTTTCATTAATAAATAACACAATGCTGAATGTAATACTAAAAAAAAAGAATTAACTCACTGATTAACATGTTAACTACAATAATAACACGGTGAATTACTTAAATAGTTTATATATTTGTATTTATAAATAATTTACGAGGCAGAGGTTGGCTCCGTTGTTGACGCGACATTTTGACAGTTTTTAATGATGCCCCTAGCGGTAAATTTTGAAAACAATGGTCAGTAGGGCTTAGATACAAGCCCACTCGGTCATTGTAGGCCGGAATACCAACGAAATTTAAAACCGTTTTCGAGAAATATTTTTATAAACGGACCCGCACGATCGTATCAGCCAGTGCTGAAAGGGATAAAGTAGCAAAAGGATTGGACGCACAATATCAAACTGATGTGATTTATACTGACTTTGCAAAAGCATTCGACCGTGTGGATCACGACGTACTCTTAAGAAAGATCCATAGAATAGGCTTTGACCAACCTCTAATACAATTCCTTGCAACGTATTTAAAAAAACAGAACACAATATGTATGCATAGGTGGCCATGAGTCCAGGGAATTTCCGGCATTTTTAGGAATACCACAGGGGTCAAAATTGGGACCTCTGCTATTCTTGATATTAATAGATGATATTCAAGAATGCATCCAAAGTACCACTTGCTTGCTTTTTGCTGACGATCTTAAACTGCTCAGGATGATATGCGACATTCAAGATTGTTTTAAATTATAACTTGATTTAGACGCAATATCTTCATGGGCAGACGAGAATAAACTTTCCTTTAGTGTAAAAAAATGTGTCACCATGACGTATACGCGTTCCAAAAACCCGATCAAGTTTGATTATAAACTAAATGATAAAATATTGTCATCAGTAAAATCCATAAGGGACCTCGGGGTTACATTTGATCCCAAACTGACGTTTTCAGATCATATACTGTGATTGGTATCATCTTGTTATAAACTTCTTGGATTTGTGATAAGAATAGACAAACAATTCTCCAAGCCCGAAGCAATGACATCGATGTTCAACTGCCTTATGCGATCTAAATTAGAATACGCTTCTGCTGTCTGGGCCCCATGCGAATAAGAGAAACTTCACGCTAAATGTCGTTGATAAATAGCGAGAAAAGTAAGGGTCCAAGATTCGACCCCTGTGGAACTCCAGAGTTTGTGATGAAGTTGGAAGAGTGGAAAATACCATAAGTTACGTATTGTTGTCTATTTGAGAAATAACTTATAAATAGATATATGTAGAAGTTTCGCTGAAAATCCAAATTGGTCGAGTTTATTTAGGAGTATAAGCGTATCTACTGAATCAAAGGCTTTTGTGAAATCGTTGTATGATACATCTAGTTGATTGTTACTATCAAGAGCTTGAGATATGTACTCCGTAAAAACCATTAGATTAGAAACCATTAGTAGATCTGCCAGACCTAAAACCGTGTTGCTGGTCAATTATAAAGGGTTCAACTTGGGTATAAATGCATTTATGAATTATTAGTTCAAACAACTTGGCTGGAGAGGATAGTATCGCCACTGATCTGTAATTAGAGCCAGTATCTGCCTTATCACCAGTTTTATGTAACGGTGTAACTCTAGAGCTTTTCCACAGGTCTGGGAATATTCCCGAGTTAAGTGACAGATTATAAATATACGCCAGAGGTGTTAATAAGGGCTCAAAGCATCCCTTTAACACGAATGACGGAATAAGATTCGGTCCAAAAGAAGTTTTGGATTTTAATTTTTTAACAGCAGCGCTGATGTCAGTGTTTGTGATATTTTGAATATCAACATTCTGTGCTATTATTGGCGTATTTTTTCCAGGTATAAAAGATTTCAAGTCCGCAGCTTCCTTACTATAAGTTGATTTAAAATAGTCTGCAAATGCTTCTGGAATATCTGCTCCTGAGAAAGACTGATTATTCCAAGTAACATGGTCAACAAACCCGCCATCACTTCGTCTGGACGAGATATACTTCCAGAAAGATTTGGGATCATATTTGATATTTTTTTCAATAGAATTAATATATTGCACATGTGCTAATCGAATACTGCATTTTATTTTTGTTCTAAGTAGACAAAACATTTCCCGTTCACTTACCAATATAATCACCAACGTAATACCTCACAAGGGTGCCCCTGTCTGCACAATGTAAAGACAGAGCAACTATACTGCCACCCGGTTGTTGGGCAGGCAAGGGAAGGGAATAATTTTAATAAAAAAATAAATGATTATCACATGGGACGTTAATAATTTTAGGAAAATTCAATATTCGGCAGGCAGGGGGTCTACGGAAAAAAAAAAATTTGGCAAGTGGTCTACGGGGCAAAAAAGTTTGGGAACCTCTGATCTATTCGCTCTGTTTTGTCACCGGCAGTTGGTCCCGCATAATTTTATTTGTCATTTATAATCAGTAATTAAATATGTTCCGGATGAGCAAAGGCAACATAATCAGAGTTTTAATTGTAGGTAATCTGAGCTCGAAGACGAGTCCGTACTTTCGCTTTGGTATTTGCGCGTTAAAATCGTCGGATCTACAGTAGTAGACATTATGGAAAGTCGATAAAATGGTGTCCTAACTTGCGTTGCACTTTTTGAATTTTCACCACACACAATTTTACACGGAAGGAAGCACTTCACTTGGGCTTTTTGAGTTATCTCAAGCACTAATGTATTTAACAAAACTTAGCTCAAGATAATTCAACCATATTCAAAATAATTTCCATGTCAATTGACAAATAAAATTACGCAGGACGCCAACTGCCGGTGACAAAACAGACAATCAATCAGATGGATTAGATGATGCCATTCCAGGTTTAACAAAACAGACAATCAATCAGATGGATTAGATGATGCCATTCCAGGTTTAACAAAACAAGGAAAGTGGAAGTAGGATTAGACCACAGAGACAAGATTCGACATTTCGCCTCTCACATTATATATATATATATATATACACATATGTGTTCTGGATAAGGGACGGCAATACATAATTTTTTTTTTTTAATTTTATTTTAGTAGTATTTTTATTTAGTATAATAGAATATAAAATACAAAAACACACAAGTACAATAAATACAAAGAAGAGAGGAAAAAGGTACGATACCTGCTTGGAGTAAATAGCTAAAATCAACATTAAAAGTTATAGTTAATATGTATTTACATAAAAAGGTAACTTACTACATATATAAATATGATTTTTACATGTGTATGTACATCACAGGCTGCAGGACATTTCTACTTGGTTGTAAAATGGGACCACGGTCTATCCAGCATAGATAGTCTATCCATCATAGGATAAAGTCTATCCATCCTAGGATAAAGTCTATCCATCCTAGGATAAAGTCTATCCATCCTAGATAAAGTCTATCAATCATAGGATAAAGTCTATCCATCCTAGATAAAGTTTATCAATCCTAGATAAAGTCTATCCATCCTAGGATAAAGTCTATCCATCCTAGATAAAGTCTATAAATCATAGGATAAAGTCTATCCATCCTAGATAAAGTTTATCAATCCTAGGATAAAGTCTATCCATCATAGGATAAAGTCTATCCATCCTAGGATAAAGTCTATCCACACTAGATAAAAGTTTGGAATAAATAAAAAGAACATATCAATGTTTATTATTGATTTATTTCAAGACAAGAGAAATATCAATATTTTAAAAACAATTAACAACGAGTGTCTACACAATGTAGGTGAGGAGGAAGAGAGAGAGAGAGAGAGAGAGAGAGAAGATACTTAAATAATAATAATTAAACATTTAATTTAGTGGAAAACTTTGCAATGTAAAAACTATCATCCCTCAAGCGACATTAATAATAATAATGAGAGTTTAATATTGCCGGTATTCAAGTCACATAATATACAATAGTTGGTTCAGTATAGAGTTGTGTGAAGGGAGGGGGATCAGTCCCTCCGGCGGTGCGGGGAGGGGGAACGTCGGTAGCGCCTTCGATCGCCTCGACTTCTGCTGCGAGAGCGACGCTCGGACCTGGTGAAAAAGAAAACATTATTCATTCAAATAGAAAATAAAACATTTTTTAACTTATTTCCACTTGTTTATTAAAAAAAAAACTAAATAAACTCATTATTCATTCAAATTCCCATTGTGAAATGCACCTCCCTTTATTTTTATTTCACAACACAACTTTTGCCCTCCACACGAGACATCTATTGAAGCGTTCGCCTCACATGAGACATGACAATCAGAGCAAAAGCATCTGATGAACCGTTATTAGTGCACTCGCGTTATTTAATGAACATTCTGCTGATGCGCTCATACCTAATTTCGTAATTTAATTTTGTGAGTTGTGTTTTTTGAGTCGCCGTGTGACACAAACTGGACTTTTATATGAAACCGAATGCAGCGTAATTTACGTATATAACTCGACTAACTCACAAAATGACAATCGTTTGGCCTCAGCCTAAGAAGCTGTACAATAATTGAGTAAACTTAAATTTAAAAACAAGTTAATCTTTTCTTCTCTCCAAATAAGAATTCGATCAAGCTGTAAATGGATTTATATTTGTAGCATCGATGGCATATTGTGGAGATTTGTTCCATGCATCCACTACTCTATTTGCAAGGAAGTGTTTCCTAGAAATGGATGGTTTTGCTTATAGCGTCCACTATAATGTCCAGATAAAATTTAAAAATTCTCAATCAAGTCACCCCTTTGTCTTCTCTCTTTTAATCACTCGAGTGATGGCGTCAACAACTGGAATATGAGTTGAGTGATTGGCGTTCAAGCTGGAAATTCTCAAATGAATTTTAATACGGAGACATATTAACTGATTATAGTGCTATATAACCAATGAATTCACCTATATTTTAATACGGAGACATATTAACTGATTATAGTGCTATATAACCAATGAATTCACCAATATTTTAATACGGAGACATATTAACTGATTATAGTGCTATATAACCAATGAATTCACCTATATTTTAATACGGAGACATATTAACTGATTATAGTGCTATATAACCAATGAATTCACCTATATTTTAATACGGAGACATATTAACTGATTATAGTGCTATATAACCAATGAATTCACCAATATTTTAATACGGAGACATATTAACTGATTATAGTGCTATATAACCAATGAATTCACCTATATTTTAATACGGAGACATATTAACTGATTATAGTGCTATATAACCAATGAATTCATCTATATTTTAATACGGAGACATATTAACTGATTATAGTGCTATATAACCAATGAATTCACCAATATTTTAATACAGAGACATATTAACTGATTATAGTGCTATATAACCAATGAATTCACCTATATTTTAATACGGAGACATATTAACTGATTATAGTGCTATATAACCAATGAATTCACCAATATTTTAATACGGAGACATATTAACTGATTATAGTGCTATGTAACCAATGAATTCACCTATATTTTAATACGGAGACATATTAACTGATTATAGTGCTATATAACCAATGAATTCACCTATATTTTAATACGGAGACATATTAACTGATTATAGTGCTATATAACCAATGAATTCACCAATATTTTAATACGGAGACATATTAACTGATTATAGTGCTATATAACCAATGAATTCACCTATATTTTAATACGGAGACATATTAACTGATTATAGTGCTATATAACCAATGAATTCATCTATATTTTAATACGGAGACATATTAACTGATTATAGTGCTATATAACCAATGAATTCACCAATATTTTAATACGGAGACATATTAACTGATTATAGTGCTATACATATAACCAATGAATTCACCTATATTTTAATACGGAGACATATTAACTGATTATAGTGCTATATAACCAATGAATTCACCAATATTTTAATACGGAGACATATTAACTGATTATAGTGCTATATAACCAATGAATTCACCTATATTTTTAGGATTTATAAAAAATTATTAAAAAATCGTAAATGCACAAATTCTGCAAGTCAAAAATGGTGTTCGATCACGTTTTGTAAAGTCGGCATAATATGCTGAAAATCATTGTGTGGTTCATGTTTTTAAAGTGTATCTTCATATTGCTGGACTTTCAAAGCTCTCGGGTATTTTTGTGAATCGTCAACCACTAATCCAACGAATGTGATGCGGCGTTAGAAGGTACACATATTATTATTTATTTATATTCTGTTTAGGCAGATAATATACAGGACAATATTTAACTGGGAGTGGAGATTAACACTGTTTATTGTTTATTAAAGAAATTTAGATACAGTTCACATGTAAGAGGACATAATTGGAAATGCCATTATTAATTCTGGTATTTATTTTAATAATATATATTTGAGCCAGTTTAGGAGAGGAAAAGCAATTTTTTTATTAAGCGGTACAACAGTACAAGGATTTGAATAGAATTCATCTTCCCTTGGTATGAGACAGATTGAGGTGTAAAGCTCCCAATAAGTAAATTCAATAAGAAAAGTGTGATTACGATATATAGTTTATTCATTTAAGGGTATGAGAGCCTGACAAGTTTTTAGTTTAGACCTAAATTCTGTTGGTTAACTCCTTAAGGTCTTGTTGTAATGTTACTGTTTTCCATCAAGCTTGTATGCACGCAGTGCATTTTTCGGCATTGAGTTTAAGAAGTTGGTTTTTTAATACTTTTAAATGAAATATTATCAATTATGCCAGCTCAGCGTGACATTTGATTGTTAAAATAGTAAAAAAGGGGTCTGGTTTTTCATCAGTATTTTAAGTATGTAGTACCTTTCAGAGCGTTCTAGCCTGTCCCTGGAACGGGATCGGTGTCTCCGTGCGCGACGGTCGAGCTCCCGGCCGCCCACGTAGTGGCTACGGCTGCTCCCGCGGTCTCCCCCGCCGCCAGCCCCACCCCCGCCCCCCCCGCGCCGGGGCTCCTCGCCTTTATACTGCTTCCGCCGCTCCTCACGACGAACTTCTATGTTCTTTTGCTGAAAATAAACAGTTTCATTTTAGTGAACCAAGCTTACTTCGTGGTTTTTCAAAACAAAAGAAAGGTCACAGTCACAAAGGTAAGTCAGTAAAGCTCGGGCAACGCCGAGGACTTCAGCTAGTAGAAAAGAAATGTTAGTTACCAGTAATTCCGAAAGTTTTTCCCTGATGGTGATGAATCCAAGATGGAGTTTGCCTCCAAAATGGTCGGCGAGACGTCTGTCATTATCGTGGATGCCCAAGTAGGCGGAGCAAACTTCGCACACTCGCAGCTTCTGCTGTTGGTAGCTGCTGGCGGGCATGGAGTTCCTGTACTCCTGCTCCGCTTCCGACTTCTCTTTACGCAACGCTTCAATCTGTTATTAGAATATATACCATTTAGTAATAAACACAGTTTGATCAGGACAGGTACGCCAGGTAATTGCAGCTCTGCAACGCGTGTTTTGAGAAAATTTGGAAACCTTACATTGTTTAACGAGTTGTACGCTGACACACAGCAGTTGGCTTAAGAGCGGCCGTGCCCCATTCACGGAAGTCACAGTTTAGAACAAACCTAGCATTGATTCCTAATGTAGTATGGCAGTTTTTAACCACTTGGACTGCCGATGGATCTCTGGAGAACATGAGAGCATTCTAATATTATCCTTGGTGGAATTATTCGATTTTGACCGCTTCAAATTTAAATGCTTCGAAAAATGCATGAAAAACAATATCAGCATCGATTGGGCAAAACTTTAGGTTCCACTTTTGATTTTTATGAATGAAGGCAATTATTACTCTGATGGCGTAAAATATACTTTTCTGTTTTATACTCTGGCCTTCAACAGGTTAAAAGGTTAGTTAGGTTAAAGTCAATGACAAAAAGAATGCCAAGTTTAATTATATTCACACAAATATAGGCAATGGACATTATTAGATCATCTGTTTTCGAAAAACAGATGATCTAATAATAACTCAAATGCAGTCGCCAAAGTTAATTTATATTATAGCTAATGACATTTCAAAAGATATAAGACACAACAGATAAGCTAATTGATAACTGTCCAGCGTGGAGTGACGGGTGCCATCTGCACTTGTGTTGTATTATTACAAGATGAGACAGTATTATTACAAGGAGAGTATCAATTATAATACCCACCTTCTCAGCGAGTGCCTCCACTTGCACCACCTTCTTGCCCATTGCATAATGTTGGTCTTCACCTCGACTCCTCCTGCATCTCTAGTAGTACATGTCTAGTAACAATACCCACCTCCTCCATGAGGCGCATGCTCTCCTCCACCAGACCCTCCTCGCCGAGCGCTTCCGCCCGCGCCAACTTCTTGCCGATCTGCTCCGCCAGCTCGTGCACGGCATTGGCTTTCACAGCCACCTCGGCCGAGAGCTCCTCTTGTGTTTCGGCCAGCCGCAGCTTGGCAGCCTGCGTGCGCCGGTCACAGTCGCCGATGAAGGCCTGCAGGTGCTCTGTCGCCTGCACCAATCATAATTTTGTAGTCACAAGAATGGAATTGTGATATTTAGATATTATTAACAAGTAGTCCAAGAATGATGGTCTGCAGAAACTTCAGAAAGAAAAATATTTAAAATACACTCTTCTTGAGGACTAATTGCACGCTAGGGCTAACTTAGGTTTTCTAAATTCTCTGGCTGTATTTTGTTCCGTATGACATTTTGAAAGATGGCTTGAACAGGCGCTGCCTATAAATATAACAATACAAGAGAAGACATGCTTTGTAAAGAAAATGTAAAAGTTTGTGAATCTGCGAGGGAATTGAAAATGACAGATAAACAAAATAGAATTTGGCAAATAATAAATGAAATAAGATACTCACGTCAATATCATAGAAATGGTCCTTGGTTTTGGAAGCTTGTTCAAAATCAGCCCGGAGCGCTAAGTCATGAATTTTGGGACATTCTCCAAGATCCATTCGCTGTAAAATAATCATTGGCATGAATCACTGGGCGTAACACGAGCTGTTGTATATCTGGTACACATGCATGCTGGGTCAACCCAATCAACGTAACCACCCGGCCATTGCTTTATTATTTGTAACTAAAGTGTGATAGATTTAAGGATTAAACAATATTGATAAATTTCATCTGAAATGAAAATGATTTAGTTCTAAACATTGAGAAAATTAAGTTGATTTAATAAATGAACATCAAATGATAATCTATATTAATAAAGTAATAGTTTCTTTCCAAGACGCACCATGTGATGAGCGGCGACTGTACGGCTTCCAGGGAATCAAGACAAACATGTAATACTCACAGAACCGAACCGGCTAACTTTGCAAACTAATCGGCTTGAACAATCAATCAAACAAACAAACATCAGATAACCGCACTTGTTCTAAATCTATTATCGTTCTGTTCTTTAAAGACACGGCAAGTTGATATGCAATTAATAACTTCTTATTTGATGATGTCTCATCGTCCCATGGACAATGGGGGAATCATTAACTTTACAAAACTATTGTGGAATCATCATAATACTCTAATTCAACTTACATAATATGGATGACCATACAATACATTATATATTGATTCAATTTATAGAAAAGAATTGATTCTTATTAAAAATGAGCACTTTAACTGGTTTCTTTTACACATTTTCCGTTGAATTAAGACATAACAAATGGAAAGGGCATCTTCAAAGGAATACCACAATAAGACATGGATTCAGTAGTTTTTACCAAAGTGTATTACTTACTCCCAACAGTATCGGTTGAAACGACGTGATACATAATTAAAAATAGCTTACATAACGTGCATTGCATTATCCCTTCAGCGGTCGAGTGGTTTTACAATATTACAGAAACGTTGTTTTACCCAGAAGGTTACGAGTAGATCCTTAGTATAATCCAATATCTCTAGTATCAGTACTGAGAATGAGACACTAAAACGTGCACGTGTAATGTACTCAGTCAACATAAATACACCAATACGTACATATCTGCTGTTCATCGGGGGTTTATACTCAAATGTCTTCTGCGTTACTACGCCATCAACATCCACCAACTTGTTTCAATGTCATTTTGTGAATTGTCAAATTCCACTGCATCCTTTTTAATAAAACACTTGGTTTCGACAGAAACAACAAACACGTCAACAAGTCGGGAGCACAAATAGAGTAATAACTTCTTAGTTTGGGTTATTTTAATCATTATTTATGTGTATGTATTACCTAACCATCAAACTTCAACAGTAATTCATTTTAAAAAAGAACTTTAATGCATCTTTTACCACCTCCCCCACATGAATAGTGGTCTCTGGTAGTAATGAGGCTGAAACCGAATGTTTATTAAGCATGCAGCGGAATTCTAGATCTAAATGGCTTAACAACTCAGAAGACAGGTTTAACAAATTCAGTGAACTGAATTCAAACTTCATATTTTATCTCTGTTAAATTCAGATCACATTTTTAACAAAGAAATTGTTCAGAGTTTAAAAGAAATAAACATACATGAAATGTAACACTGGCCACCATTACATCGCTGTGAATTGAGAAGCATCAACGTGGTTCGTGTTTGAAGATCTCCTGATTTGTCTTCACACGTACGTTGAACCTTTCGATAAGACTGCTGAATGGCGTCCAGCGTAGTAATATTAATGATCGTACTTTAGTGAACGGAGGAGGCGCCTGTATAAGATATAATCATCTATTTACGTACCCTTGCGACGTATGGCCCAGAAAATTTAAAAGCATTTTCCAAATTTGTCTCGTATACAAAATATTTAATTTACTTACCAAAACACAGTGCAACTAGCTACCACAAAGATGATATAAATGGATTTGTTTCAAGTGTGAATTTAACAACACGCTGACGTTTAATTCACATAGAAATAAGTTTATAGTTATTATAACCTAGGTACAACATAGCTTTATACGTACGGCAGGGTACTTACAGAACGGCCTAACTTATCAACAATTGCCTATCCTCTAGTTTTAGATAATGTGATGGTCATTTCTGAAAAAGTATTTGTACCAGTATTAGTGCTAACATGAATACTGTTTCCATTCTAAATAAAATACCAATATTGAAGGACAATCATGGCAAACCAATAATATCAAGCAATAAAGCGCGGGTCTAATTATGTGCAGTAAAACTTCCACTAATAGACAGTGGCGTGGAGTGACTTTCTATTCTTTTCATTTTTGTAATTTTCCTTAAAGAAATCCTTAAAGGTTAGGACTCCACTGCGAATACTATAGTATAGTATAGTTCTTTAGTCACATGTGTGTTACAGTCCATGTTTTATTTTTCATACTGAAAAATCACAGTACAAATCCACCATAAGTTGTTTTTTTGGGGAAAATCACAAAGATTAATTAAGTCACTGGAGGCCCCTGGTCCCTAGGGGGAAATGGGTGAATCGGGGGAACAGCACAAGGTTAAAGGCAAACATTTTGAAAAATAATCAATAAAAGAAACACAGTTGTTATTGGACAAGGAAGCATACAAATGATACATCCTTCTCATTTCTTCCTTCTTCTCAATTCTTCGGTTCAGTCAGTTA
Organism: Hesperophylax magnus; assembly: GCA_026573805.1. Lineage (NCBI taxonomy): Eukaryota > Metazoa > Arthropoda > Insecta > Trichoptera > Limnephilidae > Hesperophylax > Hesperophylax magnus. The sequence continues at coordinate 29,615,954 of JAIUSX010000046.1, forward strand.
GTGGAGGTTTTACTTTACATAAATAGCACTCGTCCCACACATATTATCCACTTGACCTAACCCCAAACACAAATACTGTTTTCTATAATCACACATGATATGATGAACTAAAATGCACAACAATCCGACACAATAGAACATATACATTTTGTAGATTGTTGAACATTTTGTTTCATAAAAAGGTGTGCATGAGAATACAGAAAAAAGGTGTGCAAATGATGATTGACCACTTTAATAATAATTGCTCAATGGTAGAGATTCCCAAACTATAGATTGCAACTGTTTTCGAGGTATGTAATACACAAACACACACGGCATGCACAGGGTAGGCACTAGTAAAAGTAGCCGAATTAATTGACATTCAAAGAATCTTACTAAAGAACGGCTAATTACCTAAGCCGTATCAAATATAGTAAAGATCAACTAATCAAAAGATACATTGAATTCTACATTTGTGATCTGTCCAGAAAGGCATGGCCTTTTAGACACTCACACAAACGAGTCATCCCTTGAATGAGCATCGCACACATGTACATTATGTGTGTCGAACGAAGACAATGATGTGTGGTCGTTTGCATATATAGTTCCTGGCGTTGAAACCTTATGGTAGTGCGGTCGGTGCGATTCTTTGTTGACTGCGGGCGTATTTATTATTATTTGGACGCGTTGATTATAACTAGAAGAGCTAAGATTCAGTCATGGGTTTTGATAAATCGAAATGAAAAACTCTGAAGACATCAAAAAGATCATTTATTTGTCCATTTCAAAAAGATTCTCATGTAGCCAATGTTAAGATGTGCATTATAATTTATTTTTCAAATATATATTAGAAGTTAAAATGCATTTACACATTAGGATTTCATTATTGATTTATTTTCAATTCATAGCTTAGGTCATTGACTGTATCTTAGAATTTGTAATACTCTTTACTAGTATAAAAGGGCAGCGGCAAGAAGTTTGGGAATCTTTATATTGTACATAATTTAATAATGCTTAAATAAAAGATACATTTTATTGCTTGATATTATTATGATTCAAACTGGTGACATAAAATAATGAATAAAATTAACCACATTAAATGATAAAAAAGTGTGGAAGGTGTTAATGTAAAATGATGGATTATGAGTTCTACTGGAATGGGGAATTAAGGATAGTAGACAGACGGGGTTCATAATTACCGTTGAGGATAGGATCTCGTGTGGACAGCACTGCAGGAGGAAACTCTTGCAGACGGAGCTGTCTGAGAACTTCACTTGGTATTTGTCAGTTGCCCCTGAAACAGAAAAATTAAATGCCTATATTCCAATCGCAGCAGGACGGACACAGGAAGGACTGAGGACTGAAGGCCAATTGTGAGGGTCTGAGGGAGAGCATTTCCCACGAAGGAGGCCAACTCCCACCCAACGATTGTGATGGTCTATATATTTATTTATTTAGACACACACAGAGTTTGTTATGATACAAGTTATATTAAATTATATATGGTTAAATAACCTTTTTACTATCCTATGTCCTTACTTATCTTAGTAATTTCGCCCGGGAGGAGAATGGTTCTTAATCTTAACTAATAGCGCCCTTGAGGTAATTTCTCACGAAAACGGCGATATATAAATTAGCCAAATATTATTATTAATGAATAGTTGAGTAATAATGATAAACAGGAAGAAAGTGTGAGGAGAGATAAAGAGAAATTTTGAAATCACAAATTATATGGTCTATATATAATTAAATGCAAAGTAGAAATTAATTTGACGCTCATTATTGCAGTTACAAAATATGTATTATGGAAAGTTTCTATAATAATAATAATAAGGTTAAAATAAAATGAACAATAATAAAGAATGAGGTTTTTTATTCACTTTATTTCTTGTGACTGCATTATACCATGGATTATAAACGTGGTTAAGAAGTTTTTAGATTATTTGTGGAGAAATTCAACAGATAACAAGTTTAAAAATAGTAGTGGTTTGAGTTATTCCGTAATTTTTGGAGATTACTAAAATACGTACCATTCCTCGCCGTTCCCATCAGCTGGTCTAGCATAGCCCGCATCTGCTCCTGAGCCGACATATTTGTTTGAGAAGGTTTATCAGATGTAAAAAGTATATTGGCCCGAAGACAGAATTTCTATTTGACTCCAACTCAACGCCTTCCTATATAATTTTTGTAAAACACTTGAAATCCATTAGAAAACGTCAGCGACAACTGCTGGCAATATGGCGCACGATTCTGAAATACATTTTTTTTTAAATTTATGGCTATATATAATAACAATATTTCAATACACCAACTCGGAAATCTACGGGAGTCGCTATATGCATAATATGCACAGCGACTAGTCGACAGGGGGCGTGGCCAACATATCCGAGCTGTTCTGAGTTTTTTTTTATGTTAAATTCCGTCAAATTAGTATTTACCTAATATGTGTGCGTTGTGATTGAAATTTATTAGCTGGATTTTATTTTTTTTCGTTCAAATTTTATTTAAGTTAACTATTTCTGCGATGTTGAGCGGCTACGCTAAGTTTGTGTAAAATGGTTTATGATGAAAAAGAAAATGCCCCCTTTATACCGCCTGCTCGCGTCAAGGCAAGAAAAACATCCCAGTTTTCAATTAGTTTAGCGGCTACGCTAGGTTTGTGTAACATGGTTTGTGATTCAAAAGAAAGTGTCCCTTTTATACCGCCTGCTCGCGTCAAGGCAAGAAAAACATCCCAGTTTTCAATTAGTTTAGCGGCTACGCTAGGTTTGTGTAACATGGTTTGTGATTCAAAAGAAAGTGTCCCTTTTATACCGCCTGCTCACGTCCAGGCAAAAAAAACATCCCAGTTTTCAAATAGTTTAGCGGCTACGCTAGGTTTGTGTAACATGGTTTGTGATTCAAAAGAAATTCAGGCTTGTTGAAGTTGGAGTTTCCTCAGTACGAGATGTGTCTATTGTTGGAGCAATTTATTAAACATAAATTTCAGGATGAGGCAGAACCTGATCGGCTCAATTCAGGGTTTATCTGTCATGTTTTTAAAGGGGTTTGTTCCCTCAATGTTTATATTTCCTTTGTGTGGTGTAATGTATTATTTTCCATTAATAAAATAATATCAAATATGCAGCTTATATGTATCAACTTAAATTCAGTTTTTTTGTAATATTTATATTTTTGTAATACCTGCATCAACTGTAAAGCGCCCCTGAGGTGATATCTCACAAAAGCGGCGCTATACAAATTTTCCAATAAATAAATGTATCAATGAATTGCCCAACTTCCTTCATTGCTCACTTATCCTTCAACATGCTATATGGCATCCAAATTTTCACATTGACTCCAAATAATGCTAGTTTTACTTTCCCATAAAAACGGACGTCACAAAAAAAATCTGAACGGAGAACCAATTTCAAATAAAGCGCCGAAACACTTCACTTCGGGTATGCTCGGAAATGTTGGCCACGCCCCCTGTCGATTAGTCGCTGTGCATATAGCGACTCCCGAAATCTACTAGTGTTGATGAAACCCATATGAAACCTGAATAAATTGTCCGGCTCCAGTTACCGGAGTCAGAAGTGGAACCAGTTCTTTATCCTGTTACTTCTGGAACCGGTTACTCGAAAAAAAAAACCTGCCTGAGGTTGCTAGAGAATTTCCTAGGAAAGGTTTTCTCATCCAGGGTAAGGGGTGGCTAGAGAAATTCTGAGGTAAAGGCACACCTTCTTGAAAAAATCAAAATATTTTGTTGCTTTTTTACAATTTCTCAAATTCAATTTTTGATAAATTGATATACCCAGGTATTTACAATTGCTCAAATTCACAGAACAACTTAACTTTAAGCATGTGCTAGCTATTTCCTAGTAAATTCGTGTCCAGAGGAATTAGAGGACGAGTCGTACTGGCTTGTTGTGAGACTTGGAACAACTAGTACACGGCGCGTAATAGTAGAAAAATTTTGGCGATGTTTTGAGCCAGAACCACAAATTCCAACGTTAATAATTAATTTCAGTATGATGTTTTGATATTAAAAAATACCATTAATTAAGTTAGATAGTAAACATTGATAAAAAAATGTACTGGAATTCATTACTAAAGAATTCAAAAAATCTCCATATAAAATGCACTAACCACGGGACGTTCAGCGCACTGATGACGTCAAACACCCTCCCGCTTCTTACCAATCGGATTGTGATCGTTTTTTTTTTTTTTTTTTTTTTTTATTCTTTATTTTGGCTTTCACCCATTAAGAGTGATCTTGGCCATACATTACAAAATTTTTCTTATTAATAAATACAACAAATTACAGGATAAAATTGACATGATTGACAAAACAACATTGATAAAACAACATAACATAACATAACGTAACATAAATAAACCAAACATAACATAAACATAACATAACATAACGTAACATAAATAAACCAAACATAACATAAACATAACATAACATAAATATAACATAACATAAACATAACATAAGCATAACATAACATAAACATAACATACTTAACATAAACGGTACAGAGCTGGTAACAGTAGATTATCACAAAATTATAAAAATAGGAACCTGTGTACAATATAAGTGGGCGCTTTTCGTTATTAAACCAAAGATTTTTCTAAAATTAGTAGCGTTTTTTAAAAATAGAATTATGAAATTGGCAATCTTATAAACAAACACAGCATATGGGAGTAAACAAATGTGATAATAAAACATAAAGATAAACATAACACAAACATACTATGAACATAACATAAACATATCATAACATAACATGCACATAACATGAACATAACATATCATAAACATAAACCTACCATAAACATAACATGGGTGTAACATAAACATAACTTAACAAAAACAATACAGAGCTGGTAATAATGGGTAACAAAATTATAAAAATAGGAACCTGTGCACAATAGTAGTGGGAATTTTTTGTTATTTAAAAGAACAGATTTTTCCAAAATTAGAAGCATTATTTTTTTTAAAACAGTTCTATGATATGAATATAAACAAATACAATAAAAGAATCAAGAAAAATATACAAATGCATAAAGAATAGTGTTTTAACTCAGTCAAAATATGCAGAGTTGGGATTAGTAAAAATAGATGAAAATAGGAACCTGAACAAGTGAATACAAATGAAAGTGAAAGAAATTTGGTTTATATTTATTATTATGGTCAGATATTAAGGCCATTTTTATAAATAAATTTTGCCAACAAATGGTAAATTTCAGGAGTGTTTAAACTAAGAAGGCAGGGAATACTGGTAGGCAATTTAATATCAAGTTTTACCAATTCATGCATGAAGTTTGGAAATTGGTCATTGATAGGACACTCAAAAAAATTATGGTCCAGAGTATCCTCTGACCCACAATCACAGTACGGCGAACTGACTATGTGGAACCTGGCAAGATGGCTAAGACAACAAGTGTGACCCAGCCGCATTCGGGTTAACCCTTTCCTAACGGCTATGAGAAAAAAGTACAAAATTAATGGTTTTATATGAGATTCTTAATAATATGTTGTAAAGGAAACACATCAATTTTTTTTAGATTTTTATTTGCATTCTAGGTATTATTACTGTGACCTGGACTAATTTGTACCGTCAGGAACTTTGTGTATCATAGTAATGTGTATAATAGGAACTTTTAAAACATAGGTTTTTTTTTTAAACTAATTAAATCGTTAAATAAATATTAATAGTTATAAATAATTAAAAATGAATCTCGTGGTATTCAGTAAAGCAGTTTTTCTTTTCATTTAGTCATAAGAATACATTGCAGTGAGAACATTTTGAGTGAGGCTTTGACTGTATCTTCTTGATGCTGCATACTTCGCATCTGCCTCTGTTTTCTACAAAAGTAGGCCAGTGTATGCCTCTGTTACCCAACCTAACATCTTTCAATGTCGAATAGTTTGCTTTGCGCCTTTTAGATGGGCCAGGGCTGGGTTGGTTTTCCCTCGATAACCTTTTTTTCTTGTCAAGATCTTTTTTTGTCATCAATCCTTGTGCAACTGACCGTCTAAACTCTTTTACAGAAGTCTTTTCAAGTATCAGCCCATGAACAACATATGCATTTACAAAAGCTATATCCAGAACTCCCCAAAACAATCTGTGCCACCATTTTGGAGACTTTCGGTCTACACAGTACAAGGCCCTCAATCTGTCAGCTGTATCTACACCGCCCATGTAAGAGTTGTAGTCTTTGATAGATTTTGGACAAGATACTGTCGATTTGGATCCATTTTTTTCTTTGCGAGTTACAGTTTCTTCTTCGTTGCCATGAAAATTCGAAGCAATGTTTACGACTTTGTTGTCCTTCCATTTCCAAAACCCGATGCCCAAACTAGAAAATCGATAGTCACATTCTCCACGTTTCAATTTAGAGTCAGCAAACAGATTGTTGGGTACACCCTTACGATTAACCCTCATTGTTCCACATCCGTAAGTTCTTTCAGTCTTCAGTTTCTCCAGTAGAGCTACCGATGTAAAAAAATTGTCGAAGTAAACTACATTATCCTTCCCCCAGTCAGATTCTGTCAATTCTAAAACCACTCTTTCTCCTAAAGTGCAATCGGAAAATTTTGCATTCATTACTTCGTCTTTTCCTTGATAAATCATGAATTTTTTTATAAAACCTCTTTGGTCAGCCAGACACCATAGCTTATAGCCTCTCTTTATTGGTTTCATCGGAAGATATTGTTTCAAGACTGACCTTCCCTTGAATTTTATCATTGATTCATCAACACTCACTTCTCTCGTTCCGTGGTAGCACCCTTGAAATTGTTTGTTCAAAGCATCAACTATAGGTCTGATTTTGTATAGTTTGTCTTTGCAGTTAGGAAGCAGTTGAGAGTTATCATTGCAATGGAGGTTGGACAAAATAATTGCAAATCCATCTCTGGGCATGGTCTTGCTTACCAAAGGATTGTTCAAATCAGGGGCCGACGAAAAATGATCTGTCCATGAAGGTCTAGTATTGTAGGCCATGTAAAAGTTCATTCCAATAAAAGCCATCAGTTCTTCCTTTTTTAGGTTGAGGACCTTATCATGTTGGACTGCATATAAGTTACTTTGATATATAATTATATCCAGAATATCATCAATGAAAACTAAAAAAATATCGGTGGGTGTATTCCATCCAGCAAAACATTCTTCGACCACACCCGTATTTGTAGAATATTCTGGAAGATAAGTTTCTAAATCGCGTTTTTTCCATTTACGATTCGGCTCAATATTCTTCTTCTTTTTAGATGGTATCAAAGCAACAGTTTCTGAAGAACCGGAGGGTAATGCGCATTGACTTACTTCTCCATTTTTTTCTTCCATCTCATTTGTAACCTCAAGTTCAGCTTGATCTAAAGATTGTTCCAACGCTTCCTCGAAAATTTGATCAAACGTTCTAGATGTATGTAGTTGCATATTTTCAATATTCTCTTCGTCAGACAACTCCACATCTGAATTCGCATCGCAATCCGGAAGGTCTTCTAAAAGTAATGGTTCAATCATAGCATTATTTTTTGAAATATCCATTTCGAAGACCTGAAAAACGCGTAAAAAAATTGTACGGGACGATTGTATAAAAAAATTTATTTTTAAAATACCCACATGAGGTAAAAATTGCGAGGCGCATATGACGCCGTTCTATTTGTATAAAGAACATTAACTTTAAATTCAGTAAATTTAAATGATTCACCTCTTCAAGGCATATAAGAATCTAGTAAATCAAAAAAAAATAAAAAAAATTGTTGTCTCATATGCATTCGTGGACTTGTTCGATATAAAAATAATAAATTTCGCTCATGTCTCAAACAAATAAAGTATAACAAGAAGTTACTGACGGTACTTATTAGTCCTTAACGATTTTTCGAGTTATTCAAACACTAATAACTAGAATTATGCACTAAAAACACATTTACTACATAAACAAAACCTTAATTTCCAAGTGTAATAAACAATAATGGCACTTACCAAGTAATAACTATTTTTAAATATTTTCTAAAACAACAGCACGTCACCACGCATTACGGTCGTCGTTGCGAAGACTTATTATTTGCCCTACTTGGCGCCAAATCGCCGTATGTCAAATACTTTGCTGTTATTGGCTAGCTAGACGGTACTAGAAAGTATCGTCAGGCTTAGCAAAGGTATAAACGATAATGCGGCATAGATTTTAGGCAGGAAATCAACAGGTACAAATTTGTACCGTCAGGAAGGAAAGGGTTAAGGAAGAAATATATTTTTTAGGCATGGTAGTGTATTTGTGAAACCAGGGCTTAACAGGAATAGAAGGTTGAATTAATGAGTACTGGTGACCTTTTATCAGAGAAGATTTTTTCCATTCAGAAGACCATTGGAGTTGGTACTTAATTTTTAGAATAGGGAAATGGTCTCTAACCGGAATAGGGATATCACTTAACGGACCATGGGCAGTGGCTTCCTTAGCAATATGATCAGCCATGTCATTCCCAGTAATACCGAGGTGTCCCGGTATCCAGGCTAGGACCACTGATGCATGAACCAGTGACATGGAATGCAGTAGGTCCCTGATCGAGCAGATTAGAGAGTCGCTACTGGAATTGTAAGCAGTACTTGACGTATGGAGCGGAGCAGTAGACAAGGTAGAGAAACTCAAGGCCATATAACAGTATGCCCAATGTCCATTTTTTTTTATTTTTTATTTATTTATTTCCATACACACATTACAGTGTCTACTAAATATTTACATTTGTATGTAATACATACATTTAGAATAGTTGTTAATATGGTTATGCATACACACATATAAGTAAACACATGTATACATACATACATACACATTCATCCATGATTATGTTTGGTTTGGTGTTATAATGTTTTGTATAAAATGGATATCTTGTTTTCTGATCCAGGCTACTTTGAAACAATTACTGACTGAAACAAACCTTCTCAAAAAACATATCGTAGCCTGGATAAAAAATCAAGATTTTCACTTTATTCAAAAGATTATAATTCCAAACCAAACATAACCAAAATATAATAAGTAAAATTAAATATTATACACGTTTTTCAAGAATTATCCGAAAATATTTACACACACATAGAAACGTATGTTTTCATGTTTCAATATATGTCTGTGAAAATATATAAAATACATAAATAAAAAAATTAACTTTCTACTAGAGTACAACACATAAATACCTGTCACACTTACCTAATCACAAACACGTTAACACCTCAGCAAAGGTTTCAATAGTGAGGTGTTCACGTTACATACAATATAACCCACACACAGTTTTACCCATATCAACATTTTTTTTTTGTTTTTGTACCTTTTTTCTGAACTACAATATAAACCACTGTAATCATTTGTAAAATATGTATTCAAGAATAGACATAAATAATAAATTTAAAATAAGGTGCAACCACAGACAATATAATTGAACTGAGCAATTAATTATTTAGCCCAAAAAACAAAAAAAAAATAAATAAAATTTCCTTTGTAACATAGTCGTTCTTTTTGTTCAGAATTCGGTGATCCATAAACAATAAATTGTACTACTCTACCTTGTATTACCCTCAATTTTTATTCCAATTGCTTTTAATTAACGTTTTAGATAGAGGATTCAATGCTAAGCAAAACCAAAAAGGACACAATGAGTCTCCTTGAAAAATCCCTCTTTTAATTGAAATGCCCGGTATTACTATTTTCTTACCTTTTAAATTGAAAAGTAAATTGGTATTCCAAAAGGAAATAATATTTTTTAAAAAGCCAATAATAATGGGGTTAATTTTATGCATATTTAATACTTTTATCAGCCACGAGTGCGGGACACTATCGAAAGCCTTTTGGTAGTCTATATAGCAAGTATGTAAATTACGCTTTCGAGTTTGAATCTGTTTTAGAATTACAGAATCAATAACTAATTGTTCTTTACATCCCATATATTTTCTGCGACAACCTTTTTGCTGTTCAGATAAAATATTTCGTTCATCTAAATGATCTCCTCCCTAACTAGCTAAAAATACTCAAATATATTGCTGTTTTATATTTACCTCTTAAGGCGTCTTAACCAGCGGACGAGAATTCAAATTTTGTTAGAAGACGGTCTCGCGATCGGACGTTTTTTTAGAACGAGACAGAAATACCGAATTCATTCCAATGCGAGCCGTACATTCGCGCAGCTGACGAAAACTACAGCATGGTTCCGATGAAATAACAATTATTGTGTTTGAATTTTCGGTTGTAGCTTTCTTCCTAATAAGTAGTTACATACATATTTGTAAATTATACGTCGGAGTGCGTAAACATAAATAAATACAAATGCAGTGCGTTGACATGGTAGATATAATTTTTTTTTAAATATTTGTTTAATTTGATTTTTTTAAATTTATTTTACATAGGTTTTCCAAAAGTGAGTAAAAATCTTTTGATTTACATATTTATTCGTTTGTCCGAAAGGTATTACCGGTAAGTTTTATTTCTAGTATTACTTATTATTAAATCAAACGAAATAGTAAAAATTTTCAGAATCCCAAATCAAAAATAACGCTGTACAATTCCTTTACCCGCAACGTGTTGGAGTACGCAAGTTCTATATGGAGTCCAACCTACAAAGTTCATATTCAGCGAATAGAGCGGGTTCATAAACATTTTATGTACCACCTAGCGTATTGTGATAAGCGAGCTCGATCACTTCCTCACTATACCGATAGACTAAATTTCTACAATGTACGCACCCTTGAACAGAGAAGACTAAATATTGATTTAAATTTTCTTTTCAAAATTGTTAATGCTCTAATAAACTGCCCTTTTTTACTCCATCAAATTATGTTCAACGTTCCTAGAATTGGTTCCCGACTTATACATTATATTCCGTTACATATTAAAAAATATAAAACTAAGCTGGGGTATGACTCACCTTTACCGAGAATGTGCCGTTATTTTAACGAGACATATAAAAGTCATTCCATTGATTTGTCAATGTCATCATTGGCCACCTTCAAATCAAACCTAAACAAGACTTAAAGCTACCTATCGTGTTGATCTAAAAAATAATTACTGTTGCTGTTATGAAATGTATATGTAGGTGTATGTATGTGTGTATACATGTATGCATGTAGGTGCATACATGTACATTAATCTTTACTTACAGTGTTGTGTTCATCAATGTTGTGTTTGTCTGTAATTAGTGATAGTATCAACCAAGTTTAATTAATGTAATTGTATTTCGAGAGCTTTGATATGAATCACTGTTGACAAACCTAAGAAAAAAAAAAAAAAAAAAAAAAAAAAAATTTGATTTGATACGTTTGACATTGAAAAGAGTGTTTATTCCTTACAACTGAAGTAGTAAATATATTAAAACTAGTTTTTATTTCCAACTATTTTCTACGGTACCTACCTACATATGTAGTTATGCGATTGCATAATATTGTATCGCTTTCATGTATTTATTTTCATGATTGACGGGGCGACCTGACTTGTCTAATTTTCGAAATGTTATTAAATTCACGAGGTAAATTTCGATCGAAAAATCAAAGGTTGGTATGTCAAAAATAACCTCGTTTTTTTCCGAAAACAAGAAGCTCAATTCACAATATGACATTATGAAACTGACAAAAAGTAACACAAAAAATATTAAATATGTTGAATTATACCAAAGTAATAGTGAATTGGACAATAAAATAGAAATTATGAACAATAAAATGATTTGAATCGCACATCACGAATCAAAATTCATTTGGTTCGTGGTACTTTTTGACCACCAATCACAAACAGTTTCGCGTACTTTGGCATAAGTTTTAACATTTATACATTAAACATCGATGACAGACATAAACTCCTAGTTGATTCTTTTCCCTGGAAATTAAACAACACAAAATTATCGCCAAATGTTATAAAAAATATGTGCTTATTCTGACTGATTCTTTCGAACGACCCTGTAGCATATAAGTACGTACAATATACACGGAAAATTAAATATCACTAATCTTTGTTTTTTTTGAAAATATATCTCCCACGTACGTTTTTGATGTCGTAATTTGTGTTTTTTAATAAAACTTTTGTTCCAAGGGTATTTTCCTACCCATTTTTAAGCGACGAATTTCTTTAAAATGTTATTAACTAGACCGGCTGGGTTACACGTCCGCTCGCCGCCCGGTCGCGGCGGAGAGTGACAATATTTTGTCTTGTGCCGAGTTAATAAAAATGCACAAACGCGAATCGAAATTAATTACTATTATTTACTTTAAGAATACATTTTTTGGTCATAAATTATTTCTAATGTTTCAAAAATGTCTTGGTAAATTATTTTTGTAAAAAAATCGGAACTATACTAATTTGTAAGACCATAAATAAATAGTCAAATTGAGGGATTTTCGTCACAAAACGCGTGTTCGGATTTATTTATTAGTAATTTTATTTGAAACAAAATGTGTATACAGAAGTTTTAGGTACGTAGTCCTTACGCAATTCAAAAGAATAAAAATTTTAAGAAATATCTACAAATTTGAAATTTTGGAATTAAAAAAAAGAAGACTGTGTCCTATTGCCAATTCAATACGAAATTTTCAGTGAGTCAAATTGATCATTTTATAAATTTGAGAGCTTTATTTTCTAAATATGTATTTATCGGCTTTGTTGCGGTACGTCGGCGGAATTACACTGAATTATTTTGGACACCTTCAAAGACCAGGCAGAATTGTGAGACGTAAGCCCTGCATAATTGAGCAAAGAAAATTACATCGTATAATAAATCAAGTATGTAATAGTAACGATACTAGTGTGCTGGCTGATATTTGCAGACCAACATACTGTGAAGCTAGTCCACCCGGCGCGGGCGGGGCACCCAAGAAAAGACGACGACGAAGAAAACGCCGTGTCAATTTGAGGATCGGACAGTGTAAGCGGTGCCGCGGCAATTTGCACTGGAAAATTTGTAAAAATCCTAATAAAAGTATTGGCAAATGCATGTCTCTTTTTAACACAATCAATAAAACATAATACCACACTAAAGTTCTTATTTTTTATTTCGTTGTGCTAAAATAACAACCTATTTGGTAAACTTGTCGAATTCCGCTGCGTGCAGAGGCAATTGAAAACAAATAACACTTGATTCCAACTTAATAACTGTGGTGAACGTATGTCTGTCGGTATGAAAGAGACAGGCATATCTGAGTGAGACAGCATGACCGAGACGTATAAAAAGGCGTGTCTGTTGTAACTCGTCCTCTCTTTGCAACAACATCTCGAATACTGTACATTAGTAATAACACTAAATAAACCAAATAGTATGGAGTATCCAAACGACTATTATTTACATCTTATCTGAGTGATCGACACGGCAGATCACCACAGTTGGCGCAGCCGAAAAAGGAAGCTGAACGGCCGCAAAATTCTTCCTGGAGGAAGAACCGTAGCCGCAGCTGAAAGAACTACAGTTGGAGCAGCCGAAAAAGGAATCTGAACAGCTATTAAATTCTTCCTGGAGGAAGAACTACAGTTGGAGCAGCCGAAAAAGGAATCTGATCAGCCATTAAATTCTTCCTGGAGGAAGAACCACAGTAGGCGCAGCTGAAAGAACCATAGTTTGGTTATAATCCCACCGAGCACCGCGGAAGGGATTATTGTCGCATAAAAAAATAAAATAATTTGGGGGCAGCTTCACGGACAGTATCGGACATTGAAGGAGCATCAAGGCAAGGAACTGGTGAGGAGATTCAAGGCGCTGAGCTCAAGGAATCAGCAGCCGAGAAACCGGATGAAAAACGGATCCAGGCAGCTTGTACGGGGACCCGACACGGGAAGGCGTGGCGGTGGTGACCGGACGAGAAGGACGACCAGGAATCCGGACGGAGCCAGAAGACGGTCAGACGCGGAAGGGCGGCGATCGGCGGCAGCATCAATCATCAGATTCGTGAGTTGAGTGCTGTTTGTTGTTGTTTTTTCTGATTATTGGTAATCTGTGTGGAAATGGAGGGAGTGGGTTTACCCAGGTTTTGTCACCTTAGGGACGGGCTGGAGACGTTCGTGCTACAGTTTGAGCAGTTGATCCTCGTCAATGATGACAAATTTAAATCCGAGGATAAAAAGAGGGCGGTTTTAATATCCCACCTACACACAGACACGATTAATCTACTGATAGATTTATGTTTTCCAAAAAAAATAACAGAATTATCGGTTGATAATATATTTTTGTTATTAGGAAACCACATTGGTGTTTCAAAGAATGTGTTTAAGGAACGTGGAAATTTTTTTGCGGCGAAACAAAAAGTTGGGGAATCTATAAATGATTATATAGCTAGGTTACGTTGTCTAACAAGATTCTGCAAATTTGAAAGCAGACTGGAAGAAAACTTAAAAGATATTTTTGTGACTGGTTTATTAGAAGGTCGTATTAAAGAAAAAATGTTTTTAGATGCAGAGAAGCTGACTTTAAAAAGTACATTAGAGTGCGCATCGGGAATGGATTCATTTCATAAAAATATTACGTGTATTAAATCCGAGAGTGTCGGGCTCATTTCTAGAAGTAAGAAAAATTTTAATAGTAGTGCAGGTAGGAATTATTCTACTTCACCGGCGCGGGCGAAAGACAAAAATGTTACAATTCCCAGAAAGAAATCAGTAGAACGTATACAACAGTTGAAGTGCAAATATTGTAATTTAAATAATCATGATTCCAGTAATTGTAGATTAAAAAACGTGACGTGTTTTAATTGCAAAAACAAGGGACATTTTAGTAAAAATTGTCGCGAAAAAAAACGGGAGGAAGTTTCATCTGTGTTTGTGAATTCAAGTGAAATAAATTCAAGGTTAACAAGAAATACCGATCCCATTTATTTATCGTTAAAAGTTAATAACGGTATCATCATAAAAGGATTATTTGACACGGGTGCAGGAATATCGATCCTATCGGATAAAGATTATTGGGAACATTTTAAAGATGTACAATTGAAGCCGAAGAATTTAACCCTGAAGGGTTACAATAATTGTAAGTTACAGTTACTTGGATGTTTAATTTTGTCAATTAATTTCAATGGTATTACTAAAATAATGGAATTTTGTGTTGTAAAGGATGGTTCAACCACTGTGCTAGGTAGAGACTTCGTAAAAGAATTTAACATTGGTTTTACGGGTTTCGAGACGGTTTCTTCACAGTTGAAAAGTGAAATACTCACGCATAATATTCACGACGTAAACAATAATAGTGTCGATACGTTAGTGCGTAAATATCCGGAGGTATTTTCAAGTAAACTAGGTAGATTCAATAAATTTAAAGTTCATTTAAAATTGAAAGAAAATGCAGAACCGAAATTCTGCAATCCGAGAAGTATTCCTTTCGCTTTGAAAGCGAAAGTTGAAACGGAATTGAACCGTTTACAGGAAGAGGGAATTTTAGTTCCGATTAGTTATAGCAAGTTTGCATCTCCTATCGTGCCCGTAGTTAAAAGCGATGGAAGCATTAGAATTTGCGGGGATTATAAATGTACTGTGAACCCACAATTGATTGTTGACAAATATCCCATGCCGAAGATAGAAGTTTTATTATCACAAATTTCGGGCGGAATAATATTTTCAAAAATTGATTTACGTCAAGCTTATTTACAGTTGGAACTAGACGAAGAAAGTATGGAATATACTACGATTTCTACACATTTAGGATTATTTAAATTCACTAGGCTAGTGTTTGGGATTAACAGTGCACCGGCAATATTTTGTAGAACTATAGCTTCATGTCTACAAGGTTTGAAGAAAACAGCGGTTTTCCTGGATGATATTATGGTTACAGGAGAAACGATAGAGGAACATAATGCTAATTTAAATGCAGTTCTTAATAGGTTAAAAGATTGCGGTTTGTGCGTAAATATTCAAAAGTGCAATTTTAACGCTTCATCGGTATGTTTCTTAGGGTTTGAAATCTCGAAGGAAGGGATTAAACCTATGGAAGATAAAACGAACGCAATTAGTAAAGTCGCGCAACCAAAAGATTTATCAGAGCTACGCAGTTTTTTAGGAATGGTAAATTTTTACCGATCTTTTGTGCCAAATATGTCTATGTTATTAGATCCTTTGCACAAATTATTGAAAAAAAATACGAATTTTGATTTTAATCAAGATTGCGTAAAAGTTTTTAATAAAATAAAATTAATTTTATGTGATAATCGAGTGTTAGCACATTACGATCCAAATGTTACTTTGAAGGTAGTTACGGACGCCTCAACGAAAGGTTTGGGTGCAACATTGTTACATGTGTATGAAAATAATTTACAAAGACCTATTTCTTTTGTTTCTCGTAAACTGACAGAAGCGGAAAAGAAATATTCAATTTTCGACCTCGAGGCTTGTGCAATTGTGTTTGCTTTTAAGAAGTTTTTCGAGTACATTTACGGAAGGGAATTCATTCTAGAAATAGATAATGAACCTTTATGTAGAATTTTTGGTGAAAAAAAAGGAATTCCTGTTTTAACTTGTAATAGATTACAACGTTATGGTGTAATTCTCTCATCTTTCAATTATAAAGTTCAATACGTAAAATCAACAACATTAAATTGTTCGGATTACTTATCTCGCGTACCTGTAGGAGATCCTGTTGAGGAAAATAATAACTTTGATTCAAGAATTTTGTGTTTATTCAAAAATAATAGCGAGATGCCAATAGATGTTGAGGAAGTTAAAGCAGAATCTAATACGGATAAATTATTATTAGAGATAAAAAATTATCTTAGAACAGGGTGGCCAAATAAAGTCAATAAGGATGATTGCAAATGGATTTATTGGATAAAAAGGAACGATTTATCAATAATTGATGATTGTATTTTCTGGAACCATAGGTTAGTAATTCCAATAAGTTTAAGGGATAAGATATTAAGCTTATTGCATAGATCTCATCTAGGGATTGCCAAGATGAAAGGGCTAGCTAGAGGCTATTTTTGGTGGCCAGGGATTGACAGTCAAATTGAATTTTTAGTTAGAGAGTGCGGAATTTGTGCGGAAATTCAACCATCACAACCCAAGAGTGAGTTAACTCCATGGCCGATAACGGAAGAAATTTGGAGTAGGGTTCATATAGATTACGTAGGGCCTATCGGAAATAAATATTTTTTGGTAATCATAGATTCAACCTCAAAATGGTTGGATTGCGTGGAAGTAAATTCACCTAACTCAGATAATACCATTAAAATCTTAAAGAGATTATTCAGTTATTTCGGTAGTGTACAAACCTTAGTTTCTGATAATGGAGCAGCATTCATGTCAGCAGACTTTAAACAGTTTTGCGAGAGAAATGGCATTAAACATTTAACAACACCTATAAATCATCCTCAATCAAATGGATTGGCAGAGAATGCAGTCAAAACGTGTAAAAATTTTTTAAAGAAAATATTGTTAGAAAAAAAATTTCAGTCAGGTTATAATGAGAAGTTAGAATGTTTTCTCATAGATTATAGGAATGCACCACACTGTACAACAGGGTTAGAGCCAGCAGTTGTAATGTTTGGTAGAAGGTTAAGGTCAAATTTGAATAATTTTATACCTAGAGGGGGGAAGGTAAAGGAAAATGTGATTGATAAAGATACCAAAATGAAAATGTCAAAATGTCAGGAAAATCAGAAATTCTATTATAAAAGGAATAACAAAGTATCTACGAATTTTAAGATTAATCAGAAAGTTATGGTTAGGGATTTTAGAGACCAAAACAATGATAAGTGGGTACCAGGGAAAGTACATAAACGTTTGGGAAATAAACTATATTTAATTGAGGTTAAATTGAATGATAAAATCATGTACTGGAAAAGACATTTTGATCAATTATCCAAACTGTGTGTATCATGGGAAAAGAACCCTAGTATTTTAATCCCTGAGTCTGAGACGAGGAGGCTATCGTTCGATGAGTACGATGTCTCCGACTTTGTTTCGGATGACAATCTAACGGGTGACCCTCTTTTTCCTTCCAGCTCCAGTGAACCCGTGGCGTCAACGTCGGGGAACTGGAAGGAGCGCCTTCGACCAAGGACAGAGAAATCAAAATAAGCAGCAGTCAACTCTCCGAATCAACATGGTTATAAATAAAAAAGAAAATGTTGTAAAATAATAATTAAATATGTGTATGTATGTTTTATAATTATTATTATGATAATCATGTTGTGTTACTGTCTGCTGATTTAAGTGTGGAGGGATGTGGTGAACGTATGTCTGTCGGTATGAAAGAGACAGGCATATCTGAGTGAGACAGCATGACCGAGACGTATAAAAAGGCGTGTCTGTTGTAACTCGTCCTCTCTTTGCAACAACATCTCGAATACTGTACATTAGTAATAACACTAAATAAACCAAATAGTATGGAGTATCCAAACGACTATTATTTACATCTTATCTGAGTGATCGACACGGCAGATCACCACAATAACCTAATGGTCAACTAATATTTAAGTAAACATGCAAAAAAAAGGTTTTTAGAGTGTTAGTTTGGATTATTTTAATAATTGATGCGTATCTCCTATCCTTCAATTTTGATTGAAAAAATGGGAATTTAATGTATCTCTAATCATCTCCAATGACATAAATAGTTTTTTCTTGTAGTAATTAAGTTGAAACTAATTTTTTGCGTTATCAGGATAGTGTAATGGAATCCGACAAGTTTATAGAGCTTTTTACTCCCACGACTTTGGAATGAATATATTCTATAAGTTTATTGAATTTCTTGATGTTGTAAGTTTTGTTTATGTATATGTGAAGGGATTGATGGCGTTTGGTGAACATTTTTAATTGGTCAGCAAAGTGGCGTAATATGCAGCCTAGCAGAAATAGAAGAAACACTACTTCCACCTTTGGAAACTTGACTTCCGTCAACTTGTCTTTATAAACAGTTATATACAGATTTACTAACTATTATTTAACATAACTAACTAACTAACCATCACGCCATTTCTCCGCAGGGGTAGGCAGAGAGGACGGACCGCCAAACAACTCGGTCACACCACACACTCCTTGCCTAATTCACATTCATACATCATAATGGCCTGACTAAAGTATCTGATTCACTTGGTCGTGCCATGTCTTCCTCGGGCGTCCTCGACTTATGCTACCTTAAACATTTACATAGTATACTCTCCTTACACTCCTTTCTTCGCTCATTCGCTCTTCATGCCCAAACCATCTAAGCGTCTCTTTCTTGATCTTTCTCATTACGCTTAAATCAGTCTTGTACTCTTTACGGATCTCCACATTTCTCACACGATCATACATGGTTTTACCACACATACGCCTCAGGAATCTCATTATCAACATTATTCTGCATAACAGGTTAACCTGCGTTATAGTAAATTTAAACAAAAATATATAATTGTTACGTGTTGAATTTTTTGACAACGTAAGTTTGGTTTATGTGTATACAGAGTATATTATAAAGCGATAAATCAAAGACTGGGCACTTTTAAACACTTTGGTGTATTTTCTTCAAACAAACAGCTCTCAAAATATAACACAGCATATAAGTACGTACAATATACACGGAAAATTAAATATCACTAATCTTTGTTTTTTTTGAAAATATATCTCCCACGTACGTTTTTGATGTCGTAATTTGTGTTTTTTAATAAAACTTTTGTTCCAAGGGTATTTTCCTACCCATTTTTAAGCGACGAATTTCTTTAAAATGTTATTAACTAGACCGGCTGGGTTACACGTCCGCTCGCCGCCCGGTCGCGGCGGAGAGCAGTGTTACCGAAACTAAAAATTCAAAATCGGGAGAATTTTTGCCTAAAAATCGGGAGAAATCGGGAGAAATTTGAAGAAATCGGGAAAAATCGGGAGATGACTAGAACTATTATAATAAAAATTCTCCCTTGTCAACAATCCGAATCCCGTTTACTATTTCCGAAGCAGACCATTAACAACGATCTAAAAAATCAAGAAGCAGCATAATTGTAGATGTTGCCCATGGAATGACGCAATTTTCCGTAACATTCGATGGAGACTTATTTTTACGTCTGTCAACACAGAACATTTTTTGTGAAATTTGAACTGTCAGTTCAAGAGACGTCAAAACTTATTGAATACCTATCTATGTACATTAAAATTGAGCGGCATTCAAACAAGTAACGATTTTTGTCCTCGGGATGTGTCTACGATTAAATGAAACGAAACAATCTTTTTATTTTCAATTTTAATAAGCAACCATCCAATCACTTCAAGAGCTTTTTCTTCATATCACCTGGCTTCACATGTAAACATTCCGCTGTCACCCAATAGTTAACTGTTTAGCATTCTTTATTATGAAATATCTACTAATTTAGCAGATGAATTAGAAAAAAAAAATACAATGCAAGAGCGAAAATAAAATTGTGGAAATTGTTACTGCTATGGAGTAATTAGGAGTTATATTAGATTAAGATTTAATTTTTATAAGCATGCTGCGCATTTACAATAGAAACTTGGGTACAAGTATCTCTTTTCTGGGAAGAATTATTCAAAAGTTGTTCCAATAATCTGCGATTACAGTATATACTCGTAACTCCAATTTTAGCCCATATTTTAACAACTGTCCAACGATTCTTTTCTGGTGAAATGACAGAGAACAAAGTAAGTTGCAAATTGTTCAAAATATAGCAATGTGAATAATACTTAGGCGAAATAGATTTTTAAAGTAGCCAAAATGTTACAGGAGCTAAATTGGCTAACAGTAAAATAGAGATATTGATGACGTTGATATTTATAAAGAAAATTTAATAATACACAATGTGTTATCGAAATAAAAAAGATAACTTTAACGTGTTTCGATAGAATATTACACCATATAGGAATAAAAAATGTCAATGTACTGCCAGAAAGCATAAAAATAACACCTATCGGTAAATGGAAGAGAGAATGCAAGAACTATCTAGTTATCTTTAAAGATAACATATAAGAATTCAATATTATAGTAGTATAGAGATATTGATGACATTGATATTTATACATAAAACTTAATATTACACAATTAAAAAAAATTATATGTACGAGGAACGAAGAACCAAAAAAGCTAATCGAGGCGTTACGTAATAAATTCTAAACTCTCGCTCGTAAAATTCATAGATTATCGGTTTGTATAGGTCTAATACATACATACACCGGTCGGTGGCCGAGTGTGTTCAATTCCTGGGCTGGGTAAGTCCTCCATCACAACACAAGCAACATTTTCGGCTTACTGTGGTGGTAGTAGGAGATTTTCAAATATTGTCAGGTTATTCGTAACCCGGGAATGTTTGTCTTTCTTAAAAAAAAAAAAAAAAATGCTTAGATGATCAGTATTCTCTAATTATTCTTGTTAATACCCTATTCGGGGGAATTTTTTTTTGCCAGAGACAATTTTTTGCCTGTTTAGCAGACCATAAGCAAAGAATCGTCGAGTGACGACGATTCGCTGCTTGCTTTGAAAAATCGGGAGATATTGATGCCATTCCGGTAGATCGGGAGATGAAGTGAAAAATCGGGAGCTTCGGCAACACTGGCGGAGAGTGACAATATTTTGTCTTGTGCCGAGTTAATAAAAATGCACAAACGCGAATCGAAATTAATTACTATTATATACTTTAAGAATAAATTATTTTTGTAAAAAAATCGGAACTATACTAATTTGTAAGACCATAAATAAATAGTCAAATTGAGGGATTTTCGTCACAAAACGCGTGTTCGGATTTATTTATTAGTAATTTTATTTGAAACAAAATGTGTATACAGAAGTTTTAGGTACGTAGTCCTTACGCAATAGGCCACTTGCATGGATTTCATAACGACTTGGAAAAAATCGTGTGGATAGATCTTTTTACTAAGATTACGAAAATGTTAGTAAAATTTTGTAGAAATGTACATTTATTTTTATTTTTATATAAATAAATCCATTATTTGGGCTCGTGTCGTCACTACATGAAAATGTCCCGTCTACTGAAAATGTTCCTATTAATTTTGTAAAATTCCACACTGATTTAATTTTTTTATATGGCATCACTTTGATTTCAGGCGAATTTTTGAATTCGTTCACTAGATTTATTGTTTGTTCTCTGCGAACTTTTCATTTGGTTTGAATTTTTGACAGATGTGAAGAGAACCCCGTACAATTTAGATGTCGGTACGTGTTTTAGAGGTATAATGGTTATGGTGCTGATTTTATCAAAATCAAATTATATAATATTCTTATTATTATTATAATTTACAAGTACAAGTATATTACATTGGATTTATTAATATAGACGTTGTACATTATAATGATTTATGATCAATAAGATGGATCAAGGAAAAAAATATTTATGAGATGTAATATTTTTGGTATGCCTCGTTATTCTGCTGTGTCATTCGTGTGGAAAACGTTCTTTTTTTTAAAAATGATTTTCGGCTATGTAATCATTGTTTTTTCTCACCTATAAAATTATGTCCCGTCTTTCCGGTTTATAAAAAAAGGTCTGATTTTTCGGATTGAAATTTTCAAAAAATCCCCAGGGTTTCAAAAATACGATTAAAAAAATAATAATAATACAGAATGTCTTAGAATATTTTCCTTAACCGGAAAAAAAAATTAAAAAATATGATGCAAGTGGCCTATTCAAAAGAATAAAAATTTTAAGAAATATCTACAAATTTGAAATTTTGGAATTAAAAAAAAGAAGACTGTGTCCTATTGCCAATTCAATACGAAATTTTCAGTGAGTCAAATTGATCATTTTATAAATTTGAGAGCTTTATTTTCTAAATATGTATTTATCGGCTTTGTTGCGGTACGTCGGCGGAATTACACTGAATTATTTTAGACACCTTCAAAGACCAGGCAGAATTGTGAGACGTAAGCCCTGCATAATTGAGCAAAGAAAATTACATCGTATAATAAATCAAGTATGTAATAGTAACGATACTAGTGTGCTGGCTGATATTTGCAGACCAACATACTGTGAAGCTAGTCCACCCGGCGCGGGCGGGGCACCCAAGAAAAGACGACGACGAAGAAAACGCCGTGTCAATTTGAGGATCGGACAGTGTAAGCGGTGCCGCGGCAATTTGCACTGGAAAATTTGTAAAAAATCCTAATAAAAGTATTGGCAAATGCATGTCTCTTTTTAACACAATCAATAAAACATAATACCACACTAAAGTTCTTATTTTTTATTTCGTTGTGCTAAAATAACAACCTATTTGGTAAACTTGTCGAATTCCGCTGCGTGCAGAGGCAATTGAAAACAAATAACACTTGATTCCAACTTAATAACCTAATGGTCAACTAATATTTAAGTAAACATGCAAAAAAAAGGTTTTTAGAGTGTTAGTTTGGATTATTTTAATAATTGATGCGTATCTCCTATCCTTCAATTTTGATTGAAAAAATGGGAATTTAATGTATCTCTAATCATCTCCAATGACATAAATAGTTTTTTCTTGTAGTAATTAAGTTGAAACTAATTTTTTGCGTTATCAGGATAGTGTAATGGAATCCGACAAGTTTATAGAGCTTTTTACTCCCACAACTTTGGAATGAATATATTCTATAAGTTTATTGAATTTCTTGATGTTGTAAGTTTTGTTTATGTATATGTGAAGGGATTGATGGCGTTTGGTGAACATTTTTAATTGGTCAGCAAAGTGGCGTAATATGCAGCCTAGCAGAAATAGAAGAAACACTACTTCCACCTTTGGAAACTTGACTTCCGTCAACTTGTCTTTATAAACAGTTATATACAGATTTACTAACTATTATTTAACATAACTAACTAACTAACCATCACGCCATTTCTCCGCAGGGGTAGGCAGAGAGGACGGACCGCCAAACAACTCGGTCACACCACACACTCCTTGCCTAATTCACATTCATACATCATAATGGCCTGACTAAAGTATCTGATTCACTTGGTCGTGCCATGTCTTCCTCGGGCGTCCTCGACTTATGCTACCTTAAACATTTACATAGTATACTCTCCTTACACTCCTTTCTTCGCTCATTCGCTCTTCATGCCCAAACCATCTAAGCGTCTCTTTCTTGATCTTTCTCATTACGCTTAAATCAGTCTTGTACTCTTTACGGATCTCCACATTTCTCACACGATCATACATGGTTTTACCACACATACGCCTCAGGAATCTCATTATCAACATTATTCTGCATAACAGGTTAACCTGCGTTATAGTAAATTTAAACAAAAATATATAATTGTTACGTGTTGAATTTTTTGATAACGTAAGTTTGGTTTATGTGTATACAGAGTATATTATAAAGCGATAAATCAAAGACTGGGCACTTTTAAACACTTTGGTGTATTTTCTTCAAACAAACAGCTCTCAAAATATAACACAGCATATAAGTACGTACAATATACACGGAAAATTAAATATCACTAATCTTTGTTTTTTTTGAAAATATATCTCCCACGTACGTTTTTGATGTCGTAATTTGTGTTTTTTAATAAAACTTTTGTTCCAAGGGTATTTTCCTACCCATTTTTAAGCGACGAATTTCTTTAAAATGTTATTAACTAGACCGGCTGGGTTACACCGTTACACGTCCGCTCGCCGCCCGGTCGCGGCGGAGAGTGACAATATTTTGTCTTGTGCCGAGTTAATAAAAATGCACAAACGCGAATCGAAATTAATTACTATTATATACTTTAAGAATAAATTATTTTTGTAAAAAAATCGGAACTATACTAATTTGTAAGACCATAAATAAATAGTCAAATTGAGGGATTTTCGTCACAAAACGCGTGTTCGGATTTATTTATTAGTAATTTTATTTGAAACAAAATGTGTATACAGAAGTTTTAGGTACGTAGTCCTTACGCAATAGGCCACTTGCATGGATTTCATAACGACTTGGAAAAAATCGTGTGGATAGATCTTTTTACTAAGATTACGAAAATGTTAGTAAAATTTTGTAGAAATGTACATTTATTTTTATTTTTATATAAATAAATCCATTATTTGGGCTCGTGTCGTCACTACATGAAAATGTCCCGTCTACTGAAAATGTTCCTATTAATTTTGTAAAATTCCACACTGATTTAATTTTTTTATATGGCATCACTTTGATTTCAGGCGAATTTTTGAATTCGTTCACTAGATTTATTGTTTGTTCTCTGCGAACTTTTCATTTGGTTTGAATTTTTGACAGATGTGAAGAGAACCCCGTACAATTTAGATGTCGGTACGTGTTTTAGAGGTATAATGGTTATGGTGCTGATTTTATCAAAATCAAATTATATAATATTCTTATTATTATTATAATTTACAAGTACAAGTATATTACATTGGATTTATTAATATAGACGTTGTACATTATAATGATTTATGATCAATAAGATGGATCAAGGAAAAAAATATTTATGAGATGTAATATTTTTGGTATGCCTCGTTATTCTGCTGTGTCATTCGTGTGGAAAACGTTCTTTTTTTTAAAAATGATTTTCGGCTATGTAATCATTGTTTTTTCTCACCTATAAAATTATGTCCCGTCTTTCCGGTTTATAAAAAAAGGTCTGATTTTTCGGATTGAAATTTTCAAAAAATCCCCAGGGTTTCAAAAATACGATTAAAAAAATAATAATAATACAGAATGTCTTAGAATATTTTCCTTAACCGGAAAAAAAATTAAAAAATATGATGCAAGTGGCCTATTCAAAAGAATAAAAATTTTAAGAAATATCTACAAATTTGAAATTTTGGAATTAAAAAAAAGAAGACTGTGTCCTATTGCCAATTCAATACGAAATTTTCAGTGAGTCAAATTGATCATTTTATAAATTTGAGAGCTTTATTTTCTAAATATGTATTTATCGGCTTTGTTGCGGTACGTCGGCGGAATTACACTGAATTATTTTAGACACCTTCAAAGACCAGGCAGAATTGTGAGACGTAAGCCCTGCATAATTGAGCAAAGAAAATTACATCGTATAATAAATCAAGTATGTAATAGTAACGATACTAGTGTGCTGGCTGATATTTGCAGACCAACATACTGTGAAGCTAGTCCACCCGGCGCGGGCGGGGCACCCAAGAAAAGACGACGACGAAGAAAACGCCGTGTCAATTTGAGGATCGGACAGTGTAAGCGGTGCCGCGGCAATTTGCACTGGAAAATTTGTAAAAAATCCTAATAAAAGTATTGGCAAATGCATGTCTCTTTTTAACACAATCAATAAAACATAATACCACACTAAAGTTCTTATTTTTTATTTCGTTGTGCTAAAATAACAACCTATTTGGTAAACTTGTCGAATTCCGCTGCGTGCAGAGGCAATTGAAAACAAATAACACTTGATTCCAACTTAATAACCTAATGGTCAACTAATATTTAAGTAAACATGCAAAAAAAAGGTTTTTAGAGTGTTAGTTTGGATTATTTTAATAATTGATGCGTATCTCCTATCCTTCAATTTTGATTGAAAAAATGGGAATTTAATGTATCTCTAATCATCTCCAATGACATAAATAGTTTTTTCTTGTAGTAATTAAGTTGAAACTAATTTTTTGCGTTATCAGGATAGTGTAATGGAATCCGACAAGTTTATAGAGCTTTTTACTCCCACGACTTTGGAATGAATATATTCTATAAGTTTATTGAATTTCTTGATGTTGTAAGTTTTGTTTATGTATATGTGAAGGGATTGATGGCGTTTGGTGAACATTTTTAATTGGTCAGCAAAGTGGCGTAATATGCAGCCTAGCAGAAATAGAAGAAACACTACTTCCACCTTTGGAAACTTGACTTCCGTCAACTTGTCTTTATAAACAGTTATATACAGATTTACTAACTATTATTTAACATAACTAACTAACTAACCATCACGCCATTTCTCCGCAGGGGTAGGCAGAGAGGACGGACCGCCAAACAACTCGGTCACACCACACACTCCTTGCCTAATTCACATTCATACATCATAATGGCCTGACTAAAGTATCTGATTCACTTGGTCGTGCCATGTCTTCCTCGGGCGTCCTCGACTTATGCTACCTTAAACATTTACATAGTATACTCTCCTTACACTCCTTTCTTCGCTCATTCGCTCTTCATGCCCAAACCATCTAAGCGTCTCTTTCTTGATCTTTCTCATTACGCTTAAATCAGTCTTGTACTCTTTACGGATCTCCACATTTCTCACACGATCATACATGGTTTTACCACACATACGCCTCAGGAATCTCATTATCAACATTATTCTGCATAACAGGTTAACCTGCGTTATAGTAAATTTAAACAAAAATATATAATTGTTACGTGTTGAATTTTTTGACAACGTAAGTTTGGTTTATGTGTATACAGAGTAGGGGCAACTGCTGTACCTGTGGACAAAATCCCGAATTTTCAATAAAACAATATTTTTAATTTTTTGGGTGTACTTAACATTTTAATTAGATTATTTTTTTATTTGGAAAAGAAAGAATTAAGACACAATAATTACTATTAATAATTTATTTTAACCACTTCAGTGTCGAGTTATTAACATTTATAAAAAAACGGCATATTTGTCCATAGGTACAACTACCCAATGTACCTATGGACACACATCATTGTACCTGTGGACGCGTTTGTACTTGTGGACAGTAATAATATAAATAAACAAAAAATAAAGAAATATAAGAAAGAAACCGTCTTAACTTAACAAGTAATAATAATAACATTTTAATGGTGTGCATTCCGTTAAATAGTCTTATTTATTAGCATCACACGCAGCTCTGTATAACTCTTCCGAATCAATACTATCCTGATCTCCATCAGTATCTTCAGATAGTATATAGAATCTCTGGCATATGAAAGAATTCTCGTCAGCTGAATCTGAATAATTCTCTTTGTATGCACTTAGAGTGAAACACACTTAGAGTGATAATAACCTTGGCATAAGTTACATGTCAGGATGTTAATTTTGTTTTCATATTGTCTACAAACTGTGCATATAACAAGCGTAACATCGCTTATTATTTTAATCTTGCTGGTGCTGGGCGTTTCTAAATCAATTAATGTTTTATCTTTGATGCTGGGACCTTTTGAACCCTTTAAGCTTTATTTTTTCCTCCCCTTACATTAGCCTTTATTTTATTGTGATTTCTTTTTAAAGATGCGTAAATTATCTCATTTTTTTCGGGGGTGTCTGTCAGTATTCTAGTCCTACCAGGTTTTCTTCCTCGTTTTTCGGTCTTCCTGGATGGTGCTTTAGGTAATGTACATACACTCACTATATAACTATATATGCACTTGAAATAGATACAAAATAAATTCTTAAACTTTAAAAGATATATTGATTGTACCTGTGGACAGTCCACAGGTACAATCATCGTGTTGTCCACAGGTACAATTTTGACATTATACGCTAAAATTGTTATAATGGCTAAGATAATCTACTAAGAAGGTTTTAATATCGTCAATGGATATATGATATGTTATTTCTCAAGTAAAACTAAATACATATCGAAATTTGTGATTCGGGTATTAGGAAAAACCGTTTCAATATGGTAATTAACTAACTTGTACTGGACGGGAGTCCGCACAAGACTGTAGATTTAGGCGCCGGGTCCAAACCGTGTCTTCAACCGTTGAAAATGCTCCTTTACGGTCGATGATGATGATTGTAGTTGATATTGATGATAAATCTGCCTCCCGCACCCAGTGCTTGGTGAATGTTGGGTACTGGGTGTGCTGTCGTCTCTGCTCGCTTCTGGTGTTGGCGGTTTTCCAGAGGAGGGCCGGCTTGTCTTGAAGAGGTAACACCAGAAGATCTTGGAGCAGAAGACTCGGCGAGGTGAGGCAGATGTTGGGCAGGAGTCACTTGTAGATAATAAAACGCTTGGTTCCGGTGGTAAAGATGAACTAATTTTATCTGGTATCTATTGTGCAATTTACGAGTTTCGGGGAAGTTAATCTCCATGTCTCGCGAACTGAGGGTGTAAAGTACCTGGGGGATGGTTTTTTTCTACCCGATGAGTGGGCTGCCTATAGCAACTTATAGGACTAAAATACTATATTTTTTGTATTTTTTTTTTTTTTTTTTGATTATAGGAATTTTTTTACATATATTTTTTTGTAAATTTTGTGTTTGTTTTTTTAATTAGAAAATCGTTTTTAAAGTTGATTGTTTGTAAATGTATACTATATTTTTTTGTATATTTGGTTGCAATTTTAATTTTTTATTTAAGTCCACTCATCAAGGGGGGAAGGTTATAGAGACTGGGAATGGATAGGTGGGTTCGTCGTCGGGACTTGAGCGCCCGAGACATGCTATGCTGGGATTTGAGTGCATAGGAAGTTTCGCATAGAATGTTTTGGCTAATTCTACCACATGAGTTTTAAATGGGGGGATTTTCGTGCCTGAATTAATTATACTATTACGGACGAACCAAGGGCTTTTGGTGAATCTTCTAAGTGTGACATTCTGGAATGTGGCGAGACTTTTTGTGTTTGCTGTGCCCCAAATGGGTGAGGCGTATGACATGATGGGGCGTATTTGTGTTTTGTAGATGAGTAGTTTGTTTTGTATGGAAGTTTTTGAGTTTGAGTGTAGCAACGGGTAAAGGGCGTTGGATGTGTTTTTTGCTTTTTGTAGTGTAATATTTATGTGTTTTTTCCATGTGAGTCGTCTGTCAAGTGTAACTCCAAGATATTTGGCCGATTTTTCCCACGGTATAGATTGGCCGTACATTGTTATTTCCTCTCGCGGGGCGCGGCTGCCTTTTCTACGAGAGAAAAAGACGGCCACGTTCTTTGTGGGATTCACGTCTATACGCCATTTATCGTACCAATCTTGGAGTAAGTCAATGTTTTTTTGTAGTCGGTACGTAATCATCCTGGGTGAACAGTATCTAACCATAACTGTGGTGTCATCTGCGTACAGAGCTTTGTGAGAATTTGAGTTTTCAGAGAGGGGGATGTCGTGAGTGTAGACATTGAAAAGGATTGGAGAAAGCAGAGACCCTTGCGGGACCCCAGCTGTCATGAAACGTTTTTTTGAGAGAGCGCCACCGTATTTTACTTGAAAAGTACGTTGGCGTAGAAATGATTTGAAGGCACCGAGTAGTTGGGGATCGATGCCTGTTTCGTGGAGTTTGAGAAGCAGGCCGTTTATCCATACTTTATCGAAAGCTTTGGCTATGTCCAGGAAAATGGCGCCAGTTGATCGCTTGGTATTGAAGCCACCGATGATGATTTCGGAGACTCTGAGAAGTTGGTGGAGGGTGTAGTGATTTGATCTAAAACCGTGTTGCTCTTCAGGTAATGTTGAAACCTCGTCAATGTGCTTGAGGAGCCGTGTCAAAAGGATCTGTTCGTAGATTTTACCGATGTTTGATAGAAGGCTGATTGGACGGTGATTTTCGCAGAAGAGGGGGTCTTTTCCCGGTTTTGGGATGAGAATGACGTGCGCGTGTTTCCAGTTTTTCGGGAAATAGCGCAGTCTGAGGGCTGTGTTGATGAGATTTACTAATGCTAGTATTCCTTTCTGGGGGAGAGCTTTAAGAGCGAAATTGGTTACTCCGTCTGGGCCGGGGGCTTTTTTATTTTTCCGGCTTTTTATAGCGCGGATAACCTCAGCTGGGGTGGTAAAATGTATGTTTGTATTGGGGAGATTATTTAAAACATTATTGATTTTGCGGTTGACATTAGCAATGTGATTTAGATCGGCGTGTTTAAAACTAGGGCTGAATTGATTTTCTAGACTGTCGGCGAACGCCTCTGCCTTATCAAGATCGTCGAAAACGAGGCCGTTTTCGGCGTGAATTGGGTGGTTGGGGGTGGGGGTGGCTTTTAGAGTTTTGGATAATTTCCACAGAGAGCCGTCCTGTGGATTTATCTCTTGAATTTTCATATTCCAGGTGAAATTTATGTGCTCTTGAAGTTTTTTTCTGATGAGGGCTTGGATTCTATTTATAGAAGTTTTCAAGGTGGGATTTTGATATTTTTGCCAGTGGCGGCGTAAAATATTTTTTGTTTTAATTAAATCTTTGACTGAATTTGGGAGGTTTTCCTTGAAATTTATCGGGGGGGGGTGTGGGGAGGGGTTTTGAGGCCTCGTCAATTGCGGACATTATTGTCTTCGCGAAGTCGTCAACCGCAGTATCTAAATCTGAGGGATTTTTAATGTTTGGATTAATGGATAATGTTTCCCCGACTCTGTGCGAAAAGTAGGTCCAATCAGTTTTTTTGTTTTTTTTTGAGGGGGGGGGGTAAGAGAATTCGTTGAGAGTTAGCAACACGGGGTTATGGTCGGAGGAGAGGTCGCAGATGGTTTCGATACTGTATGTCCAGGATGTTTTGTGAAAAACGGCAATGTCAAGTACGTCAGGTCTGTGTCCGATGCTAGAGAAAAAAGTTGGCTCTATGGGTCCTGCGATGTTTATGTCGGGATGAGTGTTGGCAAAGTCGCGTAGGATACGTCCGTTTTTGTTGGTGAGCCTACTATTCCAGTCGGGGTGTTTTGAGTTAAAATCCCCCGCTAGAATAGTGGGCGTTTGTCCATCGAGAAGTAATTCAAGATCCGACTTTTGTAAGGTCTGAACAGGTGGGTTGTAAATTGAATTAATTCTCAATGGACCTGAATGTTTTGTGAATACAGTGATGGAGGTACTTTCAATGCTAGTCAGGGGGGGGGTGATGTTGTGTTTGTGTGCGATTTTAGATTTCACGAAGACGGCTGTGCCACCGCCTCGTGAGTGTAAACGGTCGTTTCGGTACAGTGTGTAGTTAGCGATTTTTGGTGTGTGTGAGGGATTTAGGTGTGTTTCATTTATGAGTATTATGTCTAAATTATGTGTGTTGGTGAAAATTCTTAGTTCGTGCATGTTTTTGTCAAGACCATTAGCATTCCAGAATGCCAAACGTAGCGCGGAGGGCTTGGTAGAATTAGCCATTTAATTGGTAAAGAGAGCAATGATTTGAGGGGCTGCTACAAAGAGAATCGAGAGGTAGTCTGCCGGTGAGGTGGCAGATTGAAATTTTGGGAGTAGATCAGCGATGAGTTCGCCGATCTTTGAAAAGAAGTTATTTTTAAATATGTCTGAGAAACTAAAGGGGGTAGCTGAGGGCTGGGGGGTGGGGGGGGAGGTTTATGGTGAGGGGGGGAGGTTGGAGGGGGGAAGGGGAGAGGGGGTGGGGGAAGGAGGGGGGATTTGGTGGGGGGGGGTTAATGCCTGAGCATAGGAGGTGGATGGTTGGACTGGGCGGGAGGTGAAAGTGATTTGGGGAGGTACCTCAGTTCGACGGGGCATGGGTGTGGAGGGTGCAGGACGTTTCGGGCAGTCTTTGTAGTTGGCCGGGTGAGGGCCGGCGCAGTTGGCGCAGGTAGCCGGGCCGTCCTCTCTCTGCTTCAGACAGGTGGCGGTGAAGTGGGGCCCCGCGCATTTGACGCAGCGGGGGGGGAGATGGCAGCCTTTGGCGGAGTGGTCGAACAGTTGACAGCGATGGCATTGTGTAGGGGCTGTTTTGTGGTCGAGGAATTCGCATTTTATTCTTAGGTGGAAGATGTGAGTGAGGTTAAATATTTTTTTGCCCTCTTCGCCATGAGTCAGCTGCACGAGGACCATCGGGACGTTGGTGCGGTCGGGTCCTGACCTCATCCTGGAGACGGTGATGGCCGGGAGACCAAGGTCCTGGAGTTCGAGGAGAATCTCCTCCTCTGATATCTGGGTAGGGATTCCCCTCAGAACTGCCTTAGTAGTCTTGTCCTCGTGCAGCTCGAAGGTGTGAAAGTCGGTTTTTGATTCGTCAAGGATTTTTGTGGTGAGTCTGAAGCTGGAGGAGTCGGTGGTGTGGACTACCACACCCGTCGGGATGGCTTTGGCGTGAGAGATGCGCACACCGGCGTTCTCCAGCTTTCTTCTGATGGTATTCCAGTTTGTGTCGGATTTAATGATGATGGGCGGGATTTTGATGGGACGTCGGGCGGGAGTCGGGGTGGTGGTGGTGTTTGTCAGATCTGTGGTGTCTGCTCCGTCAGTGGTGATTGTGTCCGAGTTTGTGTCAATTGAGGAGGGCGGGGCCAGGGTCTGGAAGCGGTTGGTGGTAGCGAGGGTCTTGGGAGACGTGGGCGGTTTTTGTTTTATCGGGTTATTCGGGGTTGTCCAGAGAGGCGGGAAGTCCTTGGTTGGTGATGGAGGTAGTGCAGTGCAGCTTGCCAGGCTGTGGTCGGCGGAGGTGGAGGCGGTGGAGGTGGAGGCGGAGGTGGTGGGCGGTTGTGTGGCGATGGGCGGGGTTCTACGTGTGGTGCCTGAGAGGTAGGTGGTGGCCGAGGGGTTTACCCCATCTGGGTAAAAGGTAACCTTTCGTTGGGGGGTTTTTGTGACTGTTCTCTGCATATTTTTGATGAAAGTCTGGAGAGCCTCAATTGGAGGATCCAGCTTCTCCAGTTCGAGGAGGTATGTTTCCATGTCAGTGGGTAGTGATGCAGGTCAGGTAGGGCGGGGCACGGGTAGGTAGTAGGGCAGAGTAGGATGGATATCGAGGTCAAGGAGCGCAGGTGGTCAGTGGTGTGTGTCGCCAGGATGGGTGGACTGTAACAGTATTAGGTTGACTGTATTGGCTCGCAGAGCGAGTCGGTGGGCTCGGAGAGCGCAAAAGGGGACAATTTACAGTGGGAAGATGAATCTTCCAAGCAAATGTTCATTTAATTTTATTTTATTATTTGGCTGCTTATATTCAATAAGCATGACTCGCACCCGACATTGGGCTTTGAGTCAAAAAGTGGTGGGGGATTGTACCCGCGCCAGATATGTGTTTATAGCCTCCGACAAGATGTTGCATCTGGACATAGCCAAAGCTTTCGATAAAGTATGGATAAACGGCCTGCTTCTCAAACTCCACGAAACAGGCATCGATCCCCAACTACTCGGTGCCTTCAAATCATTTCTACGCCAACGTACTTTTCAAGTAAAATACGGTGGCGCTCTCTCAAAAAAACGTTTCATGACAGCTGGGGTCCCGCAAGGGTCTCTGCTTTCCCCAATCCTTTTCAATGTCTACACTCACGACATCCCCCTCTCTGAAAACTCAAATTCTCACAAAGCTCTGTACGCAGATGACACCACAGTTATGGTTAGATACTGTTCACCCAGGATGATTACGTACCGACTACAAAAAAACATTGACTTACTCCAAGATTGGTACGATAAATGGCGTATAGACGTGAATCCCACAAAGAACGTGGCCGTCTTTTTCTCTCGTAGAAAAGGCAGCCGCGCCCCGCGAGAGGAAATAACAATGTACGGCCAATCTATACCGTGGGAAAAATCGGCCAAATATCTTGGAGTTACACTTGACAGACGACTCACATGGAAAAAACACATAAATATTACACTACAAAAAGCAAAAAACACATCCAACGCCCTTTACCCGTTGCTACACTCAAACTCAAAAACTTCCATACAAAACAAACTACTCATCTACAAAACACAAATACGCCCCATCATGTCATACGCCTCACCCATTTGGGGCACAGCAAACACAAAAAGTCTCGCCACATTCCAGAATGTCACACTTAGAAGATTCACCAAAAGCCCTTGGTTCGTCCGTAATAGTATAATTAATTCAGGCACGAAAATCCCCCCATTTAAAACTCATGTGGTAGAATTAGCCAAAAC
Organism: Hesperophylax magnus; assembly: GCA_026573805.1. NCBI lineage: Eukaryota > Metazoa > Arthropoda > Insecta > Trichoptera > Limnephilidae > Hesperophylax > Hesperophylax magnus. Next base: position 29,650,490 of record JAIUSX010000046.1, read on the forward strand.
ATTCTATGCGAAACTTCCTATGCACTCAAATCCCAGCATAGCATGTCTCGGGCGCTCAAGTCCCGACGACGAACCCACCTATCCATTCCCAGTCTCTATAACCTTCCCCCCTTGATGAGTGGACTTAAATAAAAAATTAAAATTGCAACCAAATATACAAAAAATATAGTATACATTTACAAACAATCAACTTTAAAAAATATAATAATAACGATTTTCTAATTAAAAAAACAAACACAAAATTTACAAAAAAATATATGTAAAAAAATTCCTATAATCAAAAAAAAAAAAAAAAAAATACAAAAAATATAGTATTTTAGTCCTATAAGTTGCTATAGGCAGCCCACTCATCGGGTAGAAAAAAACCATCCCCCAGGTACTTTACACCCTCAGTTCGCGAGACATGGAGATTAACTTCCCCGAAACTCGTAAATTGCACAATAGATACCAGAGCATATTCATTTTGTCGGTAGTACTGGTGATAGTAGTCGCTTAAATTTGAGAGTTAGAAAAGATTTTGAGCGCTTACATGAATGATAATTACATAGTTTAAATACATAGTAGTTATAGGAATGTGTATCTTGACAACTAGATTTTTTGTTTGTCAAGATACGACAAAAAATAAGAAATGTTTGTAAAATAAATGTGTAAAAATGATCTCAAGCGATCAAATTTGTAAAACATGTTAAGTTAGTATTTTTCCGAGGTCCCCCGTAACATAGCGCTCAGAAAGAGATAAGATTCACTATGCTACGAGGTTCCTGGATTTTTGTACACGCAAAAAGGGTAAAAAATATTGTTCAAAAATGGGTTTACATATGGGTGAAAAACAGCTTTTTTAATATCTCCTCAGCGGTAGTATATCGAAAATAGTGTTTATTTGACTACCGCCGAGGGGATGAACAAGTAAAATATACATATTTGCAATGTTTAAAAATTGATTTTTCTATGTAAAATTTACATAGAAAAAATGCTGGACATTGATCCACGCGGCAGGTAAGCCGGCGATGTGGTATCGAAGCCGTTCGTAGACAAAGTTTTTCAAGCGGCCGGGAACAAAATGGCCAGTGGCGGGGAGTGATGATTTCGCCAGTGGCGTGGGGTAGGCACATTTTATAAATGTAAAAACAGATTTTATAAAATTGAATAATGTGATCAACTACGTCCGTTACATAACTTTTTATTAAAAAAATATTGTATTTTGCTGCGCTTTCCAAGTTGGGACAGAAGAGAAATGGCCGTTAGTCAGTGTTGCCATATAACAAAATTACTATATGTTAATATTTTTTTTGTAATTTTAGGTTGTACAGTTTGTGAAATATGCATAGTGTCCATAGGTAAAACCGTCCACAGGTACAGCAGTTGCCCCTATATTATAAAGCAATAAATCAAAGACTGGGCACTTTTAAACACTTTGGTGTATTTTCTTCAAACAAACAGCTCTCAAAATATAACACATATATGTCAGCGATGTGTCTTGCTTGAATTCCGTACAGAGAAGAGATGGATGCTGTAATATTTCCATGGTTCACCATTTTCTTTTACTTGTTTAAAACAATATAAAAGTTTCTTCTCTCTTGGCTATGATCGATACTTCTTTTTTTTTCTAAGGCTTTGCATATGTGTTCGCAAGGATGGAAAATTCCTCCCCTACAACACATAAGCCTCCATGAAAATTGGACCCTTAATTTCTTTGATAACTTCAGAAAGCTACTTAAAGCTCTCTTGTACTATATATCTTTATAGACATATGTACTTAACTAATTAATACGTTATTTACGATCTTGAACGCAAATATACCCGTATTTATATTGTAATTAAATTCCATCAAACGTTGTGTAATTTTTTTGATTTATGATATAGGATTTTAATTACTTTCATTTTGTGGTAACCCCCTTGGTTCTGATCGAGGTGTTGAGTTTCACAATTTAATTGGTCTTTCCATTGCAAACCTAGACTTACATGAATTCCCTGAATGAGCTAACTTTCCTAATGTAATTATTGATTCCCTGCACCCTAACAAAATCGTAGTTAAACGCTGATAAAAGATATTATACATGTTTATTTGGACAGATAATTAAATATAACTCAAATGGTTAATTGTTAGTAAATTTGGCAATGATTAATTATTGTGTCTGGTTGGCGCCACTCCTTCATGACTCAGCTGCTATAAGGTACATGTAAAATTGATTTAGTATGGTAATGTTATTAGTTAATTGTATATTTGACGAACTCAGAATAACCCTTTGCTAGCAAAAATTTGGCTCCTTCCTCCTGCAAGTAAACGAGATGATCGTGAGTCGACAAGAAATTCGTACAATCTTTTGACACGGCTTTTTGATTGATACCTTAGTTATCGCGTCCCAAAAAGCCTTCCACGTCATCATGCACTGCCTTCAAGTCTTCCCTCGGGTCCCGAAACCTCCAAATTCCAACACCTCCTTGGACTACAATTTACTTAGGGCGAACCGGTTTCGTCCTATATACAATCATATACTCACGGTTGGTGTGGACTTACGGGTCGTGAATCCTCATTCCACGTTTAAAAGAGAATGCGAGAGTGGTCTACCGACCTAAATGCAAGCTGTATGCAGGTCCGCATTCTCCAGTAAACAGTACATACGAATAAATATATGTATACATACAGTTTGGGAAAGGTTTATAACTCGCAATACGAGGCTATCTACCTCGCATTCCGAGCTCGGATCTCGCACGAAGAATTCTGCACAATTCTTAGCTTGGTAACCGAATATATACGTAAGAATAAGGTTATACTAATAAATACTAGTAGAATAAGAAATTATTTGATAGTTTGTTTTGGAGAGCTATCGAACTCCAGGCTTTTTGTTTGGTTTTGACGTTTTTATTTAAGAGAATCGTCATCTCTATTTGGTTTGGTCAATGGTCTTGTTGTAGGAGCGACCACTGCCTCCTGTTTGATGAACTGTATTTGTTTTAAATTTTACCTCCAGGGTTCAACATTAATTTTTGTTCATCCTATCCCGTGATTTCTCAATTGTTTCAAGTAATTGATTGCCACATAAGAGGGTACACGACTCTCAACTGTCTCTGGCAACTGATGGGATCTATGCGAACACTCCATCAATAATGTTCAAATGTTTCGTATAATATTTCTATATAAATCTTACTAACCCGTGATTTTTCAATTGTAGATTGTGAATGGTAGGTAATTGTAAGCACGCAGCTTCTAGCTGTTTCAGGTAACTAATAAAATCTATGCGACCATCTAATCAATGGTATTCAAATGTTTCATGTAATATTCGATATAAATCTTGCTAACCCATGATTTTTCAATTGTAGATTGTGAATGATAGGTATTTGTAAATGACCCATATCGCTGCACATTGCACAATGACATCCTGATGGTTATCCTTATAACCCTGATAAATTATCTAGTTACGGCCAAGGTCGTTTTCAAACCATGCGGTTGACCCAGATCTTTGGTGTCTCTATTTGTAAACAAATCGAATAATATAAACACCTTCTTTGACACACTAACCTAGATGCGAGATTGTTTATTTAAGGAATATTTCTACCTCTCCCTATAATTCAGTTATGTTACCTTTTATTGTGCATAATTAATTAGAATATTTTTAATTCCTTTTGCAGTTAAACTATTTTTCATTTTCCGAATTTAGTAAATTTACTAGAAGTTAGGTGAAAATTAAATATAAATATATATATATATATATATATATAAGTACACATATCTCGATTGTCAAAATATGTTAAAAAAAGAGTACATATATTAATAAATAAATATAAAATATATGATTCTACATAGCCTGGAATATTAATAAATACATATTTTCTTTTTCAATAATATAGATATGTCCTCGGGTAGGTATTAAAAATCGCTACCATTTCGATGCTTCGATTAATAAGTAAAATACATATATATAAATACATTACTCATATATTTATTCTTTATATACAATGTATTACTTTATTTTATATAAATAAATACATAATATACATATATTCTTTTTCAATAATATAGATATGTCCTCGGGTAGGTATTAAAAATCGCTACCATTTCGATGCTTCGATTAATAAGTAAAATATATATATATAAATACATTACTCATATATTTATTCTTTATATACAATATATTACTTTATTTTATATAAATAAATACATAATATACATATATTAATGTGTAATGCTTTGTTTTGTTGTTTTTAATAATTTAATTGATATACCATAATCAGCTGTATCTCCTCACTCCTAGGTCCTGAAAATTATTTATAAAAAGAAAACTTACCCCCCGTCAAGGTATTTCCGGTCGGGTGTACACAACAACCTTGATGAAGAAATCCTACCTAATTAATTGTATTTTTCAACTAATTTCAAAATAAATCTTTTCGACTATTTATTCCTATTTAATATTTTATTCTCGCTTGAATCATATAAATTAGCTGATATTTAATTTTTCTTCCGAACGAAATCCTAATTCAGAAAACCCGTTGATTTAATAACACCTTTCTAGTTTAGGCTTTTGAATGATAGCTGTTTCAAATTCTTTTTCGAAATGATAGACTGATGATTAAAATTCCGGTTAAAACGACAAACACTTTTAACACTGTCGCTATACGCACGATGGGTTTTAATTGAACAATTTATTAATTCTAAATTTCCTTTTATATAAATTGATAAGAAAATTTATTCCGAATTGTGCAAACTTTTAATTAAACTCGACTCTTAATAAATTAATTTTTTTTTCTAACTGTTAATTTTAGAACAAAGGTTTAAACGTTTATTATTATCGAATCCTTTTTTTTTGTTTTTGTGTTTCTTTTAACCTAAGATGAAGTATTTACTATTAATAATTTTAAACAAAATTATAATCTATTTTTAAATATCAATTCACGAGCACATCCACTTTAATTTAACGATAACAAACTCTTAAATTTAATTCGAATGTTTTCACTTTGAATGAAATAATTATTTTTAAATTTTTAATAATTCACTTTTAATTCCGTAATCACTTTCTGCACTTCACTTAACACTTTTAAGCACTGAGTTTAAATTATATTTATTTTCACTGTTTAACCAAATTAAATTTCACTGACTCTAGCACTTGTATTTTCCACAAAATTTTCCTAAGTCAGGGACTTATTTAAAATTTAACACTTAAAGATTTTTCACTGTTAATCCTACCAAAGAACGTAGTACCGCCACGTAACAACTTTTCGAATCCTCCGCGCGACTGCCTCCTGACTGATGTGTTCCATCTTTTATATCCCTCTCAGGTCCCAAAAGACGTATCTGAATTTCTCTTGATGCTTAATTCTATTTTCTATCAACTCGTAAATCCGAACACCCCTTCCCCTAATTTCGATCGTTCTTCCATAAGATGTTCTGCTTTCCGGCTCAAGGCGGTGGCCAGTTTCCATCTCACAAATCTAAATCGATAGGGTCCGAATCGGGTAAGTCTGTGTTAATCGCCCAAGCTTCCTTTGTCCTGTGTTCATACAAAATGTAGTTAAATTCTCATGATTTTGTGTTCCTTTTTTCTCAATTTGCGATAGGTCCGTCCTCAATAATATATATATACATCTCAATTTTATGCATCTCGTGCGAAAATTGTTTAAATCCATGTCGAAATCTTTACTACGCATTTTTGAATTTCGATTTGTTTAAATTCTACTTAATTTTATTGTTACTTATATGAGCTTTTCCATTTCCACCCGTACTCTCTATCTCCCTGTCGCAGATTTGAGTTTTTCCTTTATCTTTGAATTTTATATTTATCCGCGACGTTTTCTTGCACAATTTCTTCTTGATTCTTATGTCATTTCTCATAACTCTTATAATTACTCATTTTCCAAGTCGTATTTATTAATTTCACGGATAAATTCGAATTGTATCGCTTTTCTCCACATGGATCATTTCCTATCTCCGTTCTTTACCCTTCCTTTTATCTTTTCTTCACTTTTCCCGATGTGTGTGGTCTCCAGGAAAATTTCATACTTCATCTATTATTAATTAATATATAATTTTCCACACTTCTATGGAAGATATACCTAATTAGACTCTGGTATATGTGTCACTTTTATTGTCTGACCCAATCTCCGCCCATTCTCCATCCCTCACTTACAAGATTTCACATAAATTATACGTCTGGACATATGTTTACGTCTCAGATTTTATGTACTACGGCCGTAAATTTAGTTTAATTTTAGAGCCATTAGTTTTAATATCTTTTGCTTTAAATAAATATTCCATAAGCTCCACGTTAAATTTTATTGGTCTTCTAATGGGTTATTACCTTAACGTAAATAAAAACCATGTTCGGATTTCGATTGTTTACCCTTCAAAATATACATGAGACCGCCAACCTTTTATCTTGTTTCGATCCCTCCGTAATATTGGGTAACTCCAATATATATCTAACCTAATAATTATGTAAAATGTCTACTTTTCCTGAATCTAATCTATCGCTATATGTTTTAGTTTTTCTGTCTTCTTCTGATACTCGATTTTCACGTCCCTAGGACCTTCGTAGCAGTCCAAAATCTCTATATTATCCTTCCATCCGGTCGCCGCACTTTTCTAAAATGTCTATTTTTTTTGCGAGATTTTCATTCAAGATTGATTTACCAATATGTCCGTTTCGTCTTAAATTGATAACGATTAATTTCCATTGTTTCCAACACTCACTCCTCTCTTTAGTACGATTTTTATCGAACATGACACCCTCCTTCTATCATAAATAATTGCACTACAGTTGAAATTCCGCCAGTAACTTTCCTTTGCTTTTCCCGTCCTTTTTTTATACTATCACGTTTATAATTTTTTTCATTGCATTTTTGTGTGTGCGCTTTACAACCTGTAAAACTTCCAAGCACCCGATTTCAATGGTTCGATACCCCATAAATGTCTCAGTTATTGTAAACATTCCCAGGAGTTTGTCACCTTGAAAGTCGATGTTGACCCTAAAGTGCGTTCACCTCCAATTTCTGTGAGAATCGAAATGTCGTTAATTATCTTTTTTTATTGCCTGATCCACAGTTCATTCCTTTGTCTGCATTTGATGTACGCCTCTTCGTTCACTGATTGGTTACTCAAAATTTTATAGCTCTTTGTTCAGATCTATTGGTTGACAAAATTCAATGTTTATTTTGAAGCCTCAAAAGGGGGTTCCTAGTCGTTCCTAGACGATTTTAATGACCTCTGTGTTTATACTATAGAATCTCAACATAATTCCAACTATTACAGGGGCCTACTGAAAAACAAACTGAATCAATTTTAACCTCAACAGATGTCGCTAGAATGACGGTTTTCATTAATAATTTGTATATTTTTAGCAGCTATGGTTTATCTGGTTTCACTGTGATTTTAGCCTTTCATCACAGTTCCCCCCTCTGAACTCAATTTGCTGTGGCTAACGTTGTATACTACTTTAGACATCGAAATTGTGTTCAAATGTAGTCTAGCTATCCTCCCCCCCCGTTCTGTTATTCCTTTTCCTACATCACTTCATGTTATTTCCTTTCTCCCCCCCCCTCATTATGTTATTCCCTTTCTCTCTCTTCATTCTGTTATTCCTTTTCCTACATCACCTCCTGTTATTTCCTTTCTCCCCCCCCCTCATTCTGTTATTCCCTTTCTCTCTCTCCATTTTGTTTGGATTGTTAACAACCTTGACTCTGAATCTCATTGTATTTTCTATTTTCTTTTCGCGTAGATTTTACTTTATGGAATTTCCTCTAATTTTGATAAACTCAAATTATTCTCTTTTTTTTTTTTTTTGGAAAAAACACGCCCCTCGACTCGCGTGTTTAGGTGGTCCTCAACCTGGTTGGACTAAGACCTCCCTTACAATGATTCATGTAAAGATTGTTTGCAATCTCGCGGTCTATTGACCAACTGAAAAGTGGATGGTCTCTTGGTGTGCAAATAATTTTTCGTTTTGTTTTTGTTTTGTAAGTATGATAATTTTTGTGAAATATGTATCTTTGCACGACCTCACCCAATCCAAAAATCAGTGGTATACATGTTTCATTTAAACTTTTCCAGCATTTTTTTTTTTTTCTTATTCGCAAATTTTTTTTTTTTTGTGTAATTTCTAATTGTCTTTTCATAGATCATTCAAACAAGTTGTTCTAGCCTAGGTGTTACCCACCCTAATTTTTAAATTTCATAAATGTTCTTAACTAAACTCCAATTTTCTCATCGTTCCTGTTTCCTTTTAAATTTTTTTTTTTTTTTGAAAATTTAACCTAACCATATCGTAATTCTAATGTTCCCTTTTTATCTTTACCTAATGTCTACTCTAAATCTATAGATAGCCTTATTTCAAGTTTTCAAAAAAAAAAAAAAATCTAACTCTATGCATTGTCAATTTAAAATCTTGTTTTATAAAACGTACCCTATCCTATTTATAATATATGTATTTTTTTTTGTTCCTTTTGTGGGTATATAACTCCCATACGCTTTCCTTCTGTGTTCTTACTTATCTAACAAAATTTTCCTACACACTAACACACAATTTTTTTCCTAAACTAGAAAATCAATATTATCGAAAAATTTTTCTCTTACTCTATTAGTAAATTAGAATATGATTGTCGCTTATTAAGAGATTTGTTCACTCAACCTTAAAGACTTAAGGACGACCCGCCCCTCGCAAACAAACTGATAGTCTAATATTTTAGTAATTTTCTTTCTCCTTAAATTATATCGTATCCTAACAGATTTTAAATTTTTCTCAATCGTTTATTTATTTAAGGTTTCAAATATTTGTAAATTTCGCATTTTATTCGTTGATTTCCACTATCTCTAAACTTGGTTTTTGTTCCTTATTACATGTATAATATTTCGCTAAATGAATTGCGCTATAATCTCCTTTTATTTCCCGAGTTACCGGATCAATTAGCGTATACGTGTTACTATAAACTTCTGATCCAATTACATAAGGTCCATCGTAAAGCAGATTGAATTTTTTTATTTCTTTTTTGAGTAGGTTTGATTGTGTAAATTTTTTCAACTTGACCAGGGTCCCAATCTCATAAGTTATTAATCTTTTGTTGAGATTATAGTATTTCTGTCGATTTGCAGCGCTTTTCTCTAAATTTTTCCGTGCTGCTAATCTTATTTCATCTATTGTTTTCGTAGATTTTCCGCAGCCTTGAGTATACCTGTCTAAACTATAAGTTGGTGATTTCCCAAAAGCTATTTCATTAGGTGAAAATCCTGTTGAACAGTGTATCGAATTATTGTAGGTTTGTTCTATTTCTTTAAGGAAAGCCGCCCACTTGGTATGTTTTTCGTGACAATAAATACGGAAAATTCTACCTAATTCTTTATTCACGCGCTCTGTTATGTTCGGTCCGGGATTTCGTATTGACGTATGTACGATTCTTATGCCCATCCTATTTAAGTTGTTTTCCCATTTCTTCGATGTAAATTGAGATCCGTTGTCCGTTAACAAAGCATCTATTTGTATTGTTTTATTAAAATCCTCTACACAATTTAACACGGTCTTAGTACTTGCTATCCTCAATTTATATAATTTTACAAATCTACTGAATGAATCTTGGATCACGAAAATGAATCTAACCCCTCCTATTCCTCTCGGTAAAGGTCCGTATAAATCTGCCATAGCTAATTGTCCTACTTCTTTGGTAATTATGGATTTACTCGGCCCTACAGTTGGTCGAATTTCGCGCTTCGCCAGCTGACAAAGGTGACACCCTCTCACTATGCGTTTTATCTCTCGGTGCATGCCTGGCCAATAATACCTATCTCCCAAAGCTATCCCTGTTTTAAAAACTCCTCCGTGTCCGATTTCTAAATGTATCATTTTTATTAGTTCTTCAGTCAACTCTTGTGGTACTGCTAACACCGTTTTGTTTAGCCCTGTTGTGTAATATAAAGTCTTGCCTATTTTTTTATAATTTTTTAAATACCTATTAACATTTTTTGTCGGCGGCCCAAATTTTCCCTTGCGCAAATATCCGAAAATTTCTCCCAAAAATGTGTCTTGTTTCTGTAGTTCAGTTATATTTTCTAAGTGTTTCCGAATCTGTTGTCTACCTTTAACTGCAAAAGCTGCTATCTCTGGGCACGTGTTTTTCTCCTCCTGTACATTTTTTGCATCACAAGAATAACGAGATAAAATATCAGGCCCTATATTTTCCTTCCCTTTGACGTACTCTACAGTGAAGTTAAATTGATTTAAATATAAAATCCACCGTGTTAGTCGGCCACTGTACATCTTCCAGCTCTTTAAAAATGTCAATGCTTGATGATCCGTCCTAATTATTAAGTGTACTCCTCTTAAGTATGTCTCAAATTTGTGTAAAGCATATATTATCGCCCATAACTCTTGTTCTGACGTGGTCCATTTCAACTCCGGTCCTCTTAAAGCTTTGCTAATAAATCCAATAACGTGGTGATTCCCTTCCTCATCCAACTGGTATAATTCTCCTCCTATCGCGAACCCCGAACTATCTGTCTGTAAATAATAAGTACTATTTGGGTCATGATGATGTAAAATAACTGTCTCTAAAAATAATGTTTTCACCCTCTCGAATGCGCGCTGTTCTGAGTCACCCCATCGCCAGGTTCTATTTTTCTGAAGTAAATCGCACAAAACCCGTGTTGTTTCCCCATATTTATTCGCGAATCTACGGTAATAATTGCAAAGTCCTAGAAAAGCTCTAACTTGTTTTATTTTCTTGGGTACCGGAAAATTTTTAATAGCATCAATCTTTTCCGGATCCATTTGAACTCCCAAAGGCGTTATAATATGTCCTAACATACGTACTTCTGTGAATAAAAATTGACATTTTTCAAGTTTACAAGTCATGTTTGCTTCCTTTAACCTCTCAAGTACCGCGTTTACATGTTCAAAATGATCTTCTTGACTACCACACGTATATATTATTAAATCATCTAAGTAATTAGCGCAGAATTCCCTCACCCCTGGTCCTAGAATTTTGTCCATTCCTCTTGAAAAACTCCCTACTGATGTTTTTAACCCCTGCGGTAATACCTTGTATACGTAAGATTTTCCATTGTATACAAACCCAGTATACTTGCGACTTTCTGGACTGATAGGTATTTGAAAGTAAGCTGAATTTAGATCTATTGTGGTTATGAATTTTACACCATGAAAACGCTGTATAATTTCTGAAGTTAATGGTGGTTTTTCTACTTCCGCCTGCATTCTGGTGTTTAAGAATCTAGCATCTAAGAGTATCCTAACCGTCCCATCTTTTTTCAAGGTAAATGTTAGAGGACTAGAAAACTGCGTGGCCTCTCTACTGATGATTCCTAATGACTCCAATTCTCTAATCTTTTCATCAATCTTATCCCTGTAAGCAAAAGGTACTGGGTAGGATCGCTTAACGAAAGGCGTCTCGTCCGTCATTCTTATTTCGTGAGTGTACAAGGTAGTTAGACCCGGTTTGTCTATAAATACATTCTTATGTTTAATTAAAATCTTTTCTAACCCTTCTTTTCCTTTTGAATCTAAATTTAACTCGGACACAAAGGTCGTTATTCTACTCTCGAGGCACGCCGTATTATTTATTTCAGGGTTTACTTCAATATTAATTATTTTTCCACTTGTGCAATTTTGATTTCTAATCTCGTGTTTAGGTTTCCTATGAATTACGGTTGAATTTACTAACTCTATTTCCTTCTTCCCATTTCCTGTTTTTATTTTTAACTTTCTGTTTTCTCCACATTTAAATTCAGCTGTATATTCGTCTAACCAGTTGATACCCAATATAATTGGCCTAATTAACTTTGGTATTATTAAACACGGCGTATTTATTATAACATCTCCAAATCGCAATGGTACTAAAACCAACCTAGATATTCTCTGACTTTTATGTCCTATCGCTACTTTAATTTGTATAGTGGTTACAGGCATAATAGGATAAAGTGTTTGGTCATTTAAATAACTTTCATAAAATTCTTGAGAAACGCACGTGATTTGACTCCCGGTATCTATTAGACAATGAACTTCCGTGTTATCTATCTGTGCTTTGGCTTCCGGTAATAACGGTAAAGTGCTACCCTTTTCTACTTCCTCATAATCTCTGTCTTCGAAAATGTTGTTGAACCCACTAATTTCCCTTCTTGTTTTCTCTTCGTTCACTTTCAATTGATTCCATTCATCCGTTATTTGTTGTAAAGAATTGACACATACTTCCACATCTATTTCCGCTTCCGTTCTCGTTTCTTCCGCTCCATCCTTTCGTCTTCTCACATTCCTTTCTGCTTTTATTGGAACAGTCATCCCTTGTTCATTTCTTCCCAATCCTTTCATTGGATTCCACCCCCATTTCATCATAATCTTCAATGCAGTGTTGTGTTTTGGTGCCGGCGTCCCTCTCCCTGTGTGAGTCGTATTCATGAGGGCTAATGAATCAACCTTCGGTCGTTTCCCGAATTGTTCGCGATTACTAGCTCCTTGCCGCTTGTAGTTATTGTAGAACCTCCCTTTGAAGATGTCGTAGCTTCTGCACACTTACTGCAGCTAGCGCCTCCTTCCACACTCTCTATTGCGTGAATTCTCTTCTTTATAGCGTGGTAACGGTCACGGTATTTGTCCTTCTTGGTGAACTCCTCCCCACTCCTTTTCTTTGTGTTCCGTTCTTCCGGTGTGCAAACCATTGTATCTAGTTTTCGAAGAAACTCAGCAGCGACAATCTCATCTCCTGACTGTCCTGAAAACCATAGCGATTGAACTTCTTTAGGGTAATGTCTCATAATCTCGTCAACTACGCCCAACGGTGTCTCGGTAATTTTTAATGCTTTCGCTAAATCCCAATAATTTGCGAAATGAGTGAGCATGGATATATCTCTCTTGGAATCATATACCCCTTCCGCAAGACGACGGCGAACCTCATTCTTCTTTATATCTCCCCAATAGGTAGCTAAAAAATCTCTTTCGAAATCCAACATTGTTTCCCATCGCTTGTTGTATAACTTGGCCCACGTTTTTGCTTCTCCCTTCAAATTTTCCCGTACGACAATTAATGGATCTGTACGTTTAACTTTTCTAGTGTATTCTTTTAAATCTTCTAAGAAACTTATGGGGTTTTGGTTTCCACCGGAAAATGAAGGTCGTTCCTGCTGCGGTAGCATTTCCACTACTTGGAGAACGTTTTTCGGCGCACTATCCTCTCCTGTCACCGCCACTGTTGTTGGTCTTCCTAATTGTTTCTCAAGTTCCTGCATTTTATCAACAAGCGGTGCTAAAGCTGCTTGAATTATTGTAGTAATATCTCCGATGTTCACTGCTGACGTCCCAGCTGTAGCATTTTCCTCGATTGCCGTCACTAAAGCTTCTGTTTGCCTCCCCATTCCACGTTTTCCCACCATTTTCTTAGATCTTCCGAATGTTACCGGCTTATGTATCTATTTTTTTTCTTACTAAGCGACAACCTCAATATTCCTATTTTAATTTTCTTAATTATTTATATATATGTTGCCTTTCTTATTCTATATATCTTTTTTCAAATTTTCTCGTTTTTCTTATTTTTTTTTCTTTTTCTAGATTTTTTTCTTGTATTTTATCACCTGGCTGTTCCTGTAAAATTTCAAGTTCGTTTATGATTTTCACATCATCCTCTTGTATACACTTGCTTTGTTCGATATCCGACCTATTTTAAATTTTTTTTACAATACCTATCAAGATGTTCCGTTTATCTATTTTCAATTTACAAAATCTATTATGATTTTTTCAATGCCTAAAATGAATTTCCTTTTAATAGGTATATATACACATATATATAATCCCATCATAAACATTCGTCAACGACATTAAAAGTCTCGAGCCGACTCTGAATTGTATTTTTTTTCTTTGAGATTGAAAGTCGAATTCTCAACTAACACTTTGTCTTTTCAAAACAACGTTTATTTGTTTGGCCTATACTTGAATTCCTTATCGAATCCATTGACTGGGTTCTCTGTGTCTTAAAATATGCCTCAATAGTCAACAACCTAACCTGAATGTCAACAAACTTATCATGAGTAAATCTTACGTTATTTCAACTTACCCGTTTATATGGTAAATTATATTATGTAAGATTAATCTTACCTCACAAAACAAAACATCAAATGTTTCACCCTCATTAATGACTCTGTCGATTATCGAGATTTGTGATCCTGACAACAACTATCTACATTGGCGGCACGTAGCGCGACCATTTGAATCTAACACGTGGTCCTAATGATTAACTATGATGTAATACAATTACACTTCTCTATTTTGATATTATTGTTTTCATAGATCTACCTATCACACGATATGGGTGTAATATTTCCGTTATTCATTATGTTACAGATGGTCATAATATATAACACCTCAAAATCTCAAAATAATTGTTTTTTCTTTTGTTTTATAATGATATTATTGTTAATCAAAAAAAAATATTTTTTTTTTTTTGAATCAATTGACATTAATCAATTTTATATTTTAAGTAATCATTATTTTTGTAAAACCAATGATATCTAGTAAGGTACATTGGGTGTTGTAATACATTAATCAATTTAATTTCTCTAAACCTTTCTATTCTTCTAATAAATCTGTCGAATGTCTAGCGATGAAATAATAATATCTTTTCCTGACTTTGTGAATAATTTGTTAAGTACCACGGCCCGCCGCTGGTCTGTATTTTCGAATATAAGATAAACAATAATTGTTTACGTTAATACTCCACGATATCCGAATGCAATGTTTATGTTATATTTGTTCCAGCTATCTCGTTTTTGTGTCATTGTTTATTTAATCTCGACGTTTGTTATTTAATTTTTTGTTCCTCGGAGTGATACGTATTACTTAACGATGTTTCCGACTTTTAAGATATATAGATGTTTTTACGCCCGATGTTTATCTTATCAATTTTTTCGATGTTCTTTGTTTTCACAATAAGTTCGATGTTTTTCGGGCTTGTCTGTTTATTAAACTTGCTTCATATCAACATTCCGATCTGTTCGGTGAACCCAAAACATAAACAATGTTTTTGTTTACAGAACGCATTCCTTTTGACTGAATGACATCATTAACCTACATATCCTTTGTTTTTGTTTACATTATCGTATGAAAGGAATTTTTTATTGACTCTTAAGTTCACGGTCATTTGAATGAACACATTTTTATTTATAAGGACACTTTTTGTGTTATAAGTTTATTCGTTAACACATTCTTTTTGGATTTATTGTTTATTTACGTTAATCTATTATTATTTTTTTTTATTTCACTGTGTATTTATGTAATGTCGCACTTTTCTGATTTTTTTTTTTTTGTTAATTCTTTAATTAATTACGTCCTATTTATTATTATTATTTTCTCCGTTTTTGCAATAGGTTGACCAATAAAACCTTTTTTTTTCCAATCTTATAAAACCTGAACCTCCTGGTCACGGCACCAGTTGTAATATTTTCGGCCTTTTCACCATTTTCTTTTACTTGTTTAAAACAATATAAAAGTTTCTTCTCTCTTGGCTATGATCGATACTTCTTTTTTTTTCTAAGGCTTTGCATATGTGTTCGCAGGGATGGAAAATTCCTCCCCTACAACACATAAGCCTCCATGAAAATTGGACCCTTAATTTCTTTGATAACTTCAGAAAGCTACTTAAAGCTCTCTTGTACTATATATCTTTATAGACATATGTACTTAACTAATTAATACGTTATTTACGATCTTGAACGCAAATATACCCGTATTTATATTGTAATTAAATTCCATCAAACGTTGTGTAATTTTTTTGATTTATGATATAGGATTTTAATTACTTTCATTTTGTGGTAACCCCCTTGGTTCTGATCGAGGTGTTGAGTTTCACAATTTAATTGGTCTTTCCATTGCAAACCTAGACTTACATGAATTCCCTGAATGAGCTAACTTTCCTAATGTAATTATTGATTCCCTGCACCCTAACAAAATCGTAGTTAAACGCTGATAAAAGATATTATACATGTTTATTTGGACAGATAATTAAATATAACTCAAATGGTTAATTGTTAGTAAATTTGGCAATGATTAATTATTGTGTCTGGTTGGCGCCACTCCTCCATGACTCAGCTGCTATAAGGTACATGTAAAATTGATTTAGTATGGTAATGTTATTAGTTAATTGTATATTTGACGAACTCAGAATAACCCTTTGCTAGCAAAAATTTGGCTCCTTCCTCCTGCAAGTAAACGAGATGATCGTGAGTCGACAAGAAATTCGTACAATCTTTTGACACGGCTTTTTGATTGATACCTTAGTTATCGCGTCCCAAAAAGCCTTCCACGTCATCATGCACTGCCTTCAAGTCTTCCCTCGGGTCCCGAAACCTCCAAATTCCAACACCTCCTTGGACTACAATTTACTTAGGGCGAACCGGTTTCGTCCTATATACAATCATATACTCACGGTTGGTGTGGACTTACGGGTCGTGAATCCTCATTCCACGTTTAAAAGAGAATGCGAGAGTGGTCTACCGACCTAAATGCAAGCTGTATGCAGGTCCGCATTCTCCAGTAAACAGTACATACGAATAAATATATGTATACATACAGTTTGGGAAAGGTTTATAACTCGCAATACGAGGCTATCTACCTCGCATTCCGAGCTCGGATCTCGCACGAAGAATTCTGCACAATTCTTAGCTTGGTAACCGAATATATACGTAAGAATAAGGTTATACTAATAAATACTAGTAGAATAAGAAATTATTTGATAGTTTGTTTTGGAGAGCTATCGAACTCCAGGCTTTTTGTTTGGTTTTGACGTTTTTATTTAAGAGAATCGTCATCTCTATTTGGTTTGGTCAATGGTCTTGTTGTAGGAGCGACCACTGCCTCCTGTTTGATGAACTGTATTTGTTTTAAACTTTACCTCCAGGTTTCAACATTAATTTCGTTCATCCTATCCCGTGATTTCTCAATTGTTTCAAGTAATTGATTGCCACATAAGAGGGTACACGACTCTCAACTGTCTCTGGCAACTGATGGGATCTATGCGAACACTCCATCAATAATGTTCAAATGTTTCGTATAATATTTCTATATAAATCTTACTAACCCGTGATTTTTCAATTGTAGATTGTGAATGGTAGGTAATTGTAAACACGCGGCTCCCAGCTGTTTCAAGTAACTAATAAAAATCTATGCGACTATCTAATCAATGGTATTCAAATGTTTCATGTAATATTCGATATAAATCTTGCTAACCCATGATTTTTCAATTGTAGATTGTGAATGATAGGTATTTGTAAATGACCCATATCGCTGCACATTGCACAATGACATCCTGATGGTTATCCTTATAACTCCGATAAATTATCTAGTTACGGCCAAGGTCGTTTTCAAACTATTCAGTTGACCCAGTCCCTCGTACGTCTTTATTTGTAAACAAATAATATAATCATCTCCTGACACACTAACCTAAATGTGAGATTTGTTTATTTTAAAATTCCTTAGAAGTCATTTGTGCCTCTTTACTTTTATTGTGCATTGTTAATTTAAATATTTTTAAATCCTTTTGAAGTTAAACTATTTATTTCATGTCCCGAATTTAGTAAACTTACTAGAAGTTAGGTGAAAATTAAATATAAATAAATATATATATATATATAAGTACACATATCTCGATTGTCAAAATATGTTAAAAAAAGAGTACATATATTAATAAATAAATATAAAATATATGATTCTACATAGTCTTGAATATTAATAAATACATATTTTCTTTTTCAATAAAGTAGATATGTCCATAGGTAGGTATCTAAGAATCGCTACCATTTCGATGCTTCGATTAATAAGTAAAATACATATATATAAATACATTACTCATATATTTATTCTTTATATACAATATATTACTTTATTTTATATAAATAAATACATAATATACATATATTAATGTGTAATGCTTTGTTTTGTTGTTTTTAATAATTTAATTGATATACCATAATCAGCTGTATCTCCTCACTCCTAGGTCCTGAAAATTATTTATAAAAAGAAAACTTACCCCCCGTCAAGGTATTTCCGGTCGGGTGTACACAACAACCTTGATGAAGAAATCCTACCTAATTAATTGTATTTTTTCAACTAATTTCAAAATAAATCTTTTCGACTATTTATTCCTATTTAATATTTTATTCTCGCTTGAATCGTATAAATTAGTTGATATTTAATTTTTCTTCCGAACGAAATCCTAATTCAGAAAACCCGTTGATTTAATAACACTTTTCTAGTTTAGGCTTTTGAATGATAGCTGTTTCAAATTCCTTTTCGAAATGATAGACTGATGATTAAAATTCCGGTTAAAACGACAAACACTTTTAACACTGTCGCTATACGCACGATGGATTTTAATTGAACAATTTATTAATTCTAAATTTCTTTTTATATAAATTGATAAGAAAATTTATTCCGAATTGTGCAAACTTTTAATTAAACTCGACTCTTAATAAATTAATTTTTTTTCTAACTGTTAATTTTAGAACAAAGGTTTAAACGTTTATTATTATCGAATCCCTTTTTTTTGTTTTTGTGTTTCTTTTAACCTAAGATGAAGTATTTACTATTAATAATTTTAAACAAAATTATAATCTATTTTTAAATATCAATTCACGAGCACATCCACTTTAATTTAACGATAACAAACTCTTAAATTTAATTTGAATGTTTTCACTTTGAATGAAATAATTATTTTTAAATTTTAGTTAAATTCTTAATTCCGTAATCACTTTCTGCACTTCACTTAACACTTTTAAGCACTGAGTTTAAATTATATTTATTTTCACTGTTTAACCAAATTAAATTTCACTGACTCTAGCACTTGTATTTACCACAAAATTTTCCTAAGTCAGGGACTTATTTAAAATTTAACACTTAAAGATTTTTCACTGTTAATCCTACCAAAGAACGTAGTACCGCCACGTAACAACTTTTCGAATCCTCCGCGCGACTGCCTCCTGACTGATGTGTTCCATCTTTTATATCCCTCTCAGGTCCCAAAAGACGTATCTGAATTTCTCTTGATGCTTAATTCTATTTCCTATCAACTCGTAAACTTGAATATCTCTCTCACTAATATTGTTTATACATTCATACGATCTTTCGTCGTCCAGCTTTGGGCGGCGGCCAGTTTTTATCTCACGTCGCTAACTTGATAGGGTCCGAATCGGGTAAGTCTGCGTTCATTGCCCAAGCTTCCTTTGTTCTATGGTTCATACAAAATGTAGTTAAAATATCATGATTTTGCGTTCCCTTTTTTTCTCAATTCGCGATAGGTCCGTCCTCAGTAACATATATATAGATCTCAATTTTATGCATCTCATGCGAAACATGATTAAATCCATGGCGAAATCTTTACTATGCATTTTTGAATTTCGATTTGTCTAAAATCTACTTAATTTTATTGTCACCTATATGAGCTTTTCCATTTTCACCCGTACCTTCTTCCTTTATGTCGTAGATTTGAATTTTTCCTTCTCCCTTTGAATTTTATATTATTAGCGACGTTTTCTTACACAAATTTCTTCTTTATTCTTATCTTATTTCTCATAACTCTATAACTAATTATTTTCCAAGTCGTATTTATTTATTTCACGGATAAATTTGAATTATATCACTTTTCTCTACTTGGATTATTCTTTATCTCCGTTCTTTACCCTTCTTTTTATCTTTCTCTCACTTTTCCCGATGTGTGTGGTCTCCAGGAAAATTTCATACTTCATCTATTATTAATTAATATATAATTTTCCACACTTCTATGGGAGATATACCTAATTAGACTCTGGTATATGTGTCACTTTTATTGTCTGATCCAATCTCCGCCCATTCTCCATCCCTCACTTACAAGATTTCACATAAATTATACGTCTGGACACCTGTTTACGTTTAAATTTTTGGTACTACGGTCGTAAATTTAATTTAATTTTAGAGCCATTAGTTTTAATATCTTTTGCTTTAAATAAATATTCCATAAGCTCAACGTTAAACTTAATGGCTTTTCTAATGGGTTATTACCTTAACGTAAATAAAAATCATGTCCGGATTTCGATTGTTTATTCTTCAAAATATACATGAGACCGCCAACCTTTTATCTTGTTTCGATCCCTCCGTAATATTGGGTAACTCTAATATATATCTACCCTGATAATCATGTAAAATGCCTACGTTTCCTGAATTTAATCTATCGCTATATGTTCAGTTTTACTGTCTTCTTCTGATACTCAATTTTTATGCCCCTAGGACCTTTGTAGCAGCTAAAATCTCTGTATTATCCTTCCATTCGGTCGCCGCACTTTTCTAAAATGTCTATTTTTTTTGCGAGATTTTCATCCAAGATTGATTTACCAATATGTCCGTTTCATCTTAAATTGATAACGATTAATTTCCATTGTTTCCAACACTCACTCCTCTCTTTAGTACGATTTTTATCGAACATGACACCCTCCTTCTATCATAAATAATTGCACTACAGTTGAAATTCCGCCAGTAACTTTCCTTTGCTTTTCCCGTCCTTTTTTTATACTATCACGTTTATAATTTTTTTCATTGCATTTTTGTGTGTGCGCTTTACAACCTGTAAAACTTCCAAGCACCCGATTTCAATGGTTCGATACCCCATAAATGTCTCAGTTATTGTAAACATTCCCAGGAGTTTGTCACCTTGAAAGTCGATGTTGACCCTAAAGTGCGTTCACCTCCAATTTCTGTGAGAATCGAAATGTCGTTAATTATCTTTTTTTATTGCCTGATCCACAGTTCATTCCTTTGTCTGCATTTGATGTACGCCTCTTCGTTCACTGATTGGTTACTCAAAATTTTATAGCTCTTTGTTCAGATCTATTGGTTGACAAAATTCAATGTTTATTTTGAAGCCTCAAAAGGGGGTTCCTAGTCGTTCCTAGACGATTTTAATGACCTCTGTGTTTATACTATAGAATCTCAACATAATTCCAACTATTACAGGGGCCTACTGAAAAACAAACTGAATCAATTTTAACCTCAACAGATGTCGCTAGAATGACGGTTTTCATTAATAATTTGTATATTTTTAGCAGCTATGGTTTATCTGTTTTTCACTGTGATTTAAGCCTTTCATCACAATGGCTGTGTTTTTCTTCTGTTTTGCACGCAATTCAACATAATGTTTAATTTATTTAATTTAATATAATAAATTTAAAATACTATTTAACGGGCTTCACTAAGTGCTCCTTGCTGAGGCCCTTTAATATTCGGATACAAATTTTAGTTGATCGATGAAGTAATGTTGATCCCATAAAATCCAAAAGCCCAGCTCGGCGTACAATCTAATTAAATCCAATAACAACAAAAAAATCTCTAGAGAGATACCAATTTGGGAGGCGGGTTTGGGTACTGCAATAACGGAAACCATTTATTGGATAACCAACACCTCTGGTATAGGTCACCACAAGTGCTTCGCTACGTTTGGTGACTTGGCAGGGGGTACCCGGGTTCATCGGGTGAGGTGTGTGTTCAGGATACGCCTGCCCACTAGCTGCGTGGAGTGCCAGAAGGGGTAAGCTTGTTTGACCTATTCAACTGGCCTCTCTTGACCTATCGACTTTAATGAAACATTATGTGCCTATTCTTATTTTAATTACGCCAATTTAAATATTTGGATACCCAAATCAAATACACTGCATTAAATATAAACACACATGTAATTCCATAAAACATTATGTGTCTATCTAGTAGTTTGTGAAGAGTTTTTTGATATTATTTAGAATATTTGTTAGTTGTTATCTAGGTTATATGTGACTGTTGAAGCTTAAAGTATATTGGTTACTGAATGGAGGAACGATAAGAACACAAGTGTAATAAGAAAAAGTCGACAACACTAATTTATACAGCTTAGCCCTTATACGAATAAGGGTTTGTATACTCTTGGCGCAGTTACGTTAATACAGAGGCCTGCTATAGGTTTATCTGTTTGTTTTACTTCGTCATACCAGGAGGAGCATTGCAATAGTGCCTCGTTTTATTCTGCTATCAGAGTTAATTACATTATACTTATCAGTAAGCCTCAAAAACCGTTGTAAAAACAAAAACATGCTTATACAGTGTGAAACTTCCTAAGACATCACTGCCAAAAACTTCGGCCAGGAAAAATGTATTGAAAAAACGAAAAGTTCTATTTGTTAAAAAATATTGGGCTTATGTACAAGTTTGTAGCGTATAAGGCTTCAGGCTTCCGGCATATTCGGAGAATTTGTGTCTGTTTCCGCTTCTCAATAAAATGTAAATAAATGCGATATCCGGAAGTATCCGGAAACTAAAAACTGTCTTTGAAAGTTGATGAAATATGCTTTCAAATTTTATTATAAAAAATACATAATTTTTTAAATATTAATTTTTTTAAATATAACGTAATTTTTTTATCTGAACTAAAACTATTGATTATAAAAAATACGAGTTTTATTAGACAAATTTTATAAACATTCAAGATTCATTTTACTCACTTTTTGTCATTTCATACAAAATAATTAATAAAAAACTAACAAAGTTTCATAAAATTTTCTGAAATTGTGGTAGGAACTTTTGGTTTCATAGAGGTGTACATTTTAATTACTCTGTAGTAAAATTCGATATAGAATGTTTCAATATGAAGCTTTGTTTTCAGTTTCTAACACTTTTTAGTTCATATTTACAACTATGACGGTAAGGAAGACAACGATTTTTATGTGACCACATGCGCTGTTCCAAAAAGTGACCAAATTGACTGTCGGGTTTTAGCTGTTTATTCCCCAAAAATAAAAATAAATAACCGGAAGAGTTAATTAAAAAATAAATATTCATAGTTTTATAAATACTCTTCTGATGATGGTACAATTGTTTTCCAAACTATTTGATATAAGTGTATAAAAATCTGTACAATTAAAAAAGTTGACAATTTAGTATAACTTATGTTATTTATGATTTCGAACGCCGTTTAATTGGTACTTCTCCCTCAGTTCTCCTTCCATTGATCAAAAGGTTGGGTTTCATAGAATAATAGTAGGACCTACGTTCAAAATTAAGCAAACAAGTATATATATACATACATAATTATGAATAGCTATTACAATTATGTGATAGCTATTTGTCAAGACGCAATACATTCACATTACTACAACTACTATTCCATCAAGGTTTAATTTGAGGAAAAGGAACGAACAATACGAAAAATTTCCTTTCTGAAGAACCTTCGCGAATGGTGCTACAACTTTATTAAGAAGAGCTGCTGTGGTAAAAATAGCCACGATTGTGCCGAACTTACGTTTGGAGAGGCACAACGAGAGGAAGATAGTTTTTTTTGTTTTGTTTGCTGTACAATTCTCTTGCCGTTCTTGAGTGGCAAACGTCTTTGAGCTAGAATATGGCTTCCATTAACGGAACAAGAAAAAAACTGTTATTAATCAGGTCGTTGGAATATTATGTTATTTTATTTATTTAATAGATGTTATTTATTACATACAAATGTTTTGTCTTTCCAACTAGGAGAAATTCAAGTTATTATCGAGCAACTAATATAATCGGGCTCATTTATTTCAAGGTTCAGTTCTGCCGTTAATTTTTTTTTTCTAAATTGATTTGCCTGTTATTTCTATATCAACGCTCCTATTATCTTTAATAATATATATGTATATATATATAATAAATCTGACTATCAAGACAAGTCACAAAATTGATTGTTTTATGTTGTTTACTTACTATTAAAGTACTTACTTTTACTCTAAAATGCAAGGGATGCGGAGCATCCACAGCATGTATGGATGGACCGCGCCTGGTAAATGCCTGTTTATCAGTATTGTAAAATATTAAAAAAAGTTTATTTGTAAGTGTTATAGTGTTTAACATGAAAAACGTGTTTATAAAAAGTGTATTGACACTTAGTAAAAACCAGACAACAAGAGTTGTAAAATCGACCTTCTAGTGAAAATTAATAGTATAAAAAAATTCTTCCGAGATATTTACTAATTGCCTTGCTATTTTACAAGGAACAGCTTTATTTATACTGTAGATAGGTAAACCTTCTTAGCTATTTTTGAATGTTTCTTTGTTTGTGTTCTATTAACTCAAAAACTACTAGACCGACTTTAAAAGTTTGTTCTTATTAGTGGCAGGAGAATTTAGTAAGTAGTTAAAATAGTAGAAGAAGTCGGGAGTGCTCGAAGAAGACTGAACGCATTATCTCCGGACTGGAATAAGTTAAGGAGTCGAATAAAGGTCGATATAATGTAGTTTTTTAATAGTGACAATGTGGTATGCATTGGTAATGGTAAACAAAGTCAGGAATACCTGAGGAATAAATGGCTCGATTAAATACATTATATTCGGTATAATTTGGTAAAATGTGGCATTTGTGATGAAGAATGGAAGTGGTGTAAGGAGAATCTGTGACGTGAAAGTTAAAGGTAGAAGAAGTCGACGACGCCAAAGGCAGAAATGGCACGATTGTTACGACAGTATTACTGCCGCCTCGAAAATGCACCCAGTTTTCAGGTACACTAGAATTCACATCCTCTTAACTACACTCCAAAATATCCACCGTCGTAAAATGTTAGGAAAAGCGATAATGGCTTTTATACTTGGCAGATTATTTCTTGCTATTCAATATAGTGGATAATAATATTAGCTCCATCACTTTTCTTAGTACCCCATTATGTGGCGAGGTTACATCTAACAACGAACACACGCCTTGTGTCACGTCCTTTAACCGTTGGAGGGGGAGCAAATATCCTTTCATAACATGTTGTGTCTTTTGTTGTTTCAACAGGTGATTGCTGCGTCTTCCCAGAAGTGGTACACACACACACTGTTATGCCTAGCGCCTGCTTCCTCATAATTGCTTTACTGGGGATTACTCCTGCACCATTAGGGGGTGTGATGGGTGATAAATATTTAATTATGTGGTTGCCAATATCGCGATTGACTTCTCTATTACCCCCGAATCTATAGGTATTACAATATAATACTACTTTTGAGGGAAAGCCAACTTATCGGTGTGTATTGTATGTGGTATTATACAAAAGTAAATAAGTTTTTTTTTTCATTACCATCTTTGCGAAAATTTTTCAGTTGCGAGGGAGATAGAATACATTTTTATTAACGCATGGTTCAATTGTTGCATTTATTAGTTGGGTAGTGGTTGCGCTTGTTTGTTCATTGCCATTGCATGTCTCCTCCGCACCATTACCACAACTACGTTGATGGTTTGCATCGC
This sequence comes from Hesperophylax magnus, assembly GCA_026573805.1. NCBI lineage: Eukaryota > Metazoa > Arthropoda > Insecta > Trichoptera > Limnephilidae > Hesperophylax > Hesperophylax magnus. The sequence continues at coordinate 29,675,708 of JAIUSX010000046.1, forward strand.
GACTTTGACTAATGGCTACTTCTAATGCTCTACGCTCCTTGGGTAGTGTCTCTGAGGGTGTAGTATATTTTACGTTTCATCTCATGCCGATAGCCTAGTTTACCTGGAAATTATCCATTTCGGATGTTCCCCCTGTTAAATTTCATATCTGTCTCTTAACTTCATATTCCCTTTAGTAGTCATGCATGATTTGAAAATTGAGACAAAAAATATGATGGATTTAATTTTTTCCTTCGCTGCTCATCTTACTAGGGAATTCCTTTGTCGAGATGAGCAGATTAACAATTATATTCATTAAAATAAATAAATCGCATAATACATACACAGATGAATCACATCGAATATCGGGCTCCTAAGGTGATTCATGACAGAAGCCACTATATGGGCAATCCAAAATTACCGCTCTCAGCCAGTATGGATTTTTAAATCATTTTCTTTAATAGATTTAACGATCCCATAGTGTTTATATTTTTACGGAGCATATTAAAAAAGCAACGTAGCTTTATAATAAAACTCCTTTATCCAAAGAATGTTCTGGTATTCACCTGCACATTAAAGAAGAACCCAATCTAGTGTTGTGATCTTTTGGCAATATCAATGTTGTTGAAAAATTTTGAAGTACCTTTATTATGAACAACATTATGGGACTTGTTCTAATGACAATGTTCTATTGATTTAGACCAAGTTGGCAACCAGTCGTCTCTCAATAATAGATATGCTGCTTTTACAGATGCACTAGAGATGGTGAGTAAGTTGATACAATTTGACATTTTAATTAAGTCAAGGACTTTTTGAAAAATGTACTAGTTTCATAGATGAACTCCTAGCATGAGGAAAAATACACAATCTCTCAATAATAAACGTGTTTATATTCATAAATATTTAAAAATATATATAGAAACAATACACCTAAAATTATGTTATTTTCTGAAATGCGATTGAGATTGCGAGCTGAAAATAGTTGTGTTAGCCTTGAAATTTAATACAAACACACGTGCAGTGTGAAGATTTCATAATAATATTCTAAAAGGGACAAGACAACATAATCTTATGCTTAGTATCTTAAGATGTACCTTACAAAATGCATGGGTTCTTTACTGACTGTGCTGAGAACGTGGAAAAGTCTCCCCAAAGCACCTTATCAAGTAGATATATGTATTATTTTGTTTTCAGTAATTAGGATAACTATTGATCAATCGCAATTTTTTTTATCTATTCCAATCGAAATAAAATGATAATTCATCCTTGACTTCCCAGAAATGCGATACTTTGGGAAATTCTCCAGACACAAGTGTAGGCCGAGGACTATTTGCGTCTCAAAACAAATTATAAGATTAGTTATAACATTAAAGGTTACTAACTTTATGAATTTTCATAATCTACGCTAATCGAAAGAAAAATCAATCACCCCATATTGTCAATGGACTCGGTCCCTTCAGACATATTAGGGTAAGCGAGGGTCTATTTGCGTCTCGAACGTTCGTGCATTGTTTATACATATAACTGAAGGTTTAGGCTGGGGGATACACGTTTATGTAATCAAAGACCCAGTCCTATACTTGATAGGATTTCCAATTAATTATTCACCACTCGAGTGAAATGCGTGTTACGTAGATTATAGACTTGACTGCTTGCTACAAAACGTATTTGAATATTCGGTGATCACGTGTCGTTTATAGTTTTAAGCCTAAACACGTATTTAAAATACTAAGGTTCTTTAAAAAAAAATTAAGTGCGATAGGTAGGGCAATTATAAAGTTTGTTTGCATCAGATGGATACATAGAACTTTTATGATACAACAGATTAATACTAAAAACTCATCTAACGGGCATTACCCTATTTACTTATATCTAGTATATGTTACTTGAAGTTTTACATGTTCAAACTCTGCACCTCACTCTTTCAAATCTTGTAAGTCATCTTTAGAATCCCTGATGATTAGTCTTACATCACGTTAATCATGATACTGGCATTAATTCTCAGTATTATAAACATTAGAACAATAACTTTGTATGTATTATATCTATTATTCCGTTCCAAACCCTCTCCTAGCTTTTATTTGCTAAATTAATATGTTTTTTAGAAAAATAAACATTCTCGATTGCGAAAAGCCTAGCAATATATTGAAAATATCCTTTCACCATCACACTAAGCGAAAATGTTACTTGTGTCGTGATGGAGGACTTAGTCGAGAAATAGAACCTGGGTGGGGAACCGACGCATGTCCAACCGGTCGCTCATTACAACGTATTTTCACGATTATGGTTATTTATTGTTGGGGTATTATGCTACCTCCTCACAAAATCTTTTACATATCACGGAAAATTTGCAAAAGATTTCTCTTTTCATTTTTTAGTGTCTTATTTTCCACAAAGTGGTGATTCATTAAATTTACTGAATTTAAAGTTAATGCTCTTTACACAAAATAGAGCGGCGTCATATGCGCTTCACAATTTTTACATCATAAAGGTGTTTAAAGTGTTACCTGGCTATTATAGACATAGAGGTCTTGTATTTTCTCGGTAGGGAAAACAATTGTTACCTAAAAACCCTACTAAAATTGCTTTTTATTCTCATCACCATCACCAGAAGCCAACCACGGCAATATACTACATAAACTAACGAAATTCATTCAGCCTTATCTTTGGGAAATCCGCCGCGTTTACCGGTGGAATAGGTAAAATCGCAGAAAACCTTATTCAGGAGGAAGCGGCCGTCTGTCAACTCGAAACAGAGACGCCTTTAGTAAAATCGGTATATTATGTCCTGGATGGTGAGGGGTGTGTGTGTATATCTGTTTTTATGTTTATTTATAATTATGTGAAATAAAGAATAAACATACATAAACATAAAAAATATAAACGTTATATTATGGAATGTAAGTCGGGAGATTAGGAAATACCTACTGCTCGTTGCTTACTCGTCCACGTCTGAATCTGGGTCAGGCCAGGTAGTAAGTCCATCAGGATATATATGGGTAGTCTGTAAGTATACCTGTAGGTAAAGAAGGTAAGTTGCTCGGATAATTGTATTGTCCAATTTCTTGTATGAGTTTATTTTTACTAAGTCTGAGTGATTTGTAAAAACGTTCAGTCAGTCTGTGTGTGTATTCGTACAAAGTTGGTATTGGTTCCCGGTCATGTAGTTTTTTAAGTTGGTTCTGAGTCTTGTGTTGTATGTAAGTCTCAAGTGATCATAGTATGATATGCTACTCCATACAGGAATAGTAAAGGACAGTACCGGTCAGATAAGTGAGTAGTAGATAAGGAGTTTGGTTCTGGGATGTAGCTGATTTCTTTCGCAGAAAATTGGCTTCCTTATGCCGATTGTCTTTCGTGTTCATGCGTGCATCTTGGCTTGGTGAGATTTCCAGCTGAGGCGCGAGCCCATAGTCAGGCCAAGAAATGTGACTTTATCTTTCCATTCAATGACGTTGCCTCCCATTTCAATGTTGAAGTGAGGTGTTTTTGTAAGTTTCCTAGTGTAAATGATGGCTTCAGTTTTAACATCGTTGAGCTTCAGGCGTCATTTCTTAAAATACTCTACAAGCGCATCTGCTTAAATTGATAATTTGCATCTCTCGTCTCGGGGGATGTCATGTGTGAATATGGTGAAGAGAATGGGTCCCAGCAAACTTCCTTGCGACACCCCTTTTGGAATATCACTATTGACGATAGCACGTTTCTGATGAAGACTTTCAAGAATCTATTCTTTAGGTATTCCTGCACCACTTTCGTTAGGTGTATGGGCGTGTTAATGCGGTGCAGCTTGTGCACGAGCCCATCTATCCAGTATATATAAGTCCAGGGGCATAGCGGTGTTGAAGCGGTATTCGTTGAAATTTTTTGCGATGAATTCCGCTACTCAGGTGAGTTGGTGGGTCGTGGAGTACTTATTTCTTAAGCCGAACTGCTCGTCTGGCAAAGTCTTGTTGTTATCGTGGTGTGGAAAAAGAGTGTTGCGTATAAACTGTTCAAATAGCTTGATCAACGTAGAGAGTAGACTGATGGGTCGGTAATTCAACGACTGCGTTCGATCTTTATTTGGCTATGAGAAGGAAAGCATGGTCGCCAATTTCCACATCTGGGGGAAGTACCTGGTTATGAGACAGGCATTGAACAGTTTTTTAGTGTAGATGATGACTTTTAAGGTAGATCTTTGAGTAAAATGTTGTGTATGTGATCGCTTCGGCAATCTCGCTCGGCGTAGCGAAATGAACATCGTTCCTGTGACGAATTTCACATGTGGCATTCGTGTGACCTTTGTGTCCCAGCACGCTTGTCCTTTTCCATAAGGAATTGTCTTTTGAGCGATGCAACTTTTTTCTTTCAAAGTTCGTGTTTATGATCTGCGACACACATTGTCGCGCGTCGGACCTGGGGGGGTCCTGACTTACCCTCGGCCAGCTCAGAAGCGGGGCATGAGACGTCTCTCTCATAGTCAGGGTTCGGGGTCAGCGCGTGGCTCGAGAATCCATATCCCACCGTCTATACAAAACACTCCCATACGATTGTTATGCCCAAATGAAAGAGGTTAGGTTTTTATGAATTAGCATTGTATTTGAGCGGCTAAAGGACATTACATGGGTGAATAACAACAGTACACAGGTTATTACATCCTAAACTGGAATTATCAACAAGGGTTCCCTAATCTCTCTCTGGGAAATAATTAACAGCTCACTCTCTCTAGATCGGCAGGCAGCGTGGATGAATTTAGGTTATTAGCGGACACATTCAAGGGTAATAGGAAATGTAAGAGACTCACAGCATGGTGTTGTCGGGTATCCTGTTGATTTGCAGGACTGAGCGCCGTGTCTCAAACAAACGGTGCCAGCCTGTCGATGTTCAAAGCGCCATTTCCGTACGTTATTGCTTTCGACGGAGCGGTGCAAATTGGGAACGCGGGAGCCGAAACGAACACACGTCCAGCCTGGTCAGAGGTCGGCGCGCGAGCGGGGGGCACGGGGCGTAGGGTCGCCGGGGGTGGGGGAACTGTAGCGGATGTATTGCGCGTTCTTCACTACGTTTGGTCTAGCAACTAATTTGAATAATTCCCGCTCTCAGGCTGGCAACTGTAGGATCTTTTGCGGCTAAAATCTGTTATATGACACCTCCCCCCGCGCTCGTAAAAAAGGCGACGTGGTAATGGAGCATCAGGGTTAAAAGATCCTCTATGTGCCTCCCTTGGGGTTTTTTTTGACAAAACAAGAGTTGCCCTTAGTTTGAGAGACTTGGATGGCCAGAGAGATGCCTAGCTAAAACATAATGACTAGCTTATGCCATAGGCTAGGTAACAATATTTGTGGGGAGAAATGAGGAAGGGTACATAGCATGTTTGGAGCAAATAAATTTTGGGGAGAGAGCAGGTGTGGAAACAACAAGTAAAATTATGCAATTTGAAAACAATAGACATGGTTATGCAATTGAACGACAAAAGACAAAATTATGCAATTGAAAGACAAAAGGGCATGGTTATGCAATTGAAAAAAACAATAGGCAACATTATACAATTGAAAGACAAAAGGGCATGGTTATGCAATTGAAAAAACAATAGACAACATTATACAATTGAAAGACAAAAGGGCATGGTTATGCAATTGAAAAAACAATAGACAACATTATACAATTGAAAAAAAACAAAAGACGGAATGTTAAGGTGTGATTCTAGGGTTTCATTGGTCTGGAAGCTAAGTTTGCGTTGCGTTGGTTTTTTGGTTTCGAAGAGTTGCGAAGGAAACGAGATTTCACTGACTCTAAAAGATTACATTATCACTGTAATCTGACCCATTGAGATAACACTCAGGAGTACACTTAGGCCTCGGAAAAAAAAAAAAAACACTTTGCTTCGTTGTGGGCGTTGATGTTTGCGAAGTGGGGCTGTGGTTTGCGGGGCTGCGGCTATGGTTACAGTGGTCATTGGAGAGAGTAGTCCAGGTTCCGTAGTTATGCCAGTACGAGTCCTATGTGCTATTATGGTGGGCACGGATCGTATGTGTTGGTTATCGGAGCATAATGTAGCTCAGGATAACTTTTTAGAGATGCGCAGTTTGTGTTTACTGGAGGGGCAAAGGGTAATTATGTTTCACCCATGACCTGGTATGTGTCACTGCATGACAGAGCAAGAGACGGTATAACTGGCATTGGCATTGAGGGCAAGAAATTTGAACTCCGGGACTAGCGTGTCCGAAAGGTAGTTCAGAGTGTCATAAAGTATAGTGGGACAACTCGGCTTGCAGTGGTGAGACAAACGTCATACATATGATTAGTATTGTCTGTGCTTTCAGGAACAAGATGGAACAAGTGTGTAGCGAGTAGTAGTCGAGGGACCTTTGTAACCACAGCGCAGGCTGCTAGGAGGTGAGGCTCAGCTTGGCTGCCGGAGATGACATCCGCCTGGGCTTCTTTTTAAATCCGGGGGGAATTATTATTAGGGCAAATTTCTTGAAGTTTACCTGCCTAGGGACCAATGAAGAAAAGTTTGGAGAGAAACAAAATGTGTCCAGAAAAAATAAACAAACGAGGTTTAGCTGCCGGTCCGGAGAGTGACGAAGAGTGTGAGAGAGAGGTAGAGAGAGGTTCCTAACTAGTTTTGATTACATAAACATTATCCTTTATTAGGATGACTTGGTGTTTGCCGAATGACAAACTGTCTTGGTTGAAAAAACAACTGGCCTTCTTTGGCCTATGTTAACATACAGGTGGTAACATTTTCGTAGGATTTCAAAGAACAAGACAAAAAATTCGTGAACGAGTCACGGCAACAGCAGGGAAACTAATTCATGAATAAAGGTTGTCAGAAAAGACAGACGATACGCCAAGTGCGTATCATACATATTCAAAATTCATGAATGTGTTTCGTTGAGGAGAGAAAAAAAAATGACAACATACGTGAAAGGTGAGGTAGGAAGCCTGTTGGTGACCGGAACAATTACCGATTCGAACTCGAAATGAGGGCGAAATATGGTCGACAACAGATTTTCCACTTCATACATATTGCCTGAGGGCATGGGGTGGGGAGGGGGGAAAAAGGACGGGAATTGAGTTACGAAATTGCTAGAGACTGGACTAATTTCCAATTCAACCTCTATGTGAGAGTGAAACATATTCAACCAGCAGATTTCCTGACTCTTTACATTTTAATAAAGTGGATTAATTTTTAAACCGCATTTGAATACACATTGTACTAAAGAGGCTAATCTTTTGCGTGTATTTGGCAAAAGATTAGGGGTCGTTTTAAACTTCTACATGATTGTGAGAAAAGACAGACCCTAGTTCCAATTTCACAAACCTGGGATTCTTCTTATTCGTTTCCCAGACGACGAGTTTAGTGGTTTTGTGCCCATCGATTAACTCCTGCGGCACTATGCCCCATAATTGACAGTGAAGCTGAAAACTAGTCCTTTTGGGATAGTAGATATTCCTGGGCTTCTTTTTTTTGGAAAGCAGCAAAAACAGGAAGTCCACGGGCATTGGCGTTGAACAAAGAGGCTTCTGTGAAATACTTACGTAGTTCACATATAAAGGTTTGATATTATTTCGTTCGCACGATTCATGGTGAGTATTGTAACGTCTTCACGTATAGTGTACAAGTATGCAGTATATGCAAGGTACAACTCAATTATAGACAGAAGTCAAGGAGTGTAAAAACAGTTCCTTAAAGGAGATGACGATGTCGATATTATGTCGTTCACACGAATCACGGTAAGTATTATTATTACGTCTCCACGTCTCGTGTACAGGGTTGTACACAATTATACACAAAAGCGGTTCTCATGACATGTTAATGACACACGACCAAATTATACACAAGGGCGGTACTCATGGCAAATTAATGTCACACGACCAAATTATACACAAAGGCGGTACTCATGGCAAATTAATGTCACACGACCAGATTATACACAAAGGCGGTACTCATGGCAAATTAATGTCACACGACCAAATTATAACACATGGTTATAAGTATTAAGTAATTGTAACGAACTTCTCGTGTAGTGGTGGATTTTGTAAGGATCTCTCCTATCGCGTGACAATTTTTTACATTTAAATATAATTCAACAAAAGCTAGCAGTATCATTTGATACTGTTTGCAAAGATTTGTTAGATTGACTAACTCCGTAGCCTGGAGGGGCGTACGATGGAACAATAGAGAAGATAAACAATTTTAATGTTACTTCATTGTGTTACAAGGTGCAAGATGATGGTAGAAGGTATTTCTACTTACATCGAGCGATGGGTGGGAACAGGCCCATAATGGCTTTACATACTGTTCGTTGTAGCGTGCAATTGGGTTGCAAACACTTGGTTAAATGGTGAGACAAAGGTTGGGTGTTTATATTATGCAACGATGATCGAACAAAGTCCTGTTGATTTACGTTGTGATATAATTATTTGCGTTTGAAGATCAGGATAACCGTAAGGTTTTACTAACCTGTCCCGTAGGGTTGAAACGTGAGGTACGAGACATACGTGACGTAACAGTAGAGAAAAGAAAATCGAGATCTCGTCATACAATAAAAGACCTTAATGGGTTTTACATACTTTTAGTTGAAGCGAGTCCAGTTATGGTATGTGGTTTTATAGGACCGACATTTGGTTTTCTTTTATAAATACAATTTCCCAAAATGGATGTGTCAAAATCCTATTTTTGGTAAATGTGAGCTTGGGTAGGACGCCATCAATTTTTGAAAGGAAAAAATTGAAAAAAATGAAAAAAAAAAATTATATACATACAAAGAAGACAATTATGTGATTAATTGCTACTTGGTTCTTGCCTTTGAGACCACTATAGGGTTTTACATACTCAAGGTAACGTTGAATTGGACAAGAAAGAATTAATGGCTGTACTTGACAGGTTTTCTTTTTTTAAAAAAAGGGTCGGTATTTAACACTTTGGAATTTACAAAATCCGAACTCTTTTGGATGGCACTCTTATGAGTGATTACCAATCGTTATTTTACAAGGAACAAAAACAAAAGTGGGGTGGTTCTTTCTAACACGACGAAGGGAACAAAAATGAAACGAAAATGGGGTGACATGACATAAACATTGCATAGTGTAGAAGTTGAGGAGCAAAAGCGGGTTCGCGACTTCCCGGCGATTGTAACTCGAAGACGTGTCTCTATTCTAAAATGATCAGTTTCAGAACAGGTGAGAAAATAAAACGTAAAAAGGGAGAAAACGATTGTCGTGAGGGAAAGAACGTTATTACAGGAATAATATTTCATGGTCATAATATGTTAATATACATTCATTTACAAAGGTGGGTTAAACTCGTTTTTGACGAATAGGTTGACATGTAGTTGACACTTTACACGCCTAATTATGGTAAGACTTCATAGCTTACAATAGTTTGTGATAATACACAGTGGGTTAGTTTAAAGTTGCTGGGGTGGTGGGGGAGTTTCAACTGTCTCCTCACTTCCAGACTTTACAATGTCCTTAATATGGTAATTACCAGTATGTTTGCCAGAGGAGTCGGACAGGTAGTAAACTAAGTCCGATATTTTTCTTACAACCTTGGCCTTGACAAAACGGGGTGCCAGCTTGGCAGAGAAGTACAGGGCTCCTTGAGAGAGGGTGTTATTCCTTCTCCAGACAACATCGCCTACATTAAAAGTGATGTGTTTCCTACGTAGGTTATATCTGTCCGCACTTTTTTGGTGGGCCAGCAATAGGGCATCAGTAACTTCACTATAAATGGCAGTAAGTTCTTCCAAACGATGGGCGTAATCAACGGCAGGATTGCTTGTGGAGGTGGTTGACGTGGGGAAATTCGTGTTCCAGTGCAATGAACCATGTACCACCTGTTCCATACCGTGTTTTAAAAAGAAGGGGGTGTAACCAGTGGTTAGGTTAACAGTGTTATTCATGGCAGCTTGAATTTTATCTAAATTCTTACACCAATTACGTTGGTCTTTGTCAACCAAAATGGCCAGAGCTGTGTTAATAGTCTGGTTATATCTTTCGACAGTGTTATTTTGGGGAGTGTACAAGGTATTATAATAAATATCTTTAATCCCGTATTTAGCAAGGAAATCTTTAAATTCCTGTGCTATAAACTGTTTTTCGTTGTCAACTATTACGGTTTTGGGTGTTCCGTAGGGTATGAAAATGTGTTTTTCCACAAGTTTGACAATGGCGGCAGCGTTGGCTCTTTTTAAGGGGAAGATCCAACAAAATTTGGTAAAGATATCCACAATGCTGAGTATATGCATGTGTCCAGAATAACTTCTGGGAAAAGGTCCGACGAGGTCCATAGATAACGATTGGAGGGGTCTATCAGCACGTTTGGGTTTTCCCATTAGGCCGGCAGGGGGTGCCGTACTATGTTTGTAAGCTTTACATGTTTCACATTTGGAGATGTAGTTGCGAACTTGCTTGAAAAGACCAGGCCAGTAATACTTCAAGGAAATCTTTTTATACGTCTTGAAGGTTCCTGGGTGTATAGAGTCGGGGGCACTATGATTGTTGATGATTACTTGTTTTCTCTTTTCGAGGGGCACAACGAGTTTCCAAGAGTAATCTTCCAGGATGGACAGTGGGGCCTTACAATTGCGATATAGTTGTCCTTCTTTTATAATAAAATTGGGAAACTTTTGTTGATTGTTTTTGCACCCTTCATAGATTTTGAGATACCATTCATCTTTTGTGGATGGGGTAGAGGCAATTGTATCGATGTTTAATGCGGCAAGTTCAATTCTTGACAGGGCGTCTGGGACAATATTGTCCGCACCTTTACGGTGGATGACATCGAAAGTGTATTGGGACAAACGAGAAGCCCAGCGAGCGAGTCTGCCGGAGGGATTACTTAGAGAGATCAACCATTTCAAACTACTATGGTCTGTGACTACAGTAAATTTGCTACCGTCTATGTAACCGCGGAAATGGTGAACAGAATCCAATACTGCCAGTAACTCTTTTTCGGTGATTCCGTAATTTTTCTCGTGTTTATTCAAGGTGCGGGAAAAATAGGCTACAGGGTGTTCGCCATCGGGGAATTCCTGAGTTAGGACTCCACCGATCCCTACGTTAGAAGCATCCGTGTGGAGGGTAAAAGGTAGTTCAAAATTAGGACAATTCAGGACAGGGGCTGTTTGAAGAGCATTTTTTAAAGTCGTAAAAGCTTCTTCGGCTTCAGTAGACCAACGAAAGTTGCTGATACCTTTACGGATACCAGTAATTTTGTTTAATGGGGCCGAAATAGTGGAAAAGTCTTTAATGAATCTCCTATAGTAACCTGTAAGTCCAAGGAAACCTTTGACTTCTTTCGCGTTTTTGGGTCGGGGGAAATTTGCCATTGCTTCCACCTTAGTAGGATCTGTTCTCAGACCTTTTTCGTCGACAATGAATCCCAAATAACGCAGGCGAGACTTACAAAATTCAGACTTCTTTAAATTGATGGTTAAACCAGCAAATTTAAGTTGTTGAAAAACTTTTTCCAGCATTAACAGGTGTTTTTCGAAGGTGTCACTAACGATGATGAGATCATCAAGGTAGCAGAATAGGTTGTTGTCAACTTCAGGGCCGAATAGTTTGTCCATCAGCCTCTGTAGTTCGGCGGGGCTATTTTTTAGACCAAAAGGTAGCCTTTTAAAGTGGAACATTCCCCTACCAGGTACAACAAAAGCAGTTTTTTCGCAGGATTCCGCATCTAAAGGTATTTGCCAGAAAGCTTTGCTTAGATCAATGGAAGAAATGAATTTGGCGTTGCGTAATTTGTCTAAAGTTGCGTGAACGAAAGGCAGTGGGTACGCGTCGGCTTCAGTGCAAGAGTTCAATCGTCTACTGTCGAGGCAAAAGCGTGCAGAGCCGTCTTTTTTTGAAACCAAAAGGGTTGGGTTGGTCCAAGCACTTCTGCTGGGAACTACCACTCCCATTTTTAACATTTCATCAAGTTCATTTTCTAAAAGTTTCAATTTTTGGGGGGCTAAATTGTAGTAGCGTTGCTTGATTGGTGGGCCGTTGGTTTTAATGTGGTGTTTTACCAAATTAGTTAAACCCAGTCCGCATTTTTCGAAAGATATTGATTCAAATTTGTTGATCATTTCCTTTAATTGGAGAGCCTGGTCAGTGCTTAGGTTTTCGTGAGGTATTATTGTTCGAATCTCACCAACTTGAGCGACCGGAGGTTTTTGGCCAAGAGTATTAAATACTTGTGGAGCAACGTTAAAAGCCTTCCAGAAGTCAACGCCAAGGATGAAATTCTGGGATATAGAGGGTACTATTAGAAAGTTAATTGTAACTGTGTTATTGTTACATTTAATTGGTAATGACAGAGTACCGATGACTGTCTGGGGAGCATTGTCCGCAGTTGTCACGAGTGTAGGTTTGGAAAAAACTTTAAAACCGTTGTTAACAAAAGGCAGGTGGGCATTGTTGCCAAGGCAACTAACAGATGCACCACTATCTAGTAGTCCAGAGAAGGGGACATTGTTAACGGAGAAAAGGGCATAAGGTCTTCCATCTTTAGCTTGTTTGCAACAAACCGAAGAAACATTTAAGGTCTGGTTAAAATATTTAATGTGTGATAACCAATCAGTCCATTCCTTAGACCTTGGTACAGAATGAATACCTGAGAGGTTATTATTTAGTTTTTTGGTTTTCTCGCATGAAAATTCGGTGGGGGTTTAGAGAAATCCACTTGAGGTTTAACAAAGTGAGGGTCTTGCAACCTTTCCATGTTATTTCTTGTTTTTTTGAAAACTTCACGCAGTTCGTCGCGTGGAGGAGAACGATCCCTGGAGCGATGTCTCTTTAAGGTTCTGGGTTCTTTAGCTTCCAGAAATTTGGCCTGCTTGAAACAAGTGGTAGCTAGGTGACCTACTTTTTTGCAAAAGGAGCAAACTTTTTTGTTGTCAAATTCTGGTTTTAATCCAGAAGGACGGCTTGGTACAGTGATATTGTCCGTGGTGGTTTTGTTGTTTTTCCTGTCTTGGTGGGATTCCAAAATGAGGCAAACTTCGTTTAAATGGGCCAACGACACAATTTTCTGTGAGGTGATAATGTTTTCATATCTTTGTAGGAGGCCAACAGTTATAACTGGTAATAATTCGGCTTCCGAGACAGGGTGGGAAAGTTTGATGTTGATGGATTCGGCCCTCTCTATGAATGTTGCCACAGTTTCGTTTACTACTTGTTTAATGGATAGTAACGATAATTTAATTCTGTGTTGGGCCTCTGATTTGCCGAAGCTAGTGATCAGGGCTGATCTGAGTTTATTCCAGTCCTTGCATTTTGATTTTTGTATTCGGTGCCACGGGATTAATTCTGGAGATATTAGTTCTATAAAGTTTTTCTGCAGCACGTCAAATGGAACATTTTTAATTGAGGCCGTTTCTTCGATTCGGTCAATGAAATCCAGTACATCAGAAACACCGTTATATTTGATCTTCCAAGGAGTGAGATCGTATGTTTTTTCTTGTGCCGTGATGGGTGCATTGTCTTGTTTTACTGTAACATGTGTCCTGGTTTCTTTGTTAGAAACGGGGATTTCCAAAGCTGGGGTATTGGGTGCCTTGACTTCATTTGCAACGGATAGGTTTATTTTCCTGATGAACTTCTTGTTAAATAACAAAGCGTATGCTTTCAATGCTGACTTTGATTTGTTTAGTGGTGATATTCCTCTGTCTTTTAAGACGGCTTGTAGGTGCACTTTGGATAAGTTGTGTACATTGGGAATGACACCCATGTCCGAAGATGTAGCCATTTGATTGGAATTCATTGTTAAAAATGGTTTAAAAAAGGAAAAAAAAAACTCCGAAATTCTTCTAAGTCTTTTTGAAGAAAATTTGGCCAGGGGGACACTTTAGGATTTGCATTATTTAATTTTTGTGGGCACTATTCGCACTTATATTCACTGCACTCGAGGAAAGGCACGAAAAAGGCACAAAAAACAGCACTTTAGAAGCGAAAAAACACTTTTGATGGAAAGATTTTATATTTGCTTCATTTACTGGCACTGAATCGTGAGATTGAACACACGTTCTTATTATTGCGTCGAGAAAGCACTTCTTTGCAAAAAAACACTGCACTTCTGAAGTTAATTTCAAACAATTCACTTAAAATCACTTTTATAACAGTCAATGCTGAAAAAAGAATATGGACAAACACCGTACCTATATAATTAATCGGGATAAAGAATTACTTGTGTTTTACAGGTTGTAGCTGATATACTTTTTAGAAATCAGCTTCGATGGGCCGTTGGGTGTATTGTGCTTTTTTTTAAAAAAAATCACTTCCGGTGTAAAAATTGGCTTCACAGTTCTAAATCCTGACTGTTATTATTACGGTGCAATTTATGCCGAAATTAAAACAGTGGGTTTGTTTTGTTAAACAAAGAATACAGAATCTATGTTATTGAAAAAAAAACAAAAACATTATGTTCGAACTTTCGTTATCACAGCATTTGGCGGGAATTTCGCGCGTCTCTTTTATTCGTTCGAGAAGATTCTTACCGTTATTTTTCGCGGCAAAATGCGCTTAGCAACAAACAAAGTCACGACAGGATTGCGTGCATTTCTTATTTATTCGAGAAACTTCCACCGTAGTTTTTGCGGCAAAAATGCTCTTGGCACAAAATTGCATAGTACATGTTTTCAAATTGGGGACAATCGTAAAGGCAATTCTGTGCAGTCGGGAAGGATATGTTTAAAAAAAAAATTCTGCCCCTAAGTTGGTCGCCAGTGTCGCGCGTCGGACCTGGGGGGGTCCTGACTTACCCTCGGCCAGCTCAGAAGCGGGGCATGAGACGTCTCTCTCATAGTCAGGGTTCGGGGTCAGCGCGTGGCTCGAGAATCCATATCCCACCGTCTATACAAAACACTCCCATACGATTGTTATGCCCAAATGAAAGAGGTTAGGTTTTTATGAATTAGCATTGTATTTGAGCGGCTAAAGGACATTACATGGGTGAATAACAACAGTACACAGGTTATTACATCCTAAACTGGAATTATCAACAAGGGTTCCCTAATCTCTCTCTGGGAAATAATTAACAGCTCACTCTCTCTAGATCGGCAGGCAGCGTGGATGAATTTAGGTTATTAGCGGACACATTCAAGGGTAATAGGAAATGTAAGAGACTCACAGCATGGTGTTGTCGGGTATCCTGTTGATTTGCAGGACTGAGCGCCGTGTCTCAAACAAACGGTGCCAGCCTGTCGATGTTCAAAGCGCCATTTCCGTACGTTATTGCTTTCGACGGAGCGGTGCAAATTGGGAACGCGGGAGCCGAAACGAACACACGTCCAGCCTGGTCAGAGGTCGGCGCGCGAGCGGGGGGCACGGGGCGTAGGGTCGCCGGGGGTGGGGGAACTGTAGCGGATGTATTGCGCGTTCTTCACTACGTTTGGTCTAGCAACTAATTTGAATAATTCCCGCTCTCAGGCTGGCAACTGTAGGATCTTTTGCGGCTAAAATCTGTTATATGACAACATATACGCGATGAAGTGTGTGTTTATGATCTGTGACATACATATACGTGATGAATTGTCTGTTTATGATCTGCGACATACATATACGTGATGAATTGTGTGTTTATGATCTGCGACATACATATACGTGATGAAGTGTGTGTTTATGATCTGCGACATACATATACGTGATGAATTGTGTGTTTATGATCTGCGACATACATATACGTGATGAAGTGTGTGTTTATGATCTGCGACATACATATACGTGATGAATTGTGTGTTTATGATCTGCGACATACATATACGTGATGAATTGTGTGTTTATGATCTGCGACATACATATACGTGATGAATTGTGTGTTTATGATCTGCGACATACATATACGTGATGAAGTGTGTGTTTATGCATATAGGTGCGGTACCGTGTTACCAGCACCAATTCTTTAAGGGTTGCTTTAACCATGACTTTAAAAATTAACTACTATTTTAACCATTTCCTTACTGTGCTAAAAAAAATCCACGCGTTCCGGTGCTGTGTAGTAAATACACATCTCAAAATAAGCGATTTAATATCGAAAAAATATGAATATTCATAGCTAATCGCTTATGTTTAATATATTTTATATCAAAAGTGATAATAATTCTATTTTAATTGCTAAAAACATGAAAAAACTATCGGCAGATGCTAAAAACACGTGCGAGGAATCCACATCTAACGACGGTCCGCGACCGAATGGCTGGCGGCTGACACACACACAGCTATGTGGTCGTAGGTATCGATGGTCTAAATCAAAATACAACTGCGGACGTGTGGATTTCTCATGTTCTCGTATAACGAACTAAAGCGAGACATTAATAGCGTGTCATTTCCATGCACACTCTTCGCGTAACAGTGTCACACGGTTGATTGTATTGGTGTATTTGTTCTCGATTCTTAACAAAAAAAATATTTTTTAATTGAATTAGAAAACTATGTAAAATATTATTTTTTAATTCAGTGCATAAATGTATAACGAAGGAATACCTAAAATCTGAACCCAGAATTTATTATATTTATAGAGTTATTAAAGTTATTAGAAGCAATGTGTAGATACACACCATACATATACAATACACACCACAGATAAGGAAAGTTTAATGTTTTTTTTTACATCGAAGTAAATCAAACACGGCATAATACGATAAAAATATTTCACGATAAAGCTTTGTAATATTTATTTATTAACTTATTGTTGCTCTTATTTTATCTTTATTCTTTTATTCCACAGGAAGTAGTTAAAAGTACGGAATACTTGGTAGTATAAAAAAATGCGTATTAAATTGACAAATGATGCCATTATGAGACTAACTACCTACAGGTAATAGCGGTGAGCTCCTTGGCTCTAGACCCAGAGGTCACGTGAACAAATGGGAAAATAAATATATTAGAATAAAATTGATATAAAATACGTACTTGATTTTTTTTTGACTCTATTCAGTAACAGACGGTCCATTTGGTATATTCTCCTATCTTAACAAATGGATTGACAGATCTAGTGTCGGTGATTGACTAGTCGGGAAAAAACGCGCACCCATTGTTCATATGTCGTATACTGATTTATAATTGTGGAAATTCTAACTATACATTTGTAAATGTTCTCCAAAATGCCCTGGAAAGAATCTCAGACTTGTGATGTCCCGAAAGAAAACAATCATCTATTCTGAATGCAATTACTAATGTTATCCAAATTGACCCTGGTAATAAATTACATCTTTGCGATTCTTTCAAGGATAAAGAAACCATCCTGTTACTTCGAATGCAATCAACAATGTTCCCAAAATTTGTTTTGACAGCATAGCCATTCCATTGTATGAATATTATGTACTAAATACACAATTTGGCTGTCCTGAAACGGGAATCCTTCCCAGTTGGACAGACAAAGGTTCATTTTGTTATGTATTGTTTGTAATTTATATATATATATAAAATAAATAAAAATTTGTACTAGTTCGACATTTGTTACATGAGAACGGTATATTTTTACAACTCGCTTTTATGTTCAACAACTCGACTGTGGAACGATTTTCCGGCCTCTGTGTTTCCTCCCTTCTACATCGTGATGTAGAAATGTAAAAAGTGGGTGTGGGTCTCTTCAAAATCTGTATTTACTACTTCTTCCCCTCAAAAAGATCCTTCACGACCTGAGGGAAACTATTTTCCTCAGGACCTCCTGTATAGAGTTAATGTTAATCCTTTCAGACTCACCACATTCACCAATAGTTGGAGATGCTATTGTTGTAAAATATACGTTTTCATAGTTAGGTTTGGAGAAAATGATTCAAGAAGATGTCTCGTGGCGTCCCTTATGAATATCATTAACTCCACGAATTGCCTGTTCAACTGCAGGCCTAGTCTGCCCTATTATACCCTGCATATTCCAAGAATTATGGTTATCCTCTGAATTTCAATCTCTTTCCAATATTCAACTAGTTTCCATAAAATAACATAGTAACCCTTTCCACCATATTAACCACCTTTCATCTCACATTACCCACAATGTTTGATAAAACATCAAAGTAACATCATCCTTTAAGACGCCTACCCGAAGGCACATAATATAATGAAATTTAATTATTTTAATAACCTTAAGGTAACATTTTCTTCTATTTTAAATCATGAACACATTTTCTTAACTTTGTGGGGTTGAAAAGGTTGGATAAAAATATTCAGAATCCAATTAAGACAATCCTCAGGAATCATCTCTTTATCCTAGAATAATTTGAATCGCAACTTTATTGAATAAGAATTTTCGTGTTCTCGAATTGAGGGGTTCCTTTTCTTGGAAAATCCTTTAGGAGGATTAGAAGTGGAAATTCCTACCGTTTATTACAAAAGATCTCCGTTGATAATATTTTATAGGTTATGTTGCTTTACCTATACCCATTTGTATCCTCGGGGTGTGTGAGTCATCTTTAAAGTAAGCAAGAATATTAATATATTCATACATACAGTCACTTCTAATTTACCTACAGCCAAAACCAAAATCCAAATAATGGAAGCCTCGAGAAACAAAGGCATGAGCGATTTATCAGAATCAATTCAATTGTGTTGAAGGAAAAAACCGTGGTACATTTAAATTTAGTAAACATTGAACTTTTTTTATTTCCACGAAATATAATTTTTTTATTACGTTATTTTTTACACATCGTTTTTTATAGCAAATAATAAGATATAAAACCTTATTAAGTACCTTTGTACTATTTTTTGTTAATTGCAACACTACCAAAATAATTGTTGCTGATTTTATTATACAATTTAAGCCCTCACAAGAGAAAAATTAATCAAAAGCACAAAGCGTGAACTTTAAGAAGAAAAAATCTATAACCTTTTTCGCTTGACGCATTCGAGCCAGGAAAACCCCAGAGATAAATGCGGGTAAACAATTTTCCTGGCTTTAATTGAAAACAAGTATAAAAGCAAATATGGGACAGTGGAAGAGCAATCTAGAATATAATAAGGGTTATATCTTGGCGGTGGATTTATTAATGGCCTCTGTTAAAATAACGACTTTAGACGGGACGGCTTCACAAGAATTCTAGTACTGTACCTGGTATTATTGTTTCATAGACTCGGGTGTCGAACTGACTGGTGAAGGTGAAGTAGTATCTTAATAAGTCTGAAGAAAACAATATTTTCGATAAAAGTGAAAAATCTTATATCTTTACAGGGAACTAAATCTCTTTTCTGAAACAGCATTGAATTCTTGAACTGTGACATCTAGAAATGGAATGACAGTGGAAAAAAGAGTTTTAAAACCATGGCTATTTGAATCAAAAATTTAAAATAAAAATTTATTTTGACGGCCTTCGTGGTCGAGGGGTGAGGCTCTCGACTAGCGATCCGAAGGTCGCGGGTGCAAATCTCAGCGTGGGCATATAATTTTATTTGATTGATTTGTTTTATTTTACAATTCAATCATTTAAAGGTAATTATTCGGGATCGCTGGTCTCACTTAATACGATAAAAAAACCTTTTGATTCACCTTAATTAGGTACTATAAAAGGCAACTATTTGCATTTGATAAATTTTAATTTTAACATGAAAATTCACTTTCGTTGTATGGAATGATAGCCATTTACAATAATATAACTAAGCGTGGACAGCGATCCCGAATATTTACCCATTTTGATTATTTAAGTTAAATTTGCGGCACGTTCCAGAGTGGAAGATACTCTCAGTATCGCTCTGGTGTAAGACCACCATTCAGATTTGAAACGTCGCTTGAAATGGCTTTAGCTGTGTTTGGTGATAAGATCTGAATAGCCAGATATCTTCCCCTCCCTACTACCTTTAGCCTCACAGCATATCCAATTGGGAATGCCACAGTCTCACTGGCTCCGGATGTTGGGAGCAGTTGGGACTATATAAATAATCTGTTTATCTTAACATTCAACATTTTTAAAATTTTTGAAACTAAATTATGTGAGCTATATACAACAATTTTTGTAATGAATAACATTTTTCTGACCTATTGTTATTTACTATATGATATCGAATTTTTCAAAATACATAATTATTTTTTTAAATCCTTTAATGTATGAAACCACTTCAACGTGTTCAAACTATTCAGGCAGCATTAAGCGTAATATAAATAAGCGCTCTTGAAATTATTTAAAAAAAGGCGCTATAAAATTATCCAATAATAATTAGTATTATTATCAGAGAGAGCAAAACGCGTAAAACGAGTTCTTCAAGACGATACGAAAATAATTAATCTTAAAACATTGAAGATAAGGATGACTTATTTTGAGTGCTTTGAGAAAACGCTGTGGTAGATATGATCATTATATTTGATTGGTTAGTTTTATGTTTAAAGCAATAAGTCAAATAATCTTCATAATAATATGTATTTGTGTAATTAATTCCTTTCGGCTATTACATAGTATTAACTAACTAACTAACTAACCATCACGCAATTTCTCTGAACGGGTAGGACCACCAAACAACTCGGTCTCGGCACACACTCCTTGCCTCATTCACATTCATTCATCGTCTCATACATATTCTTCAATTATTCTTACTCTTGACATAGCCCGACTCAAGTATCTGATTCACTTGATCCCATTTGCGTCATGTATTCTCCTTACGCTATTTTTTTCGCTCATTCACTTAACATGCCCAAACCATCTAAGTATCTCTTTCTTAATCTTATTCATTACCCTTACATCTGCCTTACACTCTTTGTGGATCACCACATTTCTCTCACGATCAAACATGGTTTTACCACACATACGCCTATGGGAATTCATTTCTACAGCATTCATTCTATTTTCATCCTTCATCTGCCAGTTACATGTCGGACGTTCCCGACTTATGCTACCATTCAAATTTATGTCACAAAACATAGCATAACTTATAGTATGAGACAAAAACTATTATAAGAGAAATAAGAACTGTGTAAGTAATAAAGAGCCTTTATGAGCGTGTACACAGCAGAGGTTAGTTGATAGAAGTTAAGAATATATGTGAGTATTAAAGCAATCAATGAGATTGTAAGTATTATAACGTGTGAAGAAATTCCATACCAGCGGAGTCCTCCCGCCTGAATATCCTAACTGCCTCTTCACGAATAACATAGACACACTTAGTCCCTTCAATACAGAGAGCGTTGAAATTTCTGAATTCCCAGCAAAAGCAGTGGAAGAAATATTTCTCAGCAGTAAGCCTACAAGATGAGAAAACTATAGTCTCACCAAAACAGTCAAAAGCCGGTCTCAAGGCTATAAGGCTTTATACAAATGAAACAGCTCAGAAGACACGCTGGCAAAAGCGCTACAGAAATTATTAAAGAGAATATTTACAGCACGTTATAAAGGTTCTACCCTTTTGCTTACTGCCGTCGTAGTTTCAGAGCAGTCTTGGCGGTTTGGGAGTAGAAACCATCAAAAGGTCTCACGAGACTGTTCTAGGTAGTTAAAAGCACCAATCTAAAGTTCACACTTTTTGCTTATTGCCCCTTGAGTTTCAGGTCAGACGAGTGTTTGAGAGTATACATAGTCAAAAGGACCCAAGTGAATTCTCAATATTGTTTAGAGAAGTCATCAAATATCGCTCTTTTTTGCTTATTGCCTTCGGAATTTGAGGACATGCTGGGCTTTGGTAGTAAAAACCATCGAAAGGACCCAGGAGTGTGTTCGAGCTTGTTTAGGAAAATCATCAAAAGTTCGCTCTTTTTGCTAATTGCCTTCGTAGTTTCAAGGCTAGTTGGTCTCTAGCCGGCTCCATAATATGGCCCCGCTCTTGAAATGGCTGCAAACTGCTTACACGGAGTGGAGGAATGTAATCACTTAAGGCTCAGCCACAATGCTCGTGTGCACCAATCCAGACCACCACCGGATTTTGGGGTTATTTAAGATAAGCTCATAAGAACCATTAGTTCTATTTCCATTTTGCAAGGCGTATTCTCAACAATGTACAGTCAAAACAATGCACTCAAATTTTATTTAAAAAATGCAAGCTAATGAAGCTTTAAATGTTTATATATACATATATATGGTGATGGCTCTCGTGGTGATGATTCGGTTGATATCTGGAATGATACGTCTTTAACATAACATAAACCAACGCTCCTATTATAATGTTTACTATAAATCATTATTTTGTGTAACTATTACAATGTGGAAGATTGGGTACGGCACTATGCAACTTTTTCTAATTTTTATGTCATCTTTGTGTAGATTGTCTGATTAAGGAAAGAAAGGATATGAAGTTCAGTGAAGGAAAAGGTTGTGAGAGGTCGGTAGGAATCTGGGAGTCAGTGTGTCCAGGAGTAACGTATGAATCCATTCCCCCCACTACAATGCAAAGCAACTAACTAGTCGAGAGAGTCCGAATAAAGACGCCAAAAAGTGTCTACATCAACAGAACTCGGTAGCAAACCACTCGGGGTGCCCCATGACAGAGGTGTTGGCTATCCAATAAATGGTTCCCTGGCGGCGGTAACCATACCCGTCCCCCAAATTGAGACTTGCGAGAGTAATAGATCAAATGTATGAAAAATAACAAATAAATTCGAACGGTAATAGATTTCTCCAATTATTCTAAAAATAAAGTTCTTTTGATGTTTTGACTGATATATCTGAACATTTAATTATTTTTATGGTATGTGAATAAAAGATAATTCCGACAATCGAAAGGCATAATAAAAAAAACTTCAAAACGAATAGGTCAAAGGGCACAGGAAATTTTAGGTACATATCTATTAATTAATCATAAAGCCGGTGTTCCGTGTGCACGGCGCTTTACTCCAGAGGACCGGGTAAAGATTCCATTGTTCTGTCTCTCAGTCAGACTGAATTGAAAATAAAAAGGGGAATCGAAGTGAAAGACAATGATTGCTTTCACTTTATAGCTGTCATTGAGCTACGAAGGGGGTAAACTGTTGATGTGATGTTCTGGTGCCTGCTTTAACCCCCCTCAGTCTGAGTCCCAGCACACGTTATGTTTGTCCCCGCAATCCTTTGTTGGGGCGACTTTTCAAAATGTGACATTCGCAGAATTGTGTTTGAGGGCGATTCGCGGCATCAAAAGCCTTTTGCTGGTCGGACGCTTTTGTAAGTCGTAATAATGGTCCACACATTTTGCAAACATGACCCAATAAAATAAAACAACGAAATGCTGTTTGAAAAGACCACAGCCTGAATAAAATTAAAAAATGGGAAAAACTTCTTGCATAAACATTGTTCGTATTTCTGGTGAATGTATTAATTTCAGAAAAGCAAAAACTGTGACTGGAACTAATGTAAATTGTACAATGAAATAATTTTATTTTGTCTCCATAGATTTCATTATCCACGAAAATGAAAGTTGTTTTATTATTTATCGCTTTTGTGTTTATTCTGTAGAACTCTAGTAGTAAATATAATAATATAATTAATAAGAAAACTAGAAATGCCTTCCGTACAAATTTGAATGGAAACAAATGTGCCAATGACTATTTTTTGGTTCTTAACCATTTGTCTCTCTTACACTTACATGAAATTGTATATCACTATTCCATTTAAATTTCGTAATCATGGTGAAAAATAGTTTTGTATGAAAATATATGCCCAAATTGGACTTCCACTTGAATCATGAAACAAGCCCACAAGGCACTTGTTGTGTTATTTTTATTCTATGAATATTATGATCATTGAAATCAAACAAAAATATATAATATATACCTATATATAATTTGGTGACCGGATAAATCATCAAAATGATAATTCATCACATCTTTAAAAAGTTATATAAAGTCATGGAAAGTGATAAAACAAAAACTTTACTAACTGGGTTAAGTAGGTTAGGTTAGGTTAGATAGGTTTACATTTTTTTCATCGTTTCTAATGACTTTATATCACTTTTTAAAAGTGTGTTTAATTGTCACTGTGTTAAATAAGTGACCTAAGAGATATTTGGTGGAACAATACCAACTATTTTAATTTTTTAAATTATTTAGAAAACAAATCAGTTATCACGCATAAAATTGAAAAAAAATCTTAAGGAAATACTTGAGAAAACCAACCGTAAAATGAATCAATCACAGTGCCTTGCTTTTAGCTAAATCACAATATTATGAAGTTTGCACGAAATTGAAAAATCGTAGAATGTACACAAGATTGAAATGTGAAAATTAAATTGGTTTTGTTTCGATATTGTTTTGTTAATGTGCTAATAGAAAGTATTCATTTGGAAGGCATGTTTGGGTACCGCCGCCCCGGGAACCATTTTTTGGATGACCAACACATCAGGTGGTTGGCTACGTTTAGTGATTTAGCAGGGTTAACCGGGTTTATCGTGTGAGGCGTGTTCAGGATGCGCCTGCCAACCAGCTGCGTGGCGTGCCAAATCGGGAGAGACCCTTAGATCTGTCCAACAGGTCTCTCGATCCGAGGGATATATTTATACGACAATCCTGGACACACTGATTCCTTAGATTCCTACCCACCCCTAAAACCTTTTTCCTTTCCAGAACTTCCTCTCCATAAAAATACCCTCTACGCAGCATCCCCAAAGATGACATAGGTCCTGAGGGAAATTATTTTAAACCTTTATTTGGCATTGCCTTCAAAGGTTTACCAAACCTCCTACAGTAATATCATAGTTACAGCCCGGATTTGAACAAAGTTAAAACGTATTTTTTTTCTTTTAAAACTGTCTGTGAATGCTTTTATCAAATTTTAAAATGGGATGATACTCCTAAGCTATCTTAATATAGTAAGAATGTTGCGTAGTAATGTGTAAATAATTCAATAATAATTAGTCACCATATTATTGGAGTTGCAGTATTGTATGCGAATAAGTTTGTAGTTTTGTTGTGAACTCTAATCAATATTTGTCACAACTATTGGTGTAGCTGTGGTTAAATGTTAAAATTTGGAAGGATTATGACTTACTCCTGGCCTTTTTGATCGATATTATGAAATTGAGGAACATTGCGTGCGTAACTACACAAGCTTCCGTAACAGACTCGAATTAAGCGCACTGAAGGGACATGTTCACTGTACCGGTTTTCTCAACAGGCTGGTCATGTCAAAACAAATAATATTGTGAAAAATACCTAGAACTGTTAACCGTTGTTAAAAGTAAAACAATTACTATCATACATTATGATCATAAGCATTATAATAATTAGTAAGTATTTTTATATTAGATATATACCTACTATTAAGTAAATATTATGTATTACGCATTAAGATATCAAGTTAAGATTTAAATATATTATCATAAGCAAATAAATAGGAAAAGTGAGATATTTCTTACAATCAAACTGATTGATCAGTTTTGTAGGATTTAAGTAAGATAAAATATTGTACAAATAAAAAAAAAACTGAATTGACACATTAAAAAAAAAAATGTAAAAATAAATGGACAGGTAATTTGGTAATGGGTTGGGTGGGGGAATACATGAACATATGTTAGAGAATTAACTCATCTTTAATTATGTATCATTAAATAATTAAATATGAATTAATAATTAATAAATAAACAATTAATTTTTCTACAAAAACATAATATTAAACAAATAATACATAATCGTTTGCGTTGCAAGAATTAAAGATGGTAGATGTGCATATTTTATGAGACAAACGGTTTTGTTGTGATTTTCGGAAGATTTAGTAGATCTCTTCTCCCTTCAATGAAAAAAGGTACACCCTGTCCCTCCTCCTAGTGAATTAGATAATAAACCTATCTTTACCAGTATGGAATAAACTACAGGCCATTTTATTGAAAGAAATCGCTATAACTCTGTTATTAAAGATGAAAGAGAATCATTTTATTTGTTATCTGCTAAAGTTGTCGAAAATTTCTACAATACTTCTGTATGGCGACATTCACAAGAGGTAATGATGCGTGCCAAGATACTAAAGTAAATTATACTCCTTTGTAAATGATAAAGTATTTTTGGCTTCGGTTGGTTCCCACCACGTACACGTATTTTGATTTATGCTTATTCTTATTCTGCGTCGGGGGGCTCGGAACAAATTATGCTATGTATTTATTTATTTACAAAACTGCTGAGGGTGCCACTTTTTATTGAAGTGAGATTTAGTAACACATTCGCTGCCAGGAGCTTTTGTTACCGTTCAAATTACATGATTGATCCGCCCATGGCAGTTATTGGCACTGAACCTGATGTCTGTCATAAATCCTTTGAAGCACATTTGCGAATCCTTTCGTTTTCAATGTTTGCGTATTTCAAAAGTTTTTTTAATCAGGAAATTTAAACAACATCGATCCACAATGATATTCTTCCTTATTGAAGAATCACACCAGTTGTGGAGGTTGATATGAAACTTCACTCGCGGCAAATAACGTTTTTATATTGTTTTTATCTAATGTGCATGAGAAACTATTGGATATTAATTCAGTTTAAATATTTACCTCACGTCAGAAATCTTTCCATTTGACCAAAATCTGAAACACGGTTTAGCAGCACGTGAAATCTTGCGTTATGAAATTAACGGTTTATTCTGCTTTAGGTTTTAAGGTCTACGAAACTATTTCAGCTGGCAACATATTTTTTGTGGAAACTGCTCAATAGCCCAAACTGCTCCCAAGCGCCTGTAGCTAGTGAGACTATAGCATTCCCAATCGGGCTAAATTGTGATGTTGAAGGTGGTGAGGAGGGAAATAAAATCGGGAACTAAAAGGTGGCAAAGTACCTGGCTATTCAAATTTGGTCACCATTCATGGCTAAAGCCACTTCAAGCAGAATTTTGATTCTGAATGGTAGTTTTTCACCAAAGCTTTACTGAAAGTATCTACCAATTCAGTGCGTATCGCAAATATACTATATAGTGTTATAAATGAAGCAAATGTGAAATAATACAAATTATTCAAATACATTTTACTGGCGAACGCAGGGATTTGAACCCGCGACCTCCGGATTCGTTACCATTGATCAAAATCACTCAACCACGGATGCTGTCCCAATTCAAGAGCTTATAAAAACGGTTTATCTGACAGGAAATGAGAAGATGAGACGCCATGTTGTTTGATTGATATTTTTCATGTTATTTTCTAGACGTAAAAAGTGTAGTTATCATATAATGTCTTTTCGTTTAATTATCCGAGGAGATGAAATTTGATTTATGTTTGTTTTATTCTTAACTCAAATTAATAATTCATTTCAAAAACCATAATTAATAAAATTAAAATCGATGATTGGAATTTTTCCTGTAATCTCGTACCACGTCAAAGTTTAAGAATTCAATTGACGAAGGCTTATGGAGGAGGAATATCTTAATAGGTTTCCAATATCTAATAAATTCCAATTATCTGTAAAGAAGGAATACTTCCTTGAATTATTTGGGGAACCTGGGGTAAATCTCGCCCGGTAAACCGATGGACGGCCTCCGTGGTGGAGGGGTAAGGCTTTTGCCTTGCAAAGCCGGAGATCACAGGTTCAAATCTCGGCGCAAGTAAATTTTATTTGATTGATTTGAGTTATTTCACATTTTACTCAATAAAAATAAAAATTCGCCCCGCTGTAAAACCACCATTCAGAATTGAAACGTTGCTTTAAATAGCTTTGGCCGTGTTTGGTAACCAGATCTGAATAGCCAGGTTCTTTCCCACCTTCCTATTTCGAATCTCCTCCCTTTTCTCACTATCTTCAGCCTTACCCCAATTGAGGATGCCATAGTATAACTAGATTCAGACGGTTTGGAGTAGTTGAGACTCTTGTGAGTCATAATAAAACGTCAACAGTAGTAAATCAACGGTCTAGTGAATAATAATATTTTGGAAAATAAGAAAATTGTGTTCAGACATGGTCAACGGATGAACCACTTAAAATGAAGCAGTTTAATACGATCACTAAATGAATAGATAATAATCAAAGAGAGATCTCCACAATAAATTCATCAAATTCATCGTTTGATATTTTAGAAAAGAGTTTACTGTTTCGAATTGTTCTTAGATAGAGTATTTCTAATGACTTTGAAAATGATACATAATATTTTTGGACCTCAAAATTACAGACTGTCATACAGCCATCATTTTGATTAACACGCCAACCGGTTTCGCCAACCACGGATGTTTATACGTGCAAAGTTGAGTCGAAACCGGTTGATTTTTTTCATTTCAAAAAGGTGACGACTTACAAACAAGTTTATTTATTTCATTAAATGTTATATCGTGAAGTAGAAAAATTAACATTTTTCGTATTTTATTATTCTTATATGAGAAACAGAAACATTTTAACTCTTTTTAAGGGTTTTTATCCTTGCGCCAAATCTATTGCGGCAATTAACTGCAAAGAGATCATTCAGTTTCAGTGATGTTTCACTAAGGACGGGTTGTTTCGGAGAATTTGAACAATTCATCAAATTTCAACGTTCATTTTCAAGTTCTGTGAAAGATTTTTTCAAGTTCTATTTTTATTTCAGTTTTGTCAAGCAACTAGCCTACAATGATATAGTAACAAAACTTGAATAGGACTTTCACAGAACCCGAAAATGAACGTTGAAATTTGATGAATTGTTCAAATTCTCCGAAACAACCCGTCCTTACTATTTTAAGCAGTGAAGTACCTGTAGTTGGCGACAGCACTGACTTGGCTTTTGCGTGCCCAGACCTCTAATCTAGTCGGCCTTGCATTTTCTCTATGGCGCATATATTCTTCAGACGGGGAAACAGCTAAATTATTAATATTAATTGAAAAAATTAGTAATTTTCGTGTATTTACAAATGGAATATTATTCCTTGGCTTTTAGTAATGTTTACCGAGTAATCGGGTGAGGTGTCTTCAGGATGCGCCTGTCCACCACCTCCGTAGCGTGCCAGATCGAGAGAGGCTGGTTTAGGGAGACCCTTTGACCTCTCCAACTGGACTCTCGACCCATTGCCTTCCGCCGCAGTGGAAGGAATATATTTATATGTCACTCTTGGACACACTGATCCTTTGATTCCTACCCATCCCTTCTCAGAACTTCCACTCCTTTCTCTCTTTAAAAAGATCCTCCCCCAGTAGCTCCAAAGACTACATAGGCCCTTTTCTTCCGGGCCTACTGTGTGGGATTATATTAAATAAATATCTAACACACACGAGGGCATTTTGGAACTTTTTAAGGCCATTTACTTACAGTTAACACTCGACCTTACGGGACGCGTGACAGTTAAGAACTAAAACTACTAAAATCGAAAGTACTCACAATTGACGTACTTCCTGCTTACCACTTTGAGATTTTTACATCGCGTATTTATAATTTATATTTTGTATGTCAAATGGTGAAGGTTATATTATTGCTTTACTATTCTATATTTATAATCTTCACAATATTTTTTATATAAAATATGTATGTAAAATGGCAGACCGAACGCCCTCGATTTAACAAGCCACGTCAACCTGTCAAAAGCTCTATATTTGTTAACAATACTGCCAATAATTATTTCGTTAACTTTCTAATTCAAAGGCCTCATATCATTGATATATTATACTTGAGTCTATGCCTCATACACTATGTGTCGTACGGTATCATGTTACTGCTGCCACTACCTAGCATTTACATATAAACTTTACATTTCTTTTTAACTAATTTAAGTTTGTATAACTTAGGAGTGTGCATTTTCTTATTTTTGTACAACAGGTTTATACCTACAAATAATTATTGTATGTATTTACTATTTACTTGCTGTTATAATATGTCAAATGGATATGGTTATATGTATTATTTCTGTTACTATTGTGAACTTACAATCTTCAGAATATTATTTTTTTATGATCTATGTATGTAAAAGCCCAATGGGCGTATAAATAAATAAATAAATATAAAATCAGTGAAATAAATATTACAGTAAGCTTAGTAAGTACTGAAATTCATTACATAATAGTGTGCGTTTAAAAATATTAAAAAAACTCACTTGAATTATACTTAAAAATTCTAAAAACGGAACTTTCCAGGCGACAGCTTTATTCTAGAGTCGGGCTTATTATGTGGACTTATAAACAATGTGTAAAATAGAACATTACACTCGGCTTCTATAATAATTCTCCTAACTTTGAAGGGATACGTTAGGGAGATAAGCTCATTTAGTTAACGCCTACAACAAGTTTATACTCGCTTGGGTGACTAAACGTTTTAACAGAATATTGGAAGAAAAACCCCGAATAATTTTGTAGCTGTATTTGAACTGGTGAAAAATTTCGTATTTCTGAGCAAGAAATATGAAATTTATGTAAAGTATTACACGGTTTTAAAAATATCTTTCACCTCCAAAACAGAAAGAAATCTTAGTGCAGGTGTTCATTCCCACAGTGTTGGAAAAATATTTTGTACAAAGCCTTAAATTTGGTTATTTTGAATCTGTATGATATTATTATTTCTTCATGATTTGCCATTCTCCAAGTTAAGTATCTAACCAAACGAATGTATTTACCAAATTTAGTATTGTAAACATCTAGTAGACAGTAATGTTCAGAGCAGAAACATAGACTGACATAAACAATAACGCCGGCCGTGACATAAATAACAATCACACGACGAGCCATGGAAGGAGACTTGCTTGAAAGAGAGGTATCTATTTTTTGCGTCAAATATTCTTAAATCGCAGGATGATGATATTATCATATTTTTCAAGCTTAAAGGAAAACTACAATCCAAAAATGTCAATATTCTTAATAATCTAATATATCAATATCAAGCACAATAGTTTTTATTATTTATTTTGTAAATAATTTTATAAGAAAGCAAAAAGTTAATCAAGGTAAACTGTCACAGGTAATTTTAACAATAATATTGTATTTTTTAAAGTTGTTTCCTTCTTGCGTTCATACATTTATATTGAAAAAATATGGTTTTTAATAGTTTACATATATATTTTTTATTGAGTTATTCCTTTATTTATTTTTATTCTACTCAAAGGAAACGATACGAAAACCTTCAATTTTTATCTAAAGCATACTTTGTATTCACAATGTACACCAATTCGTTGTAAAGATTAATCAAAATTGTGATTTAGTATTAAGTGACTCTATGCTGAGAATTTGGCTCGGCACACATTTGACCGCAAGAATTACAATCGGATGGCATCCTTGGTCAAAAGTGAAGCAGAATTCGCCCAAAGATGACATCAGACGTCAAACAACTTAAAAATAACTGGCAGATGAGTGAGAATCGCCAGGAAACAACAGAAAACAGAAGACAATTGAGGGAAGCTTGTGTCCAAAACTGGAGGCCAGAAGCCTCATACAGAAGAGAGCCTGGTTGAGAAAGCAGATACAGGAGAACCTGTTAACGGGATTCCGTCAATCTTCGGTCGAATTGATAGTTATGATGAGTGAATTGATCCGCCTTCTGAATATAGTTATATGCACTGCTAATAATCGGAATATAATTGTTTCAGTTGTAAAATTAGTAACGTGATTCTCAAGTAAACACTTTAAACCAAGAGAGCAAGTTAATAGGAGAGAAATAACTTCAGCGGTATCCTCATACATTATTACAACTTTCTAAAGCGGCTTTTTGAAGGGATTTAGTTGGAAACCATTTTCATTAATGAAACGCGATAACTTTATATAAACACCGCAATTTATAAATATTTTACCACCCGATCGGGTTTCACATCAAAGACTGTAGAATATTAACTGAGTTATTGTTTTACATTTGTAATGTCACCACGCAAGCGTTCGCTTTCAATGTAAATACGCCACCCATAACACTGTCTGTGAAAATACGTATAACCTATAATCAGCATTATTAAAAATTATGTGAATATCGCACAAGAGTCTCAACTACTTCCAAATGCCCGGAATCAGCGGGACTATGGCATCCCCAATTATTGGGGTATGTTGTAAGGCTGAAGGAGTGGGGAAGGACATGAGGGAGAGGAAGGAAGAGAAGTATTTTGCTATTTAAAACTGGACACCTAAAACAACTAAAGCTATTTCAAGCAACATTTTAATTTCAAATGGTGGTTTTTCACCAAGGCGTTGCTGAGAGAAATTTACCACTCTTGATTAAACACATGAGAAATGGGCGAGTACTGTTTTTTTATCACCAGCTTTACTTGCCGGTAACTTTATTTTTAAAATCTAAAAGTTAAATTTATTTTATATAATAAAATTGTTTCATATTTTGTTCTCTTCTTCTGTAAGCCTATCCCTAATGGAAACCATTTCAAAGAACCAACAAATTTAAATAAATGTTTTTCCTAAATCTTCCTAATACAGGAATTCTCCAGGGCAGCTTTATTCTCAGGTCAAAATCTTTTTTTATAAAAGTCAAGTGTTCCTATGAAAGAAATTGCCCTATGAAAGGTCGGGAAAAAAATAGCCCCCGTAGCAAAATATTATGTCCGGCAGACTGGTTCCATTTCAATACCAGAGGACAAATTGACCTAACGTAGGTATTGGCTGCTTCAATAGCAAAGTCGCACTCCAACTACGCGTATTCTGGGCAGGGGTGCTACGTGACTTAAAATTAAAATATATATTAAGCTTTTAGAAAGAGATAAAAGTTTATTATCACTATCAAAAATAATATTTTCGGTTGTGTTGTCCTGCGTGAAATCTTCCTGCACGAAGTCTGGTTCAATAAACTCAAATTTGCTTTGAATTTATGTGTCATTTTAAAAATTTAAACCAGTTATGTGAAGATTTTAGACAAGCAATGAATTAGGTAGATAACTTCCTTCAATACTTTAACATAAAATTATTTTAATTTGGAATTTTAAAAATTGGAACTGATTAATTTTCCCATAATAATTCACTGGTTTGCGCTAGTTTTAACAACTTTATAAAGAAAATAAAAATAAACCACTTTATTCCTTAAACTTTGATCGTTTTAGATATCCGCAATAACAATAACGCGCGATATTTAAATAGTTTAATAAGGTTATTGCCGAAGATCGTATTCTGACGTCAGGATATTTTCGTTTAAAAACCGCTGAGCAACTGAGTCCACACGTCGAAAAAAACCATCCACACAGCATCCCCAAAGATGATATATGTGTGGAGCTAATGTAAAAAAAATCTCTTTTACACATAATATTCTTAAACCTCTTTTAGAATTCTTTGTTAGAGGCATAGGCGGTGTGGAGATGGTGTAAAATTATTGAAATATAATACGAACACAGTAAATTTTAGTAATACACATTAATTAAATTTGGGAAGCCGCTACGAGCACTGCCGCCCCGGTAACCATTTATTGGACAACCAACACCTCTGAAACAGGTCCCTCTAAGTGGTTTGGTGACTTAGTAGGGGTGCTCAGGTTCATGCGATGAGGTGCATCTGTCCACTTACTGTGTAGCAGGCCGGATCGGGGGAGCCTGATTGATTTGACCTCTCCAGCGGAACTCTCTCGACCCACTCGCCTTACAGCGCAGTTGGGAGGGATGTATTCATACTTCCGTCACTCTTAGACCTACTGACCCTCAGATTCCTATCATACCTTTTCCTCCCCTGAACTTCCTCTCCTTCTTTTCCCTGAAAAGACACTTAAAAAATCAATAATATTTGTTTTCAATGTATATATAAATGTATGAAAGAGACAATCGTGTATGAAAAAGATAGCATGATTATGCCGACGTATAAATGGGTATGTCTGCTTTCGTACTGTGTATTTTTACCAGTATATTTTTAGTTCACGTAAATTGTACAATTTGTGCAACAATAAACAGTGTAAATGACGTACATGTAATCTGTTCTTATTAAGTCTACTGATCCCGAATATTACTCAAAGATTATCCACTTATCTCTACCAAAAGTACTACACTAAGGTACTACAAACCGGAACCAGTCCACCACAAATTGATATCAGTAGATATCACAACACTAAAAAACTTAAATATCGATGTTTAACGAAGGAAAGATCATTTTGGATTTGATTTGAATGTTTTTGAAAGAGCGAAGTTTGAACCTTGGCATTTTCTCAGCTAATTATTTTTCCAAGGTGACACATTAAAAATTATAATACTTTTTTTTATTATTTTAATATATAATCATGAAATGACACGAATTTTCTGGCTTTCCCTTGCAGAATAAAATATATTGAAAATATTTTTTAAAAAGCATGATTTGAAATATCGCAAGCATTGTAAGAATACGTGACACACCACTGCTGTCTGGCCTATATACCTATAATATCTACGGGAATAATATTAATTCAGCTCAGATAGCGGGTTCAGGCCCTGGGGGAGGCGACGGGCCGAGGGGCTACACGTTATATCCACGTTACGGAGAACTTCCCACGCCGATATTGCCTCCCCAGTTTGAATGAAAACTATTTCTGTCAGATATACCTGAACTCTGAACTGATTATGCTCCGAAAGCAGAGATGTGCTGAAGCATCTGTGACTGCGGATTTAAAAGTGTCGAAGAATGATCTTCATAAAGAGTAATGTGGTGTTGAATACCTTCGTATATTTTAGCAGAAGCAGGTAGTAAACTTTACTAAGAACCGAAAACTTGAAATAATTTGCAAGTAAGTCAATCGAAGTATATGGCGCAGACAATTCTTCAACAAAAAAAATCATGAATTCAACAATAAATTTTCGGTTGATTTATTTTCATACAACTCTTTTATCCGTCCATCTGACCAACATCTTTAAACCATTTATTTCATTAATCTTGTTTATTACGCTTCATTAATTAGCCTTTTCAAATGTAAAGCATTCGTTCACGATGTCGTAATATAGTACATTTTCGTACTTCTTCCACCGTAGCGTCAATTCAATGCGTTTTATTTACTGCTAACTTCTTTGCCTCTGTCAACTTATTTATCAATCACTTTTGTATTCAGTCCTCTTTAAAAAAAAATGCATTTACCGTCAATATACTTATCACCCGTCCCGTATCTCGCAAATATACTTATAAAAGGCCACAAAATTAAACTTATTCACCTTTAAATATTTATTCAATGCTAAGTAAACTTGTTTGAAAATAAAACTTTAAAAAGAGCTTAGCAAAACTCTAAAGGGTCGGGCTCTCCTCAAACCCTTTGAGCGTTCCTTCGGAAGATAACTTTTCTCTTAGCTACGTCGCGCTGTGCCGGTTCCTTAGAGGCTAATAAGGAGACACCCCCTATAATGCGGCTAAGGGGAGTGGGTAGGAAAACGGAGGACTTGTCAAGAAATGATTAAAAGCGAGACTCGTGATTAGAGCAATGTTATATTTAATACAGCAACCCTTTGAGGTCCAGAAAATGAAGCTTTGCTTAGAAGAGGGTGCATCTCAAAAGAGATGAGACATGGGAACTAAGATTAATGAGGATGAAATCTTAGTGGTTATATTTCAGTAGCCGTCATACTTCGTCTACAATAATTTGTCTCGCCGCTAAGATTACTTATTCACCGTTCGCCCGCAATCTCGCCTTCCTAAAACTTTGATAACTAACTACAGGCAATATTTCTCCGCGGGCCGACCTATCTAAATCATAACTGAAAATGTATCTCATGCAAATATAATACTGAAAAAAAAAACATTCGAAAATTACAAACAACAATACCTACCTTTATACTGTCAGCTTTTCAACGTAACTGTTCTTTCAGGCATTTTTTCTTTCAGATTAAATTCATTTTGATTCCAAGATTTTGGTGTTTTCGTCGTAATAAATTTAATATTTTTATAAAGAAAATAAATTTTGCAAAACGTGATCAAACTGCTACTGATTCATAAAAATATGATTTCTATATGTATTTAGTTATTATGATTAATTGGGGTTTATTTGTGACCCCAAAAAAATGTTATAATGATTTTTTGGTATTTTCGAAAGATTATTGAATGTTATTTAGTTAGTTATTTTTTCATATTGTTTCCTAGTTCACTTCGACAGATGCACAGTAAATTTTCCACCAAATCATCGTTAGTTTATTAGCACGCATCGTATTAATGTGGGAAAATAGTGTTTAATATAATAACAGTTCAACAATTATGCGTAACCCACTTTTTACTAATGGTAAAACACATTTAATTCAATCGCCAGGAAAACCAAAGCTGGAACACTAGCACGGTCGTGTTTTAAACGGTCAAAGTTAATTTGCAATGCCTGCTAGAATTTAATAATATATATGGAATTTTAAAACACGTTTGAACTCGGAAGTAAACAAACATAATTTCTATTCGTAGTATGAATTCATTAGGAAAGCAACTGACAAAAATATTTTATTACCGGATTTTATTACACCAACTGAATCAGAGAACAAAAATAAGTAACAAAATCAAAAGCGCAAATCATTTAATTTATTAAAAACGTCCGCAAAAAAGTCTGTGACTTCTAGAAATCGCTTCATAAAACATCTTTAAACAATTCGGAACCATTTCACTGCCTACAACATTCGTAAATATGTAAAAACGAGCATAATTTATCATAACATAAAGCCTCGAATAAAATCAGGGCGGCTAGGTAATTTTACAAGTTATAGATTTAAGTTGTTTTCTAGCACTAAACAGCAAAATTATGGTGATATTTCACAAAAATGACTACATCTTCCAAAAGTTTTTTTAACAAACTATAAAATATGATAAATTGGTTTATTTTTAAGTAACAATACAATAACTTTTCTACTCAAACATTATCATGAAGGTCGTCTATCTCGAATATTTATTTAAAAAAACTTTCAGTTTGTGAAGGTTTCGCATATTTAATTAGCAGAATCGAGGTTGATATACATTAAGTTATAACGTTGAACAGATAAACAGTCGTCATCGGAGTCACGAAAATGGAGATGCCATCCGAATTTTATTTGATTCCGACCAATTATGGCGTGTAAGAAACCTTCTCAATCTGAAGGGTAGGGATACATTTATAAAAAACACACACAAACACTTTACATATCCTAAAAATAATATTGGAAACAATTCTACTTAAACATGTTCATATTTACATATCCAAAAAATAATATTGAAAACAATTCTACTTAAACATGTTCATATTCAACCGCTTTTTAAAGAATTCAATCCATAATACTTCTGCCATACAACATTCAAATTTACAAAGATAATATACTAAATATTACTGCACCATTTAAAAATAATATTAAACTCAGACAAACATCACTTCTCCAATTCCAAAATGTAAAAAAAAAACAATTTTGTAATTGGTAAAACAAAATGAAGGATCAGAAACATAAATAACAATAAAAATTTAAAAATTCTTCTCATAAAACGATAAATATGAACTGAATATTTTAACATAAATAAAGAATCAACAAAAATAATAACACTTCCCCCATACACACAAGCCTAGCTTTAGTGTGATGGTACATCTCAAGTATAAAAATATGTAAAATAATTACTATGTTCATTTAATATGCTTTATTTAATAAACATATAAAATAACTAATTAGCGGAATCGAGGTCGACAGATACTTAAGCCATAACATCAAACAGTCGACATCCCAGTCATGAAAGCGGAGATGGTGTCCGAATAACGTCACATTCCGACCAATTGCCCCCCAAACGGCCGCCACTGAGTCATAATCTGTTCCATATTTGGCGTGTTTGCCTTGTTAATGAGATATAGAGATATAGACCGATGGAAGCTTGCTGTGGGCGTGTCCACGTGCTCAAATTGAGCTAAATTTTGTTTATTTCTGTTGGAATTAATTAAAACACTATTAAATAATGTAATTATTTCATGAGCAAAGGAACAATTCCATTGTCCTATAATGGCTCTAGGGGTAGGAAATCACCAACACCAATTGGACGCAAGGACGCATCCTCCTAGGCCTTATCTAAGCCAATCTAATTGATTATTATATATAGTCACAACTGCTCCCAACCGTCTGGAGCCAGTGATACTATGGCATCCTTAAATTGAGAATGTTGCGAGGCTGAAGGTTGTGGGTAGGGGAAGAATAAGTACTAGGTTACTCAGATCTGGTCACCAAACACGGTTAAAAATACTTCTAGCAACGTTTCAATACCGAATGATGGACTTACACCAGGGCGATACTGTGAATATCTTCCACTCTGAAAAATGCCGTAAAAATTCCTTATATTATTTTAAATGATTTAATCCTAAAATAACGTACAAATAAAATGTACTTGCGCACGCCAAGATTGGAACCCGGGATCTCCGGATTGAGATTCGAAGGCCTGAACCCTACCACGGAAACGTCAAGAAAGTATGTTTTTATATTTAATTAATTTTGTTTATTTCGGGCACACGGTAACGCAAATAAAACATATCTATTGGTTAATTAGAAATAGTTGACGAATCGGTTTTCTTTCAATCCGGTATGGATTAAACTTCTATATATTATCTGTCCAGTGGCCTTGTTTGACTCGCCCCAATATAATAATATTTTAACTCGAAGCAGATAAATTCGTTTACAACGGATGAACTCTGCGCCTATCGCGGATATTCGATGCGAAATTAAGCCGTCCTAATCCTGGCCGATAAATCGTCATTTATCGAAGTTAATATCTTCGAAAATTATGCTAATGGCGCCGTTAGTAACAATCGAAAGTACTTGGAAATCATAAAACCCGTTTATCACGATATAAGCGTTATAACGCTAATACTATTCTGTACACGTCCCCGATCCGTGACTCTTGGTGTGATTCCAGACTTGCTGATTGTGTCATACCAGCATTTGTCCGCCTAGAAATTTTATGTATGTAAGTTCGGCTTCTCTCGACTTTGCTCATGTTACGTAAAATTAAAATTGACTCAGGTTCTTGGGATTTTTGACTAAATACAATTTTAAGTCAGCTGTCTGAAACTAAAGTTATTTATAACTACAGTGTTTTTTTTCTTGATAATTAAATGTAACTTATTATGGATGATTGAGTCGTTACAGCCGTTCTCGTCATTTTATTCAGAATTTTATGAAAATTCTGTTTTTTGGTAAGTTATGTTACATTCAAATTGAACTCTTTGAAAATGTTGGCTGAGCTGCCTAAAACTCGATTTACATCGATCGACATTTGATTGGGTAAATTTAATTTATGTTTTGTTCATAAAAAAACCAGTGCTTAATAGCCGTTTAAATTAAAGTATCAAGTTTATTTTTCCAGCGCAACAATTATTAATGAAATGTTTAAGAGATAAATCGAATCATGTTTGATTTTTTAACAGTTGATTGAATATTTTTTTACTCGTGATTGAAAAGTATAGAAAAAATCGGGCTAATATATATTTTTTTTAAATATGTGTAAATCACACTGATGTTTTGGCTGCTCAGACAATGTCCGTGCTTATAAGATCAGAT
Organism: Hesperophylax magnus; assembly: GCA_026573805.1. NCBI lineage: Eukaryota > Metazoa > Arthropoda > Insecta > Trichoptera > Limnephilidae > Hesperophylax > Hesperophylax magnus. The sequence goes on from JAIUSX010000046.1 coordinate 29,714,804, forward strand.
TATTCTATTTTAAATGGTAATTCGTTGCCAAAATATGACACCACAGACCAAGTAAAAAATACAGAATGCTTTTAAATTGACTGGTAGTGTAATTTATCATTTTTGATTTTCAAATGTAAATTAAATCTTTCGACATTGAAAGTATCTGCCACGTCAGAAAGGTTCCAGTGGGCATCAGCAAAACTGAACATAAATAAAAGTTAAAATGTTCAATTAATAAATTGGAAGAAAATTCACAAAATCGATCTTGGCAAATAACAGCGCTTGGTTTCAAATTTTACCATCCATCCGCACTGGGATATTGAATAAAAAACTTCAAGAGTTGTAATTTAGATAACACATAGACCGTATTTGTAGATATTTTACCTTAAACTTATTACAGTACTTTAACCACCCATTTATAAAATATTATTTAATTTATTTGGACAATATTTTGGTACGATTCGATGATATTTTTGAAAGTATTAATTATTTATTTAAACGGTCCATTTATGTATATTTTACGAAATGTTTTACCAGATTTTACAATGCATTCTCAACCTCTTTTACTATATCTACTTTAACCGTCGTATGGTATTCTTGAAGGACAATATGTTTTTTTCGTCTATTTATGGATATTTTTCAAAACATACTACGATATTTAACCGTTTATTCACGGTATTTTACTTCATTACAGTACCTACTTTATCCATCATTTGGAAATATTTTTGGACGTATGAACAATATCACTGTATTGGATATTTTACGAAATATATTACTTTATCTAACGTTTTTAACGATGTTTTACTATATTACAGTACATACCATCATTTGGAATTAATTCTTTTGTAAAATATTCATTTATATTTGCAAAATGTGTTAGTGTTGTCCATTTGGAAAATCTATGAAGACATTTGTAGATATTTTCCTAGTAATTATTTGATTTTTCACCATACTATAGCCATGTTAGGTAAAACACCTTTATACGTAGGTACTTAATTCCCCTCCCCCTGCCAAGACATTGTATGCTAAAGTTTAGGGGTACACTTCTCGACTACTCTGTCTCGCACCATTTTTAAAAAAATTATTTCAATGCGTCAATTCTTCCAAAAGAATCAAATTTTCAACTTCCATTTTGGTTTATAGAGATAGAATATCTTTACTATGCCACCGAGAAGCCTTTAGAAACCAGGTACCTGGGAGGCCAATAAAAATGATTTAATTTTCAATGAAGAATTTGGATATTCGAAAAAATTTTATCGTATTCATATGAAGTAAGATAAAATTAACCTTACTTCAGGCATAAATCCACAATACTCTTCGAACGGTTTATTTCTTTAGGGGAAGGGGCTATTTATTCGTACAATTAATACTTATAAACAAAATCGATGTACATTTATATTATTTTTATCACGTTGGACTACAAATTATTTCTTTCTTACAGGTTAAATAGAACTCGAAAATAAATTACCATCATTATTGTTTTACGAAAAAATACCAAAAGAATATTGACTCATTATTAATAATTTAGTTTGGTTAGTCTCTACCCGGTTTTACCCAAGCTTTCGAAAAATACTTTTCTTTTAACATTCGAAAAAAATAATAAACATTTTGGAATCTTGCATATTTTTTTTCAAGAGTAAATATATTTCCATAACTCATGCTGGAAAAGACTATGCAAGCCAAACATAACCACTATGACATATAAATAACAGTCAGAAAAGATGTAAAAAATAAAACTTAACAACTTTTTATGAAAACAAAAATTATGTTAAGCTCAAGATGAAAATAAGCATTAATATTAACATTAAAAAAGAATAAGAACATGGTTTGAAAGGGAAATGAATAAATTAGTATGTAAGGGGGTAAACGGAAGTACTTTATAAAGAATAAGCTATTTAAATAGAACAAATGTATCTTTAGACAAATTATGTCTAGTGGCATTTAAGGAAAAATTCTGATTTCTTTCATAGGTACCTATGACATGCAACATATCTTGACGAAATGCGTTTTTATAATTTTTGGAGAATACTTTTTGCCATTTTTTTCTGTTGAGGGAATTACATATCATTATTATTTCAACTCGGCAATTACGAAGAGATTATTTTAAAAATTATATTTTAATAGAGCTTAAAATTTTTTTTTTATAATTTTTGCAAAATCGAGGGAATTTTAGATAGTTATTATTTCAATTCGGCAATTACGTAGAGATTATCTTAAAAAATAATATTTTATAAGAGCTTAAAAACTTAAAACGTTCAAGGGAAATATGTTATGAATCGGCAAAGAATTGGGATGGGGGGTTTTAATGTAAAAAAAATTGCTGTGCAAATTGCAGCCTAAATTTCTACAGTTTTTGTTTATAAGGACGCACAAACTGTTGTTTTGCTTTATAGATTTTAAGATTCAAATAAAGAAATAAACAAGTCAATTCAAAACAATAAACCACAAACAGCAAAGTAAGAGCCAGTAATTAAGTTGCCAAAGTAAACATTTTTTCTCCGTTTTAATGGCTTTTCTTTATTTGTGGGATCTTACTCAATAACAGAATTGCGAGCGGCTGGAGCAATCCTGTGATTATTTTCTACATCACGCTCTGTTCTCTAACCCTGTCATTCCAAATGATCAGTCACGTTATCTCGTTGGAAGTCTCTTCCGACCTTTCAAGTATCTATTCTTATACCAAGTATTACATTTTTTCAATGTCAAAATTAATCTTGAGATATGCTTTTGTTAGCAAAAAATTGAAAATCTAGAAATGATTTGAATCGTAAGCTGGTACCACCAGTGGCGTGCAGTCACATACATTTTTAGTCACCCTCTGATATAAGTTCGACAATTTTTCAATAAGTAAGTTTTACACAAAAATCATTTGCCTGAGGAAAACAGGCAACCAAGCAAAATCAAAAAGTAAAAAAAAAACAGAATAAATTAATTACTCCACACAGGAAGCCCTGAGGAAAATAATTTCCCCTCAGGACTTATGTCATATTTGGGGATTCTGTGTGGAGAATCTTTTTAAGGAAAGGAAGGAGAAAATGTCCTGCGAAGGAAAACGGTATGGATTAAGAGAACCACTTGGAGAGGTCAAAGAGTCTCCCCAAACTAGCCTCCTCCGATCTGGCACGCCATACAGCTGGTAGACAGGAGCATCGTGAACACATTTCACCCGGTGAACCCGAATTGAAAGTATACGGTGTTGTCGTTTGAGTTTTGCTGGTTAGTTAGTTATGCAATACCATCATCTATGTACACGAAAAAAGGAACACTACTCATTTATTAATATAACGGGATTGCAGGCCATTTCCTGTTAAAATTTTAGTTTATTCCTAATATAACGGAACACGTGTTCACGCAGGTGAATTTGCCCTGATAATATACAGGGTATCCGAAGGTAAAGTAATTTAACTTCGCGAGGTGATTCTGCATGATGGTAGACGTAAGTAGTATAAATATTTTTTTTCTAAATTCCCATGTTTATTTTTCCATACTTATTTAAGTCCTTCAAAATATATCTGAACACGTGTTCACGCAGGTGGTCTTAACAAAATAAAAGAATAAAAATAATGGACGAGATACAAGTAAATGCAAAACATTTAAGTATACTAAGGTTAAATTAATATTAACAATTATTTTTATAAGCAATAATTATTAGCCTGAAACACTCATCCACATTGAAAAATCTCCTGATAAAAGATACATGACGCCAACGGGACTTGAACCCGTGTCCTTTCGATTTCCGGTCGACAGCTCTGACCACTGAGCTATGGCGGCTTATCTCTTATCCTCGAAATAATTCAATATATACTAATGATTCATTCAACAATTACTGCTTATTATATTTTTTCACCTGAAAACACCCAACTTTATTTTATATGAGAAAGGCATTGTAAGTGCTAACTCTCTCACTAGATGGCGTCGAGACAAATTGTCTACATTTTTTATTGTATTGTATCTTTTATCAGGAGATTTTTAATGTGGATGAGTGTTTCAGGCTAATAATTATTGCTTATAAAAATAATTTTTACCCTTTGTGCTATGCATAAAAAAAATCTTGTCTTAAAACATTAGTTTACCAAAAAAATAATAAATAAATTAATTTTTATTTTTCGGAATAACTTTATTGAGTAAAACCTCAAATTGTAATATTTAAATATTGAAGACAATATTAGTGATTTCTAAACGAAAATCTGAAACAGAAAAATCAGAAAAGGATCTGGGACGTCCCAGATGTGACCGTTTCCTTTTCTGATTTTTCTGTTTCAGATTTTCGTTTAGAAATCACTAATATTGTCTTCAATATTTAAATATTACAATTTGAGGTTTTACTCAATAAAGTTATTCCGAAAAATAAATATTCATTCTAGACTTGCAGAAAAGTCAAGAGATGTCGCACATTAAAAATAAAAAAATAAGATAGGTTTATCTAAAAAAGACGCTGTCTGGATTGCATTTAGTTCGGGTTGAATCTTGCGATCATACATAAAGATAGTTGCCAATAAAAATGTGCGGTGAAAAAATAAAGACAATGTTAGTGGTTCTTATTCGAAGTATGATACAGTTAAAAGTGACCGAGGGGAATAGGGTCCCATTAGCTCAGTCGGTAGAGCACTGTCCCGGAAAGACAAGGGTCCTGGGTTCGAGTCCCAGATGTGACCGTTTCCTTTTCTGATTTTTCTGTTTCAGATTTTCGTTTAGAAATCACTAATATTGTCTTCAATATTTAAATAAATAAATTAATATTGATTGAAAATATATAATAAATATGATATGATGTAGCCTTCTTGTACCTACATTCCATGAAGTTAAGTAGATCCGTCAAATCTGCGTAACTATTACTAACTTCATGTAATATAGGTGCAAGCTAGTGTTTGAAATGCTCAGTCCTATTGTTGTTACATTTATACTTGATTTTAGCTACAAACTAGTTGCTCTCGTAGTAATATGAAATTCAATGAGGTTGAGTAAATCCGGGTTTTCTATACTACTTTGATTATAACTGAAGACTCTATCTTTATGCATTCTAATTAAGTGACCCGGTTGGCAACAAGTAATAAGGTACCTGGCGACTAGTCGCTAGCCACTTTGTTGCAAGTAGATACAAGTACTCTAGTTACGTGAGCTTTATTAACTCTCACGGAGAAAAGTTTATAATAGGGTTGAGTGGGGTGTGCTAAAAGTTATTTCCTGCTGCATGACTCTCTCTTGAAATTTTTAGTACCCTCACGTACCCCAGCAATAACTCTCCACGACTCGCTACAAAGATTCATTTATCACTTCACAGAATTTTTCGCAGTACCTCGAAAGGTCCTTAAATAGAGACAACATTGCTCCACAAAAGTGAATGGAGCAATTTTAACGACCCAGTATAAATTGAACATAGTTATTTGGTGACCCAAAATTTTACTATAAGCTTTTCTATAAGAAATCACTTCAATACCGATAAACGGCGTTTGTTACACATTGCTTAAAGACTGTACAAGTTTAGATTCAAGTTGGTACTAATAAAAGATATATAATAATTATAATAAAATGTAGGTTTATAATGATATAAGACTATAATAACGAGGGTTTACTCGACGCTCACATTTAAATTATTTCTGATGAACGTATAACAAACATTTCAAATGTTTCTAGAGGGATCCCTGTGGATGTTAAGATTTCCACTTTATTTTAGGGATTTGATAGCAAAAATTCAACGGCAGGTCTGTCTAATATACCAGGCCATGCGTCGCATATTTTTGTGCACAGCTGCTTCACTTATGTCGTTAAGATTCTGGCTTTATTTTAGTCTATTTTCTCGTCTTAACTGGGCTCCAAAAGCACTGGTAATGTCGCATTTCAGCAGGCTGACACGCGAAATTCCCGTCTTGAAAAAATTTGGTTATTTCAGACATATTTTAATTTTATTGACTGTTCCGGCGTAAATTCAATAAAAATTGTATGAAAATGATGTTTTTTAATAATCAAAATATAAATCATTCAACTTTTATATTGCGCTATCAATGAATTGAAAATAAAAAAATGCTGTTGTTTTTCTCTGGAATTAAAGTAATTTTTTTTATTGAATAAATGATTAAAATTTTGTTGGAAATTGCCTAAATAAAATGTATTTTATTTTAAATTTTCGAATTGTTCACAATTTTTTGACGTTTAGAGTAAAAATATGTGTGTGTTTTTTTTTCTATTTTTTCATTTTTGAAATCAAAAAAATCAAATTGTTAATTATCAAAGTATATTTTAAATACACAAATCTACAAGATAATTTTATCTAGTTTCTTAAAATGGTATTTGTTTTTACGAAATCTTCAAAAAGCAGAAATACATAGCACAGTTAAAATACCTTATGAAATATTCCGGAATTCAATGAGAAATTTCAAGTTTATATTTTAGATAAACAACCCTCGTAAACAATGTATATAACTTTCCATGAACTATTTTATGTCAGTTTCTATATTAATAATGTTTTCATCTACACGGTCGATTATAAAGCAAATAAGGTTTTCACCGCGTTTTTAGTAAGGCTGTGTAAGTATGCACCACGGTAAAACGTTGACTCAGTCAAAACTTAAATGATTTTGTTTTTGAAATGTGATATCTCGTTGAAAACTAATAATAATAATATTGTCCATTTTGTAAAGCGCCGCTTTTGTGATATATCAAGTCAGGGGCGCTTAAAAGTAACTAATGGTTATACCTAGTAATCCTAGCGCAAACCCGTGAAAAATCACAGCGGGATGGTCATAGAGGTGCTTCTGCGTACTAACATCTCGCAAAAACCTGCTCCACAATTAACGCTCTAGTATTAGTGCGCGGGGAACGGATTCGACAGTTTCCGTTCTTTTGGTGTTAGAGCACTGGGAGCGTTTAAGATAATATTGAACTAATTTGAAGTTAATTGCATTTAAAATATTTTTCTTTTTAAATATCATATCACAGGTGGTACTTTTTAGCTTGGCTTGAATTCTCCAAACAAAACTTCCATTTTAATTCAAACGCAAAAGTTCGAGAGTTCATTGAACCGGAGTTGCAGACGGAGTCGCAACCAAATGGTTTGAGAATTTTATGACCCCGTTTTAACTGTAATAGTGGTTTAGTGGGAATGACCCGCGGTCATGTACACCTACCATAAATTACTAACGAATTCATAATATATATTTTTTAAAAGATCCATTACGTATATATTTTCAATACACTATCAATTGAAGATTGCATTTTGTTAATTTTTATTCTATTATTTTGTAATAAATAAAATAAAATTAAAAAATAATACCTGAGATAACCATTGATGTATTATATTTAGATGAGACATGAAGCGAAAAAAATAGGTTCAGCTTTTTTACCTCCAAATGACTCCAACTCTCCCTACGCTCTTACTAAAACTACCGAATAGGTCTTCGCGCACCGCTTATCGCGTTCTAATAAGTATCGACGAGATATTAGTACGCAGTAGCGCCTCTAATTGTAGCTCTGCGAAGATAACCCGATAATATGATGAAAAATTAAATTAACGTTGACAATAATGACGATAGTAAAAGTTTTTCATATTTTGTTATCCGGAAATGTCTACCAAGGCGAAAAACTAAAAAAATACCAAATGTTATAATAATTATCCGATTAAATCTAACCCTTGATATTTTAATAATGTGATTACATTACGAAAAAATAATAATAATTCAATGATCCGGAGAAAAATAAATGCGCTCGTTATTTTTTTACAGACCAGACAACGACAGATTGAGTATTATTGTTGGTAAACTAATGAATATGGCGGAACACAATAATTCACTCTGCGAGTTTCAATAAGTTTAACAATTTATTTAAATTGTTTGAACTAGGTACCGAACTATTGTCAAGTTGTCACTACAATACCGGATTATCAATACCTTTCTATCTTTGGATTTCAATTTGTAATAAAAGCAAGTGAAAATTTATATTCAGTTTGTATCCTAAAGCTGAATTATAAAATAAAATAAAACTTTTTTTACTAAAAAAATAGTTTATACTAAACAACGATACATAATACATTTTTTTCTTATTTTGTTACTAAAAAAGCCTTACCCCTCGACCTCGGAGACCGTATGCATTTATGATTATAGACATAAAAGTATAAGAATATCAGACAACCTATAAATAATGCATCTCTGAAATTGGTAATGACGAAGCAAGCTTACTGTAAGAAATATTTGATCCACTCTACGCACCGTAGTCTTGCTGCTCTACGCGACTCGCGCCGCGGTGGATGCGCGGGGCGTTGTAGAGGCTACGCCGGTGTAGCTCGCTCTCTCTCCGACTCTGTGGCTCTACAGTCTACGCCAGGCGATCGCTCGCGGTGGACCGCCCTGCGACGCTTATCTAATGCTGCGGCTTCCTCGATACCTTCAACTTCGTAACTAAAAGTAACGTAACGTAAAAAGTTCAGTATCGGATAAAGTTTGGCTATGACGGTTTCTCCAATTGTTTCGGGTGTTTTGTGAAGTATACGGTGACTTGTCCCGATATAAACCTGACGAGAATCTGTGACGGTTTTTTGTGTTCATTTAGTGAAATGTTCCTTGGCTTATATTAAGTGAGTGGAAATTATCAATCGACCTTATTTCGAAAATGGTAAATTGAAGATTAATTATTTAATAAGCATGTTTCAATTTAATTTTAATAAATTTTATAACTTTTCAAGTATTATAAAATATATTTTACCACGAAATTCGTTGTAAAATAAATTTTGAAAAAAGCAGGAAGGTCACTGGCAAGATTTTATTGTGTTTCTAGACCCCTTTAATTTCCTGAATAGAAAGCATTCTTTCCCTTTAACCGATCAGGCTCCAATCTTTTATTATTCCCTTCTCGACGAATTACATTGGAATCACTGACTGAATATTATTTTTTTATATAAAAAAATCCTTCTCCTCAATGACTACCCCAATTTTACATTTCAAGTTGGTTTTTTACAGGAAAAATTCTTTTTGTGATGATTATATTAATTATTTTAGCATTTGCTTTTGTTTCTAAAAAGATTTACATGGTAAAGCATTTAATTCGTAGTGATTGCCCGGCGGGTGGGAGACACTAGACTATCAGTCGGACGGATCGTGTTTTAATCTTACAGGAGGTAACTGACTCGTGCCCAATTTCTATCGAATTATAACATATTTCACTAACACTTTATCTTCTTAAGTTTAAAAAAATATATATTATTTTTGATGATAATATCCATACATTTGTCAAACCGAAAAGGTAATTATATGAAATTATAAGCTGCAATTGTTAACTCCGAAAATTATCAAAAATTTGAAACAGTCACATTTAAGACTTGAACCCAGAACCCTCGCCTTGCCGAGGCGCAGTTCCCAAAATTTACGTTTCAAATGTTGATTGGAGAATCGCTTATATCGTATTCAAAAATTAAATATTACAATTTGAGGTTTTACTCACTAAGTTATTAATGTCTTGAAAAAAGTAATTAATATTATGGTGGATAGTAAATTTAATATTTCTCGTGATATTAGCGTGTAAAAAATGTTAAAAGGATCGTTTGTCAAACCAACAAGCCGTGTCTACAATAAATTACGCCGATTTTTTTATCGACGACTGAAGCAGGTAACGCGAACACGTTTAAGAGTTAGTCAACCTTTATCATAAAAAGCGAATGATTTATAAAATGGCTATTTCTGTTCCCGGGAGAGTCGTAAAATACTGAAGATGTCTCGATCTAACTGCGGTGGGCGTGAAGAACCCATTCCGTCATAGATTCAGAAGAAATATCCAATAAATATACGAGTTATGGTTCGATGTTTCATAACAAGTTGATCAACTTGGAAAATACAAAAAAAATAAATGTAGCATTACGCCGTCGGCAAAAACTAAATGTAACATTACTTACGCCGTTGGCAAAACTAAATGTAACATTATGTACGCCGTTGGCAAAACTAAATGTAACATTATTTACGCCGTCGTCAAAACTAAATGTAACATTATTTACGCCGGCGGCAAAACTAAATGTAACATTATTTACGCCGTCGGCAAAACTAAATGTAACATTATTTACGCCGGCGGCAAAACTAAATGTAACATTAGATACGCCGTCGGCAAAATTTTTTCTTATAATTATTTTTCCGTCTTCGAAAATTTAATGTCCAATAACAAAAAGCGTGTTTTTCCCTTATAAACGATGTATTGAATTTCAAATACCTTGAGGCTTCAGATGTGCAGTTTACAAACTTTCAACTATTGAAACATTGTGTTCTCCAATTATGAAATGCAAACGTCAAAGTCGAACTACGATGATGAAATTATTTATTTTCAATCAAAGACATTTAAATATTTTTTTTAATTCAAACTTTTACGTGACTCGTTTTTCCGTTGGTGCAAACGGTTTTGAAATGTTTTTTACGTTTTTTTTGTCGATTGGAAACGAAGTCAATCACTTCTTAAGACTGTTTTCAGCTACTGAAAAGTTAATAGTGTATTAGACTTGATTGGATACGGTTATTTTGTGTCGATGGTTACACTTAATCATTCCGTCATCACACAAATCCTAACATTTGCATTAAAACTGACCATAATTCTCGAACGGCGATTAACTTTGTGATGAATTTTTGGTCTAGAATTTGTCACAGCTTTTTTTGTCTAGAAATTTTAGCTGTAGATTTAGTACACATGTACATAGATTTACACATAGATTGTAGAGCTTATTCAAGTTGGTTTAAAATGAAGCAAGATGCCAAATTTTTGTTTTATCGTTTTCAACAAAAAATTCAAAAGCAATTAAATCTGTACCTTTTTATTAATTTGTCAATAAGCTAACTATTATTTCGCTGTAACTTCAAATTTAATAAATCATCTCTTTGAGCATTTTGAGTAGCAGACTTCGAGGCGTTTGGAATTAACCCTTTTCAAATGCAAATTAGTGAACAAAGCTAAATTAATTCCGCTTTAATCAATAAGTTTTTAATAAAGCCTTACGACCCGACCATTATTATCATGCGCATTTAAGATGAATATTTCATTAAGTGATATAGTACAATCAAAATTACAGTCTGAATAAGTTTTTTAAAAAACTGAAATGCATACTTATAAATTATTCACATTAAATTGTTTACATCCATCTAATAGATCAATAATGGCGTTAAAGGAAAGCGACTGTTTTATATTTCTCAAATGGTATTACTACCTGGCGCGGCACCGCCCAGAGCAATATCTTATTTAATGGCGCAAATAATACGACTCTGTATTGTCTATCTTTGAACAGCTTAAACATTTTAAAGCTCGTGATGGCTTAGTGGATAGAAATAATTGTGTCTTAGTTCTAGAAAGAAAAAAAATTCGATACGACAGAGACCACCGTTCAACAGTGTCCTAGTGTTTCCTACAGTATACATACATTGTTAAGTGAAAAATAGGAAAAAAACCTACAAATGAAGAAAACCACAAAATGTTTTCTTTCTATAGATGATTCATTGTGCTTTCACAAAAAATAAAATATTAAATTTCATCTACACACAAATGTCATGGTTCATAATACAGTTGTGAACTCGGGAGGATCACAGGGGCCTATCTATAAAAACATAGTACCTACTGAGATAAACGCAAACAAATATTGTTATGCTAAGCTGCCCAACGGTATCTCTAAACCGGATGTTTGTACGAGCTTGTAGAGCTTTGTTTTTTGAGTTTGTAGAGCTTTCTGTCACTAATAAATAAAATTATGGTATTACCGGAACCAAGCTTAACGTAAAACATCAGTTTTTGTAGTTAGGCCCCTGTGATCCTAAGCCCCGGTACCGTGTTATGAATCCGGGTCTGCTACAAGGCATCGAGCTTGAAAATTATTGTCTATGTCACTCTGTAGCATCTTTTTCACTTAAGGTTAACGTCATTGAAGTAAAAATACGACATTTTCGTACCAAAAATATACTTTGTAACGTGAAATTATATTTTAAAATAAAAAAAATTCTTTTTTTACATTAATTTTATTTTTTATATCTATTAAGGACTCGCTTCTACAGGGCAATTACAACACTGTATATTATTCTGCCTCGAAGAACTACAAAAATATTGTAGGGAAAAAATAATACATGGACATAAATAAAAAAATTTATTATTTTTTTAATGATAAACTAATGTTTATAAGACAAGGTTTTACGCATAGGATAAAGTATAACAAATAGTTATTGCTTATAAAGTTATTTTAGTTACAACAAATGTCTTGATCTTTTCACGATTTTTTTTCCTTGCAACCAAGGCAAACCCACATACGTTAAATATTTGATACAACATTTTTTGGAAGTTACTTTCTGATATCTCTGATCTTTTCACAAAAATCAAAGTGAACTTTTGCACTTTAGGCCGTAATTGTACCTACCCATATAAACTTTTAGCTACTATATTATTTCTGATTTTTATTTTTATATCCCTAATAGTGTTACGTGTTACGTTCTCCACCGGTAGATGGTAAGAATTACGCTCCATTTGTATTGACATTATGAAGCATTGTGGTCCCTTAATGAGCCCGTCCCATGATAGGTAAAATGACAAACTGCCAGACATTAGAGCGCCTAATGAAGCCGCGGTCTACTGCTCCTGACAGATATGAGCATCTCGCATTATTGATGAGACAACATTATGTCCCCTAATACGTTATGAATATTATACCTGAAGGAAAAGTCATTCCAATTTTATTGGTATCCATTGGTATCGGCGGAGTTACAGCGATATTTTGCAAGGGAGAGTCAATGGTTGGTTACCGATTTTACAAGACAGATAAATACTCGTATCTATATGAAATGTAAGGTTAAATTAAATTTATTTTATCTTAATAATTACCGCGCAAGAATACCTACCGACCGTACAGAGCTTATGAAGAAATGGCTTTTCCATTTTGTGTATTTAAAGAGAGGTGAAAGCATGTGGGGTTGGAACGCAGAGGAAAAGTTTTTTAAGGTACCTGTATATTCAGATCTAGTCAATTGTCATGACTAAACTCATTTAAATCAACTATAAGGAACTGAACAGTGGAGTTTGTTATTATTTTCTACTTTGTTCTAATTTCAATGTTGTGAATGAAATCGCTTTTAATAAAATAGTATTTAATTTTGCTTCTTCTTTCGTATGGTGGAGGAGGGGCGATCAGAGGGGAGCATCTAGGTCTGCGAGTCATTCTAGGGCCTCAGGCGTCGCCGTGTGAACCTCATCAATCCCGCCAGGGAATGAACGGAGCGGGCATTCGTTGACCACATGTTCGGTGGTCTTCACCGCACCACATTCACACATCGCCGACTCTTTAATGCCCCACCTGTGCATCATGTGGGTACAGCGGCTATGAGAACACTTTAACCTACTGATGGTGGACCAGGTTTGACCCAGGCTGTCTCTCGGTGGAGAGAGTATTTACTAATCCAAAGTCAAGGAGTTTCCCTCAGCAACAGATCACTGATAGTAAATCAAAACTTTTATTTCCACTGTGGGAATAAATTAAAAACCGACGTTGAGAATATTTCAGCTTGACATAACTTTTGCGACATTGTGAGTAGGTGTGGAAAACGTCAATTTACAAAGCCAATTCATTGTTTTCAAATTTAATAAAATTGAAAGTTATTATTTTTTAAATTTAAAATTAGATATTAATAATCACAAAGCTTTTTATATTCTAAATAAAATAATTTTCGCTTTAACAGTATTCGCCAAAACAGGCTGAAAAGGTCCCACCGGTTTCTGAAAGTTGGGATTCTAGTGTTATCATATTAAGAAAGATATTATTTTAAAGCAGACACGAAGTGAAATCCGATATTTGAAGTGCCGTACCATTCCTCGGAGATAAGCCGAATTCATCGCTTTAATAGAAATAAAGCTTCGTCGCTCTGGAGCCAAAAACTTCTCCCGCAAATAAAAAAACAGAACTATTGTGATCAAGATGTTTTTGTAACCATTTCAAAGACCAAATATAAAATCGATGTTTTCAATAAAAACAGTCATGAGTTTCATGATAATAGAAATTATTTCTATTTGTGGAACTGTTTATTTGCGGTGCAATTTCATCTTAATGTAACGATTAAACTAATCTTAATTATATAAGAAAGTGTGTATGAAAAAATACTTTTTATCCTTTTTTAATGATTATATTTGTTTTTTTTTTATTTGTTTTTGGGGTGTTATGCCGTGCTGCGCTAACTCCTTCTTTAGCCAACGTTTCGGACAACGTTACAGTGTCCATCATCAGAGCAGATGTGTGATGATGGAAGGAGTTAGCGCAACACCGCATAACACCCAAAAACAAATAAAAAAAATACTTTTGGCCGTGAAAATCTTCAATCTTATATATTTTTTGATTATCAGGTTATAGCGGATTATCAAACTAGGTTCACGTCTGTATCATAGTAGACGAATCTCATTGAACCAATGCAATGGTGAGATTCTTAAGCATTTTATTTGTTAGGTACGAAACTCAGAGCTTTTAATTCTGTTCATAGTAATGCAAGCAATCCATGAAAAGGATCATTATTGTCAAAATATGCAGTTAATGGTGTCACAGTTAATATGGGTAGGTAAAATGTGATTGACTTTATCACTTGCTTGATTCTAGTTAGGTTCACATTCAACATATTAATTTGGGAGAAATGTATGATTTTGTTAGTTACATAGTCTAGATTGAACACCATAAGCCCCTGATTTTGTTAGGTACATAGTCTGGATTGAACACCATAAGCCCCTGTTTTTGTTAGGTACATAGTCTGGATTGAACACCATAAGCCCCTGATTTTTTTCCACAAACTACAAAGATCAACTCTTGAAAATCTTCTTTTATGAAAATAAAATCAATCTGACACTCTTCCTTCATCCATCCACAGAATATATCCCAACTATCAAAGTGATAAACAAGAAAATGCCATTTATATTTTTATGTTACTCAATATACTCTTTTCGGTTGTCATTATTCGAGAAATGGTTAATTTTTATTTTTATTTTCGTTCTTGTTTTCAATTTATTTTAATCGCTTGAAAGCTAAGATGAATTCTGAGAAGTTGTTGTTTTTTACAGGAAACTTTGTAAACACAGTCATAAAATATGTACAAAGGGAAAAAAATATTGAATTTATAGAGATTGCTGAATCTGATCAGACATTATTGTAAACAAGTGACTTAATAGAAGATAATTAAATAAAAACCAATTCAAAAAATATATATATCGAAAAAACATGTTTAAGCTCAAAGGTAATATAAAGTAAGATTATTTCGAAACACTCAGTTTTACATCATGCGAGAATTAAAATGAAATGATGCTAACATCTGTTCATTTGGTTACGTTTTTGTGTTGTTTGAGGGCGGAGACTTGAAATGTATGAGGCAAGCAATCTACGAGTATTCCGTTGGAGGCTGAATTCCAATGAGGACATTGTATTTTACATACAAAAACATGAAGTACATTCACAGCAATAGAAAAGATTTAAGTGAATTACAAAAGAAGGGACAAAATTTGTTTTTTTTTTCCTTTGTCGGAGGAGCTTTTCCCCTGAATCGTGTTCCTACATCGCGATTTTGGCGCTGAATTTATTCAGAATGTTTTTGCGGGAAGTCATGCAAATATTGTCTTGTTAATTATTTTACCGAATTGTGAGAAAACGATATTAATTTTATTTTGTAACAAAAGAGAAAAAAAACAATTCCCAATTAAAGCAATATTATATTATGTTCTTCATTTTTAAGGGCGCCAATTTGTAAACATGTTCCTACCTAAATACACTTTTAACATTTCTTCATTTTCTTTAATTTGATTTCTGAATTTTTATGTGAGTGGTTATTTGGAAGGATGTGTTTCAAGTTTCTTTTAAATTTCTATTGAGATTTGTATGCGTCATTCGGGTTTTTAAGTCGTTTTAAAGGCATGTCATAACTTTTACTTTTGCCATGGTTTTGCGGAACGAAAAATTGTTGGTTGGTCCTTTTTTGTAAAATGGCTATCATTTTTAAAATCGCAAAATTTAGAAAATTTTGGCCCAGCATACATCCCTAGGCGAGCTTTTCCCTTATTGAATTTAATTGGATTTTCACAAATTGCATTTATTGTTTGTGTTGAATTTTGTAACGATATCAACTGATGTTTTAAAATCATGTTAAGAATAATAAATAAAGCCATCATAATAGCATTTGATGGTCTCCGTGGTTGAGGGGTAAGGCTCTAAATTGGCAATCCGGAGGTCACGGGTTGAAATATCAGCGTGCACAAGTAAAGTTTATTTCCCGATTAAATAATTCAAAATAAAATAAGGTATAACTATTTGCAGCACGTCCCAGAGTGGAAGATTCTCTCAGCAACGCCCTGGTGTAAGAAAACCATTCAGCATTGAAACGTTTCTTGAAATATCTATAGCCCCAGGTTTTGGTGACCATAACTGAAGTTTTTCCCTACTTTCTGCTTGCTAAACGCCTTCTTCTTCCCGTTACCTTCAGCCTGACAAGATTCACCCAATTGGGAATACCTTATTCTCACTGGCTCCAGACAGTTGGAGCAGTTGAGACAATTGTGCGGTATTCACATAAAAAATCACTCTAAATCATAAAGATGGAGAAAAAACAGTTCTGAGATTCAGTTTAGCTGTCTAAACATTGTGTTGTTTCTTCTTTATAAAATATTACTGTTTACCAGCAAGAATAATGTATTATGAAATATACAACTTTGTAAAATGGTGTATTTGTTTTGAGATGTCTTCACCGTTTCAAACGGATGATACATAAGCAACATAATTTTTGAAGGTAAAGGTATACCATCCAATGTTTGATTTGAAGTCAAAAACACTTATTGTATTCGCCTTAACGTGACCTTGATAAGAAGTGTTTGTAGATTTGTAGAAACTAGAAATCCGGTGTTTGTTCTACGTATTACATCAAGTAGGTACGGATACGGGTTCATAAAATATTGAAATTGGGATAGACAAACCTTTCTTTGTACAACCTCTTTTTGAGTCAATATTTGCGCTTAAGAACTGAGCCATACAGTCTCGGTTAGACTGTTATTCGAGGAAAAACTTCTAATAATACGTTCGAGTGGATACATACTCCCTCCGAAGCCAGGTAAGCAGACCGTTTATTTGCGAAGTTTTTTAATATTCGAAAATGTTATTCACCGGAACTTTTAACTAACGGCTTAGCCCGTATTATGCGTTTAATTTCTACACAAATTCTTGAAAGTTTTCTGCCTTCTTTCACGTAGGGACTTCACAAATTAATTTTGAGGCACGAACATCGGAAGCTAACAATAGTATTTTTTTATAATATTTTATTAAAGAAATTTAAGGATCATACATAATAGGTTTTCACATATGAGGTCTTAATACTCTTACATGGAAGCGTTTGCTTGTGGTTGGAAGAGAATTGCACATTATTGTATGATTTACTAGTAATTAATCATATTATTATGTGCTGTAGTAAGTATGTATTTTGCAGATAAACATTAAAGTGTAAAATATGGAGAACGGAGATACTTAAAAATATTTTTTAAATCTTCTAAATAATAAGCAGTTTGGGAGACGAGTTTGGGTACCGTCGCTCCGTGAACCAATTACTGGATAACCAACACCTATGCCATATGTCACCCCAAGTGATTCGCTACTTTCGGTGTCTTAGCAGGGGTGCTCGGGTTCATGGGCTGAGGTTTGTCTAAGTCTTGGCAGTGGATGTAAATGTCCATCTACTGCGTGGCGGGCTAGATCTAGAGACGCTGTTTGGGGGAGATCTTTTGATCTTTTGGATCGATTTGGGAGGGAAGGATTCACACCCACGTCACTCCTGTACCACCCACCCTTTATTCCTTTTTCATTGTCAGAACCACCTCTCCTTCCTTTCCTTAAAAATACCCTCCACACAGCATACCCAAAGATGTGATAACTACCGAGGGAAATTATTTTCCTCAGTGCCTCCTGTTTGAAGCTTATGTAAAAAAATAGGATTTAAAAAGTATTTCTTTCTATAAAAATGAAATGTAAAATCTTTTATTTTAACCTCTGTTTTTATTATTAATATAAAAAAAATTCAAAGCCAGCCTTTTTTAGCTACAAGTAAATTAAAGAAAATGTCCCTCCATTCTAAATGGTTCCATGATAAAACTGAACGGTGACAAAACAGAACACGTTTAAAAGTGATAAAATAAACTATAATTCTTTTGGCTGTGAAAATTAAAAATTATATATTCTTCACGATTAAATATTGCAAATAAAGTTTATGAGCTTCAACGGGATAATCTCAATTATCGGTCAGTGACTGAGTTGTCCCATCCGGGAGTAGTGTGTCCAATCCCTCAGCTAACTAAGTTTTCCTTCACAAAATAAGCAACATTTTTCGCTTACTGTGGTGGTAGTAGGAGGATTTTAAAATATTGTCAGGTTATTTGAAACCCGGTCGTGTTGTCTTTGTTTTAAAAAAAATTATAAATAAATTAAATATATTTTTTTAAATTACCCATTTACCCCCAAGAAACGTGGCGCTTAAAAAAACTTAAAATTTATTACAATATAAACGTATATATTATATATAGCTGTCACCATCTGTACGGAGTCAACTGTAATAAAATAAAACATAAAAAATATGCTATGTTACAAAACTTAGAAGCTAGTATGAACCGAAAATGTCTTATTATATTGTATCTGATATTATTAATACTCCAGCGTCTGGACGGTGTAGGCCCTGTGATTGGTCAAATTCAAATTGTGTTTAAATAAGACTTTAAAGATTAAGACACGATTTCATACTAAAATAGAATCGCCACATGTAATACGATATTTATTCAAAAATATCGTTTCTGCTCATACAATTTTTGGATAATATCGAAGAAAATATGTTTTAGAAAGTTCATGATCCATTGGATTAATTACATTACAGTGAAAATTATCCACAATTACGTGATTACGTTTGACGTTTGACGAAAAAAGCACGCGTTCATTCAACATGGCCGATACGCACCGCGTCAAAGATAGCCGATAGAGCGCTCCTCTGGCGGTGAAAGAACGAACCGAGGGGCTGGCGCGAATATTCAAATATGCAAAATAAAAAGATTTCTTCTGGAAGTTTATTTAAACTTTGCAATGGCATCGTTTCTAAAACAAACATTTGATTCAACTTAATGACAATAAACAACAACTCTTTGCATGTACGATTTTGAAAAATATTGATATAAAAATATTAATATTATTTACGTAAATAATAATTTCGCATTATTTTGACAGAACACCGATATGATATACGCGAAAGTATAGGCACTGCCAACCCAATAAAATAACATGAAAGACAATCGGAAGATAGAAACGCTTCGTTGATTGTAAAATTAGCCAACAAATCTCTAATCTGACATGTACTTATATGTATAATAAAACAATCATTTTGCCAGGTATAAATATTTATATAATATATATTAAGGTATTATTCGGAAACGCTGGACAAGGATAATACGAAATATTTTTAAGTAAAACCTTCGGATTTACCTTAATTAATATGGAAGGAATCTGAATGCATTCGGTAATTTTTGAATTTTAGCATTTTAATTACGTGAATTAATTAATTATTAATAATTAATTAATCAATTAATTATTAATTACTAATTAATTATTTTTTATTTGTTTTACGTGATTATTCATGTAAAATTAAAATTTGCTTTCGTTGTATTGGATGACAGCCGGAATAATTTCTATTGATGACTTTGATCTTTTTTTGGTATTCCTGATATGAGTGTCTAGAATTTTTACCATAATTTACTCTATGCAAATATTATTTTGGTATTTTGGTTTCTTTTACAAGTAAGGAAATATTTAAAAAAAAGTTATTATAGGTTAGGATAGGTTAGGTTGGGTTATGCTAGATTAGGTTAGATTAGGTTGGATTAGTATAGTTCAAGTTAGTTTATAGGTAAGGTTAGATTAAGTTGGATTATTATGGGTTAGGATAAGTCAGGTTATGTTAGGTTAGGTAACGTTAGTTTGGGTTATTATGGGTTAGGTTAGGTTGGGTTATTATAGGTTAGGTTGGATTTGTATAGGTTAGGTTAGGTTAGGATAGGTTAGGTTAGGATTGGTTCGGTTAGGTTAGGTTAGGCTAGATTGGATTATTATAGGTTAGGTTAGGATATAGGTTAGGTTAGGTTGGATTATTATAGGTGAGGTAAGCTTAGGTAAGGTTAGATTATTATAGGTTAGGTTGGATTATTTTAGGTTAGGTTAGGACATAGGTTAGGTTGGATTATTATAGGTTAGGCTGGATTATTATAGGTTAGGTTAGGTTATTATAGGTGAGGTTAAATAAAATAATAGTTAAATAAATCATTTGTGCTAAGTAGGCACTATTTTGCCGGAATATTGTATTACATTATATTTTTTTAATTTACGTTTTTCAATTGTCTCTAGCCGCTCATTTCAGGAATACCGACAAAAGAAAATGTTATCAACAGAAATTATTCAGGCTGTCATCCCATACAGCGAAAGCGAATTTTCATTTTACGTAATTAAAAATTAAAAAGCTAAAATTAAAATTTTCCCAAATGCTGTTCGATTCCTTTTATAGTAATTAAGGTAAATCAGAAGGTATTATTTAAAAATTTTTCCTATTTTCCGTGACCAGCGATTCCGAATATTTACCTATTTTAATTTACCTTTAGCCATTTAGGCAATTATTCGGGAAAGGTAAAGTTTTACCTGAACAACTGTCATTATTATTATGCCTAAACGCCTTCCTGTTCCGTTTTTTAACAATATATACTCACCCTCTCTCTGTGAATGACCTAATATCTACCTATTAAATGTAACTGTTGTTAGTATCACTTAAACTGGGCGAAGCCCAACTAAGTGCCGCCCGCAGGGCCTAGCAGAGAAAAACCCGCGGAGCGGGTTTTTAACTGCTAGTTACATAATATTACGTCCGTTGACTCTAAATTATATTATTAACATAAATGGGTACATATTACATTCAATTTAGAGAGAGCAGCCCGACGATGCGCCATCTTGAACAATCTGTCAAATTTAAATTTGTCTCGTGGTTCCTGACTTTATAAAGTAATTTCTTTATTCGGGTAATAAAAGCTTAAATAAATTTCTAAGAAGTTCGTCCGACAATTTTTCACGTATGGGGAACAATTAAAATTAATGATTCTGGTTTTTACGATTACGATTAGATTTATAAGAAATGTTAAATTAGCTTTGTAATTTTTTTTTAAGGTTTGCAATGTAGTATTGAAACTGTATTTCTAGATATTAATACCCTTCTCTAGTTTTTCTAGGAATTTGGCAATAGATAGATTTTTTTTCATAATTGAATAATTATTTACCCAAGTTCTTTCATTACTCCACTGTCACAATCCATTACCAAAACTTTCCATAAATAGTTTATGTCCGCTAGGTAGGTATAATATGTAAAACGTACATACACACTAGTTATTGTACGATACAAGTAGCTAAATAAATTCAAGAAGTACGAAAAAAGCAGCTAGGTAGATTGCAGTAGTAGAATACATGTAGCTAGGATAGTTGCAATAGTAAAATGCAAGTAGCAATTTTAAAATACAAGTAGCTACATAGGTTACTATAGTAGAATGCACGTTGCTAGGTAGGGAGCAATAGTAGGATACAATTAGCTATGAGGTTAGCAATAATAAGATACAAGTAGCTAGGTAATTTGCAAAAGTATGATAAAAGTAAGTAGGTAGGTAGCAATAGTAGGATACAAGTTGATACGTAGTTTGCTGTAGCTGAATGCACGCAGTTAGGTAGGTAGCAATAGTAGGATACAATTAGCTAGGTAGGTAGAAAAGTAGAATGCAAGTAGCTACGGAGGTTACTGTAGTAGAATACACGTAGCTAGCTAGGTAGCAATATTAGAATACAAGTAGCTAGATAGGACGTAAGATGTAATAGTAGGATGCAAGTATCTAGATAATAGGATGGCTACTTTTGATGAACGACTTTACCTCATTAAGTTGACATCAATTTTTCATTCGTTAGGCAAAAACGAATTTAAAAGTTTATTAACTGATTAAATCAAATTTGTAATTAAGTATCAACTTAAAAAGCTTATTTCCTTCCGCTTAAACTTTTAATAAGCTCTTGATAAAATGTGAACGTATTAAAAATGGTTGATATTTCTTAGGCTCTACTTTCTTGTTTTAGTGGCGAATAGTTGAGATGCTCCCAGAAAGTTTAAATTCATGTTAAAGTACTCTTCTTGGTTTAGTTGCTTTATTAACATTCCTCTCCATAACAAGGATCTCATTAAACTTTATAACTTAGGAGTTATAGAGTAAGTTTTTGAAACTGGGCATTTTTAGATTTCTTTCGGAAAGTATTAAACATAAAATATTAAAATATAAATATATAAAACATACTCCGAACAAATCAGTCTTTAGTTTAACGGAATTTTCAGAGCATTAAATTTACAGTTTTATCAATCTCATTGAATGTTATCTGAAGCTATTATTTCCACCACTGATATTATTAGAGAAAAAACGTAATCTTAACCTTCTCTGTTAATACCGATTTCTATCTAATATTGATGGTTATAATAAAAATAGATTTCCGTCATATTTTACCGGCAACTATATATTATTTTTTTTCAATAATTCGTAATATTCTTGAGTTTGGCTTGGCTTAAATTATGCTTATGCGTGTTGGCTATTTCAGCCTTCGAAGGAAGGGATTGTTAAATTTGATGAAATATAAAACGTAGTGGAGTGTTTTAATAAAAATATATTACGTGCATTAATGTTATGATTGGTTTTACTGAAAAACTAAACATAGGAAAAGATGCTCATTTTTATTACAAACATATTCGTTTTAAACCAATTTTAAAAGCAGCAACCGCAGTGAAAGATGATACCTCTAAGAAAATGGAAGTCGTACAAAATAATGTATCGAATTTCCAATTTCTTTTAATAGAAAGTTTGAAAGCTGCCGCTACAGAGGTAATGAAGTTCCCCATGAAACATGAATAAAGTGTTGTTTCTTACCGATATTTTAATAGATTGAATATTATTGTCTGCAGACCTTTTGATAATTTATTTATTTACGTCAGTTAAAGTCTTTTACATGCATATTTATATTATATTCCGACTCATGAAAAGTTCAGTAGATGTGAGTGACCGATGTAACCATATTTTAAAATATTGCACAAGAAATAATAAAAAAATACAATTCTACAGGCAAAGTTACATAATTTATCCTTTTCCTGTGAATAGCCGGAAAACACGTCAAACGCACGCCCAACATATGTACACGGTTAACATTTGTCACATGAGAACGGGTCGCTTCTACTACTTGCCGACGATTTGCCGGCCTCTGTGTTTCCTGCCTCCTACAAAATGGATCTATGTAAGACCCGTGTTCACTCCTTCCTCTCCTCAAAAAGACTCTCCACACAGCATACCCAAAGATGAGCAAAAGTAGTCTCTGAGCAAAATTATTTTCTTCAGAGCCTTCAGTGTGGAGTTAACATAAAAACAATGTAATTTGGCTAATTGCTTTCGAACTAACGTTCATTTACAACCAGAGTCAAATTAAATCAAAATAATTAGCTATACTAGATTTAAGAAACCGTAATGCTCCTCCTATTGTAATATAAAAATAAAGTTGATATGCTAAATACGTATATCAACAACATCGGAGTGTATATTTCTCAAATATTTAATTTTTAGACCCTGAAGTCTTGTAACTGTCCTACCTGGAACATGAACAGAAATTTAAAAAAACAATTCAGCCTCCTGGATAAAAACCTCCCCAAAAAATGTATATATTCTTTAAAAAATATCTTAAACATTTTAAGGTGTAAGATGTAAATAAGAATAAATTGAAAAAAAAAATTTTAACATTTTTTTTTGTGAAATAGCATACAAGTTAGTAGGCTGTTTTGAGTGTCGCGGTTTTGTGATCTAGGAGGTTTTGATACAAGTCCCCAAACCAAGGGAGGAAATTTGTTTCGATCCAAGAATTTTAATTTACTTTTATTGCCGTTTCGTCTGCGAAAGAAACAATTTGTCCTGGGATTTCAAAATTACATAAATCATTGATATATATAAAAAATAAAATCGGGCGAAGTGCAGTTCCCTGTGGTACTCCATGTTTTTTATTTGTTTCTCTACTATTTTACTTATTTTAGTTTTTTGTGTACTGTCTTTGAGATAGTTGTTGAGTAGTTTTAGTGCATCTTTTTTGAAACCAAGTTATTTTTTTCATGAGTAAATTATGATTTGCATATTCAAAGCTTATTTTAAATCTAAAAATATAGAATTGAAACATGAAAGATTGGTCTAGAATTGTCTAGTTTATGCATTTCACAAGATTTATCAATTGGTTTTATTGTGAAGATTTTAAATTACTCCGGAAAGTGACCCCCTTTAAGGCATATGTTAAAGATGTGTTGCAAAGGAATAAAATATGCTGTTTTATATATTTTAAGGTATTACAAGATAGACCATCAGTTCTATTAGAATTGGATGATTCAGCCGTTTGCGACTTGAAAAATATGTGATCTAAACGTGCAGAATTAAATGTTTATCTTGTTTGTGAATTAATATAAGACAGATAACTAGATCTTGATAAATAATCTAAATATTCTTTTTGATAATTTACGTTTTAATTTTTATCATTAATATTTATTTTGATGTCCCCTGTCAATACGGAAAAGTAAAATTATTCCTGTCAAATGAAATGAAAAACCGTGGAATTATTTATGAGTATAATGCCATAACTTTACTGGATATAATACATACGACTATTTTATTAATAATTTGAGCTCAAGGTTGCAAAAGGTGGACTTATAATAAGAACGATAACATTTATATTACAAACGGTTTTTTTCCAAAGCTCGCTAAGATAAATATATTAAAAAGCTGCTTGTTACCGGCGAAGTCAGAGATTCCCAGATTTTAAATAATTTCGCACAGGTTATAGAGGAACAGGGCAAACAATTTGCCCGGCAAAGTGGTGCTTGGAAGCATAATGGACCTCACAAATCTTCTGGGAACAAACGGACGCCAGGCGGGATGCTGGGATTGCAAATGCAACAGAATAATTTGTGATACAAAAGGTTGAAGAGAGTTTAAGTTTATCTTTTTCAAAATTCAAAGAGTGGGTAGTATTTAATCCGCTGTATCTTGGGTGAAGAACAATGAAAATTATAATGGAAAACATTGCACGTACATGTTCATATTTTGTGCAGAGATGAAAAAGAGATATTTTAAAGTAAATGCAAACTTTTCAAAATATGTTTATTAGTATTAACAATAAAACAAGATTTTTCTAAAAGGCTAAACAAAACACGTTTTACACGATAGAACACAATTTAAATTCAGTTTTTGGTTTATGATTCTTCCATAAGCGTTACAATTTTTCGTTGTTTATTTCTAAATAGAAAAATAAAAGATCAAAGAAAAGCTTGATGTGTATTTCATAATACTATCAGGGTCGAATAAAAAAACTACTTGAGATAAAAATATCAAAAAAAAAAAAAATTAACATGTAAAATGAAATGATTGATATTAGGAAATCATAAAAATAAACATTTCTTTAATACGCCGTAACAAAAAATTAAGAATTATGCTTAATCTCTTAAGAATTGTACGTAAGATTGAAAATATAAATTTGGGTTTCGGATTATTCCCTATTATTATTAAGGTCATTAAAAATGGTCCGAAATTTCGCCAAAATCAGGAAGTATCCTAAAATACGTAATAATAAATTTAAAAATTACTTTGTCTCTTGCAGAATTTACGCAATAAATTATTTTTTCAATCAGCTGCGATTAGTCTCTCCCTTAAATTAATTCTCCATAATTCAGTCTCAAGGGTTTTGACCCTCCTCCATCAGACGTAAAGAAGTTTATCAGGAATTTCAAGGTTGGTTTAGACGCAACCAAATTCTAGCTCACCGAACCAAACCTAACCTAACGCGCTTTAGATTTACTGGGCATTCAAGGGTGGTTGAGCAATTAACATTCATAATATCGTCCTTGTTTTACCATTTGTGGTTCTAGGTACCTATATCTTTCATATATTACATGTTAACCTATTTATATAATTATCTTTGCTAAAATGCTAAAACGGGCGCCAACCAACTCCCTTTTTATCACCTTTAGTGACAACGGCTGTTATAAACAATTAAGGGTTTATAGCATCTTTACGTTTTAGTATAGTGGTGAGTAAAAATAAACAGTTTAAAGCACAGATATAAAGTACAACTTTGGGAGTATGAAGCTGTAAAATTCTGTAACAGTAAGCTCTAGAGCCATAAAACATAGAGCATTTGTACAGAAGTTTGTTTATGTATTTTCTAGGGATAGAAAACTATTTTTAATCTTGTAAATTCGCTTCTACTAAATGCCTGTATTTTTAATACCCATAAACAGTACAAAAATACGCCTTTTAATTGGTTATATATGTTTCAAGTGTTCAATTTAAAACAAATATATTTAGTGAAAAGTGTTCATATCACAGATAAGTCACGAGTGGTTACTATTAACTTTTATTTCCACAAAAGGTAAAGCTTTAGTCTGTTTTCATAATATAATTATGTTAAGCTTTAAATCTCTAAAGTATGTTTGGCGCCTATTATAATAAAGCAGTTTTAAATGGTTTACGTAAATAGTATGTGAGAGAATTTATGAAGATATTGAATGTCAGAAATTGAAAATCAAGCACTGTTATCGTAAACATTATTGCACAATGCAAACTATTAGAATAAATTGCTTCAAAAGGTCCGATAATTAATGACCCACACTTTTAGTGATTATTTTCAAAGTTTTTCGATTTCCAAACAAAACCTTTATCAAAGAAAGCTAACTGTCTCTTTTTCGCCAAAGCAGGTCAACGCTAATGATGGGATAGCAGGGGTTTTAATCAATTGGCAAATACTGCTGGGCAAAGCATCTCACTACCCGAAATCAAAATAGAAATTCACGATGCCGGCGATAAAATTTCGCTTCCCATTAATATAAATCGTTTTTTAACACTCCTGCGTAACAAGATATGAATGATATCTACTAAAAAAGAAATTTATTTAAGTTTGGATGTATGTCAGGTTATACAAATAAAGCCTTTATTAAAACATCAATGGGTATTTTTATGAATATAAGACGGCGAATGAAAATCTTTCTGATATGTATTTATTTATGTTCTATAAAAATGTAACTTTTTTTTTTTCGATTTTCATATTCTTTTAATGTAGAACATTACATGAGATCAACTAGGTTTATTGTGGAAAGGGAGTCTATATCAGCACATGAATGAAAGTGTTATTGCGTGAAGTGGTACGGATCGATTGGAGAATAAAACTACAATTCAGCCTCGACAAACGTAATAGACGATAGTTGATCTTTTATTATTTTAATGTTCATTAGTCAAACTAACCAGTTCTTACCAGAATCAAGCAGGTAAAACATGAATTTTCATAGATACGGATTAAACATAAACGTAAGAATACTTTTTATCGCGTATGATGAAAATAAATCAGACGAAATTTACACATAAAACACTTTTTCTTTTAAATCGTGACTTTTTAACGAGTTCCGGGTCCATCAAAAGGTGCTAAAATAAATTTGTTAAGCTGAATGTAACAACAAATAAATCAAATACAACAAAAGTGTATCGTATTGCATTAGTGTTTAAAATGATGAAAAACAGCATGGCAAGATCGTAACTTATACTATTTGAACACATTACTTGATATTCAGGAAGGAAGACTGAAAATGCGATTATTTATTCATTTGAATGAGAAGTAAGGGTAGGTGCAGGGGTGGTTGGTTGGTAAAGGTCCTGGGGTGGATATCCCACAACTGAGATAGGAATCTGACTCTGGCGTAAGGAAATAAAGATTTTCACTCCATTTACTCCTGATTATTATTGCTGTAAACGGGAGGAGGCTCCACGGAGACCGGAACTATTCTTTACGTGCTATTGCTTCCTCTTTTAGGGGTGTGATTGAATGATTTAAATCTATGGGTTAAGTTCAAAACAACACTTACAAACTGAGGGAAAGCTTAAACACTTTAACATCATGTCATTTATTCCTGAAAGTAATTTTCACTTACAATTTAAACTCAAACTTTACGACGTTTAAAAAGAGATGAAGCAATTTGCAGAATGACTTTATTAAGTCACCATTGCCAGGGTTTTATAACAGTAACACTTATTAATCTTTGGAAAAATCATTTTTTTTGCTCGAAGCTATTAAAATATGTATACATTGCATTTATTAAATATTATTTATTTTATAAATGTTGAGGACTCAAAGGACTTTTAAAACGAATTTCCAAGTCATTTTTAATATAACAGAAAGAGAATCGGCTCAGACACAGAAAATAGATGAATTTTTTTTTTAATGAAATAAAAACTTTTTTTTTTTTTTTTTTATTTCATTAAAATGTTAAACCACAAAGTGATTGCTTTCTACGAAAAAATAAAAAATAAAAAATAAAAAAAATAAAAAAAAAGATTTTTTTTTTATCTTTGTTTTCTTAGTCCAGTCCTTGGTTTTAGGTCGAAATATTATAAACAAATGTTTTTAACACAACTATGTATATATCAGTAACTACGAACGACAAAATTTGAATTTTACAAAAATTTATAAGTGTTACTGTTATGAAACCGTCATGAAAAATCATTGAAGTTTATTGCAGAAAAAAAATATATGTATTTTGATCTGATCTGCTTTCCTATTTAAGATTTTTGAAGAATATAAACTGTTTGACATCGGTGACTATGGAATACTTATACCAGTCCTCTAAAAACGTCTCGACTAAACCAGTCTTCTAATTTTCTTCTTAAAATCACGCACAGTAGAGAGTACCGTTGACACATAATATTAATTACAAAGCAAAGTGTCATATCATTATCGGTCGATAAAATAAACATACACTACTTTCATACATATTAAAGTGTAATCTAATTAAAACTAATTGACAGTAAATTATTTCCTGTACGAAGGTTGCTGTTCGGGTTACTAGCATTACCAATACTAATCCGTTCGAAGTACGCAAAAGCAATCATGCATGTAGCACGAGACGTCAATATTTAATTAATTCTATACGTGAGTATATTGGAATAAACTTAACCTTGCAGGCCTCTGGTATACTGACCACTATATTTCAGATGCTGTGAATGTCCGCTTTTCAATAAAGTCAAAATAAATGGGATATTTCTGAACGTATCTGAAAATTAAAAACTGTTTTTGAAAGGTGATCAAATACGCTATAAAATTTTATTATTAGAACATATAATTACATTTTGAAATTAAACTAAAATATATTTTATAAATGGCTTATCTTACGTCATTTTCTCACACTGGACTAAAATAAAATAAAACTAAAAATACACAATTCATTATTTATGTGTTTAAACATTACTGCCAAGTCACTTTTTTTGTCGTTTCATATAAAAATAATTAGTAAAAAATTCACCGGGTTTCATAAATTTTTCTCAATTGGTTTAATTGGGGTGTACATTTTCATTATTCTGTGGTTAATTTCTATATTTGAATATAAAGATCTGTGTTTTCTCTTTTTAAAACCAATTAGTTCCATTTCCATTTCCAGAGACCATATGAGCAGCTCCGAAAAGCGAACAAATGGACTAAACAGGTAAAAGCTGTTTGTTCGCAAAACTGAACAAATTAGACTAAAGAGTTAACAAACTTTTACGAGATCACATAAAGGCAACACGGAGACAAAATAAAATATTGCTTTGGTCCATTTCCAAGTTCAACTCTAACTAGCCACTCGGGAAATGTAATTTGACACCTGCCACTTATTGATTTGCCGCTGACGAGCGACTCTCATCTTCAAAGATAGAGGGAAACCTGCTTTTATAGAACATTGAGTAAGCACTAACATTCAAGTTCACTACACAGCCTTAAAGTCTATGTGACTATTTGAGTTTCAATGATCGCACATTGACGAAGTAATATGGTGAAACAAGCTATTTTATCATTATAGGCTTACTATTAACGTAGTGTAGACTTGTAAACATTGGAAATGGGGTTAAATGGTTTGTAAAACTGTATTCAGCGAGAAGCCAGACGCGTTCCCCTATATGTTTTCATTTGATTTATCTAATGGTTTGTAAAATTATTCTACGTAAAATAACAAAATATTCCCCACTTAATAATATTAGATAGTGTAGGGATGGGTGAATATTTGAAGTAACCCAGCTCATCTAAACTATAAAGAACACAAATTGTACGATTGAATTCTGAAACTGTGAAAAATCTCAAACGGTAAGCTCTTGTGTCATGAATTTTGCAGTCAGACTAACTTTAAATTACCTTTTCTGTCAATAAATTCTGAGTCAAAGCACTTATTTGCAGCTCGCGAGGCAGCCTCCATCAAGAACAATGGCTTTAAAAAAACCTGTCATTTATATTTTTTACGTTTACTCCTAGTCATCTTTGGGGATACTGTGTGGTGGGTCTTTTTGAGTGGAGAAAGGAGTGAATATAGGCCTTGAAGAGACACATTTTTTAAGAGGGAGGAAACACAGAGACGGCAAATCGTTCCACAACCAAGCTTTTAAATTTAGAAACGAGTCGTGGAAGCGACCGTTCTTATATGACAAATGTCAACCATATGGCGGGCGCGTGTTTAGCGTATTTTCTGACTACGCACCGGTGCCGAGGAAATCAATGCTCTTCCGAGCATTTTCCATTGTAATACTCGTAAAACAAGGACAGCATGCCTACCAGACGCCCATTCTCTAAAGATTGCCTGAAAAAAAAGATAGAGAAATCTATCAAACGGACCGCCCGTTTATGAAAAGAATCAATGGTTTTTTTCAGGTATTTTTGGGCTCCAGACCAGAGGTGGCCGCCGAATTAAAAAATGAGGTGCACTTCCAATTTGTACAGGCTCAGCAACTGTGCACTATTACAGTATCTGTGGCCCATGTATAGTACGCCCAGATAGGATATCTTGACTGGCTTCGATGGAGCCTCTGTGTTGAGCTGGTCACTTAAGTTACACCATATTACAATATTATCGATACTTTACCATATTATAATTATTGTTCAGTAATGCAAAAATGTCGAAAAAAACCTGCTTTTAAACTCGAGTGAAGCCGGGTATTAACTACTACACCGAGAAAAATGACTACGACTGATTGATTAAAATCCTATTAAGCACGTGATGGCAATCCATTTCCGAATAAAATATTAATTCATTCAGAATATATTGGAACACGTGTGCATGCATGCATTTTTATTAATAAATATGATGACGAAATGCGACAATATTAAAATTTGTATGAATACGCATTCCGAGATCCTTCAGAGACACATTCGTGTTTTACAGATTTTTTTAAAATTAGCAAGATTTTTTATCAGTAAGTTTTCTCCGTGTAGTAATAAATGAAAATTAAAATAAATTACTACTGCGTATTATTTTTTTATACAAATTAATCTGTAATGCACTCAAATAATGCTAGTTGCTCATAAGATGTCGAGTAGAACACTTCTGAAGTGTGTTACCTTTTTCAAATTTGCATAGTCAAATGAAAAAGGTCGGAAAACACTTTTCATGCGCTATCGGAAAAGTATCCGTAAGAAAAAGTAATAGTAAAACAGGTTAGGAAGTTGCGAGGAACATGCCCCCAGCAGCGTTAGATATCGCTTTAGTACAGGAGCCTTTTTAAATTATCTCCGATGATCGATCGCCACCTGAGCTGTTTTATAATGAATTATGCTAACGATGTATTTACGCGATCTTGAACGCCCCGTGCTTCTTTTCAGCGAGTTTTTATAATGCTTCATTAAAAATATTCCTAGCGATCAGTTTTGGCATGAATAGTAATTTTGAAGAATGTATTTGAAATATATTCATGAATATCACCTACCTATAACGAGTTAATTCTTTTCCTTGATACATATTTTCGATTAAATAATGACTTCCCTTAATCTCAGATGGCGTCATTGGTTGATAAAGAAAAACAGATGCCGCCCGCACAAAAAAGGTGTGACGACTTAATGATATAATTGTCAAAGTGGTAGATGCTAAATATTACCCTGGTGATAGACCATCATTCAAAATCGAATCGTTGCTTGAATATTTTTGGCCAGGTAAGTTCGTTCCAACCTTCTTCTTCCCCAGATCAGCGACATCATCTGCAATTGGAAAGTTGAAAGTGCGTAAGCGAAATCCGAACACTGATGGTGACTGTGCATTCGGAGTATCTAGCCGCAAGGCTTGTAATAAACTTCCTATGGAATTGAGATGTATAACCAATAACCATCCCCAAACAATTTAGATAAAAACTAAAAACTGACTTTTTTAGAGATTCATTTCCATAAATCCGTCATTCTATCCAAATATTTACATATTTTCCTTTTGAAAAACCGTAATTGTTGATTCACAAAAATAAATTCTGTAGCAATTCCGTTCAACTATTTATGATAAAGTCAAAATGATGCTGACTTGCCTAGCAATGGAAAATGGACAATATTAGCGGGAACATAACAAGTCAACGGGTTTAATTGTTGGCAGATTTAGTTGTAAGTTTCTACATGTGTATATATATGTGTCATTAAGATAGTAGTTATAGGCCTTAGTCGTAAGTCAATAGATATAAGTCTGAGAGGTAAGTCACTAGTGTATCGAACATGAAAACATGATATTATTGCATTAAATATTACAAAATTTGTCATTTAAAAAATGCAATACAAATTCAATATTCGGTTACTAGGCGATTCAAGCCGGAAAAAAAAGAATATTGAACTCCTGACGCTGACTCATACAAACACCTGCGTTTAAAAGAGTAAACAAGTTTTTTTTGTTTGATGTTATTGCTGTCAGAAATTATAAGTACCCAGTTAGAACAAAATATTGGTCAGTCAAATTTCAAAATTAACACGAGTGGACGGAACACCTCCAGTTAAAACGCGATCTGTTAATTATAATTATAAATTCCTGAGTGTCAACTGAAATCTGCAGTTGCTTCTATTCCTCCATCACGGCACAATCATTTTAAAGATTACAACTATTTCTAACGAGCTGTTTACGGCCGGCACTCTATCAGCTGAGCCAGACGCATCTGTCACCATTACAATAATGGGGCGTCTCCGTGTGCCGGCTCTTATAATCAAATGACCATGCTGCCGCTGATCACTTAGAAGCTGGCCAATCCCTGACAACCTGATCCTGACAACCTAGAGGCTGATGAATTCCTCCTGGCTATCAACTGAACCAGCCACAGATGCTGACAACTTAAAGGCTGACGAATACCTGCTGGCTACCGACTGAACTGCCCACTGCCGGTGATCACCTAGAGGCTGGCCAATCCTTGCTGCATTGATGCTGACAACCTAGAGGCTGAAGAATTCCTCCTGGCTACCGACTGAACCGGCCACAGATGCTGACAACCTAAAGGCTGACGAATACCCGCTGGCTACCGATTGAACTGCCCACTGCCGGTAATCACCTAGAGGCTGGCCAATCCCTGCTGCATTGATGCTGACAACCTAGAGGCTGATCAATTCTTCCTGGCTACCAACTGAATTAGCCATTGATGCTGAAAACTTAGAGGCCGGCCAATTCTTCCTGGCTACCGAATGAATTAGCCATTGATGCTGAAAACCTAGAAGTTGGCCAATTCTTCCTGGCTACCGACTGAATTAGCCATTGATGCTGAAAACCTAGGAGCTGGCCAATTCTTCCTGGCTTCCGACTTAATTGGCCATTGATGCTGAAGCCTAGAGGCTGGCTGATTTCTGCTGGCTACCAATTGAACTGGCCACTGCTCCAACAGTCGCCTACGCCATTTGCTGTATCGTATGGCGCGATGATGCACAATGTGCTCCAATCTGAAATTATCGCTGAAGGATTTCCGATTGTCCCTGTTTTCTATCTGTGTATTAAAACCCAGTTGTATTGAAATACATATAACTATTTCTTGTGAATTGGGTTGGCTGTAAAAAATAGGAAGTACCTATAAGCTACACCCCTTTGTACGTTCTGTATACCAGTACAATACTTGTAATTAAAATGTGAATTTTGATTCGAATCGTCTTTCTTTTATGATGGTTTGGATAGAACATCTCACGGTGTTTTACTTAAATCATAACCCAGGTTGAGGACTGATGTGTGCCGGTGCTTATTATATACAGTATTTTCTTGTGCAGGCAAACGCGTCCCGTACACACTAGTTTTAAGTCAATATTTCTAGTATTAAATATTTAAGAAATATATTTGTACAGCGCCCTTGAGGTAATTTATATAGCGCCGAAAACGGCGCTATATTAATTAGCCAAATATAATAATTATTATTATTATTACTCCATTTCTTTATGTTTCACAACATACACAAGTTTAGGATGCTATGTTTCCACTATCTTCTGACACTAAAAACCTGAGTGAAAAATATTATTAGGAACAACTTTTATTTTAACTTATTTTGAAGGTTATACCGAATAATTGAAGATGAGGATAATACTAATAAATCTAAACCAAACACGAAAAAGAACAGTAAAAACGGTAACGGTCACAACCAGAAATCAGAACCCAGGATATCTTGCTCACAGCTCGGGCAGCAATTGAAATATTGAAACACAAATTTCCGGGCCTTGTGATCTCCCGTTTTGGCGATTTGAACTGCTAGCTTTTTGAAATCTCGTGTTTTCCACAACAAACCTTGCAAAGTCTCGAAAGCCAACATTGAAGAAGTCACCAATTTGGAATCAGATGTTTTGCGAGCAACAGTTGAAAATGCCGTAAAACGAGCACAAATATGTATCAAATCAGGAAGATTTAACAGTTATCACTTTTTTCACCTTAATTTTGTCAAACTTACAACTTCAAATACACTTTCCAGAGCTCAATTTTTTTTTTAATTTTTAACAAAATGGTAGCTTATTAACATCATGAAATTTCTTTTATCCCACCTTTCCTAGGCGCAGAATTAATAAATCTTCATCTAAAACCGATTTAAACCGTAAGAGATTTAAACACCCTGTAATTGGTCAGCGGTTCCTGACAGCACTTACACCCATAGACTAAATACATATAGACTAGCCGTGTAACCATTGAAAAATAACCTCAACACAATTTTGGTTTGGTTCATGTGCACATTTATGAAAAGGCGCACGCATTGTGTCGCAATGCGAAATGGGCACTGTGCATTGCGTTTTACCTTTTGTTGGTCTAGAGTTAAGCTATTTTGCTTGTCAGCTATGCTGGGCAAGTTCACTTTTTCAATCACAAAAATAACCCAGTTCCAAATATTTTAGATTGCGCCAATAGCGGACTTTATTTTAGAAAATGTAATCAGCTATCTGAATAAAAAAATATATAAGTACCTTACCGATAGATTCAAGGCAACGCATTAACAAATATCAGAAATTAATAGAATTTCACTAACGACAAGTAAATTTTCTGACGTCATCTTTCAAACTAGTCACAATTATGACGTCATGCAGTGTGTTATACGCTATTAACGAATACATATAAACAATAGTACATGGCACGAGCTTGCCACATGATAATTATTGATGTGTTGGTTAAAATCACGCGTTCTTACTTGATGCGCGCAAAAAACTTTAGAAGTATTGGTTATTTTTTAGTCTTGTCTCTATTCAGGGATGTATTAAGTCCACAATTATTTGCATGTTAAATAATATGAAAAAATCGCGTCGTTGAGTAATTTATTTTGTGTTTACTATCTTAACCACTCGGAACATTAGAACGTCAAGACATTAGTACGTCTTTTTACCTAAACGCGCGAGATTTTACAAAAATCGATTTATTTCCATCACTAGTATACGGATTGCCATGATTTAAAAAACAGAGTATCGATAATGAATAACGCTACGCGTCTGCATTCAAGAATATCTATGGAATGTAGAGGTGCATTATCTAAGTCGAATGGATCTGTCATCTTGTTCGTTCATAATTTTTTGCTTTTCTAAATAATTTATTAAAAATATTTTAGTTTGGACGGTTAATATTTTGAGGTGACTAATAGTTTTTAATTATATTTCTTCAATATATAAAGTGTTATTTCTTTATGATACTCAGGAAAAAGTACATTTTTCACAGCTTTGAAATAATGGTCAGCGATTTTTACATATTTTTGACCTTTTCCGAAAATGTATATTTAGAAACGCAAATATTTACGTATAACAAAACAATACGATAGAGAATTTCATAATCTTTCCAAAACATTTTTTAGAATGAGGCTACGTTTCCCAAAACGTGAGTTATGAAGCTTTTAACAAAACTCGTGAATAACACAAAAAATTTCACGTTTTGACAGTTCGCAAAGGAACACAAAGTAAATAAAAGTCTTTTTCTGAGAGGTTAATTACATTTTTCATTTCATTGAAAAAATATATATTACAAAGTATTTATATATATATATACATATTACACTTACCTTTTTTTATTATAACTATTGCTGTAGAGGTGATGAAGGTGGTGGAAGATATATTACATGAAAAGGAACGTTCACGTAGGCTTAAAATGTTAGGTACAGGAATAAATATTTTCTATATACATTCTGATAATTATTCTTAAAATGTCTTATTTTCGCTTAGGTTTCCCCACAAACCGAGAAAAAATTGAGAAATGGATATAAGCAATCCGGATTCAATTTTGTGAAAATAACTAGGTAATATTTATTATATATAACATTCGAAAAAATTCCCCAATTCCTCGTATATGTGCACAATCTAATACAAAATTTTACAGCATTGACATTTTTGGTAATAACCTAGAGAAATGTCGATATGAAGTAATGCGTACGATCGATTATTAATATGAGAGTATGGAATGTATCGGGAGCATCTCTTATCCTCTTTCTATTTTCCTCTTCCTATCCCCTTCCTTTAACACCAAATTAATTTCAAGATATTAAAACTTCATTTCTAATGAACTTTAACGTAAGAAACTTCTGTGGCTTGACTTCAGTTAACTTGTATATTTATATTTATCATTGTATATTATATAAAAGCTGATTGTTTCTTACAAAATATGGTAAATTAATACTTAAAAAATAAATATTTACAAATACGGAAAAAAGAGTGTTTGCTAATTTATTTAAAAAAGCGGATTGCAGGCCTTTAACGAACGAATGAACAGGTTTCTGGTTGAACTTTTAGTAAATTTCGAATACATTCATTATCATGATGTCGGAACAGAGTTTTTCTAATTTATTTAAAAAAGGGATTGCAGGCCCTTAACAAATGAATAAACAGGTTTCCTGTTAAATTGTTAGTAAATTTCGAATACATTGATTATCACGATATCGGAACACGTTGACCGTACCATCATCAGGAAGCCATTTATGCTCAAATCATTTTCATCCCAAACGTTTAGACTGCAATTTCCTTCAGGTCCTTTATAATCTTTGAGCATTCTGTGTGGAGGAGAGAATGTAATATACCCACAAATTAGGTATCGTTGCTTAATCTGAGAAAGGTTATTTTAATTACTGGTTATTATTGTCTAGCTTTGATTAAGCACCATCTATATATTTCACAAAAATGGTACTACAAAAATAAACCGAATAGGCATTTCTCTGAAATCGTATGACATTACAGCAGTTAATATACGATATAAATTTCGGTCCGATCGGCATGCATTTGGCAAGGTTGTTGGCGCGGTTCACTCCAATCCTTGGGAAGGAAGGTAAAATCATATTTTTTTCCGTAGATATGTAACGAAGGTAAAATCATATTTTTTTCCGTAGATATGTAACGTTGTGCCTATAATAAAAAAAGAAGACAAACACAATGTAAAAATGTAAAAGCTTATTTAATGGGCATAAATAAATTGATATTATTACCATGTAACCCCCACCCTCCCTTGTCCCACCCCACCATATGATTTCTCTCGCTTTATTTTGATATTATAATTTATACATTATTAATAAGTACCTAGACTAGTTTTTTATAATTCTGTCTTATAAACCTAACGAAGCGGTTAAAAACAAAATAACTTTTCATTTGATTAAAGTGTCAAGCCACAAAGTAAACGGTTTCTTTGATAATTATATACTATTTTATATAAATAATTTTGTAAATTCATAAAACTTCTACTCAATAGTAAATATGTGTACGTTTCCCGTTTTGGTTCAATATGTAGTGTACAGAATCCAAAACTTAAAATGTGAAAATAATAATCTTTTTGTGTTATTTATTAGTCGTCATTGACGAACCTGATTCAGACCTGGTTAAGCAAAAAATGTTATTTGGTGACGGTTTTGTATTCAAATTACAACAACAACTCGGTAACAAAATGAACGCTGTTCCTTGGTTTCGCTTACGAGTTCGAACGTTTGTACAAGGAGTTTAAACAGAGTTGGGTTGTTAAGTTCATCTCCATATTTGCGACATACGCTATGTGGTGTCATTTTTAAAATGGATTTAACTAGACAAGGCTAATCTAGTATAAATACATCAATGCTTACACCGCTACGGGTCGGTCAAGAATGCAGTCAATTTGGTCACAAGTTGCAGCGCGTAGACTCACATGTGGTCACTACCAAGGCTTGCAAATTATTTTTAAAAAATCAATGGAAATCTTGCTAAATATTGGAATTTGTTTTTTGTTACCGACCCGAGTAAGATTGACATCTATCAACAAAACCAAGGTACGTATGACGTCACGCATATTTCGTCACATTTCGATTGTTTTGACGGTGTTTGAAAAATACAAAATCTGAAAGTTATTCTAACTATCTTTTCGACATTTCAAAAAGAATACTGATATTTTAGTTGGAGTCATAACAAACAAAAAATGTCTGAAATTCCTTATTAGGATAAACAATATTTCGGTACCCATACTTTTTTGCTACAAATACTATACTCGTACATGTTTGAACTACTTTTCCAAACCCCAAAATTCGTGATCGAAGGTTTCGATTATTTATTTTTTTATGAATGACTTCATAAGCATAGTGACGTATATACCACTCGGCAATTGATATAAAGAAAGGTTCTTCCATCATCCATTTTTTTGCAATGCTCAGTAAGTTGTAAGTTTCCGTTCTTATAAATAATGCAGACAGTGGCGAAGGTCGCGACAACAAGGAGAGATTCTTAGAAGGATGAAAAGGATTTCGCGTTGCTCTCGCGTAAAATACATCAATGTCAGGATCTTCCTACACTACGCAACAATATTATACTGCTGCCCACCGGCAGAAAAACAGACAGGTTGGTCCTACAGTAGCGGAGGATCTTGTATATTGACGCTATCTTTGAGGGTCATCCGTAATACGGAGATTTATCAAGTGGTTCGCTACGTTTGGTGACTTAGCAGGGGTGAACGGGTTCATCGGGTGAGGGTGTTCACGATGAGGCTGCCCACCAGCTGCGTGGCGAGCCAGATCGGAAGATGTTGATTTAGGGAGACCGTTTGACCTCTTCAATAGGTCTCTCTGCCCACCCCCTTGTGCCGCAATGACAGTGCTATATTCGTTTGTCCGTCACTCCTTGACTCATTGATTCCTAGATTTCAACCCAACCCTCATACCTTTTACCTTACCAGAACTTTTCCTCCTCCCCTTTATAAAACCTGCACACAGCATCCCCAAAATATGACACAGGCCATGAGGGAAATTATTTTCCTTAAAGCCGAACTCTCCGAAAAACCTGACGGTAAATTTACCATGATAAATTTATTTCTGTGTTACTCGCGCTTAAGTGTGGTTAGATATGGTGAATATAATATATAAAAATAAGTGTGGGCGCGGCCTATCCAATGATACCGCTCACAATACAATCCAACATAAGCGTCACTGAAGAGTAATATAATATATAAAATGTGTGGGCGTCACCCAGATTATATTCCTTGGTCTGTTAGCTGAGCGATAATTTGTAATTTATCTTTCCCCTTCTCCTGCCGTACCGTGTTACCGCAGCCTTGTACCCCTCTCCACCCTTCAGCCTTGCACCTTCAGTCGCATTGTGTCCGTCCGTGACCTGCACTTGAATAGTAATATACATAGAACACGCCCACACTTTTTTAAATAAATATATTACATTCGCCGTGTGTAATAAGCGTATTATCTATTAGCGAGAAAACGACAAGTATGTACATTGTAAGAATTCTGGTGAGTCTTT
Source organism: Hesperophylax magnus (assembly GCA_026573805.1). Lineage (NCBI taxonomy): Eukaryota > Metazoa > Arthropoda > Insecta > Trichoptera > Limnephilidae > Hesperophylax > Hesperophylax magnus. The sequence continues at coordinate 29,754,837 of JAIUSX010000046.1, forward strand.
TAATTACATTGAAGGATAACCTTTTCAGTTTCCTTTTCAGAAGTGGATTAGCGATACATATGTGTGAGTAGATACTGTATTCGTACTGTTTGTGTCAACTTTGGCTGCGATAGCTTTGATCGCATTAAGTCAATAAACGCCATTACTCCTAGTGACAGTATTTTAATTTGAACCAAAAATAAGCAGATAAATTTTTGCATTGTGATGGAAGTCCAATCCGGAACTTTTTCCTCCGTTGTTAAAAGACCATTACGCAATGGAGCCCTTTTCAAAATACGTAAATATATTTTGATCGCTAAAAATACCTTTCCAATTCAGTCCTCTCCGGTTCGTTGATTCTGGTGAAAGAACTGTGTTTATACGAGAGGCATGATTTGCGAATTTTAATTTTTAGCTTTTATCGAAATACGAAGTTCCAATGTGCCAATATATTGGAAAGCTTTTAGCATAATACACAACTTTTGGCATTCATTTCCCATAATGGAGCAGAAGGCAACTTTCATATAATTAATCGATGCACGTTTCGGTATTATCTAGTTGAGAATTTTAATGCTTGCTTTATGGAGATGCCTCTATCAAACATATTAATTTCGATAGTCTGTGATGTTTTGCGTGTTGTGCGTGATGTGAAATATTCATGCGAAGTGAACTCCAATTTGCTTTGAATTCAAGCATCATTTTCAAAATTACAACAAATCTGTAGGTACCTAAACGTAATTATTAAAAATTTTATCGGAACAACTTTTCTTTAACGTGTAGAAAATAATACTTTAGAAATCTAAACCGAACATGAAACAGAACAAGACACAGAAAATAAAAAAAGATTAAGAAACGGCATCAACTGGGAATCGAACCCAGAATCTCTCTCTCACCGAAACGACGTCTTTATCCACTCGACAATTTGGACCTAATTATTAAAATTCATATTTGTCGATCTCACATTTCAAATTCGGAATTAACAATATTATCCGGCTTCCGATTTTTTCCCATTTTTTGGCAGTGTTCTTTTTATGAATGATCATAATATGGAAAAAAAAGAGTAAATCTGGACAAAAGATTTATCACTTATATAAAATGCATGAAAACAATATCTTTTAATATTTCAAATACATTTTTGTGATGTGATTGAAAAATAAAGTTTTGGGTTTCGAACGTTTTGGGTTGAATTTTTATCACGAACGACTTAGATAAAAATGAAGATAGCTTTTTTATAATGAGATTCAGCCACCAAATGAACAGCTTAAATAATAAATAGTAAAAACATATTTCAAACGAAAGGTAAAATGTACGCAATTCTACTAAAAATAAAAAAGTGATATTTTTTTCCTTTCTCCTTCTAATACATACTGAACGAATTTACAAGACTCAATAGATTTAAAGAGAGTAATAAAGTCACGAGAATAATCAGTGAAAGTATGAACTCAATCAACGAATGTTCATTTACAAGGCTTGAAAAGTAGGTAATATGGAATACCTAGTAGCAATGAACTCAAGTGGAATAATATAAAATATTAAAATTAAGCTACCATTATCGAACAGGTAATGAATGGTGGGAATTCAAAAATTATGGAGGAAATATATTACAAATACTGAATAATTTAAATGCCTACGTAAATAATAAATTTGTGCAGGCATATAAATATAAAATAAATTTGTGTAGGCATATAAATATAAAAATTAATTTGTACAGGCTATTTTCTGAAAATATTTATGCCAATTTGGAAACCACAATATCAACTTTATATAGATAGTATATAACGTATCCAAAACCAATTTTTGAATTATACTACCTCCAAATTCAACAATAACTCTTCTTTCTAACATTTGAAACTTTGCAGCAAAGACGAGTAGTAGCTGACTCAAAATTTATACATAGAATTTTTAACAATAACATCGACTGTACCAAACCTCTGTCCTTTATTAATTTTAACATACCTTTGAGACGTACACGACATACAGTGATATTCCACACGCCTAATTGTAAAACAAATGGAGCAGCTAATTTGCCAATTAACCGAGCTCTTCATACTCTAAATTATATTTGTTTAAACTCTGACATTGACTTTTTTCGGATTCACTGCCCAAATTCAAACGTGGTATCATGTCAATAAAATAAACTGTTTATTGCACATACAAAAATTAGAGACACACCTACATACTACACACGTCACCTGGTAATTAATTATTTTTTTAAAAAATTAAAAAAAAAAAAAAAAAAGAAATTAAAAAAATTAGAAAACATGGGTATCAAAGGCAAGGAACTTCAACTATTTAAAAGTTATATGAGTAACAGAACTCAACAAGTCAAAATTAACAACCATACTAGTAAACCACTGCCGATTACATATGGAGTTCCACAAGGAAGCATACTAGGGCCCGTTCTTTTTACTATTTACATAAATGAACTTTGCAGCATGAAAATAGATGGTGAAATAGTTAGCTATGCTGATGACACAGTTTTACTTTTCAAATCTAAGGATTGGAATAATGTATATAACATAGCGAATTTGGGAATCTCGCAAGTCAAAACATGGCTAGACTCAAACATACTTACACTTAACATATCAAAGACAAAATTCACAACATACAGTATAAATAGCACGGGACAGCCAAAAAACAATACAAACACCATAAAAATACACGAATGTTTAAACACCAACATCTGCGATTGCCCTCCTCTAGAAAAAACAGATCAAATAAAGTATCTAGGAATCGTAATTGACCATAACCTTAGATGGATACCTCACATCAAACAAATCACAAATAAACTTCTCAAAACAATACACATTTTCCTTAACATAAGAAACATATATAAAATAAAACAATTGAAAACAATATATTTTGCACTCTGCCAATCAATAATAGAATATGGAATTATTGCTTGGGGAGGAGCAACAAACTCGGCTATCAATTACATAGAAACCGCACAGAAAACGATCTTAAAGGTAATACTAAAAAAACATAGACTGACCGATACAGACCAAATATTCAACAGCTGTGACGTACTAGATATACGCCAATTATACATTAAAACACTACTAAACTACATTTTTAACAAAAAAAATAAATTTCAACACACACAAAATAACACTAACAGACCACTTAGACAAGCGTACAAAGAAAACATTAAAACTCCAACAGTAAATTCAACCTTTGGACAAAGACACTACCAATACCATGCAATAAAAGCTTTCAACAGTCTAAAAATTGAAATTAAAATTGAGGAAAATAAAAATAAATTCAAACACAAAATTACAAAATGGATTAAACAACAAAAAAGACAATATTACCAAAATGTCATAGCATAAAATAAAAATAAAACCTACACGTAACACACAAAACCAACAGAAACACACATCACTCACAAACACACAAGATTATTTTCATTGTATTATTTTTTAATTTTAAATGTATTATTATTTTTAATTTTAAATTTATTATTTTCTTTTCAAATTTACTATCTTAGATTTTCATATTATAAAATGAAGGCCTCAGCACGGGCAAGCCACCCAGTGAGGCCTACATTACTGGAAAACATAAATTGTAACAAAATAATGTACCAAATAAATAAATAAATAAATTAAGGAATAAACATATTACTTAGCAGACATTACAAGGAAACATATCATAGGTACCCAACATGAAGTATCTAATTCCTGTATATTGTTTCACTCTAAATCACTCTATCACTCTAAACCATATACTGTTAGTTTCTATTATATAAAATAAAACAAATAACAGATCATCAGGTCTAAAAACTGCTAAAATATTATGAAATTTGATTAGCGTGGGAACTGTAATAACCGAATTACAGATCAAATATTCTATTTTCATGTTATATTTGAAGTGAAAGTCATAATCGATACGGGTTGGGTTCTTGGGCATTGTATTTGGCTGTCGTCGGTGCGAAATAAAAAGTTTTTTAATATTATTTTGTAAACGTCAAACTTTTCACTGATTAAGAATTTTTCCAATATCGTTACATATGTTTAGTACGTATATTCAAGACTAGAATTTTGCCAGTGTTCATATTTCAACACGTTATTTGACATAAAATAATAACTATTGAACAAGTTAAAACATTTTGCCATTTGAACTCTAAAACTTGAACACGTTTTAGTGAAACCTGAGTTGGCATTTTCGTACTTAAATTAATTTCAGTGGCATAGCAGGGAAAGGGTAAACGTGTCTGCTTGTACAAGTTAGATTTATATATTATTTCTGTATATTTACGTTCTATGCGTAATAGAGGCACCAGGAATGCAATTTTGCCAATTCGAATTAAAAAATAAACATTTTTTATTCTTCTGATGCCATCTTCTACCAGAGGTTGGGTAACATGTACGCAATTCTCCACTCTGTGCAATGTCCGAAACGGCTCATAAAAAAATTCTAAGATAATAACTGCAAAATTTTCCTCTACAATATCTTTCATCGATCTTCCCCCTGTTTTTCAGTTCGATTTTTTATACTCATCGCCTCTAATGATGTAAACAACTATTTGACGATGAAACTCAATACTTTCAACATTTCGATTGTAAAAACTTCTAGATTTTTAACTTTTTATTTTTGTCACGGTTATGAAATATTTTTCGTAACCGTGTAAGTCAATGTATTCTCCTCATAAGAGAATTCAACACAAATTAATTGTTGAGAAATAATGTATTCCATCTAGTATGCTTCTGAAATAAATGTTATGACAACGCATTAATTGCGTCAGGGCAGTCCAATCGTGAATTATTTTATCACATATCACATTTTTTTTGCCTTTTAGATAATTTCGATAAATTGTGTTTACTTCGTAAATTCACATAATTATAAGAATAACAATCTTGAAAATCATAAAGGCTAAATATTGATTTTGAATTTTATCAATTCGTAAGCATTGAGAGTTAAAATGAATTATATTCTACCTGACTTCTAAACAGATATACCCATTATAAATTTATGTTTTTTTTTATGTCAAAAGTCTTTTGCGATTCTGAGAACGAATTATATATTTGTAATCCTTTACTAGTATATTATCAAAGAAGTTAATTTGGCGTCAAAGATAATGCTAGGGTAATTGAATTCGGACCCTTTTTGAGAAGGCGCTTTTCTAGCATATCTGAATACGAACCCTTTTCATCTAAACATTACTACATAGTAAAACATGGCTACCACATCACTTGAAGTGCATACTAAAATGTGTCAGATTTATTATTCACTGCACATTTCATTTATGTCGTTGCGAGTTCAAAAACCATCGCCACCACTTCTCCCGGGGGGTTGGTCGCAATCGCAATATTTTGAATATTGCATTTTTACATTGGCGGGGCACAAGACGCTGAACATTAATTTCCTCGGAGAGCTGACCCGGAACTGGTTATCACATCCAAAAGTAACTTATGGAGCAGTTCTCGTTACGTGAATCCTCTTACGATTTTTGGTTACGCTGTATCGACTGGTGGATGAAAACCTTTTTAGTATTTCAAGTGTTTACTGTTTTGAATGTAAGACACCGCAAACAACAACTTCTTCTACTTCATACGTGAAAAACAAACCTAACACTACCTTTTTTTGACAAAGCGTAGCGATGTCCTGTTTTAATCCAACTCCTCGAGCATTTTACATTTTGTATTTTTGTAAATTTGTGTGTTACATTCCAGTTCCGTTTAAAGATGGTGGTCGTTTAAACCTATTGTGCGCCTCAAATAGGCGGGATCAAAAAAGCATTTCTCTGCATATAAATTCCTAGCTTTTCTGGGGAAAATACATGCGTTAGATTACTTACCACTTTTATGAAATATATAAACACGCTATCTAGTGAGACAATACAATTTTAAAAAACATAATTTTGGAAAAAAACAAGTGAATTGTTACAAAAAAAATGTGTCAGCTAACGACGGGTTAATGGTTTGCTAAATATTTTTTTATCAAATCTGATTGATCGTCGAATCTTGTATTTATCAATTAATTACGAATCTTTTAGAGAAAATTTTAGTTTTGATTTATTAAATAAGAGAAAATAGAAAAATACATTTTGGACGCGACACAATTGAAAATAATAAACAACGAATTTCATAAATATTAACAACATGTCTGAAAATAAATGGTTTTTCCAGCACGATAAAAAAATTTTCTACTTTCTTCGGAAAGTTTCCATTTACACTTTATCTGAAATTGAACCCAAAACCGTCGATCTAAGCTAAAGTTCTTACTTCTCCATTAATGCTTGGCAGTTCATTTTAATTATATATTATTTTGAAAAAAAAAATATTTGCAGGTAAATATTATAATAATAATGAAACTGATCAAACACTGATATTTGTAGCAGAGATAATTTATTATTTTTTCTGGATCTAGATCTTTTTCTAACTCGATTCGTCCGACTGCTCGCTCAGCGTCTAATCCAACGGACACACATTCACCTCAATTCAGTATTTTCAACTGATCCACTTATTTACTCAAATAAAATATGACTTACATAAAAGCTTTAAAGAAATCAAAGAAAAACACACATAATATTCTGTCATCTGACAGTGAAAAAATCTTATAATTCCAGCAGAGGGCGCTCGGTCTGAGAAATATGTGAAATAAGATTCACTCGAACACGAAGAAACACTTATTTTATTTGAATAGAAAAGTTGAAAATCACTTCGATGAAAGCGCTCAAATGCTCCGTGTCTGACAAGTGAAGGGGAAACTTTTATTATCTTACTAAAAAGGTTCAAGGAGCAGTGAAGCTTCCCCCGTTGCCGCTCCGTGTCACTGTTGCGACGTGTAGCGGCGGATTATCGACATCCGTAGCTTTAAGCTTATCGGCACAATATTCTCGCCCTTGTCACATCAAAGGGATAGTGTATTACGTTCGGATACCACTAAAGATGTACTAGATAAGTAAAGTTTTTGAAACAGTATTTTTTGCGAAATCCCGGCACATTTGCGAGCTGCTGTATTCATAACAGGCCCGTCCCAGGGGCTGGTTTCATTTTTACTTAACGTCAGTGTCACGGAAGAGCCGTGATAATTTGTGAATGTAGCTGAAAGCGCTGTTGAGATCCCCGAGTTTTTTTATTTGGAGGAAGGAATGAAGAAAAAGCCATTAATCATTGTATTATCTGTACATTTTTCTGAAGGAATCATATGTAGCAATGGAATAAAGCTTTATTTCCACTGAAATGCATATTTTTGGGAATTCATGAAGTGATATCTCTAGACTTGAATCCGAGCAAGACAACTTGGTTAATGTAAAAGGAGAATGATTGATATGAATTCTTAAATACACCGAATTGTGTAATATCCATTTATGTATTATATTTAGATGAGGCATTAAGCGAAAAAATAGGTTCCGCATTTTGACTGACCTCCAACTCTACCAACGCTCTAAGCTCTAACTATAACTACCGAATCTGGTCTACGGGCACCGCTTATCGCGTTTTAATGGTGAAACAAGTTTCACGAAATATTGGTACGCAGTAATACCTCTAATGGGAACTCTATGGTAATATCTTTTCCCGAGAACTGAAAAAACTTTAAAACAATGTAACAGTGTATATAACAATAAGAAAATATCTACGATCTAACATAATAATATAACAGCTGTTTTTTAGGCCCTAAGCGTTTTTACTGATTATGGTATCACCACCCTGACATAAAATACAACTTATTAGACATGTATACTTGCTTCCAAATATGAAAACTTGATTATATTCCGGAGGTCAAGGGTTCATATCCCTGCGTACGTCAATAAATTTAATCTAATTAATTTTTATAGCATCACAATAAATTAATTCAAAATAATACCTAATTTATTTGCGACACGTTCCAGAGTACAATATATTCTAAATATCACCCTGGTGAAAGACATTCAGAAGTTAAATGTTGCTTGAAATGGCTTTAGCAGTTTTCTGCTACTTCTCTACCTCCCACTTCCTTATATCTTTCCCATTCCCACTACCTTCAGCTTCATAACATAACCTAATTGAGAGTGCCATATCCTCACTGACTCCAGGTGGTTGGGAGCAGTTCTAACTTTTGTGCCGTATTACAACAGTAACACATTAAATAAAAAACAGCCTTTAAAGAATTTAAATTAGTCAAAAAATACAAAGTCCCGTTGATGACAATAATAAATAAAATATATATTTGCCGCATTAGAATAGAATATATCGGAGTGTATTGTATTCTTTGGGGATGCTATGCGGGGGGTACTTTTAAGGAAAAGAAGAAGGCTTGGATCGAAAAGATCTTGTAGGAGGGAAGAAACATGAAAGTCATTGAATAATGTTTTTAATAATGTGCGTCATATATGTCAACGCTCAAATTTTTAGCACTTAGGTAAACTAGTTTTTCAGAGAAAATAGCGGTAGAACAAATACATATTAAATACAAATTGTAATAAATTTGAAGTGATATATTAAATACCAATATGTACTCTCATAACGCCTCACTGAAATACCACCATTCAGAATTAAAATAATGCTTGAAATGGCTTTAGCCGTGCTCAGAAACTTCCTCTTCCCATCTCCTTCCCTTCGCCACTCTTTTCAGAATCACAACATACCCTTATTTGGGATGCCATAGTTCCGCAGACTCCAGCAGCCGAGATAAGGAACTCTTGTGCGGTTTTCACATAAAACAAAAACAAAAAAAATGGACGGCTACTTTATTCCCATAGATACCAAGGTACTCAAAAAAAATCTTGTCAAGTGTCTGAGATGTTTACGCTCCTTGGTTAAAATACAAACAAAATAATATTACCAAAAAAAATTCTAGCCACAAAGTGAATATTTTATGTAACAAAGTTTAGGACCGTTTCCGTCATATAACGGAATTCGTATTTTATGGTTGGATTGAAGAAACGTTTTGTGAAATCACATCTTTCAGTTACTTAAAAAAATCTTGTCTGTTTCTTGCTCTGTTGAGTCTAACAGCGTTTGATATTGAAGTTGAATCAAAGCGCCCGGAGGAAGAATATAAGATAATACCTAAGGGTATTTATTCAATTGGAATTTTTCAAGATTTATTCGGCTCAATTACTTGAATCTATTACAACGGATCTATAAGTGCACATTCTATTGGGTCCGTAATATGAATATAATTCTTAGCAGTATTCTATTTCGTTGCCAAGCTGAGTGATTTGAAAGCACAATATATCATTTTGTATTTAGAAAGTTTCTGCTCGATACGAAAAAGCAAGAAAATTTAATTTGCTTGCCATCAATCATAGGAATTGTCATAAAGTCAAAAAAATAAGTTTATTATTTCTAAATCATGTTGTTCTAAGGAATTAGTTTAGATGTTGTTTTATAGATTCGCCACGAATCAAAATAATACAATTTATACCAAAGCGTAAGCGGCCCAAAAGGCACTAAAATTGTTATCGGTTTTCAGCCGTTTTTTACTATCTCTTCTGAGAAATTTAATTGGAATTGTTTTCACTTAGAGCTCTTCGTTTTTTAGGATTAAATCTTGAATTGCGGCTTTTGAGATCCATGATTTTTTTGAAAGTTGCTTATCAATATGGAAAACTATTAGGGCCAGTTGTTTCACAGAATTTGAAACATCCATCAAAATTAAAATTTAATTTTCAAGTTCTGTGAAAGTTATATTAAAGGTCGTTATTAAATCATTATACTTCAGTTGTTTCATAAAACTGAAATATAAGCAGAACTTGAATAGAACTTTCACATAAATTGAAAATTAACTTGAATTTTGATGAACTTTTCAAATACTGAGAAACAACCCGTCCTCGGTGTTAATTTAAGAAACAACACCTTCCCACACATAACAAGGTGTTGTTCTTCTAGAAAAATATATACGTAATAGTATAGAGATTGTGAGAAGTCCACGTGTTAATAAATAAATGTTTTATTACTCTTCTGGTTATTTCGGTGAAATTATGTTTTACAAATAAATAAACAATAAATCGTCCAATATTCAGAAAGATGTGAGAGGGTAAATGAGGGGCCGTAATGTATATTTTGAATAAACTAGTTTTCAAACTCTCTAATGCATTTCGTCGCCTTGAGGCGGACTTTACGTGAGCGGTAATTTCAGTCACTAAAAATAATCAAGCATTAATGCTTGGCACCGTTCCTAAGCGAGCTTTATTTTAAACGTTAGCATAGGTGGCGCTGCTGTCACATCTATAATCCGCCAGTAGCTGGCAATTAAATCCAAAGTCTTTTCGAATTGAGTAAACTTAAAAAATAAAAATAAATCCTTTTAAACTGTTTATCGACCTGAAAACATATTGGTAATAAGCTCTGATTATTTTTTACTCGCTAATTTTTTTTGTTTTGTTTTTTTTAAATTATGAGGTACCTACTTAAGTTTCACTGAATTCATTACCCGCCTGTAGGTGGCCCATGCAGTGCAAACATCGTTTACAATCTGTAAATTTCGTCTGTTTAAATCATGTTCATCCTGTGTATGCACTACACTATTCTGATGAGTTAAATTGTATTTATTGTGCTTTATTATATACAATGGTTTTGTTTGTTTTGTTGTGTTAAGATAAATTTTCAATAATTGTCATTTTTTGGTATTGCATATCAGCGACACCATTTGTCAAATTTGTTTGATGATGAAATCGCGCAACTGATAAATTCGGTTCTGGTTCGGAACTGGTGACGAATGCACCGGTGATAGAGATAAGAACGGTGATTGATATAGCAAGGATGGCGAAATAGACCAGTTGAATTAAATGGTACGAACCGAATATGAATCCGCTATCACCAAGTATCGACCTGTTGGGACTGACTCAGGCACCGTCGCACCGCGGAATACAAGAGGATCAAGAATTTCGGTTATGCCGACTTACCTTTCTGCTCTTCTTACGCTTTTTCTCTATCATGCGCTGGTTCAAACACAATGCACTAATTTTCAACAAAATGCGCGAGCTCACGATGGCTTTACAAGTTTACAACAAGGGGGCTCCAAAATCAGACACAGCTTAGGTGTTGACAGGACGATTTCTTCAACTGAACTGAACTTACACTCAGTCGGCATAGGAATTGGGTAGGTGAGCAACAATAATATTCATAAAGGAAACCAAACGGAAAGGTATAGGTATAATGATGCTAGGTACCAACACAACCGATCTCATTGGTAAAAGAAGAGCCACGCATATCTGAAAGTTATGAATGTCCAGGGCATGATATTCCTGTTATCTCATCTGCATCTAATGAAATTGCAATACTTACTAAATCTTTTACCATAGAGTCCATCCAGAGAGGGAAAACATAAAATTTTCAATTAATCTACCAGTACAAAATTACGGAAGAAGAAATAAAAGTTGGCCAACTAATCAACTAAAGGCCTCTTCTAATGAAGCTTGTGTACTTTTCCTGTAAAACATGCTTCAATGAATTCCACAACAAGCCTAATTACTAAATGTTCAATTATCCATGTTTTGTGAATACATGAAATGAATAGAAACTACAACAATAATATTCGGTCTATGTTTTTATGCACTGAACCACCTGAAGGCGGACTTCTAATGTTTACCTATATCTGGGAAAATTGACAATAAAAAAAATTACAGCATATTCATACGTCTGGTAATTAAATCAACCACATTGAATTTATAGGTGCCGAAAAAAATGTATGTCTCGGAGGGAGGGTTTGAAATATATTTGCGAAATTCTTTTAATTTTATATGGTGAAATTATTTTTTTAAACAGAAAACGATTTGTTTTCATTCCGCTAAGTACATTTATTTTTTTACGAGTGAGAGCTGTATGCCTTCAGGGAAAATCTACAGAGCTTTTAATTTACCTCCCGAGTTACGGAAAGAAAACAAATACATTAATGTGTTGGGATTTCGAGCGCAGATACCCGACCGTACAATAGACTTTAAGATCTACAGAAAACAGACACAATAATATTCTACCCTTTAATAGCCTTCCAGACCCAAATACCAGCTAAAAAAGGTTTCCCTCTTCACTTTTACTATCTAAGCTAAACATATTCCCACGCGAATGAACCATGCATAGAGTAAAATTAGGACCAAATAACGAAAGACAATTTGGAACTCTGTCTGAAACTTAAATTTACTATCTATGTACCAGACATACTAAACCTTTCCTAAGAAAATTCCTAAAAAAAAGCTTTACGTTAATAGGTATTAGGTAGATATATTTCCTTTTGCTTTGAAAATAATAAAATACATTAGTGATTTAGCAAAAGTTCTCTGGCAGTAATCACAGAGAAAATTTATATGATCATGGATTCTATCTAGCATTTTCAGGGCAAGAACTATGTTTTTATATATAACTTATATTGTAAGCATAAATCAATTATTTGCAGTTTCGACCGTATTATTATATTTTTGTGATTTAGCAAAAGTTCTCTGGCAGTATCACTGAGAAAATTTATGATCATGGATTCTATCTAGCATTTTCAGGGCAAGAACTATGTTTTTATATATAACTTATATTGTAAGCATAAATCAATTATTTGCAGTTTCGACCGTATTATTATATTTTAAAATGCGTACCTTTAGACATAAATATATTAAATTATATTAAGTGACCAGTTTGAAGATGCCCGTTCAAATGTGAAACTAGTCTGATTTATTTTTATAAAGAAAATGTGGAAACTCTTTATAAGGTTGTAGAAATAATATGTGTTTTAATAAATAAATCACAAAAGCTTTAAAATTACGACCAACGTAAAA